>LR812523.1:32501267-33703767 GCA_903798195.1 Danio kyathit | reverse complement strand
TGATTAAGATTATTTTGGATAATGAAAAGAATTTTCAAAAAAGCACTTTAATCCAAAAACATTCCCAAAATAAGTGAGCTACACTTTAAGTAGACGTTTCCCAGAAAGAGCAAGGTACATCAATGTCACTTTTAAAACTCGTGCATAAACGGCTAGACAGGAAAAAATACATATTTTATAATCCTATAAATCATTTTATAGTTACTTAATAAAATAGTTCTTTAACTTAATTTGTTAAGAAACCCTAAGGATGGCAGGATCAATGATGATAATTATTTTACTTCAAGTCTGTAAGACTTATTTGAGTTAATATTTAGGTTATTTACTACAATATATAATTTAAATCGTTTATGGAGCTGAATGCAGTAAATAGTCTGTATAAAAAAGCCGAATAAACCTGTGCAAACAATCTAGCCTTTATAAACAAATTATTTAACAAAAGATGATACTGCAGTAAAATATTTGTAGTGTTTTAATAAGCATGATATATATAGAAGGGGTTTGAAAAGTTAATTGTTTGTTTTGAAATTTGTGAATTGGAAGTTGTCCAGTAATAAACGCGAAACACACGTGGTTGTTGTCATGTGGTGAACCCGGCCAATCTTGTAACATCAGTGTCGTCATCGCAGTTCCAGCAGTCGCTCTTCAGACGCTGCACCGGCTGAATCAATCATCTGATCTCGGAGCGCTGTCACAGTACTTTGATGCCACATGTGACAGTCCTGGGGCGTCCGCACAGCGTCAATCCGGACAACATTTCTAACCGGCCTGCACTGTTTTAGGACAGATTTCGATCGATCTGCGCAGCGCTGCATGAAGTCGAACGCACCTACTAACTTTGATCCGAATCCTGAGTCATCGGAAGCGCAAGGCCGTAGCCATAAACAGCACAAATTACGAGCTGATTCAGCCTCACTCTTTCCTCACGTTTAGAACAAGTGTGCCGTTCTTAAAACCAGTTAAAATATATGAATTTTTCGCACATATGTTAGATCAGGGGTGCTCAACCCTGTTCCTGGAGATCTACCTTCCTGCAGATTTCAGCTCCAACCCTAATCAAACACACCTGAACTAATTAACTAGGACCTGAACAGTACTTGATAATTACAGGCAGGTGTGTTTGACCAGGGTTGGAGCGGAAATTTGCAGGAAGGTAGATCTCCAGGATCAGGGTTGAGCACCCCTGCGTTAGATGATATATTTTACTCATAATTTTTAAATGGTTTTACTAAATCCTGTGTGTGTATAACTCACTAAATCCTGATTCGTGCAGGTGCTGTTTAAAGGTGCAGTATGTAAGTTTGACACCCAGTGGTTGAACTATGTATTGCAGTCCTGAATCATAATAAAGGTACGCCGGGTTGCCAGTTTGAGTGATTTTAAACTGTGTTCTAAATAAAAGCAACGACACGCGATTGAGGGAATATTCTCCATATTAAAAGGAGTTTTGGTTCTAACCAACACCTCGAATTGATTTATTAGAAGCGGCTTCTATTTCTCACAGCTGAACAACAGAAACCTATGACAGATCACCTCAGGTAAGCCTCGTGTGCTTTATTCAGTGCTAAATGCTAACAATGCGAGTTTGAATGCATTTTACATGACGTGTATTACCATATACTGAAAGCAGAAAGTTCACCTCAGATCTGGAAAATACAATAAACCGTTTGAAATTGAACTTTAGAACTAAACACATATCAGTGATTCAGCATGTACATTTAATGATGTTAAGAGGGTTAACATGTATTAAATAGATTCTAAACCTTACCGTTTTGTGAGTGAGTGCATATTCTGTGCTTCTGAAAGGCTGTATTTAAATTTCTGCCGTGTTTTGTGGTGCAAACAGCCAAATGGCTCATCACTCATAACAATCTCGTCACAGCGTGTTGTTAGGACACGCGATGTAACCTGCTCACGTTCCTAATATTTAAGTCATTTGCTAATTAACGTCATGTGGAACTGAATCTGTCTCATTTTGACATCTGATACTTTCCACTACACTGTAGCATTTCGCTCATGGACGCATGCTTTCAGAGTCTTTCTGAATGAATGAATGAATGAATGAAATATGCTGTTTTCCAACAAGGCAACCCGGGGTGCTGAATTATAATTGGCTAAACTGGCATGTGCATGTGAAAATTACCTAAACAAAGACAGCGTTCCGGCACGGAAAAAAACATTTTCAAAGCAGAATATCTGACTTCAGCATTGTTTGTCAGTTAAACAAGTATGTTCACTTGGGATGTTTCTTAAATATCTGCACACATATTATTGTATTTTTATGCTTTAGAAGAGTCAAAAACTTACATACAGCACCTTTAATTAGCTTCTTTTACAAATAATTTTTTTGAGAAGTTTGAGTGCATCTGTTTTCCTTTACGATAATTAAATATCATGCGTCACTAAATGAAAATAAAAACTAAATTTTTAGACAAACTAACATTTTAATGAGAGGCCTTGAACATGGCCTGTTGTTGTGATGTCAGAATGTTGACTTGATTCACGTAAATTAATTCTGTTCATGTTCTTTCATTAGGTAATTTTCTCTATAAACAGATATGCATCATCACCAAAACAAAAACTTTGTTAGTGTTACCAGAAAAGGTGCTTATTAAGGTCAAGCGGAGGTCTCTGTTTTCCTGGAAATGTGATTCAGTAATTAATAGATACCTCATGCCCTGCTGTTTAAGAACCCAGACACTTGTTTTTATATACTGTGGGTGGTCTTTGTACATTTACTATTTGAGGTTTAACCACTAACTACAATGACAATCCTCAAAATCTTTCGAAAACGGACCTCCAGCATTTAGGAAAATCATCTGTCAGTGATAAATAATGATGAACATTAAATCTCAAAAGCCTATTAAAATAACTGTTATTACAACAATATTAATACAGCAACGAAACACTCTCAGATTCAGAGATGCGAGACTACTGATGTTATAAATCCTGAGTTATACGTGTTGTGCTTATGAAAACAGGTAATTAATCATGTGAAGAGCTTGCTAGGTAAACCTCTGAACGCTTGAACAAGAAAGTTAAACTCACATTCATCTTCAAATACACTGCTCTCTGTATGGAATGTAAATTTCTGTCATGCTTCAGCTTACAAAGACTTCTGTTATGCTTTCCATTTTGATACTACCGGACTCTCTTGTGGATGAAGTGAATATAATATCTACAGTACATAGTGTTTGCTGTATTGCAATACACCGCTAGAGGGAGCAATGTGAATGAAAAGTGTCTTCACACTGGAGACTCCAAGAAAACAACTAGATCCAGTTGGCCCATACTGCATATTGTTTTTCTTTGCCAAATAATGCATGTTTATTATGCTACATTGCATACATCCATGATTTTTACATCCATTCAAGTAAGCTTTATATAAAATTAGCTGATACGGTCCCTCAAAAAACAGAGGATAACCCTATGTTAGCACCATTGACAGACAACAAATGAAAAACATTCCACATTGAAAACAAATAGCATTAGAAATCCCTGTTTTTAAATAAGTTATTTAATACTGGTGTGATAAATTGCTATAAATGCTTGCTCGTGATGTTTTCAGTCAGCTTCATAAGAGGTACAGAATGGACGGCATAAATAATTCATAATGACTGTCCACAGCAACTGACCACCAGTCAATTTCAAATAATGAAACAGGGAAAACTGTAATAAAAGTAACCTGCTCCTGGGATGCCAGTGTTTATGAACCTCTGATCTGAACCGGCTACTCAAAGAATTCCTGCATTACAAATCATACTGTAAGAACAAACTCCTTTTAAAAGATACAGATGAAATAATATTCTAGGGCTCATCGTATCATAATGTATCAGCAGCTTGTACTGCAAACCCATGAGGCACTTCAAATATTATCTATAAGCAGAAGTCATCAGCTTGGTTTCAAAATGCCCAAGTATAGAGCTGAAACACATAAGAGACTAAAAAGGGAAATGAAATGGTCTCTTCAGGCCTTTATTTTTCTGTAGATGTATGACCCACCTGAGGAAAGTCCTCTTACCTTGTCGAAACGCTTACAAAAAGACCTAAACCACAAGTCCTGTCAAGTTCAAAAATACATATATATATATATATATAAAAGTGCACCAGAGTTCCTTTCATGTAAGAAATGATCTCACTTGAGAGTTATCCACAGTTTCATTTTCAACATCGGCAGCAAAAACAGAAAGACTGAGCTTTCAGATTTGTTACTGCCTCAGGGGTGAGAGGGAAAACAACAGCTTTTCAGTCTGTTAATCTCAGACAAAAGTCAGTTCCTGTCTCGAAACTGGAATGCGTTTGAAATGGGGATGTTCTGTTCTGTCTTACAGTACGATGGAGTTACTGCTGAGAGGTGGAAAGGTCCTCCAGAGAGGTGTAGTGGTTCAGGGCTCTTGATAATCTCATTGGTTGGTTGGGGTTTCTTGATGTTCATCTGAAGCCCTCCTTTACCTGTGGGTCACCTGGTTGTTGATCAGGCCAGGGAAAGTGTCTTCTGTCTCTGCACTAAAGGAGCCTCCTTTAAAGAGACAGAAATACAGTGATGTTTACTATACAGCATGTTCATTCATGTTCATGGGATGACATCTCATTTAGGAGTATACAGTGGTCACAAAATGTATTTGAACACTTTAAGGTTTATTATAGAGACTTTTATTATTTTATTTTGAAATGAGTTCTATAATATTAGCTATATGGCTAGAATTAACTAATAGTCATTTTATTTACACTAGTATTACAGAGTTTCTACAGGTTTCATTGAGTCAAATTTCAGACTTTTTAAGACCCTGCAGATATCCTTGGCATGTAACATTTTAAAAACAGTAAAAGTCTGCTTTTTTTTTTCTTTTTTATAATTATTTTTTGGGGGTTTTCACCTTTATTTGATAGGACAGTAGAGAGTATTGACAGGAAAGAATGGGGAGCAGAGAGAGGGGAAGGGTCGGCATAGGACCGCAAGGCGGAATCGAACTCGGGTCGCTGTGAACACCGGAGTGTCGACGCACTAACCACTACACCACTGGCGCCGAAAAAAGTCTGCATTTATTTAATAAAAACCGAATGAAACAATAATATTACGAAACATTATTAGAAATTCAAATGTTTTTTTTCCATTTGAATACCTTGTAGTTAGACCTGTCATTATAATCAATATATCGACTTATTGTGCAATACTTGGAGATGACCCCAATAATTTTTGCCATGCAATATATACACAAGTTACGTTAAAGCCATTTGACAATGACATTTACATTCTACCTCACCAGTGACAAAGTTTATAATTGGACATTTACCTAATACGTAGGGCCAGACAGAATCTGCGGACATTTGCTGCAGAGAATTTTGTAAAAAATCTGCAGATTTATACGGAACGATTTTAGGAGTTTCATAACTACAAACTTAATATATGAAATAAAAAATAATAGCTTTTTCACTTTTATTTAATGTTTACAATGCAAATCCAATTAGATCCGCATATTTGATAAACAAAGCAAGTCTCTCATATAATAAATCTACTAAAAGACAGAAAATATTACTTTACAAACTTTATTGTAACTAAATCATAAGAACATTTTAATATTACTATTATTATATCACAATAATATTAGTGAAATGAATTTAAAAACTAAATAAATAATATATTTACACACATTTACACAAGTAAATACATAGACTCGATAGGCTAAAAATCTGCAGAAATCTGCACGCGCAGATTCGGTGTGGGCCTACTTATAGTTCATTTAAGAGAATATATAATAGGACATTTACGTTTTTAACATCAAATTCTAGAATCTAAATAACCTTTAGAATGATAAGTTTTTTAAAGTGTTTATGGCTTTTGCATCATTATGCTGTTATTTAATCATTATATAATCAGAGGTATGAAATGACATCTCAAAATGACAATAATATCGCTTATCGCAACAATTTCTGTCACAATATATCACACAACAAAGATTCCTTATTGTGTCAGGCCTACTTGTATTATGTAATTTCTTTTTCTTCAAGATTATTTGATAAACGAAAGATGAAAATAAAGTTTCAAGAGTTCACACTTAGCTGATGATTGATTATAAAGCGAGTTTGGCATACTGTCCCGGGAGAGAGCCCTGAGCTCATAAGATCCTCGAGCCTGGTGCTCCCTTCCATTTGCAGGGCGAGAGGGGAGTTTGAGCTCAGGTAGGTCTCGAGACCTCCACCTTATTTAGAGTTGATGACAGGTTATAAACTGATATAGAGAGATATACTGCTGGTCAAGAGCTCGACTATAGTGCTAATTTAGATTGATCAATTAACTTATGACACATGTTTTTAGACTGTGGGAGGAACCAGGAGAACCCGGGGGAAACCCATGCGAGCATGTAAGAGAACATGTAAACTCCGCACAGACACGACAACTGGACTGTTAAGGATTTGAACCAGTGACGTTCTTGTTGTGAGGCAACAGTGCAAACCACTGAGCCACCATGCCACCCTATAAAGGGAAAAGTGGAGGAGTAGGGGTGAAAGGGGGGATTCTTTAAGCGCAGATAACTGAAGTAAGAAACTCTGGTAATTTATAGTGAGTTAGGAATCGTCTGATTGGTGAATCATGTGTTAGTTAATGCGGGACCAGCCGTGACCAATCATAAGCACGTGATCCTCTCGAAATTAGTTTATAAATAAACTTCACTTAGCTGAAATGTATATCTTTTAGAACATTACATTTATGGCTACTTTCAATCAATTTAATGCATTCTTCTTAAGAATTAAAGAACCAAATGTTTTGATCAGTCTAGTATATTCAACATTTACAGTTGTTTTTAATTTTTAAATAAGAATACTATTAAAGAAAAAAAATTTAAGTAAAAAAATATATATTATACAATATTAGCCCCCCTTTGAATTTTTTTTTCTTTTTTAAATATTTCCCAAATTATGTTTAACAGAGCAAGGTAATTCACAGTATGTCTGATAATGTTTTTTCTTCTGGAGAAAGTCTTATTTGTTTTATTTCGGCTAAAATAAAAGCAGTTTTTCATTTTTTAAAAACCATTTTAAGGTCAAAATTATTTGCCCCTTTAAGCTATTTCTTTTTTCGATAGTCTACAGAACAAACTATTGTTACACAATAACTTGCCTAATTACCCTAACCTGCCTAGTTAACCTCATTAACCTAGTTAAGCCTTTAAATGTCACTGTAAGCTGAATAGAATTGTCTTAAAATTATCTAGTCAAATATTATTTACTGTCATCATGACAAATATAAAATAAATCAGTTATTAGAAATGAGTTGAAAAAAATCTTCTCTCCGTTAAACAGAAATTGGGGAAAAGAATTAACAGGGGGGCTAATAATTCAGGGGGGCTAATAATTCTGACTTAAACTTTATATATGCGAAGTGTTCAAGATTCAAGATAGTGTTTACACATTTTCATTAATTCATTCAATTTCCTTCGGCTAAGTCCCTTTATTCAACAGCAGAATGAACCGCCAACGTATCTAGCATATGTTTTACACAGCATATGTTTTTCCAGCTGCAACCCAGTAATGGGAAACATTCATACACTACGGCCAATTTAGTTTATTCAATTCACTTACAGCACATGTCTTTGGACTGTGGGGGAAACTGGAGCACCTGGAACCCACGGCAAGGAGGAGAACATGCAAACTCCACACAAAAATGCCAAATGACCAAGCTGGGACTCGAACCAGTGACCTTTTTGCTGTGAGGCGACAGTGCTAACCACTGAGCCACCGTGTCACCCCGTTTACACATTTTCTGGTTGTCAAATCTAAATTTCCATGGCAGGTAAAGTGGCCTTCATGACATATTGCTTACCTATATGGCAATTATACATCCATATACGGTGACCATCATATCGGCATCTGCATTTTACAATGTTATTGGTGTAATCCGACTCAGCAACCTCATAATTAGGGTTAATTACGATCTGTCAGAGGGAGAGAACAATCAGCACAAAAATACATAAAGTCAAAATTATGATTCATTTTTTTATTATTATAAAAATAACTTCTCTGGAAATGCGATTTCAACCTGGAATATGTAGTCTCCCGGTTTAACATCTGTAATGTCCACCCACTGGCAATCAATGTCATGTCTGTATGTATCCCAGCAGCCCACTGTGATGCCCTGCTCACCAAAGTTCGCACACTCGTACCTCTTCTCAATTCCTGATCGAGTTAACAAAATGAAGAACACATCATCATAAGCTCGTGCTACTACAGAAAAGGAACAGTTACTGTGGGCTTCAAAAACATTCGTTCATACCTTCATCACATTCTGAGTCCTCCAGACAGAAGCTTGCTTTGTGTCCTTCTGCCACCTTAGTGCCATTGGTGCTGAGTAGGTCATAATGGGTGAAGACTTCCATGCTATGATAATGCCTGTAACATTAATATGGAAATGAATTTGAAAATCATATGTCAGGTGTCAGCTCACACTTGAGTTTGCATCTGCGCCTGTCATTATGAGACAAGAGGCTCATGCTCCAGACTAATCTTGAACAGCTTGATCTTTTCACTTCTTAAGACCTCAATGTGTCATGAGGAGGCACAAATAGTTTTGATATGTCTGTATTTTGTTGACTCTCAAGTGCCAGTGATGCCAGTGACTTTCACTTTATGAATCTTTAAGCTAAGGTTGCAATCTTTTGATTAAAAATACAGTAAACACTTTAATATTATGAATTGAAATAACACTACAATATCTAAAAACATTTAAAAAAATGTTTTGATTTTAATATATTTTAAACTGTAATTTATTTCTAGATAGCATGGTTTGCCTTTCTCAAGCCAACATACTGTTATACTACTCTGTCCTCGAAACCAAACGTATCTCCTCCTAAGCCATTCATGCTACCCCTGCTGAAAAAAACAGCTTAAACCAGCCTAAGATGGTTGGCTGGTTTTAGCTGGTCGACCAGCCTGGTTTTAGAGGGGTTTTGGCCATTTCCAGGCTGGTTTCCAGCCATTTCCAGCCTGGTCTTAGCTGGTCAGGCTGGAAAATGACCAGCATAAACCAGCCTGGTTTAAGCTGGACATAGCTGTTTTTGGCTGGTCAAGCTGGTTTAAGCTGGTCAACTCCCAGCCTGACCAGCTAAGACCAGGCTGGAAATGGCTGAAAACCAGCCTGGTTTTAGAGGGGTTTTGGCCATTTTCAGGCTGGTTTTCAGCCATTTCCAGCCTGGTCTTAGCTGGTCAACCAGCTAAAACCAGCCAACCATCTTAGGCTGGTTTAAGCTGGATTTTTCAGCAGGGACACAAGGCCCAAATTTGGTCAAAATGTGCCTTCTGCATTCAAGATTGTTGCTATATTTTTACATAATGTCCAAGTCCAGCTTTTGACTGTCATAGAGACATCGGGGTTGATTTATATCACTCATATTGGCAAGTGGCTTTGATGTATCATCACTAAGCTGTCAATTGTCCCCATAGCAACAAAACAAACTAACCTAGCAACCATTTAAAAACAGCAATATCTCTACATCAGAACATCATAGGCACCTGGGTATTGGCTCATTTGACTCATGCTAGCAAATAAGACTTCCTGTGTACTATGCACGGTAACAATGATAAGCCAAGCGCTAATAACTGCCATTCCCAGTCCTAGCGCAATAACGTTGGCTTTCTCAAGCCAACATCAAAGTTTGTCAATGAACTTTAGGTTCTAGTTTAATGTTACTGTTGTACATTACAGTGAAAACATGTCATTTCTTATTGCCAGCATGCTTCTTGTGGCCTTTAAAACTGTGATTCATTTTGGGTAGAACAATAAAATAAGAAAAAATGGATACTATGAATGAATTATATCTGTGTTTGAGCCCTAATAAAAATAATACACTTACATAAATGATATGTGAATTTAGTCTCCATTACCTCCCACCTGTGACTAGGGCTGCACGATATTGGAAAAATCTAACATTGCGATATTTATTTTTATTCTGCGATATATTGTGATTATGAATGTGACTATTGCGAATAATCACCAGTGTTGGGAGCAACGCATTATCTGTAACGTGTGTTATGTAATAATATTACTTTTCCAAAGTAACGGGTAAAGTAATGCATTATTTTTAAGAATAAGTCATATTATTTAAGTTACTTTTAAAAAAATGTAACGCGAGTTACTTTTTACCTTGCTTAACTGGCTTTTACAAAATATATTAAAAATGACTTTAGACAGGTTGAATCACACACTCAATGAGAGAGCGTGCTGCGAGGTAACAGAGAGTCGACTCGCACTCATCATCATCATCAGGTCTCTTTCAGGTCTTTTTCATAGATGAGTCAGTGTGTTGTTCTAGTAACTGAATATCTTAGGATATGGGTTTATTTTGAGTCAGAGGGAGTATTCGGTATGTTAGTACTTACTAAAGACGCATACCGTTTCCCGACAACTCCGTTCAATTTAATAAACTGGTTCGACTGGTTCACTTAGAAGATTCGGTTTAAAGAAACGATTCATTCGCGAATCGCTCGTCATCACTACAGACAGTCAGAATGGCAGGCCAGAGGCTTATATTTTTGCAATGGATTCTTGTTATTTTGAACTCATTAAGGAAAAGAAGTGGATTGTCGTTAAGTGTAGATCACGTGTAAGTAAAACTCTTGACAACTGCAAGAAAAACGACATCGAAAAAAACAAAAATAAAACTGGATGCGAATCACTACACCTGCACCACTTCCAGCTAAACAACAAATGATTGATATCAGTTCACGTTCTCCAGGTAAAACAATTAATTAAATACTAAACTAAAAAAAATGGTTATTGCTTTTATTGTTGAGAAGATGCAGCCACAGTCTAACGTTACTGTAGAAGCAACTGCTTTTTGTAATACAGTATACAGATGTATAAAGATTTTTTCTCTTTTGGGAAATGATTTACACATTTGTTAAGGCCACATGAAGAAATTTATTGAATGTATAAAGCTCAAAAATTTATTTTGATTTGGGGATTTTTTTTTTATCGTCTTACTGTTTTATCGTCTTACTGTACTGTTGTCTTTGTTATTAAGCATTTTAAAGGTTTAAAATCTGCTTTTGCCTTAATAAATTATTTCTTGTTAGTACTCTTAGGCTTTATTGCAGTCTTTATCTCAATGGACAGTGAATTTACTTGACTATTAGCACAAAGCATACGTAAGTAGCAAACACTTTACATGCTGTCATTAATCTGTATGTACAGCATGTATAGCTCTAGGCTCAGAAAGTTCTTAAAATATCATTTTAGCCTACATTTTTTAAAGGAAAATGAAGGTGTAGGTTATATAGGTGGTTGTTAAATACAGAGCTTCTCTATAAAAAAGGTGAGAAAACACCTGCAAGTTCCGAAAGAGATCAAACCTCAGCCAGGTAAGGAAAAGTAACTCAAAAGTAATATAACGCATTACTTTCCATAAAAAGTAACTAAGTAACGCAATTAGTTACTTTTTTGGGGGGAGTAACTCAGTATTGTAATGCACTACTTTCCAAAGTACCTTTCCCCAACACTGATGATCACATAGCGATATATCGATGCTGAAACGATATATTGTGCAGCCCTACCTGTGACAGTCATGCCAAACCCAGTTCTCTCTGGAGATTTTGGGCCTGAAGTCAGATTGTCCGTTGTTGTGGATCTGGGAGGAAAAACGGAGGAGCCGGCGAGGGGAGTTGGCAGGAGTGGCACTGGAGGTGCTGGCCAGGCAATTCTCCTCATAAGCACACTGTAACATGAACATAGGACGGTCCTCCAAATATGTGGTCTGTTCCACCACCTGCGGGTTGAGCACCAGATCTGGAGCAGCTGGAGAAAAAAAAAATTTTTTTTAAACAAATGCTATCCTCAGTGTACTTTTAAAGAGTGATGTATGCATTCAGTGAATAAAATGCTTGTTTAAAGGGATAGTTCACTCTAAACTGAAAATTCACACACTATTAACCCACCCTCAATGGTTGCAAACCTTTATGTGTTTCTTTATTCTATTGAACACAAAAGAAGATACTTTGAAGAAAGCTGAAAACTAATAACTATTGACTTCCATAGTAGGAAAAACGATTTTATGGAAGTTAATGGTTACAGGATTTCAGCTTTCTTCAAAATACCCTTTTTGTGTTCAACAGAAGAAAGTCAAACAGGTTTGGAACCACTTGAGGGAGAGTAAATAAAGACAAAATTTTCAGTTAAAGGTTCCATAAAACCCCTCATTTAACCTGCCTTATACGTATATTTCAAATATTTTAATGCCCAGAAGGTGTTTATAAATGTAAATATTATTTTTTATTATTTAATTGTTTACACCACACGCTACATTAGTAATCATTTGTATAGAATTCCGGTGTAACAACACAAACTGGCGAGAGGATGGGTTATTTTATGTGACCACCAGAGGTCAGTGTTTCTCCAGAAATTAATTAGTTGAAGCTAAATTACATATGTATATATGGTACAAATAATGGCTCTAGGTTGACAAAGACTAAAAAAGTAACTAAATTGAAATATTTAAATGATAATAATCTTACTCTCTGAGCAGGAAACTCCAGCAGCAAAGCGCCCTCCACCTTTAGGACAGCTGAGATATTCTCCATGATGCAGACAGTGGGAGAGAGACATTTCTGTTCCTGCACATCTCACTCCACTCATAACCACTGCATCTGCATTCACTGCACCGGGCCAGTACCACGTCTCCTGCACAACACATTACACTTCAGAGTTCAAGGGGAAATCTCTCAGGGGAAATTATAGTGCACTGAATTTAAATACAGCATATATTACATAATGTTAGATTATTAAAGATGAACCCAGTAATGTTTACTCATTTAAAAAAAAAAAAATGTTGACACTTTCTTCATCTGTAGACTGTTGTTCTGTTTGAGTAAAACTATTATAATCGTTTTCATTAACTAAAATGTAGTTCACATAAAAATTAAATTTACCTATCAGAAACTTTGCAACTACCTTAAATAAAAGATGAAGATATCAAAGAAGGTTATAAACAGAGCATTGCTCTACTGACATCGGGAACTGAAAACTGCATTAAAGGGATAGTTTACCCAAAAATGAAAATTTATTCATTATTTACTGACCCTCAAGTGGTTCCAAGCCTTTATGAGTTTTCTTTTTTGCTGAACACAAAAGAAGATAATTTTAAGAATGTTCAGAATGTGAAAACGATAACCATTGATGCTAAGGGTTTCAAGTTTTCAGCATTTTTCAGAATAACTTCTTTTGTGTTGAATAGAAAAAAAGAAACTCAAACAGGTTTGTGACAAGTAAAGGGTACGTAAATGATGGCAGAATTTTCTTTTTTGGGGGATGATCCTGCTGAAAAAAACAGCTTAAACCAGCCTAAGCTAGTTGGCTTGTTTTAGCTGGTCAACCAGGCTGGTTTTAGAGGGGTTTTAATCATTTTCAGGCTGGTTTCTAGCCATTTCCAGCCTGGTCGTAGCTGGTCAGGCTGGAAAATGACCAGCCAAAACCCCTCTAAAATCAGCCTGGTTGACCAGCTAGTTCGAACTAACCCCTGAAATATTAACTACCCCTTAATGTTTACTGTATAAACATGTGAGCTACATTTTCATCACTAGGAGTCGCTAACTGTTCTGTTTTCTTTTACACAAGTCTTATTAAATACACCTTCATAAATGAACATATGCTAGCTATTAAAATGATGAGAGAACACAACACTGAGTGGAAAATAACCAGAAGATGGAGCTATTTTCTCTCAACATCTTAAAAACTCAAGTCCTGAGCAGCCTAAACGTAGCTTAACAAATGGCAAAGTCTAACGCCAAATACAAGAGCAACTGTTAGATAGCTCAAATTAATATCCTAAGCAATGAAATGTTACTTTGACATTACATTTTATATTGAGTTGCCTATATTAAAAAGCCATAAGCACTATAAATCAACCATTTCATTATTTAGAAAAAAAAAGACACAAACACCGTCTATATAGTTTGGCAGTCATAAATCACATCGATCCAACAGTAACATTTTTAAAAGCAAACCACTACTCTTTTTTTCCAACCCTGCGGCAGTCAACAGTCTCATTCTTGCTTATTATCTATTTAGGATCCATTTGATGAAGAGATATAATTTTCTCTTGGATTGAAGTCTCTAACTCTCTTAAATGCTTCCCAGGTGTAACAGTTTATCTTTACCGCTGTCAAAGCAGAAAGGAGTAAAGGTTTCCCTTGGCAACAGTAAACACAGACATCTATAACTGTCAAAAAGCATGTCATTTAGGAAGGTTAAACTGAGGGAAACAGGCATGACTTAAATAGCTGGTTGGTCTACTAATGACCATTGTTTCTCAATAAGAAACATCATTCTTTCAAGCCAAGCTGTGCAAAATGGATCAAAGCCATTTGAAAACACATCAGAGACCAATAAAACCGGGAACCATTTCAGACGTACAAGTACATATACGTTTCCTAACAGTAACTCATTTTGTCCCAAGCTGTAAAAAGAAAGAATTCTGCCTTGGATGTTGTACAAGTGAGCCACTGTTGGGAAAAACACGAGCAACATTTGAAAAACAGCTTCTTTATAGATATAGTTGACAAACAGAATCACAGAACATTCTTCAGAAGGTACAACCAGACCGCTCTGTTTACAAAATCCCTTTGATGAATTGACAAATGCAGTGTCATTAGACTAGACAACATGCCAGAGAAATGAAATCCTGCTATTTCATATTAACAGCCAGAAGATACAGCTAATCGACGCCACAGGAATCATGGTGTCACAAAATGTCCAATTAACCCCCCGCCAGCATTTTGTTTTAACATCAGCATTTTGAAGGATTTTCACCTTGACGGCCATCTGAGAATTTTCTATCATGATAATCTAGATTCAACATATGATAATATTCATATTACATATTAAGGATGGCACGGTGGCTCAGCGGTTAGCACTGTCACCTCACAGCAAGAAGATCACGGGTTTGACTCCCAACTAGGCCAGTTTTTGTGTGGAGTTTGCATGTTCTCCCTGTGTTCACGTGGGATTCCTCCGGGATCTCCGGTTTCCCCAACAGTCCAAAGACATGCGGTATAGGTGAATTGGATGAACTAAATTGACCATAGTGTATGTGTGTGAATAAGTGTGTATGGATGTTTCCCAGTACTGGGTTGCAGCTGGAGGGGCATCCGCTGTGTAAAACATATGCTGGATAAGTTGGCGGTTCATTCCGCTGTGGCGACCCCTGATTAATCAGGGACTAAGCCTGAGGAAAATTACTGAATATTATATGCTCTGATCTTAAAGTTTTACATGTGATCTGACCTACACTTACAGTTCTCACTTTCGTATTTCAGATCCAGGAAACCTAGAAGTCCTGTAACTCCTTCAGGGCATGCACTAGGGCAGTGTTTCTCAACCACGTTCCTGGAGGACCACCAGCACTGCTTGTTTTTGATGTCTCCTTTGTCTGTCACACCTATTTCAGGTCTTTCAGTCTTGCTAATGAGCTGATGATCTGAATCAGTTGTGTTTGATTAAGGAGACATGAAAAATGTGCAGAACTGGTGGTCCTCCAGGAACGCGGTTGAGAAACACTGCACTGCACCCTTACCGTAATATACCTAAAACATTGAAACTCATAAATTTGTGTAATATGCTTCAGTGAACTGAATTTATATATTTAATGTAATAATTGTTCTGAACATACGTTTTCAGTGTTTTTAGGGTATATTGAGTGTTTTCTGATCTACGGTATACTCTGATTGGCTCTTTCGGCAATTGTGCGATTCTCAATGACATTTGCTATTAAATAAACAGTGACAAGTTTGCATTCCTACACCAATAAATGGATGACCATAAAAGACTGCACTTATTTATTATTTTACTGTTTAACTTTCATAAGCGAGCAAGTGAATAATCAAATACAAACTATGCTGCTAGTTTTGCCTTACTTTAGGTTACACATAATACAAACAATTATATTCATTAATTCATTCATTTTCTTTTTCGGCTTAGTCCCTTTATTAATCCAGGGTCGCCACAGCAGAATGAACCGCCAACTTATCCAGCACGTTTTTAAGCAGCGGATGCCCTTCCAGCCGCAACCCATCTCTGGGAAACATCCACACACACTCATTCACTCTCATACACTATGGACAATTTAGCCTACCCAATTCACCTGTACTGCATGTCTTTGAACTGTATGGGATAGTGTAATAAATAATAGTGTAATAAAAAAATACATTATGATTAATTGCGGGTGGGTCGCGGGTGGATGTAGTGGGTCAAAGCAGTTGACCAGCAAAAAAGCAGAGAGTGGACTTCGCAGAATGTGAAGATGAGAGACGCCCAAAATAATGTATGAAGTGCAAGAGTACTGTGCTAACTTCAGTTAGAGGAGTCATCAGAGGGAAATCTGCTATAATTCTGGGAGAAACAAGATCGCTTATTTACCATTTACACGACTGCAGCGCCTTGCCTGCTTTTACGGGAGTTGTAGTCCATAGCATTGTGGGTAGTGTAGTTCGACACGCATGCTGTGTGATGTGAGCTCTCGCTGTGTGCTGTGCATGCGGTGAATTAGAGGGAGAAAGTTTTATCCGGTTTTGTTTTATGTTAACTTCAGTAATTCCACCCGGGAGCTGTTTTGCACTGTGAACCTGAAAACTCTGAAATAAGTAAAAGAAGGGCATGCATCGAGTACTTTTGTCCGTCTCATTTGCTCGAGCATGAATTAACGGGCTGTTACTCTGCCGCCGGACATTGCGGAGAAAGTTACACCTATCATCATGCTTAAAACAAAGAATTAGAATTATTAAAGTGGCGATCGGGTGCGGGTCGGGTGCGGATAAATATATCAGATGAAATAATATGTGCGGGCGGGTGGCGGGTGGATGATAAGAATGAAGGAGCGGATTCGGATGACATTTGAGCTGATCCGCGCATCTCTAGTATGGGAAACCGGAGCACCCGGAGGAAGCCCACGCGAACACGGGGAGAACATGCAAACTCCACACAGAAACGCCAACTGACCCAGCCGAGGCTCGAACCAGCAACCTTCTTGCTGTGAGGCGACAGCACTACCTACTGCACCACTGTGTCCCCCAAACAATTATATTTTACAAGAAAAATGTGAACACTTACGGTGTCTGTCGGTGCTCTAGATCTGCCTGTTTTAAACCGCTGAATGAATATTTTTTTTCTGCAGCCATTAGGAATGGGACGATAACCGGTTTACTGCAGTTTGGAAACCAACGAAAATCTTCTGTTATACCGTTCCTGAGGTATATATAAGTTGTACGTTTTTTTATACGTGTTTTTATGAATATTTTCTTTAGTTTTTTAGGGCAACATTACCTCCAGCAGAAAAGGAGCATCCATATCAAAAGCTACTGATAAGATTTAGCAAACATCTGAAAAACAAATTACTTCTACACAAACATCCACGCATGCTATATAGCTGAACAGTTAGTGGCTTATTTATATCCACAGAAAAGAAAGATATCAACTTTTCAAGTTGTAAAGAAATCAGTGTTTTTAAAACTAATAAAGATAGCAGAAGTCGATGATTAATTTTATTTATTTAGCCTGACATGTTTACTGTTCCAAAATAAGTTTCTTAGAATAAAATGTATTGTGTTCAATGGGGAAAAAAATTTATTTTTATAAAGAATATATTTTAGAGCAGTAGTCACAATACCGGGAATCATACCCTCAGAATCTTATACTGGCCCATGCCTATCAGCCATAGACTGGTTGGTGCGAGCATGCATTCACAATGGTATGACCTGTTAGAGAGGTGGTCAAATGTATATTTAAATCATTCATTCATTTTCTTTTCGGCTTAGTACCTTTATTAATCAGGGGTCGCCACAGTGGAATGAACCGCCAACTTATCCAGCACATGTTTTACGCAGCGGATGCCCTTCCAGCTGCAACCCATCACTGGGAAACACCCATACACACTCAATCACACACATACACTATGGCCAATTTAGCTTACCCAATTCACCTGTACCGCATGTCTTTGGACTTGTGGGGGAAATCGGAGCACCCGGAGGAAACCCACGCGAACACGGGGAGAACATGCAAACTCCACACAGAAATGCCAACTGACCCAGCCGAGGCTCGAACCAGCGACCTTCTTGCTGTAAGGTGATTGTGCTACCCACTGTGCCACCACGTCTGCCTATTTAAATCATCAATTTTTTAATAATAATATAATTAAAGGTACAGGTCAGAGCAAACTATTTCTTAACTATTTAAAGGGCTGAACACATCTTATTTTGATGTCCTTCGGGGGGTGGGTGTGGGGGTGGTTTACATCATCCAAGCACGTCATGATTTTGTCAAATATAATGCGATCCTGGATTAACATCTATGTTGATCCTGGAACATCATTTTTTTTCAAAAATTTAATTCATACCTATTTTCTACCCCTAAACACAACCATAACTGTAAATTATTACCAAAACTCAGACGGGAATAATAGTTGGATAACAATCACGTAGAGGTGCACAAACCTAACCGTAAGCCTAAACTTAACAGGATTGGTAAACATATCTCTTAATTCTGATTGGCTGATTGGAATGTTGTTCCAGCATCAACATAGAAGTTAATCCAGGAACATGTCCTACTTGGTGAAATCAGGTTGGCACCCCAACCAAACCCCACGTGTATTTCAATCCCTAGTTGTAGAAGAAATCTTGTCAATTGAGAGACAACTAGGGAGCGAAATACACAATGGCGGTGAAAGTATTAAGACGAAATTGACCTGAAACATTCCATAACTGAAATGATCTGGTTGTGATGAAATCTGATGTACTGTTTGCTTATTCAGAAATCACAGTAGGACGTCACTGGAAAACTCTGAGCCCACACAGGGCTTTGATTTCACTAACAGCAGCCCGCCGCAATCCCTGCTTTTACCCCCCAAAAAAGAGAAAATGGAATAGTAATGTAGAGTTGGAATACCATGAATTTCTTCAAAGGGCAAGCATCCAATTTATTAAGATCAAGGTTTTCTCCTTGAAACTTTACTTTTCCAGCCTGTCGAGGTGTCAGCAGTTGTAAAAATATCACAAAGTGAGGCCCATTTCCTGTGAGTAAACATACCTGGAAAGCATTGCTAGCGAAGCCCAGTCCCAGCTGTCTGCAGACCACCATGGCCTCCATTGTTGTCCAGCCCTCACCGCATACAGTCCCCCAAACAAGAGAACCATTGCGCTCCACAAGAACCTCAACACGACCTTCAAAGGGGTTACGACCTCCGCTCAACCGTAGCTGCAGTAATGAACAGCAGAGCCGTCATATTACACAATGGCAGTGGAAATGCAGCAGTCAGTTATTTAAAATGAACCACAGACAAGACCTTACCCTCTGCTGGAAGCCCATGGCAGGAACATTGCACTTGACGCCTGCATCTTCTTCATGACTGCAGCCTTCAGAGTCTTTTTCCATATTGAAGGAGCACTCAGTGACAGACTTCTCGAAGCCAGAACACTGGACTTCATTCATATGTACAGGGCCCATTCCTAGAATATGTTTGTTTTCACAAAATTACACCGCCAAAAATAGTCAGAAATACTTCCTGCAGCCCAAATTTCACTCACTCTTTTTTCAAACCCGTATGAGTTCCATTCTGCTATAAATAAAAGATTAAATACATTTTTTGAAACCTGACTGACAACTTACTTTGGAAGTGAATGGTTACCATCATTCTTCAACATACAGTGCATTTGAGAGTATTCATACATAGCGCTTCACTTTTTTCAAATTTTTTTATGTTACAGCCTTAGTCCAAAATGGATTAAATTCATTTATTTCCTTAAAATTCTACACACAATACCCCATAATGACAATGTGAAAAAATGTTTTTTGAAATGGTTGCAAATTTATTAAAAAAAAAAAAACCTGAAAAATCACATGTACATAAGTATTCACAGCCTTGAACTGGAAGACTAGTCAGGATAGAGGAAAAGATTAATGCAGCAATGTACAGAGACATCCTGAATGAAAAGCTGCTTCAGATTGCTCTTGACCTCAGACTGAAGCGACTGTTCAATGACCCAAAGCACACAGCCAAAATATCAGTGGAGTGGCTTCACAACAACTCGGTGGCCTAGCCAGAGCCCAGACCTAAATAATATTGAACATCTCTGGAGAAATCTGAAAATGGCTGTACACCATCGCTTCCTATCGAAAATGATAGAGCTTGAGAGGTACCGCAAAGAGGAATGGCAAAAATTCCCAAAGACAGGTGTGCCAAGCTTGTGGCATCATATTCAAAAAGACTAGAGGCTGTGATTGCTGCCAAAGGTGCATCGACAAAGTATTGAGCAAAGGCTGCGAATACTTATGTACATGTGATTTTCACGTTGTCATTATGGGGTTTTGTGTTTAGAATTTTGAGGAAACAAATGAATTTAATCCATTTTGGAATAAGGCTGCAGCATAAAATAATGTGGATAAAGTGAAGCGCTATGAATACTTTCCGGATGCACTGTAATTTGTTTTGTGTTTAGCAAAAGACTTTGGCTAATGAATTTTAGAATGACCAAACAAAATTTCAGATGTTATACAATGTGGTCAGTCCACTGGACGTCCCATCACGGCCATTTTTGTTATCACATGATCTGTTAAAAAGAAATCACGTGATCTTTTTTAAGTGTATGCTGAATTTATTCAATATACAGTTGAAGTCAGAATTATTAACCCCCCCTGTTTATTCCCCCCCCCAATTTCTGTTTAACGGAGAGAAGATTTTTTCAACACATTTCTAAACATAATAGTTTTATTAACTCATTTCTAATAACTGATTTATTTTATCTTTGCCATGATGACAGTAAATAATATTTTACTAGATATTTTTCAAGACACTTCTAAACAGCTTGAAGTGACATTTAAAGGCTTAACTAGGTTAATTTGGTTAACTAGGCAGGTTAGGGTAATTAGGCAAGTTATTGTATAATGATGCTTTGTTCTGTAGACAGTCGAAAAAAAATATAGCTTAAGTGGGCTAATAATTTTGACCTTAAAATGGTTTTTAAAAAATGTAAAACTGCTTTTATTCCAGCCGAAATAAAACAAATAAGATTTTCTCCAGAAGAAAAAACATTATCAGACATACTGTGAAAATTTCCTTGCTCTGTTAAACATAATTTGGGTAATATTTAGAAAAGAAAAAAAATTCAAAGGCGGGCTAATAATTCTGACTTCAACTGTATGCATTTCCATCATAGTTTATGCGCATTTCTTATCAGATAAAATTGAGTTGCCTGAGTTTCTCCTCCTCAGTTGTCAGTTGTGTGCTCAATCATTTTCAAAATGATTGGCATTTCCATTAAGAAAGTGTAATGTGATATTCCAAAATGTGCATAAAAATAGGTGAAGTTGAATACAATTTTCATTTAAAAATATTCTAAATATGATGATCCCCATGGAGACCATTTTTATATAATAGAAAGTCTCATCTATAGATTTCTCATATCCATTTGACTAAGGAAAATTGCAAGCATTCAAATACAAATACAGAAGAAAGAAACTCAAATAGGTTTTTAAAGTAAATGATGACAGCATTTTCATCCCTGAACTATCCCTTTAAATAGAAGGCTTTTAAATTGTCTATATTGTATTAAGAAGAACATAAATGATTAAAATATCCCCTAAAACATATTAAATTTCATGTCAGAACCAAAGAGAAACGTTTTTAGAATAATTCAAATTTATTTTTTCTTCCCACCCCAGGCATCCCCTGAACACCACTTAAAAGCCATTCATAAAAGCCATTTTTCAATAAAAAGATGTGCTAGACAGTGTCCATTGTGAAGACATTAATGTAAATGACTTTCATTATACCAAGCGATGTGCCAAATTTAGTCTCCATTTCCCTAGAGCCCCTAGTGCTATGAATACTTAAAAAGGCCCCCAGTAAAGGAACAGTAGAGAGCGAGGCTGTAGAGGTTGAACCATCCAGAATTTTCAAGATCAACTATACACACCTTGTCCAAGCTGACCTCCAGAAAGAGCCTCCTTGGCACTGCCGAATCCAAGCTCACGACACACCACAGTAGCTGCTAGCAGATTCCAGTTGTCATCACAGATTGTGCCCCATTCTCCATTCTTCAGGACCTCTACGCGCCCCTCTCCAACAACAGCACCACCTCTGAGACGCACCAGGGGTTGCTGTGAAAGAAGAGAACGATTGAAAAAAAAAAAAAAAAAGAGTATGATTCTACTTAGCAGAACAGCTGAAATTCTTTGGAAGTAACTCAGCATGGGAAACTCATATTTGAGATGTTTTCCAGTAATTCAAAAAATTGTTGAGCATAACAGCAGATGTGCTTGACAAAACCTCAAGACAGTTAAAGTTAACATGCTCATTTCAAAATCTGATTAATTTATTTAATTGCCTTTATTACATTAGAATGTCATGCATTTAAACTGTGAAGAACCACTGGGACCATTACGAAAGACATAAAGTTTCTTGTCATTTAAGATTTAAAGGGATAGTTTACCCTAAGATAAAACAAATTCTGTCATTTATCCATCCATTCCTTTGTTGGGTAACACTTTATTTTGATGGTCCATTTGAGTGTTAGTAGACTGTCAGCTTAATATCTGTTGAAATGCTCCTTCAACAGACATTTAACTGACTATAAGAAACTTTGCAAGTACATGTCAACTTGCACTAACCCCAACCTAACAGTCTACTTATATTCTAATGAGAATTAGTTGGCATGTAGATGCAATGTAACTTAAATTCAACAAACGGACCATCAAATTAAAGTGTGACCTTTTTGTTTGACAGATGAAATAAACTCATTAAGGTTTATGACCACTTGAGGGGGAATAAATAGTGAGTACATGTTTAGAATAAGTGCATAAAATAGTTTGTTTTCTAAATGATGAATGGGTGCCAAACTCAGTTCCTTCAGAGTTTAGTTCCAACCATGCTTAAACACACTTACCTATAGGTTTCAAACAAGCCTGAAGGACTCAATTAGTTTGATCGCATGTGTTTAACAAGGGTTAAAGCTAAGTGCAGAGTTGTGGCCCTCCAGAATATGAGTTTGACACCCCTGACCTATACGCTCTATTGCAGAGGTCATCAAGCTCAGTCCTGGAGGGTTGGTGTCCTGCAGATTTTTACATAGCTCCAATCCTAATCAAACACACTTGAACAAGCTAATCAAGTGCTTACTACTTGTACCTGAACCTTCCAGGCAGATGTGTTGAGGAAAGTTAAACTGCAGGAATTTGGTGACCTCTGCTCTACTGAATCAGCATGGTTATTGTATGCTTTCATTGCTTAGTTGGTTTGTTTGTGCGATTGTAGGTCATTTCATGCATGTGGAAAGCCCAAGCAAAAAATGAGCCATTGCTTTCAGATCTCAGTAACTGAAATAATATTGCATTTGATGCAAAGACTAAGACTTCAATGCCAAGCAATTCTTTTTACACTCACCGGCCACTTTATTATGTACACCTTACTAGTACAGAGTTTGACCCCCTTTTGCCATCAGAACTGCCTTAATCCTTCATGGCATAGATTCAACACTACTGGAAATATTCCTCAGAGATTTTGGTCCATATTGACATGATAGCATCACACAGTTGCTGCAGATTTGTCAGATACACATCCATGATGTGAATCTCCCATTTCACCACATCCCAAAGGTGCTCACTTGGATTGAGTCTGGTGACTATGGAGGCCAAGGAACTCATTGTAATGTTCAAGAAACCAGTCTGAGATTATTTGCGCTTTATGACATGGCGCGTTATCCTGCTGGAAGTAGCCATCAGATGATGGGTACACTGTGGTCATAAAGGGGTGGACATGGTCAGCAACAATACTCAGGTTGGCTGTGACATGATGCTCAATTGGTACTTATGGGCCCAAAGTGTGCCAAGAAAATATCCCCCACACAATTACATCACCACTACCAGCCTGAACCGTTATTAAAAAGCAGGACGGATCCATGCTTTCATGTTGATGATGCCAAATTCTGACCCCACCATCCCAATGTTGCAGCAAAAATCAAGACTCATCAGACCAGGCAACTTTTTCTAGTCGTCTATTGTCCAATTTTGTTGAGCCCGTGCAAATCAGTTTCCTGTTCTTAGCTGACAGGAGTGGCATGCCTCAAGGTTTGACGTGTTGTGTGTTCAGAGATGCTCTTCTGTATACCTCGGTTGTAAGGAGTGGTTATTTGAGTTACTATTGCCTTTCTATCAGCTCGAACCAGTCTGGCCATTCTCCTCTGACTCTGGCATCAACAAGGCATTTACACCCACAAAATTGCCACTCACTGGATATTTTCTTTTTTTCAGGACATTCTCTGTAAACCAAGAGATGGTTGTGCATGAAAATCCTCAGTTCAGCCCGTCTGGCACCAACAACCATGCCACGTTCAGAGTCCCTTAAATCACTTTTCTTCCCCATTCTGATGCTCGGTTTGAACTGCAGCAGATCGTCTTGACCATATCTACATGCCTAAAAGCACTGAGATGTTGCCATGCGATATTTGCGTTAACAAGCAGTTGTACCTAATAAAGTGGCCAATGAGTATAGACAGACAGACAGACAGACAGACAGACAGCTAGACAGACAGACAGACAGACAGACAGACAGACAGACAGACAGACAGACAGACAGACAGACACAGACAGACAGACAGACAGACAGACAGACAGACAGACAGATAGATAGATAGATAGATAGATAGATAGATAGATAGATAGATAGATAGATAGATAGATAGATAGATAGATGGTAATTTAATACGTAATCATTTACCATAAAAGATTCAATATGTTCTTAGAGGAACACAATATTCTTCATTTAAACAGTGCAGATGTGCAGTACATCATGCTAATGAACCCACTGACCTCGCTGAATGGTATGTAACGGGCAAGCTTCCACATGGACTACTTGAATATGTAATTTGGAAAAAGTGATGCAATTTTTGGGTAAAATGTCTGTCATCAAAGTGCTTTGGAGATTTAAAAATATCCTCTTCTCCGCTCTCTACCATTAGTATTCATATAATCACAGTTTGCGGCAACTCAACTTATTGGACTCTGAAACTGCCACTTTCGCCATAAACACTTTTTAAGTAAAAGATGATTCACTTTAAAGTAGGCGCTTAGTTCAGATCAAGATTTACTACCACCATAGCGATAAAGTGTGTTGAGCCCTTAATAGTCTTCTCAAAGGCGAGAAGTTCAATGCAAAGCAATGCCTCATGTGGACATGTGGCTTCTCGTATTTTTGGAAGAAATGCATCATCTGGTCTCACCTCCTGTCTGAAGGCTTTCTTGTATCCCGTCATGGGAGTCGGGGCAAAAGCTCTGCCGGGGATGCAGCTGACTACCACCGGTGTGCCCTCCTCACATGTGCTGTTGCTGAGCGTGTGGCCCAGCGTACAGCTAGACAAATGAGCTTCCTTTCCAGTACAGTTTATGGTATAATCCCAGTAAGAGGGCTTTCTCCTGCGGGCAAACATCCTGGAAAATAAAGCAAAAAAGAATTAGAGAACAATCCAATTTGTTAAACTCCATGTGAAATCACAATTTACAATGTTTATTTTGCTAGCGCACATTGGTATTCTTTAGGTGAACTATTAATATATGCAAATGAATCCACTGAATTGTTTGATAATCTTCAATCAAAGTCTGACCATATGCTTCCAGTTTGACAGCTTCAGCCATAATATTTTTAACCACACCCCACTTAATCTTAATGTTTCCTATAAGGGAATGATGTGACTAGAATGGAAAAAGAAAGCCACACCCCCTACTCAATATTCAGTTTCAGTTGGAATTCCATAACCTACTAAACTAAAAGTATCAGCATCTTCCCTTTCACGCTGACTTTAAAGTATGTAAAATAAACCTTTTCTTTATTGTATATTGACTGGTATAAGTATGCCATTCATAGGTTTGTCTACACCAAACATATGAACACTGGGCAACACCAAAATGTTCAGCTTAAATTCCCTTTGTTGATTTTGTTAGATCATGTTGGTGAATTACATGTTAAAGAAATTCAAGACTCAAATCGAGACATAAATATAATATAAATATAAATATACATATAAATATAATATAAATATCAAGACTACAAAACTGCTGTGCATCTTTTTAATAAACATAACATTATATTTGGAGTAGATGCTAACAAAGTTAATCTTACTTTCGGTCTTAGTGTGAACAACTGGATGATTAGGAAAAAAAGAGTTGACTTCAAAATTACTAGTGTATTTATTAGGGTACTCTGGATTTGCTGTTATCTTTTGAGTTGAGTTTTGTTTTACAAACTACTGAGAACTTGCCTTCGAAATATCTAGAGCATTTATTCGCAGAAAATAGCAATAAGTCAAGTTAAACAGTAAGGGTCCTGTCTTGTTTTGGTGCGACGTGTTGCTATATTCAGACCAGGGCAACACTAATTTTCCTGTTTTGCGCCACGTTGTGTAAATAGCAAATCAATTTGCGCCACTTTGTGGACTCATGGATGTGCCATTCTAGAAAGGAGGTGTGTTAAGGCACATCGTTGGCGCATTGCTATTTTGAAGAACTAAACTAGACTGTTCAATTAACCACTTGAAAGCGGGTCTAAAGTCCAGCACAAAGCACGCTAGTTGTGCGCCTTAAACGCTTACACATTGCTTAATACACACAGGATGTACAGCAATACACAAATATATTTACATATAAAAAAAATAAAGGATTAAAATGTTACAAAAACTTTCATCTCGGGGGGCTTTTTCAGTTTATTCATGACAATTTGCATTTGTATAATGTTATTAGTAGTAGTAGTATTATTTATGATATGCATATTTATATTTGTTTTAATAAAAACAAGCTTAGATTTGTCCACTTGTCAGGTTTTGGGGCATTGGACATGTGTTTGGATATAACTCTGTGTTTGGATATTTTTTTGACCACACTTTGTTGTTATTGTTCATTTATTTGTTTGCTTGAAATTAAAACTGAATTTAGAAATAGTTTTAAAACAAATCTTTGCGCTTAACAAACTAAATTAAATATGTGGACTCATGGATGTCTTCAGTCGCGCGCTTACAACCCGTTTCTACAAAAGGAGTAAAGAATAAAAGTGAAGAGAAAGAGAAAGTAAAGAGGTCGAATGGAGGAAGCTCATTCTTTATCTTCACTCTGCAGATGGTCTGTTTAACTGTTTTCTCGCTAGTGAAGCATTTAGTTTTTCCACTTACAAAGTCTGCCATGTAAATAGCAAATGCACCATAGCACGACGCAACTGACTCTTAAAGGGAATGGGAGATGAGACTCTGATTGGTTTAATGCACTTTATTCTCAAAACACACCCATAACTCATTAAGAGAATAAGCACAACCCTGTTAGACCATGCGTCACAGCGCAAACCTTATTTTTCCGTCCTTAAAATAGCAGAAGTGGATTTCGACTTGCCCTTAATGCTTTTGCGCCATGCGCTAGACTTTGCGCCTATCATTAAAATAGAGCCCTTACAGTTTAAAATAATTACCCATTAGTCATAGTTAATCTACTAAGATTAACAATAAACAAAAAATTTATTATAGTATTTAATGTTATTGAAACAAATTTAAGTTGTTCATTGTTAATTCTCACAGTGCATTAACTAATGTTAACAAGCACTACTTTGGATTTTAACTATGATTTTTCATACTTTAACATGAACTAATGGACCATTATTTTAAAGTGTTCCCAAATAAACTGTTAACTAATGAAACCTTATTGTTTAAACAAGGTAAAGCTACATAACCCTAAAATGTCACTAACATACAAAAGACATGTATAGATCTGATCCAAGATTCAAGCCATAGCATATGACTAGTAAATAATTCATGACTACATTAAAGGTTTGATACATATGGAACTGCAAAAAAAAAAAAGATGAAGCTGCTGAAGTGACGTCAAATATTCTTGGAGGAAAAATCATCTCACAAACAGAATATTTAACAAGCTCCCCTGTCAGAACTATATCATTCATCATTCACGAAAACAGACACAATCCACATTTGTTTTTTATTTTGACTCAGAGGGAGAGAATGTCTCATACTGGACTTGCTCCAAAGTCTGTGATAGTACCCTACTGCACCTACCATTGGGAAAACAAATGTGGATACAAACAATGGACACACACACACACACAGACACACTTCAGCAGATTCAAAAGAATCGCTACACAGCACACACTGAATTTAAAGCAGCTTTGTTACAGACTAGAGGCTTGAACATATATAACTTGCTGTTTAATTTATATAGTTTGTGGAAACAGCTGTAGTGAGAGTTCCACGCTGATGCTTTATCATCTGAGAACATCGTCTGCTTGTTCCAGCCAGGGAAAGACCCATATTATTTACAGGAGCCATTCATGCACGGCCCTCTGAAAGGAAAGTCCAAGTTTCCTTATGAAAGCACAGTTTAAAGCCACAGGGCAGACAGAGGTAGTTGAAAAGAAGCCCATTTTGGCTTAACGCTGAAAAAAACTACAGCCTTTGGTTACGTGTCCCCCCCTTCCCCCAACATCAAGTACAGACTTAAAAAAAAACAGACAGCGCCTGCACATTTCATAAGGCACAGCATGTGAGGGGAAGCACGTAGCTTAGCCGAACCGCCTGAGATCATACAACCAGCTATAAAGCTTTAATTTCCATTGTGCCTGGTTGATTGCTCATATAATAGATTAATTACTAACTAGGCATTTAGTGCTGATTTCCACATAGTTATAGAAGTGCTCACGAAGATTTATGCAACTCATGAGAGTCATACATTACAAACACAGCATGGAATGTAATAGCTTTGCAGAAAGTATAACTCTGAGGTTTTGTTCACGTGTAGCTATCCTTTGCAGATTTCTGTATTTATTTTTGCATACTGCAGAGATTCATCTGGACCCAAGTCTAATTAGAAACTTTCTTTATGATTTGATCCAAAATTAGCTTCATCTGTCAAGGCTTACTTGAGAGGCAACCAGTGGTTTCACTGACCAATGCTGATGTAAAAGCAGTCTATCTTTGTTATTTCCAAGGCAATATTTTCTTCCAGACCTCCTCCCACCAGCTAATGGATCAAGATTTTTGTTTTGTAACACAAAAAAAGACTGCCATTGTTAATGAAAGTGTCAGGTTGTTTACTCATCAATGTAGATTTTAATAAATATAGCAAGTTAGGTATTTCGTGATTTTTAACGATTAATAAAAATGTTTTATGCAATCATTAATTGGAATCACTGATAAAAGGGACTCTGTAATATAAACATGCTGCATTACGTCTATGAACCCCCAGGGATCTCTGAGTCCGTAACTAATTACGCCAAGGCTGTGTTCTAAATAGCATACAGCCCTACTATAAATTATACAAAAAAATGTTTGTGACAAAAAATCATGCCTGAATTGGGTGTACTGGTAAAAGAGCTACTATTTCTGACATTATTCTGAAGTGTGCATCTGACGAACACTTTAACTGTTTTATGAGGCCACAGTAAAGGACTTGTGGAAAGCAGAGAAACACAGAAACTGATGCTGGTAGGTCACATGATAATGACAATATAGTGCATGTAGTATGTCAAGATTGCATTCAAACTACACATGGGTTGCGTGCAAAATCGCATACTTCCATACTAAATTGTGTGCTATGCGTATGCGAGCCGAGTAGTATGTCTAAATTCATAAAACAGTAGATGAGGAGTACCCAGATGACCTACTACTTTCGGTGAGATTCACGCATCTGATGCATGCTACACTATCCCATGATGCACCGCAAGAGAATTTATGAATGGGAGTGAAGCGACGCAACTGACAGGTAAGGTCACTTGATCATGACAAAATGGTGGATGCAGGGTTGGGGGTAATGCATTACAAATAACGTGAGTTACGTAATAATATTGCTTTTCTAAGTAACGAGTAAAGTAGTGCATTACTTAAAAAAATCATATCATATCATTTCATATATCATATCATAAAGCACATATCATATTTCATATCATTTCATATCATATCATATCATATATATCATATCATTTCATATATCATATATCATATCATTTCATATCATTTCATATATCATATCATATAATATTATTTAATTTCATATATCATATCATATCATTTCATATCATATCATATCATATCATTTCATATCATATCATATCATATCATATCATATCATATCATATCATATCATATCATATATTTTTAGTTAATGCCATGTCAGCAACAATGGCTATTTTCAGGGCAAAAACATTCATTCATTAATTCCTTCATTTTCTTTTCGGCTTAGTCCCTTTATTAATCAGGGGTCGCCACAGCGGATGAACTGCCAACTTATCCAGCATATGTTTTACGCAGTGGATGCCTTTCCAGCTAAGAAACAACTGGGAAACACCCATACACTCATTCACACACAAACACTACGGACAATCTAGCCTACCCAATTCACCTACAGCGCATGTCTCAGGACTTGTGGGGGAAACCGAGCACCCGGAGGAAACTAACGCAAAGACAGGGAGAACATGCAAACTCCACACAGAAATGCCAACTGACCTAGCCGAGGCTCAAACCAGCGACCTTCTTGCTGTGAGGCAACATCGATACCCACTGCGCCGCCCAGGGCAAAAACAATTCATTAAAAATATATAAACAGATTAAAACACTCATGGTTAAAGGACACATGTAAATGTTTGTATTCCTAAAAAGTTTGCTTAACTTGTACAAAAACCAGGGTGTAGTATCTTGATTCTGAGTTTGTGATTGGGTCCTGCTGGTGTTTATACAGAACTTTGATGTAACTGATCTTGTTCGTGATCCCTACAGTAATGACATCACCAGTGCAAGAGGACAAGCAGCCATATTTGAGACATTTTGGAAGGAAGTGACTGTGTGGAGATGAAAAACATACTTTGTTGCACGGTTCTGGAATATACCATGGACCACAGACAAATTCTGCAGACAGCATAACATTTGTCAGTGTAAACTCCAAATGAAACTAACACCAAACTGCTGAGTGGGAGCAGCTGAATGGAGTAGGATATATATTATTATAAGGGGAGTTCTTCCATGTAAAATATTACAATCCTAAATTTTTCTAAGGTCACCAAAACAGCTTCTCTGAACAAAAACATCTGCAAAAAAGACATCTTAGCTGAAAGCAGCACTCACTTGTACACCCGGGTATTGTATCTCTTCTGTCCCGGAAAGCCAAACATGCCACAGATGACCCTGCTGTTCATCTGAGTCCACTCATCATCGCAGATTTGCTTCCACTTTCCTCCATCCTTCACCTCCACGTAGCCTTCTGTCACTGGGATGCGCTTCCGATATGATGCCAGGATGGGGCGGATACGAACATCCTCCACCTGAATGTTCAGACTCTGCAATGCAAAACAAGACAAATATTGTCATTGCAAGCTGATTTATGACGAACAAAGATTCTTGTGTTAGCAGAAAAAATACAACAGGAGGATGAATTGAATCCCTAAACATACAGTACTAAACTGTTTTTTTTTTTAAATAGGCTCATTTTATAAGCCCCCTAGAGTTAAACCAGTTGATTTTTATCATTTTTGAATCCATTCAGTCAATCCGCAGGTCTGGCAGGAGCACTTTTAGCTTAGCTTAGCATAAATTATTGAATCGGATTAGGCCAATAGCATCTCGCTCCAAAAAAATTTTTATTTAAAGCTTGACTCTTCTGTAGTTTTATTGTGCACTAAGACTGACAGAAAGCAAAATTATATATATATATATATATATATATATATATATATATATATATATATACACACACACACAATTTTGCCTGCTGCAGCATTGGTACGTCAACAGACTTCCTCAATTTTAGGCCGGAAGGAGAGTATAGTTTGTATTTGTGTAGAAAATAGCAACTTTTCATTTTCTGTTGGTCTTAGTACACAATGTAACTACAAAAGATTCAAGTCTTAAATAGGAATCTTATCAAAACCTCTTTTTACTTTTTTAAAAATTAAATGCTAACTGTCTAATCGAATTTAATAATTTACGCTAAGCTAAAAGTGGTACGCTAAGGTAAATGTGAATGGATACAAACATGGTAAAAGTCAACTAACTCTAGAGGAGTTGTAAATTAGCCTATTTTCAAAAGAAGCAGGAGTGTTACTTCAACAAGGAGTAGTTTACTTTGTTTTTACCACAGAAAAGTGGAAAGTTTCTATTTGATCTGTCAGCATTAGTGTTCATGTTGTGAAACTCTTAACTGGACATCATAGCCACAGCCGCTATAAGCCTAAACCCTTTTTACAGTCCTTCACTTCATTATAAACATCCTATCAGCAGGAATTGTTGACCTGTTCCACCACTGAAAAACCTTCCAGCCGTGTTTGCCCTCAAGCCATCTTCAACTCACGTCTGTGACGAGACTATAAAAATGCATTTAATGGCTTCTGACGTATATAAAAGATGGACAAAAACGCAAAGAAGAGGTTACTGCTTTCAAGTTAACATCAAATAATCCCAGACACCTCCATAATCAGGCAAAGGTGTGTAGTTGAAATTCTTTCCTCAAATCTATTACAGCATACATGTGGAGAACATCTTACGTAACACTAAATGCAGTTCATCCTGTATTAATTTGTTGCGATCATGATGTTTCGAACTGTAAACAGATTTATGAATGAAGAAATTAATGAAACTAAATAAAGGAATGAAGCTAAATCATCCTGGTAGCCTCCAAGACTACACGAAGAACTTTAGCAGGCAATCTGCATTCCTGCGCTATGAGACCATATGTGTTGAGTTCTGAAAGAGTTCTGTACGAGTTGCTGTGCTCAGCAAATACAGTGGCCTAAACATTCCATTGTCCTCTGTACCTTATGCTGTAGAATAGGGCTGGTACTGGAAAGGAGGTATAAGAGCTATTGTCTGACCTTTACCTTGACTTCATACTGTATTTGTGAAATATGTTAATATTATGCTAAACGGAGTACTATTTAAAGGTTTAGGGTCAGTAATATTTGCTTGAAAAGAAGTTCATATTTTTTTCAACATGTATGCATTAAAGTTGGTGTAACCCTGTCGGTCTTACACTACCCAGCCCGCTCCGAGCTGAGATTGAACCGCTGACTCTCCACATGAGAGTTGGTTGCTCTAACAACGATGCTTAAGACCATGACCTCTAGCATCTGTAGCTAGAGCACCTTTTCATGTTCAGAGGAGTGAGGTTTACCTGCACAGGACTGTAATAGCTGGCCTCTGTTACATTGGCATGAAATCAAAATGTATTTTTCATATAGTAGTGCTTGTTATGAACAATGTATGGACTTCATTATTTTGTCAAAATTAATTTGCCCTCATAATCTTTATTCAAACACCATAACATTCTCTCCCAACTCAAAACAACTTTCTTTACTTCTGGTCACATGGAATGCCCTTGGGGCGAGGCTATCAGTAATTTAGGGAGGGGCTATAATTGCGGATCTCTTTTTTGCCATGTCTTTGCAGGAGGCAGTGGTTCAAACAAATTTGACATGACACTGTTTGTCCAATTTAGTGCTTTGTTTTCATCATCATTGGGCATTTGAAAACATTCTTCACCAGATAGAGTCAATGGTGATGGACAGTAATCTTCCACAACTGAATACAAACTGGCATTCAAATCTTCCTCCATTTTGTTAGCAGATCATTGGAATTTGTCTTCCAATGATCCAATCAGTTTCCAAAGGACAAAATCATGCACCACCCTACTTTTTTGCTCATTTCAGAAATTGGATGTATGTTATGATACTGGGAAAAAAAGACAATCTTAACTTTGTTTTCATGCCAACTTTAAATTGTCTTCGGTAAAGACATTTATAAAGTTGCAATAGATTTTTATTTCAAATAAACAGTGTTCTACTGAGCATTCTGTTCAACAAAGAGTCTTGAAAAATTTAAAATAAACATATTATGGTTTCCACAACACTGCACAACTTTTTTAAACACTGATAATAATATTAGGAAATGTTTCTTGAGCATCAAATCGCCAAAATCTAAATGGTTTCTGAAAAATCATGTGCTACTAAAGACTTTAGTACTGACTACCACATGAAAAGTTACATTTTAAAATGTAGTAAAAACATTTAAACATTTTAAACATTTAAAGTTGGAAATATTACTGTTTGCATTTTATTTTTGCTCATATACTATAATTGCAGCATTCAGACAATGCAGACTTTAACAAACACTAAAAAAGGTTTGCAATTGAGTTGTATTGTTGAATTGTAAACAACAAAACTAAAGAGCTGAAAACATAATTTTTCCTCAAATGTGTAACCATTGGGACACTTTTTCCTTTAACTTCTCTTGACTTCATAAACCAAAAGAAAGGGATGAGAATGTGGTTGGGAATAATCATGTGGCAAACTTAAAAGGTATCCTTACTGTACCACACTGGAACTGCAAGCAGTGCAATTGTGTGGGTTTATTCCAGCATGGATACACTTTAGAGATTTACAGAATGATAAATGTGCATTCATATAACCTATAAGGGCTTTTTTGTCTATTTTGAAATAAATATTAGGTGAAAATAAACAGACATATGAAAAAAAAAAAAAAACACTCAAACACGCATAATATTTATTTCTATAAATCTTTTTTTTTTTTTGTGTGAATGGACTGTTTCTTTCCTTTTTCTCTAACAAAGTTGTTATAGCTGCAGGTTTAACAGATTTAATGAAGAACTTAGTGCTTCCAAAAACCAAATTGGACACTGTGGACAGCCATCAGACATCAAAAAATAGAAGCGGTTTCAATGACATGGCAAAAAACCAAGTCTTGTCTTTTCACCTTTTTGTTATCTGAGCTACTGCGAGATGTAACACAGCATAAAAACATCTTAAAATAAAAAGCTACAGGAAAACACCAGGCATAAGCAAGCAAAAAAATGTATATACATTTTATTAAACTAATTTAAATGAATTCATTAATAAAAAACTTGTTTAAATATGTTTAAAAAACACATTATTTCATATATAATAAAGTTTTTTTTTCCTCCTAATAAAGAGGTGATTTTCCATGTCTCATAAGAAAGTAACTTGATAAATTACTTATTCAATTATTTGAACAAAGTCACCATTTATTTATTTTTATTTATTTATTTAATGACCAGTGTGCATATCTGCACTTCACAGGGTTTCAATTAAACTTTTTTTTCCTACACAGGCAGTGTGCAAGACTTCAAAACAGGTTGTTAGAAAAAAAAAAACATGAGGTGTGATTTATTAGCACTACAGAGGAAGAAAAAGATTTCCTAAATGTGTGCCTGGCTTCCATGGTAACTGAAAGAGGAGGGGATTCTGCAGCTAGGAAAGAAAAATATAGCAGCTGGGATATCGATTTGTGAGGGGTTGTCCTTCTGTGGATGTAAGTAAGCGTCTCAGGAGACTAGTCTGTCTTTCAAAAAGAAAAAAGCTAACCCTCCTACTGCTCGAACAGGAGAAGGAGTCAGAGGCACAAGCGGTGAACTGACAGGCATTCTTCTACTGGCCGGTAGACAGACTGTGAAAAGGAAAATGTCACACAGCCCACATTGTTTTTCTCTTAAATACAAAAAAAATTTGCACGTTCTCTTCAACTAAAAAGATAATCAGACACTTCCAGTCCAAGTGTTTTCTGTTACAAAATATAAACAACAAAACCACAATACAAAAAAATATATAACGAAGTACAATTGTCTTTGCTAAAAATGTCATCCGACTAGAACTGAAAACTTCAACATAAAAAAGTAGCAGCTATCATTTTTATTATGAACTTGATAATTTCTAAACCAATTAAAAGAATACAAACATCTGACATTATTGTCACAAGCTAAATAAATGGAAAGAAAGACAATGGGGAACAAATGTAAAATGTAACATTCACCTTTTTGTTTTCCCATTCAACATATGTTTCTTGTTGTGTATGAACTACCCCCAGACGAAACTAAAGAAACTAAACATGGCCTCCAGAGACCCTTGAGCCCGGTCAGTAAAGGGCAGCTATTGTTTGTTTTGTTTTTTTAACTCTTTGCGAGGACATGTTAAAGAATGCCTCCTCTACAGATGGAGAACATTTCCCCTTGCCCTTTTACTCACACAAATCATTACAGTTTTTTTTAGTAAATGGCTTGTAATAAGAAAACAAACTTATCAAAACTGCCTAGTTTGAGATGTTTATGAGCACCTATGATGAAAATCAGTGTTTGTAAGCTGTTTGGACAGAACTGTGTGTAGGTATAGTGTGTCCACAGTCATATCGAGGTGATATATAAAGTCTCTTTTTAAAAATTTCCTGACGTTAAAATAGGATCCAAATCCCTCCCATTTTGAGGCCCACCGCAATGTGCCATAAGAGTGCGGTTTCCCCACCCAAAGAACTGATTGACAATCATGTTAAAATATCTGTTCAGGTTGGGGCCAATAGCCTAGTGGTTAAGTGCACCGACATATAGCACCATGATGCTCATGGCGACCCGAGTTCGAGTCCCGGCTCAAGGTCCTTTGCCGACCCCAACCCTCTCTTTGCTCCCAATGCTTTCCTGTCTATAACCTCAACTTTCCTATCTTAATTAAAGATGAAAAACCCCTAAAACATAATTTAAAAAAAAAATCTGTTCAGCTCGCTGTGATCATCAATCATCATGAAATATGATCAAGAATAAGTTTTACAAGTTTAACACGTTTTTAAAACAGTGCAAGTGTGTAAGGATTTTACCGTCTTTACTTCATTACCACAGCCACATGTCTGTACAATTATAAAAGAAGACGCTTTAATCCCGGTTTGTGGTCATTAAATCTGGTTTATTTTGTACATTAACATAACGGATATCCAAACAGCAGTGGATATTAGAGTGTATCGCTTCGGTGTTTGTACTTCCAGCAGTGAAATTTAACCACAATGAACTGAACTAAACTGAACTTAAACTCTAAAAACTGGACTGAAAGTTTCAATTTACTAGAACTTCTATGTTAAGCTGCTTTGACACAATCTACATTGTAAAAAGCACTATAGAAATAAACATGAATTGAATTTAATTGAATTAACTCCACAACAAATACATCAAATAATCATTGGGAAATTTCTTACTGTAGTATTTCTCACAAACGTTACAAGAGATCTGCTTTTTTCATGTCTGTCACTGTGCTGTTTATCTGACACAGCCAGAGATTGAGACACACTCTGACAGGCATGTGGGAATGCTGGGTGGGGAAAACCAGCATTAAAGGCACAGTCAACGAAAACATCTACAGAGCTGCAAATTACAAATTCTCAAAGGTATAATACATAATCTGATGGGTGTTTTGAGCTGAAACTTTACAGACACATTCTGGAGACACAAACGACTTATCCTAAATATTGAAAAAGGGGTAAAATAGGTGCCCTTTAACAATGAGCCTTTAGACAATGTTGCCCTGTTAGACAGACTGATTATCTGTTCCTTAAAATAGTAAGCTTTGCAATGCCTGCTCCATTCCACTGATCTGCTGCCCATGTTTAATTGGCTTTTATTCTTTTTCAGACAGCAACTCTGAGTAGTTAATTCTCACCCGACAATCTCCTCTGAGGGGAAAGCAACACTGAACATTGGTGTTGGTTTTCAAGGAAAAATGTTTTACATTTACAGAAATCTCAGAATCCTCAGGAATGTGAAAAATGTGTTTTTCCACTTGGGTCGAGAGCAAAATGTGAAATACTTCAACCACAAGCAATGATTGCATGCTATAATGAACATAGGAAAAGAAAGCATTGAAGACTGAGGAACACAGAACAACTTAAAATCTTCCCACAGGCAGAGGTACTGCTAGCCACATTAGCTGTGGTCTGATTGTCTTTTCAGATATTATGCCTGCTACTTCATAGAGATAAGCAGAGATGGCAAAAGTACACACATCCTGTACTTAAGTAGAAGTACAGATACTCGTGTTTAAAACGACTTTGGTAAAAGTAGAAGTACTGAATACACTTTTGTACTTAAGTAAAAGTAAAGAAGTACCGCCTGAAAAATGTACAAAAGTAAAAAGTACTCGTTTCAACCACAGTCCCAAAGACATGCGGTATAGGCGAATAATAATTCAACTAAATTTGCAGTAGTTTATAAGTGTGTGTGTGTGAATGTGTATAGGTGTTTCCCAGTACTGGGATGCAGCTGGAAAAGTATCCACTGCGTAAAAAAAAATGCTGGAATAATTGGCGGTTCATTCTGCTGTGGCGACCCCTGATAAATCAGGGACGAAGCTGAAGGATAGCGAGTGAGATAAGTAGGTAATCATCCTGACACAAACTCACAGTGTTCAGCATGTAGTTTTGCCACTGTTAGATCAAAAACAACAGCTGCAATTCATGTTGATACACTCTGTCTATCTTTATAAATAATGTCTTACATTTTACACTGAATTCTGTCCAAAATATATTGATTTTTTTCTTTTGCTAAAATAAATACTTATCAGATATGACTGCAAACTATTTTTTTTTTGCATTAGGCTAAAGCTGCTTATTCTCTTCAAAAAGCAGCTCTTTTATTTAACCTGCTATTTCAGCGTTTTTTTCAGGTATTGTGGTCATTTTATTTAATGGATAAACATGAATTCTGTTACAGTTTTTCTCAGTCACTTTGGTCCATTTCTCAGATCAGAATTGAAATTCTTTAAACTCCCTGTTCAATCTTCAGATCATCATTGTGTCACTTGTGCACATCAGAAAGCAGTTTCTCTTTATGAACAAGTTGCAAATATTTTGTTCATCCATGCAAATGATTATGTGCAATTCTCTGATGTTTCCTATATTATCAGTTGCTCATGTCATGTTGATCAACATGTATTATTTTATCTCTGTTGAATAGACTCACCCCCACAACATTTAATCGTTCAAATGCCTGAACAAGTTGTCTTAATATTTAGTCATAATGCATTTTTTACATTTCTCCCAGATGAATCTTGACTTTTTCTAATGAAGGTCTAAAAGGAGGTTGTCCTGTTCACATTTTTACTTATGTTTTTTCTTTGTGCTATGCCGTGCTCTCTTTTCCTTTCTGTATCAGAATGACATGATCTGGCAACAAATTACAGAACAAACAGCAAAAATATTGCCATAGTTTACACCAGAACAGCCCTCCAGAGTACACTGATACTGATAACATGACTAAGTAATTTGAGTCTTATTCATATACAATGACACAAGCACATGTCATTCTGCACCACTGACACGTTCACTGACACAGAAATTTAGTTTTGAGAGATGAACTGAAGAATTTTGAGCAGGAGACTGGCTTTTGCAGGTAATCCATGGTGTTTTGCTATTTATACGTGTTGTTTTGAGAAATACACAGGCCTACTGTTTTACAAATTTCAGTTCTGATCTGAGAAATGTACTAAAGTGACTGAGAAAAACTGTAATAGCCTACATTTATTCTATGCTAAAAGCAACATACACAGGTAAGACAAGTAACATACACATAAATTGCCCAGTATAACTACCTTTGTTGTTGTAAAATATTTGTTAAAAATTATTAATTGAAGACAACAGTATAGGCCTATGTAAAATCATAGTCAATAAAACCTGAAAAACAGCATAAATTCTGTATTAGGAAATTTGAACTCATCAGAAATAAAGGAAATAAACCGCAATGCATACATTTTTTATAAAGTATTTGATTGTTTTACAAAAAAAAGCACTATTTTTCGCGGTATTAGATTGAAAGACCAGAGAAAGCTTATGCAGTATGATCGGAAGTGGAAAAAAAATGCGTAAGCATTTAAACAGCATGTTTTTGACTGGAATGTGTCTCGTTTACCTGTGATCCGATCGAGCAAAAGGTGTCTTATTACCGTGTAAACTGGGCAGCATCAGTCATGTTAAATTCGCCGTTTCCCTCTGACACTGCGTAGTAATCCTAGCCTTTCTCATAGTAAGCTTCATGAACTAGGGCTAGACCATGTACAGTGCGCGACAGCCTTGAAGAAGCCGCGCGCTACAGCACGCAGGCGCGCAATGAGGAAAAAGAGACTGACTGCATCAGAAATGCGCTCATATTATTGCGCAATGACAAGAAATAATATAGATCGCGCCACCAAACACATAAAAACGAAAGTAACGACCGTGGTTTAAAAAATGTAAGAAGTAGAAAGTACAGATATTTGTGTAAAAATGTAAGAAGTAAAAGTAAAAAGTAGTCAAAAAAATTAGTAGTGGAGTAAAGTACTGATACCCGAAAAAACTACTTAAGTACAGTAACGAAGTATTTGTACTTCGTTACTTCCCATCTCTGGAGATAAGCATATAAACATCCTGTGTAATGAAGGAAAGTCATTGCCCAAAAGAATGTTACTTGAGGGGGAGGAAAGGATAAATAAACAGGATGAAAATCGACGTAAGAAAAAGAGAGAAAGCAGTGCAAGTAATCTAAGTGATGCCTTGCTAACTGAGCAAATTACAAATGGGTGAAATATAGTGTAGTTTAAAGCAACCCTCCACTTTTATAGGCTTATTTTACAACTCCCCTAGCGTTAAACAGTTGAGATTTATAATTTTTGAATCTACTTAGCCAATATTTAGATCTAGAGGGAGCACTTTTAGCCTTGCTTAGCATCGATCATTGAATTGCATTAGACCATTAGGACCATGCACAAAAAAAAATCATTTACCTATTTAACACTCGACTCTGAAAACTTCTGTAGTTACATTGTGTACTGAGACCAATGAAAAATGAAAAGTTGCTATTTTCTAGCCATGAAAATCAAGGAACATTGCTGTATCATGACTGCAGAAGGTGCAATGATATTACAGAGCAATGTTACCTACACTGTATGATCAATTAGTCATGACAGCATATGTTTTTAGTTCATTGTAACTTATTAAACTAAGTTAATCATGTTCTAACTTAAATTTATAAGTTACGCAAGCTGTTTTAAGTCAGTTTAACATAATATAAATGTAATGGACTCATAAGGTTAATTTGATTTAGCTTAAAAATTTAAAGCAACCAGGATTTTTTTTTATATATGTTTTGTGTTTACCTTATGAATAAAGTTGTTGCACATCCACCGATTCCTGCTCAAAATGAGCGCGTTTAAGGCACTTGTACATCAAGGTAGAGTTTGCAAAAAACAAAACACCAGTGAAGAAACTCGACACAGAGAAATATAATCACCTACTGCCAGCTAGTGTTTGTGAAGTGTTATTGCAGAGCAACGCACACAGCGTGCAGAAGTATAAATGCACGGCTAAGCGCATAGCATGCGCTGTGGGTCACAGCGATTACTTGACGCAGAATTATAAACCAGGCTTTGTTCCCTCATTACCCTAATTACAATGAACAGATAAAAGATCCAGAATTTATTTCAAGTGTGCTATTTGCATTTGGAATCTGTTACTGTCAACTCTCAAGATGAGATCCAAAGAGCCATCAAGCCATCATTAGGCTGAAAAAAACAAAACAAACCCATCAGAGAGATCTTAAAAAAAGAACGCACCAGTGAGCAACACCAAAAGACCTGGAAGACCACGAAAACAACTGTGGTGAATGACCAAAGAATTCTTTCCCTGGTGAAGAAAACATCCTTCACAGCAGTTGGTCAGATCAGGAACATTCCAGGAGGTAGGTGTATGTGTGTCAGAGTAAACAATCAAGTGAAGACTACACCAGAGTGAATACAGAGGGTTCACCACAAGATGTAAACCATTGGTGAGGCTCAAAAACAGGAAGGCCAGATTAGAGTTCTAAAAAAGACTTCACAGTGCTGGAACAACAACCTATGGACAGCTGAGATCAAGATCAACTAGTATCAGAGTGATGGGAAGAAAAGAGTATGGAGAAGGAAAGGAACCGCTCATGATCCTAAGCAGTAAAGCATGGTGGTGGTATTGTCATGGCGTGGGCATGTATGGCATGTAAAAAGTGAAAGTTTGATTTATGATTATTATTCTGTCCAATTACTTTTGGACCCTTAACAAGTGGGAGGCACATATGCACACTGTTGTAGTTCCTACAGCGTCCACCTGATTTGGATGTAAATACCCTCAAATTAAGCTGACAGTCTGCAGTTTAAGCACATCTTGTTAGTTTCATTGTGTTGGTGTAAAGCCAAAAAAAATTTTATTGTGTCAATCTCCAAATATTTATGGACCTAACTGTAGGTTCGATGCAGGTTAAATTAGAGGGATTTGTGGAACTTTTTACTGCCTTAATTCTACGTACTGGCCCAGACTCCAGAGATGAGGCCACAGAACATATTAGTCACTACAACAATACTGGCTGACTATTTCCAAGCTGATCAACAGCATCTGTTCTGGCGGTGATCACGTTTAACTTCTGCTGTTGTAAAACTAACAAGCACTACCATGAAATCCATCACCTCCCAATATGTCTTTCAGAGTCATACTGAGTGTGAACTTGCATGTAACATCTCTAGGATTTTAAGTTGCATCATTGTGAATGTTCCAGGATCCTCTAGAGTTGAAAGAAGCAGCCCTCAAGTATTCAGCAAATAAGTAATGTAACTTCCCCTGAACTTTGCAGCACCTCAAACAGGCATAAGCTCCCTGTAATTGTCATCAAGGTATTGCATAATACGTTGCATGAAACTTCCAGCTGCTTCTGCGTGTCTCACTCTTCCACGATAATGGTGGTCGAGACCAGTGGTCCTGATTATACACAAACCTTAACCTAAGTCTAACGAACTTTTATGTGTACTCTTACAGTAAAACCACAGGAGTTTCATGAGCTTCACATAAGCAAACACAAGTTAAAATCACATGTAGAATACACGTGAAATGTGGTTTCTGAACATTTTTTTGTGAAACCCATGTGATCACGTTTTCAGACGCGTCCCTATTTGCTCACATGTGATCACAGGAGTTTCACATAATAATGTAGGAGTGCTGCCCAAGAGACTGTTATCTCTGACCACCTGGAAAATTTGTCTAGAAACATATGACTGGGTAAGCAGTCAATATTTTCCCTCCAAAGAAGGAGAACATCATGTTCACCAGAGTTTCTGCAGGTTTCATCAAGTCAAATTTAAGACTTTTTAAGACCATTATGAATAAAATTTTAGATTTATACAGGGCTAAACACTAAGGATTATTTCTAATGGCCAGGTTGGGCCAATGGATTATTACATTTTTTTTTTGCCTGCCACAAAAAAAAAAGTAATTATTTCTTAATATTTTCAACATGTGAAGTTTGTTTAGAAACTAATTTCGAGAGGTACACGTGCTTATGATTGCTTGTGGCTGGTCCCGCATTATCAAATTTATGATTCACCAATCAGACGATTCCTAAGCCATTATAAATACCCTAAGTTCCATATAACAGCCATCTACGTTTTGAAGAATCCCCCCTTTCACCCCTACTCCTCCTACTTTTCTAGATGGGTGGCACGGTGGCCCAGTGGTTAGCACTGTTGCTTCACAGCAAGAACGTCGGTGGTTCTAGTCCTTACCAACCCAGCTGATGTTTCTGTGCGGAGTTTACACATTCTCCCCGTGCTCACGTGGGTTTCCCCCAGGTTTCTTTCACAGTTTAAAAACATGCAACTTAAGTTAACTGACTAATCCAAATCGGCACCATAGACATGCACCTAGTAAGTAGTTATCTTTTAAGAGCAATCACTATCTGTTCATAAACTACTACAGCAGGGGAGTGCTCAAGATCTACCTGAGGTCAAACTTCCCTCTCGCCTTGCAAATGGGAGGGAGCCCCGGGCTCAATAATCTTATGAGCTCAGGGCTCTCTCCCGGGACAGTATGCCAAACATTGTTAAAAGTGTATTTATTGTTGAGGCAATTACATAAATAATCCAAAATATATATTTGTTGGCTTTTGGTCCAAATTGATTGAGTAATAACGTCTCTTGATTGTGATAACTTCTATAAAACCTAATGAATTTCTGTTATAAAAGCTTACGTTTCATGTCTATTTATAAATATTATGTCTACTCGCTCTTACTTCTGTAAATAGTTTTTGTATGACTGGAAGATAACGTAAAGGGATAAATTGCTCTGTTATTATCATGAGGAATTGTATAAATGTTTTTAGTTTTCTTTCCCTGATTTTATTAAGATGGTTGTTTGTGATTGGATGAATGTCGGCCCAATTGGGTAGCTTTGACTTGGACAGAGGAAAATTAAGACCTGTTTAAAATGATTTAAGACTTTTTAAGGCCTAAAATTTTGTTTTTGAAATTGAAGACATTTTAAGAGTTTTTAAGACCCTGCGGATACCCTGGTTCACTCACATTAGAATTAGGTTGTTTAAAATATTCTCAGATTTGACTCGCCAATCTTAAAAGTCTTGCTCCTAAAGGGTTAGTTCACCCCCAGAAATGCAAATTCTACCTATATCTATCTATCTATAAATCATATTGGTCATATGGCCCACTAATAACAGTTTTAAATAAACGCGATTATGATTTTTTTCCCATAATCAAGCAGATGTCCAGAAAAGAAACCAAAATAACAATAGTCTTCAGTGGATCAACTGTAATCAAGCAAATGCCTAAGAACATTTTTGTGCACCAAAAAAAAAAAAACAACATAAAAAATGACTTCCACATTATATCAGGATGTGCAGTTCCTACAGGCAATAACAAACTAATCCTTTAACAAGTCTTGCTAAGCCATGATTTATAGAACATTCATATGCGTCATTGGATATTTGACTCTAAGAACTTTTCTGGGCTCATCTTAGAAGTGCCTCAATGCTTTGATCAAGTTTAAAACTCTTTAGAGGATAATTAGATCAATGCATCAGACATCATGGATCAGGATCAGCACTCAAAAATGTGGATATGTTTATTTCCATATCACTACCTGGAAAATGTTCACATTTTCCCCTAAGGATGTCTGCATCTCATCTTTTGTCTCTCCTCCACATATGCCATCTCTGCCCCACACTTACATTACATCATTTTTCCCATTTTAACCCAAGGAGGGCTGCAGTGGGCTGAACAGTCCCAGATGACTTGAATGCGGCCGGCATTATGGTGAAACTTCCTGTGATTTAACTGCCCTAACATGGAGCCCGTGGAGGCTATCGTTATATGGAAAAGCTGAGTCTGGCTTTCTCTCCAGGTTTCTCAGCTGGGGATGAAATAGAAGCTGATCTAAGATGTCTAGACTATCCCATTCGCTGCTTGACTCATATATTCCCTCTACTGTTAGAAAAAGCATTAATACTTGGAAAATAAATTCAGACACAATAAGTATTTTTGCTGCTGCATCTCATTGAGGTTTGCTTTTGGCTTTACATGGAGTTTCTGATATCTTATTTGTCACTATAGAGTCTTCTCAAGTCTGTGTTTCATCATAAGGCGGTAAAATCACAGTTCTCTTTGATTAAAAGAGAGCTTATCATGAAATATTTCTTTGCATGCCTAATGCATTCTTTCTAGATGACACTGTTGGCAGGAAACAGATTGTTTGTGCAAAGAGAGTGGATAGGAATAAATCCTATTATTACTCTAACTGGACACAGAAATGAATTCAGACAAAGCCTATAGCATAAATTTGTGTGGTAAAAATTGTGTCAAGAAGTAAACATTCCATTGCTGTAAGCCTAGCAACCAAGCTATTTAGCCATGAGAGAGAAAATAAATGGAAAAAAATGCACCAAACGATCAGCAAAGTGATAAAAGGACTGCAACAATAGTTTCTGTGGCATCATCCACCTATTTTACTCTGCCTTGAGCTAAAACCTGCACCTAGGACCCAGATAGTGAACTTCAGTACCACTGAGACCCAATTATATAGTTTTGAATTATGGACCAAAGCGAGAACATATAATATTAACACCTTTACTGTCACTATTCCAGAATATTAAAGGGAAAGTTCATGCAAAAAGTGAAAATTTGCTTTAATTTACTCACCCTCAGGTCTTCTGATATGTAGGTGACTTTTTTATTTAGTTAAACATTCAAGAAGATTTAAAGCTGAAACTGTGGTCCTTTAGGAATTCAAAATTGCAGGTCAATGGCTACTGGCATTTTGAGAGTCAAAATTAATAAATATATACAGGCAAAACAAAATGACTAAACATGCTTTGAGGTCTTATGAAGAGAAATGATCAGTCCTTGAGCTAATGCTGTTTATTACAGCTGTTTTATATGGGTTGCAGCATCTAGAATAAGCAAAAGTACCATTTAGATAAACAATACAACAAATCAACATAGGCTCATTCTGAAAACGTAGCCCTATATACGTTTCTGGAAATCGAAAATTATGTAGCCAGAAGTATGTATGGCTGCATTTCCTCTTTAAAACGAACGATACAGGGCAGTATGACGCCGTTCCTTTTCTCCTTACCAGCTGACCGCTTACCTTCGTATGGACAGCTTTTCCGCTGTTACCAGTTTGTTCGATAGCTCGGAGTTGACCGCAACAACGGGCTTTGAGTCCGGTGATGAATGGTTCCAGAAAGTGGGTAAGACACAAACAGAAGGCAAAAAAATAAATAAACAAGTAAATAACGAGGTAAGAATGTGGTAAAAAAAAAAACCGACAAGGGCTTTTCTTATTCTGGATTGCTTTTTCAAAACACTGTGGTTGGGTTTAGGGAAGTGGGTGGGTGGGTCAATCAGTGCTTTTGAAAACACTATTGGTTGGGTTTAGGGAAGGAGGAGGGTTGGGGGATCAGACAGTCAGTCAGTCAGTTAGTAAACAGCGGCCTCTGGTAGATTTACGTGATAAAAGCAGGCGTGAATAGCACTCGCGAGGGAAATTTGAGATCTCAAAACGCGTACACAGTGTGCTCTGGTGGATACATTCATTCATTTTCAACCGCTTTTCCGGGGCCGGATCGCGGGGCAGCAGTCTTAGGAGAGAACCCCAGACTTCCCTCTCCCCAGACACTTCATCCAGCTCCTCTGGGGGGATCCCGAGGCGCTCCCAGGCCAACTGAGAGACATAGTCCCTCCAGCGTGTCCTGGGTCTTCCCCAAGGCCTCCTCCCGGTGGGACATGCCTGGAACGCCTTCCTAGGTAGGCATCCAGGAGGCATCCAAAACAGACGCCTGAGCCACCTCAGCTGACTTCTCTCGATGTAGAGAAGCAGCGTCTCTACTCCAAGCTCCTCCCGGGTGACGGAGCTCCTCACCCTATCTATTAGGGTGCACCATGCCACCCTGCAAAGGAAACTCATTTCGGCCGATTGTATCCAAGATTTTGTCCTTTCAGTCATGACCCAAAGCTCATGACCATAGGTGAAAGTAGTGACGTAGATTGACCAGTAAATCAAGAACTTTGCCTTTTGGCTCAGCTTCTTCTTTGCCACAACGAACCATTACATCAACCGCATTACTGCTGCCACTACAACAATCCACCTGTCAATATCACGTTCCATCCTTTCCTCACAAAACCCCAAGATACTTGAACTCCTCCACCTGGAAACAAAAACTGAAAGAAAAAGTAGCTCCTGGGACGTATTTTGCTCTCTACAGAAATATATATAGGGGTACGTTGTCAGAATGAGCCTGGGTTGCAACAAACACATTCTCCATCTCTGTTGAAGTTTGCCCCAGCACATACTGTATGTTATTATGCAACAAGATGCTTGCACTTCAAGCCATTTGCTGAGGCTGTGGATTAAAGGTAATAATGTTGTAAGTAGTGTTTTTAACCATTTTTATTATGTCCATGTGCGTTTTTCTTTTTCCTAAAGAGCCTGTAGCCATACAGACTTGCAATTCATGAAAACCCAAGCACTATGTTTACAGCTAAAAAAACCTTTAGTGTTCTACTGAAGAAAAATCACCTGCCTCTTGTATGGCCTGAGGGTGAGTAGATTAACAGCATATTTCTATTTTTAGGTGAAGTGTCCCTTACAGAAACAAATTCATTTCATAAACAGTCAGCACTGACTGCAGCTAAACAGTACCATTTCAGTGTTTGGCATTGCATTTTGTAAATCAGAAGCAGTTCTCTGTGGCACTCAGAGAAACACATTGTGCACCTACAATTACCACATACTGAGTTTGATGAGCAAAGGTCATTTAAATCTATATAATTCATAGAGTGTCTCGTTACATGCTAAACCTCTTCAGTTGTGTTGAATTGACATATTATTTATTATGTAATATTTTAGGCATATACCTCTAACCACCAGGACACAAAAAATCCTGTGTTCCACAATCCACAAGAGAACCTATTTTGGCCTCAGAACAGACAAATTCACCAAAAGCTTATGCATTATGACTTTGGAGCATACTTTTGTACCAGCAATAACCTAGTTTGAGTCTTGAATAAATGTCAAATGTAAAACTATTTATTGGTCTGGAAGATGGAAAAAAATCTAAATTCCCCTAGCTCAAATAATTTAGTGGGCCTAGAGTAATGTTAGACAATAACAAAGGAAACAGACATGTACTGAAATTACTTACATTGATGTTGTTGGTAAGGGTGTTAACAAACTTGAATCCTGGGATTCTCTTGTCACTGCAAACGACGCCGACATCCTCAGAATGTTTGCAATCAGACACACCAATGCCATTAGACTCGCACTGAGCCAAGCTCTTCTCCTTTCCCTTACAGTGGACGTTATCAAACCAGATACGACCTAAAAAATGTCAGTAAATTAGTTTTCTACTTTCCAGGTTGAGTTCACAACATTTGACGTAAGCTAGCCCAACCGTTATTTTTGGAATTATTATGCATATAGTTATGAATACAGTGTTGGGTTTAATTAATTACATTGCAACAAGTTACCCTTTTAGATTACTTTTTGACAGAAAAAGTAAAGCAATCGATTACTTTTCATTTCTAAGTCATTTAATTAGTCACTTAACACTGTAAATAAACACAAAGTTCTGTATAAATCCATTCAGAGCAATTGCATTGTTTGTAATACATATATCTTGAACAATAATTCTATTTTTGAGCTAAAGAAGGCTATTCATCAAGACAATTACAAATTATTTACATTATGCATGAGAAACAATGAATTCAGTTTGATATTAGTTATAAAATTAAAATTCATATACGTTTTCTTCTTTTTTGTATGTGAAAAATATCCTTTTTTCTACTAAAGAAGGTTAGATTGTACAAACAATTGCACAATTGATAAATAATGAATTAGGAAAAAAATTTGTCAATATATGGTATATATAAAATAATGCGTCACTGCTATGAAATGTTTTTTTTGATACATAGAATATCTTTAAGTGTTAATTTTTTGGCTCAAAACATTAAAGAATTAAAGAGTTTAATTTCTATTGTTAATGCATTGAGAGTTACTGTACAGCGATTTTTGGTAGTGTCGAGTCAAGTTTTTAAATACCTTATAGAGTTATTAATTACTTTACAGATTAATAGTAACTAATAAAGTAATTTAAATACAATTTTAATGATGTAATTAGTAATAAATGATTCATTACAGAACATAAGTGATAACTTACGCAACACTGACCACATGATATTTAAAAATTATTTTGTCACAGAACTTTTCCATTTACAACTAATTAACGATGTCATAGAACAATTTTCAGGCATTCATTTTATCCTAATACACCACTGTCAATGAACAGCACAAGATGCACTAAAGCAATGGTCTCAAACTCAATTCCTGGAGAGCCACGGCTCTACATAGTTTAGCTCCAACCACCTCCAAATCACACCAGCTTAATAGTCTATAGTAGTCTTGAACAACTTGATTAGTTGGATCCGCTGTGTTAAATAAGCATTGGAGCAAAACTTTGCAGAACTGCAGCCCTCTAGGAATCCAGCTTGAGGCCTGTGCACTAAAGCAATATCATTGTAATTTAGAAAAATGAATCAGTTTTATTATATTATTATATTAAAGACATTTTATATTAAAGCATACCTTCTCCCTTCCCATATTTAGATGATGGAGACCAGGATATTGCTTCAAAATAGCCCAGCTCTCTGCATATAACTTGGGCTGCATGTATGGTGAAATCATCATCGCATACAGTCCCCCACTCTCCTTCATAGAAGACCTCAACGCGCCCTTCATTGTGCTTGCGCTTCTCTCCTGCCAGACGTAACTGTATCCTGGGAGTATCTGCAGGAAGTTCTGGAGGAGTGTAAAGGTCTTGTTCAGGCTCTTGGTAGGCTATAGCGAAACCCAAGTGCTCATACTGTGCGTAGCTTAGCCTCCAAGAGCACAATAGCACAAATGAAATAGACCAAAGAGCCAGCATAATGACAGAAGCTCAGATTTTATGGCCTGCAAAAAAAAAGTAAAGAGATTATTTTTAAGACAGAAATACAGAAAGATATGTTTTATGATAACAGACCAATTTTTTAACATTTCAAGCCACCCATATATCTGTATTTTTTTGTATCCAAATTTTTTTTTATCAAAGTCATGAGCTGAGGGAGAATAGCATGTGAATTTTCGTTCATCACTAAACCGACCCACATCAAAGAGTGCAATAATGAGGACGCATAGGCTTGTTTAGACCCTACTGAGGCAGACTATTCATCTACATTGCCTATCAGCTAAGCAGAAAAATAAAAAATTTGCTTTGAATACCAAGAAAATCACGTACTTAATAGAAAGTACAGTTTAATTGAGCGTAAAAGTCTGACAGATGTTTAAACACTTTGATTGGGGTGTTAGATATTCTCTTTCAGTAACACAAGAGGATAAGCTGATGGAAATAATATGGTAAACATGAGTGAATGAGGTAAGCTAACTAAAAAAACACACTTCACATACTGTGGAGTCCAGAACTCCACACTGAAAACCTACTTTAAACGTGGAGATACACAGAATGTCTTAATGTTTTGAAAAATGAAAAATATTTTTTTGTGAAGATGAAAATTCTTTGGATTCCCCTGTACAATCGATTTTGCTAAATCATGAATCACATTGAGTGAGCAACACTGTTTAGTTCAGTTCAATAATACAATATAACTTGGCAATAAAGACTTTTAAAAAAGTTTTAAATAAGAAAACCATCCACATTTGGACCCCACTGTGCCAACTAGTGTGATTAAATAGGCTCTTTTGATTCTCCGGTACTGACTGGCCTGTAAGCGGCTGTCTCAAAGGCAGGAAAAATAATGCAACCTTCTTCAAAGGGCTCCCTTAAGATTGCCACTTCAAGATAAAAGAGGTATTTCTACAAAAACACTTTTCTTAGACTTTCGCTCACTTTCATAGCACACACATTGAAAATGATATTGTCTGAAAATATGTTAAGCTTTTTTGCATAATTAAAACAATGCATCTTAGATGTCTAAACACATGTGGCAAACAGACATGGACCCTGAGAGCCTCAATGAATTAGCATCGATTTCCATTGTCTGCTCTAAAGCAGCCTAAAGGCAGGTCTTACAAAGTTGTTCTTGGTCTACATTCAAGCCAAATTACACCAGAAGGCACGTTCAGAATGCATTTATGTGTTTGTTCACTTCCTCAAATTCCTGTTCTTATGACATATGGTTCATGTCAATTAGCATTCTGCACTTTTAGACAGCAAGCCCCCTTATCCATGTGGACAGAATAAGGTCCACAAGTCAAAGGGCCATAGTACTCTATAATAATATCTAGACACAATAACCCAGTGTTCTGCCTGAAACAAAATCACAGAACACTTTTGCAGATTTTGTAATGTTCATTAATAATTATTAATGCAATTTGTTGTTAAAAAACAATTAACAAAAAAAATCACATAACCCATAGTGCAATCACATAATCCATACCTAACAACACCATGGCACAACTTTTACCTCTTATTTAGTTAAAAAAAACAACTTTTAATTCTACTTATTTATGCATGATGTCATGCAAAATGCATTGTTTTTCTCTCTTCTAAGTTACAAGGAAAAGTGTAAACCCGTCCAAAACGAAAATGTCAGATAACAGATAATCATAAAACTAACACCTCTTTTGATAGAAAGAAACAAAACAATACAGTAAGGCTTAAAGCAAAGCAGGCTTTGTTATCTTACTTTTGCTGCGAGTGCAAATTTCACAGTAGAATACTCCTCCGAAATGTGGATCCCTGCTTCTCTAGGCTGTTGCTCATCCCCTAAACTTTCACTGGTTGTTCTCTTGCAATTTCAGGAAAGTCGAAACAAAGTTACGCCTTGTTGAACTGCCCCTTCACGCCCACTACAGGCTGCTGTGCTGACCTCATGGACCTCCAGTCGCACAAGCACGTTACAGAATTTTTCTTTTTTTTTTTAAGAAGCCATAACGTCCGTGCCTAAAACATGTCGACTGTAGTAACGTTAAACATGAAAAAACAAATATATAAATAGGGACGTGAGCTCTGGGCGGTGGTGAGTTTATTTGGACGGGTGGAAAAAAACAAAACTTCCCTTACTGTAGGCTACATGTTTATACTAAACACGTTTAAAACACAGAACAACTTTTGGGAAAATAAACAGTTTGGGCTAGGACGAGAATGTCGTGAACCAATGTTTGAGTTTAAACACGTGTTTTAGCATATGTTTGACGGAATGAAAGTCCGAGCGGTTCTCGAGTCAATTGGTTCAATTGAGTCGATTAAATTCGACACATCTCTCTATCACAATAGCCCACTAGCATTTTGGCACACGAAGATGCACCAGAAATAGAAAATGCCCTGAATACAGACACTAATTTAATAAACAGTAGCCTACACTAATAAAACATACCGTTATTAATGTACAGTAGGCCTAATAAAACAGATTGGTAACTCAACTGTTTAAACAAAATTCCTTTTCGACAAAAACAGCTCACATGTTCAGCACCCTTAGGTTTAGCATTTGGGCTACACATTAGCCTATAGCAACTATAGTTTGTTGTCATGATGATAAACCCATCGTGGAATGACGCAACTACGTAAAATAACTTCTGAATATGTCATCACTTTGAATTGGTTCTGTAAAATTATCAAAAGAATCATTTAGATGTCTCCTTCCATCACTAGAATGAATTTCAGCCTGTTCTCTTAAAGGATATTAATATACGTATACTGCCATCTTGTGGATAATGGTGCACTTAATGGAGCAAAAAGCTGTAAATTAATCCATAAACGCTAATTAGTCAGACAGCAGCCTGGACTCAATCTCAATAGTGGCTTCTGCGAAACATGACTTTCACATATCCTATTGCTTTTGCCATTTTTTTTTAACATTAAGCATAAAAATTGAAAACATAAAATATATACCCCCTCCCCAAAAAAAACGTATCCCATATTATACATGACATGAGTCACATTCACATTCTCCCCTCTCCTGTATTTTCTTGGGCTCCTCCCCCTAGTCCTACTTTCAAGATCGTTAGTATCACCCTCTGCACTGTATTCTCACTCACTTCTCTGGGTGAAGGAAGGAGGGAAGGTTATTTCAGAAATGTTCAGTTATTACAGGCTCATTAATGGATGAATTCCTCAAGTCTTTGGATATTAAACTATCCTCAAATGTTCCCCGAAGGACGGATGCTTGATCAAAAGACATTTTTCAGGTTGCAGCCAGGGTAATAGGGACATCCTGGAAGATGGTAAACCAGACTGAAGGTTACGTCTCAGAGCTGATAACCCGCTCCACGACTGCTTGCCTGCTTTTTATTTTTGTGCTCTCCACCTTTCTAGGGAATGCTCTGGTGTGTACAGCGGTGGTACGCTTCCGTCATCTGCGCTCCAAAGTAGCGTACGTGTTTGTTGTGTCTTTGGCTGTTTCAGACCTCCTAGTTGCCACTCTTGTAATGCCATGGAAGGCAGCTGCTGAGATTGTGGGTTTCTGGCCGTTTGGCAGCTTCTGTGAAGTATGGATAGCCTTTGACATCATGTGCTCCACTGCCTCCATTCTCAACCTGTGCATCATAAGTGTGGATCGTTACTGGGCAATTGCTATCCCGTTGAGCTATGAGCAGAAAATGACCAGAAGAGTGGCATTCATCATGATTGGCGTGGCATGGACGCTTTCTGTCCTCATCTCATTCATTCCTGTGCAGCTGAGTTGGCATAAGTCTCTCGGTCCTATAGAAGACCTGGCTGAGAAATGTGATGCCAGTTTAAATCGCACTTACGCCATCACTTCATCTCTGATCAGCTTCTACATCCCAGTCTCCATAATGATCGTCACATACTCGCGCATCTTCCTCATAGCGCAAAGGCAGATCCGAAGGATATCGATGCAAGAGTGCAGCATCAAACACGTCCAGTCCTGCCAAAGCTGCAATAAAGCTCCTGAAGAGAAGTTAAAAAGCTCATTTAGGAGGGAAACCAAAGTCCTGAAAACTCTGTCGATGATCATGGGGGTGTTCGTCTGCTGTTGGCTGCCTTTCTTCATTCTCAACTGCATGGTGCCATTCTGTGATCCTGGCCTCCACAACGCTGGTCAGATCCCATGCGTCAATAAGACCACCTTTGATGTGTTTGTGTGGTGTGGCTGGGCCAACTCTACCTTGAATCCTGTCGTTTATGCATTTAATGCAGAGTTCCGCAAAGCCTTCTCCAGCATCCTGGGATGTGGGAAGTTGTGCTCTCAGAATGATGTTCAAACTGTTGACTTCAGCAACGAGCTGGTGTCGTACCATCGAGACTCCACGAACCTTCGAGATGTTCACCTCTTCGGTCACCCCTGTCTGCATCCACACGCTGTCAGGGAGGGAAGTGACAAAGACATGTGCTTTGATACTGTTTCACAGATGGCTGAACTTCCTTATGAGACAGAATGTAACTTTGTATACGGAGAAAGGCATCCTGTAGGAGAAACAGAGCTATCGCTGGATAAAATCATACCATTTACCAAAGAAGATGAGTTGGTGTCTCTTGAACATGTAGTTCATAATGAAGCCGAGTCTCCTAGTATCTCTGGAATACTATGATCTTTAAATAAGTGGTGTATTTTGAGGGAAATGATATGTATTACACTGGAAAAGATTGTGGTTAATTGAACTGGCTGTAAGAGCCATTTCTGGCTGCTGTGTCTACATGACTCTGGTCATGAATGATTCAAAAGGTCACTCACTATAATACTGAACCGGCTGTTGTTTGTATATGAATAATGCCAAAAGTATGACGCAGTGGCGCAGTAGGTAGTGCTGTCGCCTCACAGCAAGAAGGTCGCTGGTTCGAGCCTCGGCTGGGTCAGTTGTCGTTTCTGTGTGGAGTTTGCATGTTCTCCCTGCGTTCGCGTGGGTTTCCCCCACAGTCCAAAGACATGTTGTACAGGTGAATTGGGTAAGCTAAATTGTTCATAGTGTATGAGTGTGAATGAGTGTGTGTGGATGTTTCCCAGAGATGGGTTGCAGATGGAAGGGCATCCGCTGCGTAAAACATATGCTGGATAAGATGGCGATTCATTCCGCTGTGGCGACCTCAGATTAATAAAGGGACTAAGCTGAAAAGAAAATGAATGAATAATGCCAAAAGTACTCGTTTTTCTATTTGGAGGAAATAATAATCACGTCTGTCATTTTGTATTCACTTTACTGATAATGAATAACACCAGACTTGACATGTTCTCTATCCTCTCTAAAAATGGAAAATGCACTGACACATTTTTTTATTTACTTTGTTTTTTACTTTATTTCTGACCATGGCATATCAGCAGAGAACGAAACAGATTTCATGCAGCCAAGATTGAAATATTCCATCAGTCTGGCAAAACTGTCACCTTTTTTTTTTTTTCAGAACAAACCTGTTTGTCGAATGGATTTCTTCACATTACATCAACTCTGTGGAAGAGCAGGATATTTTAAAGAGAATACAACTGAAACTGAAAATATGAGAATGTAAAAATTAAACTGTGCTTAAACTGAATCAAGTCCTAAGACTGATCCACTTTTTTTTTCAAAAAAACATCTGATATGTCTTAAAAACAAGAAAATAAGCTGATTCTTTCCCAACTTCACTGGAGGTTCTCCAGTTTTTGTCTGATTTAGCAGTGGTACCAGAATAATTATTTTATAATGTCACAGAGCCAATTTGATTGACAAAGCAATGGGTTACTTCAAAATGACCTTAAAGGTCCTTTTACATTATTTTATAAATTGATGTTAATTTGCAAATGTCACAATTTCAGCCTGTTGCCACCATTCATTCTGTAATTTTGTGAATGAGTTCATGTTTGACTGGATTATATTTCTGTCATAGTAGACACTGTGTCTGCCTACTGAATGCCATGGACAATTATTGCAATTTATTTTAATGTTACAACATAATTAAACTTATATGAGTCAGTTTTGATGACTGTGCAATAATTCTAAAATGCAAAACAATATTAATAATGTAAAAAAGAGTGAATGTGTCAAATTAATTAACTAATCTTAAAAAAATCTTAGGAATATTTTTACTTCAAATGGTTGTCCTGGATTTGTCGTTTCAAACACTGAAATAAAATACTTTTGAGTATTCTTCCTGCTGTGTGATGTTTAATACTTAAACTTTTTAAAATAAAACAGCATTTTAAATGATATTGTTATAATTTATAATGTCTGTGGGTTTATAACTTATTTCTACCTTTTATACCCACTTCCCCTTTAAACAATATTTCACTTTTATATCCGTTTCATTTTCAAACCTTGACGAGAAACAAAAATCTGAGGAACAGAAATCAATAAACGAAAACAATAACAGATAATAACAAACAAAAAGGGGGCAGCACGGTGGCGCAGTGGGTAGCACAATCGCCTCACAGCAGGATGGTTGCTGGTTCGATCCCTGGCTGTCAGTTGGCATTTCTGTGTGGAGTTTGCATGTTCTTCCCATGTTTGCATGGGATTCCTCCAGGTGCTTTGGTTTCCCTCACAGTCCAAAGACATGCGGTATAGGTGAATTGAATAAGCTAAATTGCCTGTATTATATCTGTGTATCTATGGAGTGTATGGGTGATTCTTAGTGTTGGTTTGCAGCTGGAAGGGCATCCGCTGCGTAAAACATATGCTGGATAAGTTGGCGGTTCATTCTGCTGTGGCGATCCCTAATTAATAAAGGGACTAAGCGGAAATGAAAATGAATGAATGAACAAACAAAAAGGAAAACGGTAACAATTCCAGGGGCCTACAATGAAGCCAGATTAGCTGGCTAGTTTGCACGAATTCTGGGTTTTAGGCAGGTAGCTCAGCTCCTTCATAATTACCATCATTCATGGCAACAAAGAATGATTAAAGTCGAGCTGCCTTCATATTACCTGAAAGCCAATATTGGTGCAAACTAAACTAAAACGCTAGCCAGCTAATCCAGCTTCATTAAACAGGCCCATGAACAACAAAACCCCACAATAGTCCAGCCGATAAACCTGAGATGAACTATGTCTATACCAAAGCTCATCTGCTTTATGACTTTGTAAACATGAGTCGAACAACAAAACTAACGAAAAACGACACACAGCGCATTAAAATATGTAAATGCATAACTCACCATTAAAACAGTTAAAGACGACGACACTCCGAGTGATGTACCCAACTGCACACTTAATCTTTCTGTCTATGTATGTGGCGTTTTGCTTGCTTCATGACGTTACCGCCAAATTTGGATTTTAGATCAAAATGCGCAGCTGCGCAAACGAATCACATGACAAACAACTTGCATTACAGTATACTTATTCTTTCTTTCTTTATAAGAATAAGTATGCAAGTTGTTTGTCATGTGATTCCTTTGCGCAGCTGCGCATTTTGATCTAAAATCTAAATATATAATAAAAAACTAATATATATATATATATATATATATATATATATATATATATATATATATATATATATATATATATATATATATATATATATATATATATATATATATATAATAATAATTATTATTATTATACAAGTGGGAGGGGGACACTAACATGCAAATCCAAAAAGGCCCGCCCTTTTACAAATTAAAATAATTTAAATTAAAATATAAATGAGGTCATAAAGTATTATAAATTAATTTTAATTTAAAAAAACACATTAAATTAAACAGTAATGATGTGCAGAAAAAGAAATAAACACACTAATATCGTATTTGTTTTTATTAGGATTTTTATACTAAAACACATTTTGGACAAAATATAGGTTTATGAATAAATGTTAAGAACAATACAAAAGCAAAACAAAACACAAGTAAGTTTATTAATGGAATGTGTTTACCTCTGGTAGAAACATTCAAAAAACATCACTTGACAATGAATAAATTAATTGTTCTGTATTGCTGTATATTTACAGGAAAGTCTCATATAATCCAATACAAAATATAAATAAAACATCAATCATAGTGATAAAACACATTCATCCAGTTTAGTTGCATACGCGCGCGCGCACAAGATGAATTTATGTTAATGTATGGACATATTGGACACTTTCCAACCAGCGGACTCTTCTGTCTAATCTCTGAAGGACTGAAAATCTACACCGAGTAATCGGCTTTGTGTATCAGGTACAGAGGTAGAGACTGTCGTGTGTTTTCACAAACCGATCTTGAAAATAACAAATAAAACAAAGTCTTCCACAGCATTGTGTGCTGCTCGTTCCCGCTGGTGATGATGGAAGCAGTAGAATATACAACAGGACCGTTTATACAGTCACATCCCGAGTAAAAAATAAAGTATTCTCAGTCTATTAAACAAGCATTCGCCTTCTTACATGCATTAGGAACATGTGCACTTCTGTGAAGATGGGGTGGCTCTTACAAGAGCCTTTGGTTTTTGGAGTAAGTCTTTGAGTCTACTTCTTCTTGGCGGCCGTCTTCTTCGCCTTGGCAGCCTTGGGCTTTGCAGCTTTAGGTTTCACTGCTTTGACCTTCTTAGGACTCTTTGCAACTTTCTTCACGGCCGGCTTCTTCACTTTCTTGGGGCTTTTGGCGACTTTCTTGGCAGCCGGTTTCTTCACTTTCTTAGGAGACTTCTTCGGGGCGGCTTTCTTTACTGCTGCCTTCTTGGGCTTTGCCACCTTGGCCGCTGCCTTCTTCTTCTTGACGACTGGCTTCTTCGGCTTCGCCACAACTTTCTTGGCGGGTTTCTTGGCGGCTGCTTTCTTGCTCACCTTGAAGGATCCGGACGCTCCGGTGCCTTTGGTCTGAACAAGCGCCCCCCTTTTCACCAAAGCTTTCAGGGCGATCTTGACGCGAGAGTTGTTCTTCTCGACGTCATATCCACCACCTGCCAAAGCCTTCTTCAGAGCCGCTAGGGAAACTCCTTTGCGCTCGTTGGAAGCAGCAACCGCCTTCACGATGAGGTCTGACACGCTGGGTCCGGGCTTTTTCGCCTTTGTCGCCTTCTTCCTCGGAGATTTGGCCGGAGCAGCCGCGGGAGCAGGAGCAGTTTCTGCCATAGTTTTAGTAAACTTGGATCCGATGTCACGTAGTACAGAGCTGTCAAACAAACAATGTTTACATCCAACAGCTGAGGGCGGGATTTAAACGGGAGATGAGAACCATATAGACTCAACCGCCTCAACCGACGCTCTCAACAGGACAGAGTCGTTCATAGATGTGTTTTCTGATCTTGAAAAACACAAAGTTTTCCGCGACAAAAAGCGACGGATTTCAGACTTTAAACCACGGTCTGATAGCTGAGTCATTCGTCTTTAAGGGCAGCTCGTGTTTTTTGCCAAATGTCCCCCGGTTTATTTTACAATTATAAAAACGCGTCCAAATTTAGTGCGAGACTCAGCGGGAAATATCGCACTTCGTCTGTTCTTTTGTACATTATATATTAAAATTCGAAATCCACAACTGAAATGATGGATAGTCTGCATAAAGAAGACCCTAATGTACACATTCGTGTAGGTTTTAGAATATGAAAGCTCACGGAAGAGAAAATTGGAGCGGTTTTCTTTGGTGAAGGTAACACAGATCAGCGCTGTGGCCATTTCAACCTCCCCTAATCTCACGGAGATTCTTTCTACAACGATCTATTAATAATCATATCTGTACAAACCTTACACGATTCAAGTAATTCACATATAAACTAGTTTACAAACATTACATGTTTAAAAACGTTAACGATTAGCGATTAAACATGACTATGTGATGTCAGAAGTGAAAATATGCTCCTCGTTTGAGGAGATCGACATCAGGAGGGAGCTCTTGTGAAAGGGTGATGTTTTATCGGTGTATTTATGTGTTTTTTGCAATAACTAATTGTAAACACTGTTCCATGCTTCTAATTACACTCAAATGATGTTAAAAGATCACTTGGTTATCTTTTTATTCATCCCAATATGCTTAAAACATCGAGTATTTCAGAGCATTCCCTCATTGTGTGCAGGAGGCCATTGCTTCACTTTGTTTGTGCACTGCGATGTTGATCAACAACAAAACTATCGTTTTTTGTCTGTCACAAGTTTGACTTATAAAATATATGACAGAATCGTCACTTTTTTGTTTTGAAAGAATTCTGTAAGCTACTTATTCAACATTTTAACATTATGCAACATTTGATCAGTTAGGCCTGATGGAGTTTAGGCGTGGACTCATGGCTGTAATTGCTTAATTAGAAATAAACAGCATTTATAAATTGTAGCTGGTTTCTGTATACAAATGATGACAACTGTAGTAAATTAGCTAATGCATTCTAGATTATCTATTTTATGCAACATTTTCAGACTAGTTTAGGATTAAATTACCTTAGTTTGTTTTTATTCTTTTTATTCGTTCCCAATTTTGAACATAGGAAATGGCCTAAATTTAAGATGACACATGAACATATTTTTACAACCAAATGCTCATTGCTTATATTTTATTTACATTTTATATGATTATATCAATGCCAATGGCTCATTCCTTATTATTGTGAATAGGCTATTCAGAGCTAAGTCATGCAGAATTTTAGAAAGAAAATTTTACAAGAGAACAAAAGAATTGCAATTATTAATAAATTGTAATAATTTGCAGTCATGTAGTCTGTAAAAAAGTAATTTATCAGATTATTCATTCATTTTCTTTTCAGCTTAGTCCCTTTATTAAACTGGGGTCGCCACAGTGGAATGAACCGCCAACTTATCCAGCATATGTTTTACGCAGCGGATACCCTTCAGCTGCAACCCATCACTGAGAACCCTGAGGAAACCCACGCCAACACGGGGAGAACATGCGAACTCCACACAGAAATGCCAACTGAACCAGCCAAGGCTCGAACCAGCGACTTTCTTGCTGTGAGGCAATAGTGCTACCCACTGCACCACCCATTTATCAGATTATGATCATTTTAAACAAACATATATAACAAGTACAGGCCTATTCAGCGGAACGTGAATGAGGTTAAAGTCTGGTAATAACAATTGCATTACACTTTTACTAATCACAATTAATTTTCACTCAAAACATATGAAATAAATGATAATAATTTGTTTCAGCAGTATTACAGTCGACTATATTCCATGTTGAGGTTTGATTATGCTCTTTTATGGGATGTCAGCTTTAATATTTGTGCTTACAGAAAAATGACACTAAATGAGTTTGGTGTGTGCTCTTAAAATGTATCCTGTTGTTTTTAGTCATTTTTTTGCAAATCACTTTGCTTTTGGTCTTCACCCAAAACTGAAAGTTATGACATCATTTACTCACCCTTCCCTTGTCCAAAACCTGAGTTTCTTTCTTCTGTTGAAATAAGTTAGAAAAATGTTGGACACCTGTAACCATTGGCTTCTGCAGTATTTTAGTTTTTTTTATGGATGTCAGTGGTTAAAGGTTTGTAACATTCTTCATAACTTATTTTTATTCAACAGAAATAGGAAATTCGTAAAGGTTTGACATTTTGAGAACTATTCCTTTATGCAATGGCTAATAAGCATCTTAAACTTAATTTCTGAATTAGACTAGATTCATGAGCAGTGGTAGTAATATTGTAGTGCATGACATGATATATTACCCATTATAATCAGCAATAGAACATTTGGTGCTGTCTGTCTCATAATAATGGCACTTTTAGGATTATTTTAATTTGTGTATTATAATTTTTGCTATGCAATTTTTTTTAATAGCAATTAAGAAAAAAATAATTGGACCTTTGGCTTAAAACAAATATTCACAATAGCGGCGTATAATTCTGTTTGTGGACACATGTATTAATAAATTAACCTAAAAAATAACTATCAAATGTTTATTACTATTTTCTGACATTTTAGCACATAATAAACCTAAAAAACAAATAATTTAATATATATTTTATTATTACATTTTAGTCTTGCTCATGTTGATACAAGTAGCCGATTCATGTGATAGCCATAAAGTTTGCTTTTTGTTTTGCTTCATTATAAAACAAGAAAAAAAATCATTAAAACAACCACGACTTAATTCAATGTGAATAAATAAAGAATGAACATGTATAAACATAAAACGGATAAAATTGCTCTTTTGGTCGAACGTTTGGGCGGCTCTTAAAAGAGCCTTTTTTTCTTTTCTTTTTTTTTAAACTGGGTCCAGTGAAGTTAACCACCAAAACCATACAATGTACGGCCTTGGCGCTTCAGAGCGTACACAACGTCCATAGCGGTCACAGTCTTGCGCTTAGCGTGCTCAGTGTAGGTTACAGCGTCGCGAATGACGTTTTCCAGGAACACTTTTAGCACACCTCGCGTCTCTTCATAGATCAGACCAGAAATACGCTTCACACCGCCACGACGCGCCAGACGGCGAATAGCCGGCTTCGTGATGCCTTGAATGTTGTCTCTGAGAACTTTACGGTGACGTTTTGCGCCACCTTTTCCGAGCCCTTTACCGCCTTTTCCTCGTCCAGACATGACCACGTACACTAGGTTTCAATCCGCGAACACAATGAATATGCGGGCAAACCGGAGAGCACGGGCAAGTATACACTTAAAGCGGACCTAGTTGAAACCAAGCTCACCACGACGCCTTGTAGGTGGAGTTAATAGTAACAGCGCAGAACAACAAACTAGGGTGCGCCATTGAGCTCGTTTCCTTTCCTCCTTTATTTAATTACATGTAGATCATGGAGATGAAGAAAAAAATCATTAAAATGTTTTACGCTATACTTAATTTTGTGTTGGTGTTCATATTTAAGCAGTTAATATAAACTTGCTTCTAAACATTGTTTCCCACTTGACGTTTCAAGATTCTTCAATTCCCTTCGGTACTTTTTTAGAAATAAACCCCTCATTTTGTTTTACACTTGAGAACGTTTCAAAATACTTAAGTTCATTTATGTACATTTTTAGTCTGCAATTGCATTGCATTACACCATGTACAACTCAAATAGCATGCTATATTTCAACGAAATATGCAAATTATGTAGACCTCTGCGAGGCGTTTTGATTGGTGTGATTCTGCCTCTGTTCCTATTGGTTATTTGCTGATGATGACGCTCGTCCCTCCTGGTTTGAATGCCCTTCCTAACCAGTTTAAACCGGTTTAACAAACAAAGAGGCAATAGTCTGATCTGATTTCCCCTCACAGAGGCAAACAGGTGTTTTAGAAAATGTTTTAATCATTTATTATACACACAGAGATCTTCACAAGTAATAAATTAGCAAAAAACACTTATATTCAGCAATGGCAATATTTGATATTTTGCATTATGCTTTACACTATTTCCAATAGCAAGAGCAGCAGAGCACAATCAAATCTAGCACAACACATATTAAAGACATTATTTTTAAATGTCTTCCCAGCTCTGAATAATACGAGACATGAAGATAATCATTTTGTAACTTTGATTTCTTTGAAGTCCAGAATGCAATTAAACATACTGCTTTCAGACCGTCATCTATGAGACATCAGCTTCCATCATAAGCAAGTGGCTGAAAATGAGATCAAAAAGAAAAATATTAATTCAATTCTTTCAGAAAAACATTGGTCCACATAGTTATTAACAGACCAAATTAAGAGAGAGAAAAAACAAAGACATCATAAAAACAAATCTCACCCTGTAAACTCCCTCATCGTCGCCAGGCTCAGGACGTTGCCACATCTGATTGGACAAGATTTTCAAAACAACCAATCCAAATGCTACAATGATGACTCCCAAAGAATTTGCAACAACTGCCTCTGGTGGTAAGGCAGAATAAGCCTTCGTCCCATTGGTGTTTGCTTTTCTGAGGAAAGAATCAATAGAAAATGCGTTTGTCATTAACACGGAACCTACTGTAAGCTCTGCATTTATTAGTCAATGATCTTTATTCAGCATTTTTACCTCACATTTCAAGTTTTAAAACAGCCTACTGATAACAGCATGATCAGATCTACCCACTCAAACAACAATGACAAAGCTCTGTTTAATATTAGAAATGAATACATGCATTGTACATGCATTTGAAGAGTTCAGATGCTAAAACCTCTAAGTGGCATCTGAAATGTTCTCCTAAAATAAGCATTTTTACCAGGCTCCTTTGTGCATGTGCAGTTATTTCACTTGTATGGAAAAGAATAGGTTATTTTCATGGGCTTTAACATGAAATAACTGAATATAAACAGAGGAGGCTGAGAAAAATGCTCATTTTCAAAGAAAATTTCACATGACGCTTAGAGGTTTTTGCATCTGAACTCTTAATTTTTTCATATGTCAGGGTTTCTGCAGGTTAAATTTAAGACTTTTTAAGACCATTATGAATTAAATTTTAGACTCATAAAGGGCTAAAGGCTAAGGAATTTTTCAAATGGCCCAGATGAAAAAAAAATTATTTGCCCTATAAAAAAATATTATAAATTTAATACATTTAATAATACAATAATATATTAATAATAAAAAATACATAGATTTTTTAGATTTTATTTTTTAGCAAAATATTTTAAATATTGTGTAAAAACAAGCAAGCTATATTTGTATCCATACACTTTTTTTTCACTTTTTTCCAACATAAACTTTCTTTAAAATGAAATAAAAAAAAAAATGAACAAATGTTTTAAAAGTTTTAAAAACTGTAATAAAGTAAATCTATTTACAACAAGCTGTCCAGGTCAGTGTCCTCTGCAGTAAATACTTGGAGCACTTTTAAACAATTGTTATTGTAAGGAAAATAATTAAACCATTATGCTAAATAGAGTTAAAAATTAAATTTTTAAATAAAAAGTTAAAAGTTTAATTGAGATGGATTGTTGGTGATTGTATGGGTTTTGGCCAGATTAGATAGCAATACATGAACAAAGGAAAATTAAGACCGGTTTAAAAAAGATTTAAGACCTACAACACAACATTTCAGTAAATTTAAAACTTTTTAAGGCCTAAAATTTGGATTTTGAGATTTAAAGGTGCAGTATGTAAGTTTGACACCCAGTGGTTGAACTAGGTATTGCACTCCTGGATCATAATAAAAGTACGCTAGGATGCCAGATTGTGTACAGGAGCGAGTGATTTAAACTGTGTTCTAAATAAAAGCAACGACACGCGATAGAGGGAATATTTTTCTATATTTAACGGAGTTTTTGTCCTAACCAACACCTCGAATTGATATATTAGAAATGGCTTCTATTTCTCACAGCTGAACAACAAAAACCTATGACAGCTAGATCACCTCAGGTAAGCCTTGTGTGCTTTATTCTGTGCTAAATGCTAACAATGCGAGTTTGAATGCATTTTACATGGCATTTGTTGCCATATACTGAAAGCAGAAAGTTCACCTCAGATCTGGAAAATACAATAAACCGTCTGAAATTGAACTTTAGAACTAAACACATATGAGTGATTCAGCATCTACATTGATGTTAAAGTGGGTTAACATGTATTAAATAGATTCTAAACCTTACCGTTTCGTGAGCGAGTGCATATTCTGTGCTTCTGAAAGGCTGTATTTACATTTCTGCCGTGTAGAAACAGCCAAACAGCCAAATAGCTGATCACTGCCTCTCTCGTCACAGCGTGTTGTTAGGACACGCGGTTACAATGTAACCTGCTCACCTAATGCTTACGTTCATAATATTTATGTAATTTGCTAATTAATAACCTCATGTGGAACTGCATCTGTCTCCCATACTGTTCCTTTTGGTCACGGACGCATGCTTTCAAGAGTCTTACTGAATGAATGAATGAATGAAATACGCTGTTTTCCAACAAGGCAACCCAGGGTGCTGACATATAATTGGCTAAACTGGCATCGTGCATATGAAATTTATCTAAACAAAGACAGAGTTCCGGCACGGAAAACCCATTTTCAAAGCAGAATATCTGACTTTAGCATTGTTTTTCAGTTAAACAAGTATGTTCACTTGGGATGTTTCTTAAATATCTGCACACATATTATGGTATTTTTATGCTTTAGAAGAGTCAAAAACTTACATACAGCACCTTTAAGACCCCGCAGAAACCCTGTATGTTTACCTGGAAGAAGTAATATAAGTTATGTAATGTGCAATCACTTACAGTACAAAAAAGAGCTTTTCGTTGATCCCTGATATGCAGGACACAATGCTCAATACCAAGATCATCGCTCCCATCCAAACATGAGTTGGCTTTACAAGAGCACGTACGGCCATTGGGGTGCAAGGTAAGAGAAATGAGGTAAATCCCATGACCCACTGGGGAGAAAAAAAAAGTCAGAGAACAGTAACTTTTACTCATAAAAAACTCGTACATTTTATTATGGTAATTTAATTTCCACCAGCTTCTCAGATTACATTGTCTGTAACTAAACTCATGAAAGATACATTTTTTTAAAGAATATTCCATTATATAAAGGTTTAATTAAAGTTCTATTAAAGTTCTTTTATTTAGTTCAATTAAAATTCTTAAGAGATTACTGTCCCTTCACTGAGAGTGTATTCATTCAAGATTCTGGTGCTGCTAAATTTTAGTCAAGAAATCCAAACTTAATAATTGAAATCACCTTTTTTTAGAGATTTAATGTTGTTTTTTTCACATATTAAAACTGATCAGCTGACAAAAAAAACAGAAGTCAACTACACCTGCTTGACACAACCGAAAACCTCATTGCGGAAGCTCAAATGTGCTGCAATGGCAACAATGAACATCATAGTTTCTTGTGAATCAAGCATAATGGAACATCCATCAATAAATTGAAATGCTGTAATTACTGTTGCCCGATTAATCTTTATATGTAAATAAAATCTAAAAAATTAAATCATATAAAAGCAATCGAGTCTCTTCTGAAGTCTAGGTTTAAGTTGCTCACTTCACAGTCTTATTTACAGCTGAAGTTAGAATTATTAAACCCCCTGAATTATTAGCCCCCATTTATTTTTTTTCCTAATTTCTGTTTAACGGAGAGAAGATTTCTTCAACACATTTATAAATATAATAGTTTTAATAACTCATTTCTAATAACTGATTTATAACTGACAGTAAATAATATTTTACTAGATATTTTCAAGACACTTCTATACAGCTTAAAGTGACATTTAAAGGCTAAACTAGGTTAATCAGGTTAACTAGGCAGGTTAGGGTAATTAGGCAAGTTATTGTATAAGGATGGTTTGTTCTGTAGACTATCGAAAAAATTATATAGCTTAAAGGGACTAATAATTTTGACCTTAAAATAAGAACTGCATTTATTATAGCCGGAATACAACAAATAAGACTTTCTCTAGAAGAAAAAATATTATCAGACATACAAATAGACATACATATTTCCCAAATGATGATAAACATCATTTGGAAAATATTTTAAAAAGAAAAAAAATATTCAAAGAGTGTTTAATAATTCTGTACTTATTTATTTATTTATTTTTTATTGGGGGACAGACTTTCAGAGGATTGAATATTCAGAAGAAATCTCTCAGATTTGATTAAAATATCTTCATTTGTGCTTTGAATTTAAACGAATTTCTAATCAAATGGAACAACACAATGATAAGTGAATGATGAAAGCAGACATTTTCAGCATTTTAACTACTTAATTACAGTAACAAGACGTGCCACCAGTGGTGTAAAGTTACCAATTACAAATTAGTGTAACTGAGTAGTTTTTCTCAGGAATTGTAATTTACTAAGTAAGTAGTTTTAAAGATGTGTACTTTTACTTTGTCTTGAGTACATTTTTAGTGCTGTATCTGTACTTTTACTCCACTACTTTCCTTTAACCTGCAGTCACTACTCTATTATTTCCTGTCTATGGGGATTAGAATCAGTCCTATGATTTCTGTCCAATCAAATCGCACATAGAAAGTAAATCGCATCATACTTAACTAGCTTAAGACATGCAGCAAACTGTTTTAAATGTGTCCAAGAAAATACTTCACATGCAATGACCCAGAGACAGTTTAAACTGAATGTCACTGATGAGCTGACGAAGGATGTTTACTGTATGATGACTGAAATGGCCTTAAACAATAACTAAATGCACTACAGAATGTTACATTCACACACACACACACACACACACACACACACAAAGGACATGTAAACGCATCAACTTTCCCCAGGGTAATACTAACTACTCACTACTCTTGAGTACTTTTAAAAGGGCTATACTTTACTTTTAGTATTTACAACAGATACTTTAACTCTACTTGCACTACATTTCTGTGCAAATAAATGGTACTTTTACTTGAGTATGATTTTTCACTACTCTTTCCACCACCAACTACAATAGAAACAAACATTTGTTTTTACACACGATACACACCTGTGCAGTGAAAAGTGCAGCGGTACAAATCCCCACCCAGCTATGGAGAGAATAAAGGTTGGCCGTGTGGTTTACATTGTGGAAGTTAAACACAGCACAAAGTCCGATAACAGAAAAAATGAAAGAAAGAAGCAGAAGCCCAGCATGTAGCAGCTTCCAGGGGAGCTTATTGTGACCCCACGTCAGTGGAATACGGTACACTACGGCCGCTGGATACAAGAGAAAAGGATATTAATTACAACTGTAAGTAAATTTAATCAATTGACAAACTTAAAATATTTTTTAATATAACAAATCATATCATGTGATGTAGGGCTGCACGATATATCGTTTCAGCATCGATATCGCAATGTGATCATTCGCAATAGTCATTTCACAAGTATACACAATAGTAAATCTGAATTATAAATGATCATTTTTTATAATTATCATAATTGATAGTTGCCAATCTGGGGTGCGTTTCCCAAACAACAACGTAACTCGCGGCTGAACTATTATAGTACGATGCATCATTTGGGAAAAGAACAATGTAGTGACTTGTGTCCCAAAACCATAGTTTCTCTGTCGTAGACCCATCGTTTGAACCACGTTAATTATAACGTAAAACACTCATGACGCTCTAAATGCGGTGGAGTAACTACTTCTTTAGAGAAGAACCCCATAATTCTTTTGTGCAAATTATATCGTTTTACACGAACATGCATTTTTAAAAAAAAAATCCAATATTAGGGCGCACTCACACTTTGCTATCCGAACCGTGCCCAGGCGCGTTTCCTGGTTTGTTTGAGAAGTGTAAGTGCTCTGAATCGGGCTCAGTCGCTGTTCAGTTGGCCAGCCCTGGCCCGGTTGGAAGAGGTGTGCCAGAGCGTGGTTCACTTGGGCTTTGGCGCGGTACGCTTGTAGTGTGAGTGCAAACGCGCCTGAGCCCGAAACTGAAGACGAGACGTGACTTTTAAGAGACTGTTTCATATGGATTTATTCATCATTCTTACGGTTCAATGAACGCAAACTGTTGTAGTTTATTAAAGACGCAAACCCCTTACTGCACGACAGCTGCACCTTCAGCAAACCTCATAATACCTGCAGCACGAGGAGTTTTAAGTTTATTTATGAGCGTCAAAAGTGACTGATCTGTTCGGCGAAATATTTGACTGTGTGTTACTGCGACTAAAACTATGACTAAAATGATATAACTAAAGAAATCTTCACTGTGCTGAGCGAGAGCGCTTCTCTTACTGTTACCTGACCAGTGCATTGTCGATGACGCAAGCGTGGTTTGGCTCAGATGCAATGTGAGTGCAGGCCTCCTGGGCAGAGGAAACAAGCGTGCTTCGGCACGGTTCAAGGCAACTGTACATAGTGAGTATGCCCTGAGTTTTGATAAAAACATGCACTCGTTTTCCATATTAATTATAATTAATGTAAATATTACATATTGAAATGGCACATTTATAGCCTATATATGCTTCCTTTACAAATATTATTGAGAATATGCCATATTCTATTCTAAAACATTAAATCACTTACAAAATGATAACACGTATTCTAATATCATATATAAATCATATAAATAAATAATGAGGCTATTTATTAAGAAATGAAATGTATCATTTATTAGGAAATGAAAAAAATCCTACTATAATACTAATAAAAATAATAGTAATAATAATAATTCTTATTATTAAGTAGGATATTGTTCATTTATTTTAAATTTTTTGAAAAGTCTATTTTTACAATTTGACACATTCAAGCCATTGCAGAATTATTCTAACCAACAGGCCCATGTCATATACAGTACAGATACTTAATAAATAACCCACTATAAATTAAAAGCATTAACATATGCTATATATTTTTGTTTTCACAAGCTTTGGAGACATAACCTAAACTCCGCTTTTAAATAATAGGTCACCTATAGCTTTCGTCATGAGCCATGGCTGTGTTCAAAATGGCATAAATGATTTCAAAGTGCACTACGAAGGCAATGCAGTTGTCAACGTAAAGATCGCTCAAACTTAACTGTAAAAATACTTTGAAAGCAAATTACACCTAAGAGAGATGACTTTAGTGCTTTTTTTATTAATTCTGAGTTTAAATGTCATAGGGGGGATAACTGGGAATAGAACACAGCCAGGAACTATGCTTCTAATTACAGCTCGAGAGATGTAGTTGCAAGCTTACAAGTTAGCGAATGTTCGTTGGAACGATGGATTTGGGAAACACCAAATCAACAAACCATGTTTGTATCGACAAAACTTGCAACCTTAGTTGGCTAACGATGGTTTTCGGAAATGCACTCCTGGCCGACCTCAGGTGTTCGCTTTTGAGTTTACAAGCAGAGAAAGACACACGTGCGCTCCCCTATATTATACATAGTGAGGAGGTTAATGATGCGTGGGGGCGTGAGCGATTAATGCGCTCACATCACAACAGCTAAAACATATACAGATGGAATTTTAATAGATAAATAAAACTTAAATTATTTTTTTCATTAATAGCTCATTTAACTTCTTGTAATATATTTATTGCAACAAACAGTAGTTTGCCTATTTCCTTTAAGTAAAAAAGTAAAAACCTTCTCATGCATCAAATGTGCGCTCCAAACCTTTTCTTGATTGAGACATGTTAAATTCTTCTTTAATGATTTGCAGTGTTTCCAAATTGCATTGTTTGTAATTTTTCAACTTTTATATCTGTGTTATATTATTTTCTGTAAAGCTGCTTTTGGCCATGACATGTCCACACTAAACGTTTATAAGAGACGTGTTTAAGGGATTATATGCAGCATCTTTAATTTATTCTCTTAGGTAAGGTGAGATCTCTAATTAAGTATCATGCTTAGGGTGAAAATGTGCTTTATGCATTATAAAGCTTGAAGCATTAGAATCATGTCATCATCATGACAAAGAATCGGTACTCGGTAACGGCCGATCACCATGACAAAGAATCTATACTCGGTACTGGCCGATCACCATGACAAAGAATCTATACTCGGTACTGGCCGATCACCATGACAAAGAATCGGTACTTGGTATCGGCTGCAAAAATCTTGATCAGAGCATCCCTAAATAAAACGCTGTTTATTTAATTTGTATCCTTTTCTTTAATGAATTTATTAATCTGTGGTTAATACAGTAAATTCATTATTCATCATCTACATTTATTTAATCTGTGGTTGTAGATTGCTTAATATATTTTATGCACTCCCTTGATCATCCTAATCAATCTAAAATTATAAATTCTTCCCACATAGTTTTTCAACTCATCTGGTCAAATTGTATTAATATCGCATTATATATCGCAGGCTAAAGAAATATCGCAATGTTAGATTTTTCCAATATCGTGCAGCCCTAATATTATGAACCAAAATTAAAACTAACAATAAAAAACAATCTTTTTACCACATACAAATTAAACTTCTCCATGTCAGAATATCAAAGCTACAGTGGTATTATTTAGCATGAAACATTGAAACATACCATTTCCATAAAGTACCAGCATGCCAGTGACCATGAACACTGGGTGCCAGTTGAAGTTCTTGGATGAGCCGTCCCATGCAAATCCATCTCGATAGATGCAATTCCAGTGAACTACTAATACCACACAGGCGATCCCCAAAATCAGGCACAGAAGATAGGTTATGTAAAATCCAACAATTCCTCTCATCCTGTAAGAGCTGTAGAGACAGAGAACACAAATGAACATCATTAAATTACGTAGCTCAAGAATTTAACTTAACCTGAAACAAGTATTTAAGACAAAAACAACTACATTGATTGGTGTTTCTCTAATATTTCAACTTACATAGTCCCAAACGCTAAATAAGAGAGAGCACTTTTCAATCAAGCTGGGTGTTTTTAGAAGAGCACGTGTCAATGTACAGTACCTTTAGTGTCTCCAAAATATCAAACAAACTCGTGACAGCGTTGTTCTTGAGCTCAGTTCCTCTTTCCATAATTCCCCATTATGATTTTCGATTTCGTCTGCGAACAAACCACATGCAGAAAACATCAGAAAGAACGAGGAAGAGCAAACAGAGATAATGAGCACTGATGTGGGCGATATGGAAATTATGTCACTGGATTTGTCAAATACTGTACAAAAAGGGAACTTTACAAGTAGAGAACTGTTCAAAATGGTTGCACGATGCATGGGACGAAGTTAAAGACATTACGCTTAAATATTATGCTAAATAACTGTCGTATTAACTTCAGGAGTGTTTCCTTAAGTGATACGTCATTGGCAGTTTTACATTGTTTTGTAGTTTGTTGACGACAAATTGAGGACACTCGAAAACAGACCAGGTTATTTGTGAAAACTATTTTCAGCATTGCCTTGTAAATTAATCTCGCTCACTGTTAATTTATGACAATATGACTTTATTCGATGATATGCAAGAGAAGTACAGTATACAAACTTTAAAGACGTGGATTGCGATGTTTTGGGAAAATGCAGCCGGTGTGAAGACATGACACTTTCCTGTTTGACCGCAAGGTTTTATGGGAAGTGTAGTGAACACGAACTAAATCACAAATGACTTTATAGCGATTAAATAAATTATTTTATCTATTTTCAAATTAATTGAAAAAACAGTCAAATACACAACGCCATAAACGGTTTCCATTTATATGAGATCTGTGTTCCAAATTGGCAAGCACTGGAAGAGCCAAAAACCATTATAACAGCTAGGTAGGACACATCTCCTAATTGTTTTAGCCAAAATATAACAGGTTGCACCTTACACCTTTAAAATGTAGAAAACGGCCCACGTTATATAAACGGGTCCGCACAACGTGTTTCAACCACATGCTTCAGCCTTATACAGAAGACACACAACGCAGACGACCTCTTGTGGCAAGCAAGCAGAAATGCAGTTTCGTTAGTGACAAATTAAGTGAAAAAATATATAAGTTATTTTACATTATTTTATTTATTAGTTAAAATCATCAAATTAAGAATTGTTTTTTTTTACTCAATACTATTTTACATTGCAACAACTTATTCAAGCAGTCAAAGAGATAAAGTTGACTTACAATTTAATATTATAATTTTAAATTAAGTAAACCTACGTTTTTAAGTTAATTCATTTGATCTCTTCAATAAATTGATACAATGTAATCCTAAATTGTATGAACAAATAATTTTAAATTGTATACTAAACTTTACATATAGTTTGTTGCAATAATTAACTAAGAAGTTTACTTGGTTCTCTTATATAATAATAATAATAATAATAATAATAATAATGATAATAATAATAATAATAAACTTCAACAAGTTAACATGATAAAGCTTTTTTCTAAACAAATTATTCTGCATTTATTATTTAAACATTTCACAATAATAATAAAGATAATAATAAAAATAATAATAATAATAATTATTATTATTATATACAATTCAATTTAATTCAATTCATGTGTATTTCTATATTGCTTTTACAATGTAGATTGTGTCAAAGCCGCTTAACATAGAAGTTCTAGTAAAGTCTAGATTTCAGAGTTGACAACAATATTTATTTGTTCAACAGTCTGACAGGTAGGCCTATATTTTAGCAGTGGTTAATCCATGGGAGCCAAATGGTCATATGTGACACTTTTTTTAGCTCTTTTTATACTTAACATAAAAATAAATTCAAAAAACACTAATACAGATTAACATTAAATAGCAGTCCAAATCCTAATTCAACTGATATGAGCCACCACAGTTTTCTAAATCAATTGCATGCTTGTAATATCTTTTGCTGTTTATAATGAAGTCATGTACATTTTTTTTTACTTAGGTGGGAGACATTTTGTTTTGTAACAAATAGCAAGTTAAACAATGTTCACTTTAAGGTTAAAAATAAAATATAATATACAAATAAAGGAAAGGTGTATTAATATTAATGCATAAACTTGCTAAATGCTATTTTACACTGTTGGCCGGTATGTAGCCTACATGGTAATAGTGTGATGATTGGTGTGTTGTAAGAATGTAGGTGAATAGTAATTTAACAACAAAGGTTTTTTAATGAATTACTTTGAATTTATTTCAGAATATAAGTCCATTGTTATAGGAGTTATAACATCAGGAAATACCATGCTCTTTAAAAAATAGCAATCATCCTCCTCCTAAAAAACTGTTTTTCTAATCTGACAGAGACGTTTAGGTAAAATTAGTTTTTCTAATAAAAAAAATTGATCTCTTTTTTTATTGAAAAGGTTGTTTGACATTGTCCCCTCTAATCTCATATTGGAATAATATATAGAGATCTTAAATGGGGAAAAATATGGTAAATATTTCTTCACCAATTAGGTGAAATTAGTATCTTTTAAATTAATTAACTTATTTTATTCTATTAAACAATTTATGAAAAAGTTAAATTCTAATATTGATGCAAAATGTACATTTTGTCAATTTCATACTGAAACTGTTTTTCATGTATTTTGGGGTTGTAATTATGTTGTACAATTTTGGAAACATTAATTTATTAATGATAATACAACAAGATGTATCTGTCACTTTTAAAGATATTATTTTTGTTTATTATGAATCTGTTTCTAAAAGAAATGCTTGTTTTGCTATAAATTAAATTTATTTTCTTTGCAAATTGCATATCTACAAATGCAAATTTACTAATATCAAACCATATGTTCCTGTTTTTTTTTTTTAAATAATAAAAAATTGATATTAAATTTAATTATCTGAAAATACGAAAGCAAAATGAACTATATTATTTTGCATTTGACTTTAATTTACATAATGTAATTGATTATTAAACGTCTTACCCTCAAGTTTATTTCATATTCTTTATAATTTTCCTCTCTCTTGTATCTTTTTTGACAATGACAATGTAACAATTGTGACATTGACAATGTAATTCATATTCAGTATTGTATACAAATATTGATACAAACATGTCAACAGTAACAATTTTTGCAAAAGTAGGTGAATCTTTAATTAACGACAATTGCTTATAAAATGTAATAAATTACTCATGGTTGTATATTATTAACGTCTACCCCTAGTTAAACCCTAAACCAACCCCCCACAATAATGTAAAACATTAATTATACCGTAGTATTCACATTATTTATTAAATTACCCATTAAATTGTATTTTATTAACGTCTCCCCCAACCCCTGTCAGTAATGTAAAATCAGTTACTGTTGTTGTACGGTATTTGTATTTTTGTAATAATAGAAGTACTTAGGGCCTATTGTTAACTTCCGGGCTCAGTCGCGTTCCAAACATTCGAATTTGACTCTAAACATTCTATTCGGGCACTTATGACGCTCTGAACTTTCTCTCGAGCTCAGATAGCTGAAGTGAGAGCACTTGGCCGTCGTGTCTTATTCGCGGGTTTTTGCTTACAACCGTGATTCCCGCGTTGGGCTTTACGTGTCTGCTGCTCCGTTGTGCTGGCCTGGACTCCTTGGGACGAGGCGCCCGTCTACGCTTTGGCAGTGATTACGGCTCTAAGGAGGACTCTCTTGAAAACACGGGATGGGAAGCCGCGATCAACAAATGCAGACATCCCAGCTCTTCAGGAAGCTCCGGGAGCCCATTGGGCTACTATTTCTTTCTGATGCCCGCAAACTCGTAAATCTTGGGAAAGAGGAAAGAGCACCAATGGAGAAAACCATAGGGTAACACTTTACAATAACAGTACATGAATAATAATAATAATAATAATAATAATAATAATAATAATAATAATAATAATAATAATAATAATGTAGGCTAATAATATGTAATTTAAATGTTACTTCATTATGAACTAATAATGAAAAGCTAATTATGAACTTACTTTATTACAACAGTCACATGAGTTGATGTGTGAATAATAGCTACCTTTATTACGTGTTAGTTCATGTTTAATGTAATTAATGTATTGACTAACATTTTAGTTTTAGCTAAATGTAACTAAAGCCCTGCTCACACTGTGAAATTTCAGTTACGATTTTGTCATCTGAGACAAATTTGGGAAATCCTAAAAAGATTCCTAAAATCCTAGGCTAAAATCTGTGGTCTTTGATCGTTGGTTTGACATGTTCACAGACAGCCGCTTAGTGTCCGTTGCGATGAGCGTCAATCCAAGAACCAATAGGAGCTCTGAATTTGATCACGCAATCCATGCGTCAATTCAAATGACCGCGGGGAAATGTGGTTGTTGCTAGGTCAGATATGGTTGCGGCCGGAGGTTAGCAAGAATTATTTATATTATTTATTAAATTTCCCATTTATTGTTTATGCTTATTACCCCCCACCCCAACCCTAAACCCAACTGTCACAGTAATGTAAAAACAGTCGTTGTACCGAGTATTAATTATGTTATCTATTAAATCAACCAATAAATTATATTTTTTAACGCCTACCCTAACCCCAACGCTGAACCCAACCGTCAGAGTACTGTAAAAATATTAATTATTTTTATACAGTGTCATAAAAAAATGCTGCTATATTAATGTGCATATCGCACTTCCGGTCGCCTGGTATCCGATCTAGACTTTACCGGGAAATATCAAAACCTTTTTTTTTTTTTTCTGGGTTTATTATTGAGACACGTGCGTGTGCAAAATTGCCACTACAGATTGTTTACGTTTGCTGTGAGGAATCATTTCAGAACGCGGGATAATGAAAGTGACACAGATGAATGACGTCAAACTCCGTTGGTGGTTTTTTTTTCATGTTTGACGCATCTTCATTATCGATCAGTCTGACTTTATGACAGCTGAGATCTTACAGTGTGACATGGGAGCCATGTTCATGCAGTCTGACATGCTACAATCGTTCAGGATTATAAATAATAATAATAATAATAAAAATAATAAAAAAATTAAAAACTCGCACAGTGTGAGCCGGTCTTAACATGAACTTATGACCTGTTAATGCACCTTCATGTCATCGCTTTACTTGCAGGGGCACATAATCGTTATCTCAACTGCCCATGAACTCCTGCATTTAAAGTCGTGCACGTCTGTCTAGTGCATGTTTACATGATTGAAAACAATAGAAGTGTTCGTCTACATTAAAATCCAACAGTTTAGTTGGCGCCAATAGCCTAGTGCGTCGACACATAGTACCAAGGTGCTCACGGCGACCCGAGTTCGATTCCCGGCTCGGGGTCCTTAGCCGATCCTCCCCCTATCTCTGCTCCCCACACTTTCCTGTCTGCAAAATGTCCACTGTCCTATCCCAATAAAGGTGAAAACCCCTAAAAAAGTTAATAAGTAGTTAAGAATGAGTTAATGATAATGTGCCCCTTCAAGTAATGACATAAAAATGCATTAACAGGTCATGAGTTAGTGCATGCCCCTAACTAATCATAAGTTCATATTAAAATAATGTTTAGTTTACATATTAGTACATAATTATTCAGGCACTGTTATTGTAAAGTGTTACCCATGTGGGCTAGTGATACACGGTAAGAACTAGATGGATTACATGAATGGCGCATCCAGGAGGATGACACTCGGTGAGCACTCAAGAAGGCCGCGGAGCCCTGGTTGGGTCAGGAGGCCTTTCAGTGTGAAATGTTTGGAGTGTGGGTGATCCGGTTTCTCCGTCTAAAGAGATGAAGTGTGTGTGTTTGAGAGAGTATTCACAATCGCCGTGAGAATGGCGCATCCCTCACAGACACACACTGTGCTCTGCTAGTATCGTTCTGTAAATGTGATCGCGCTGTCAGGCTTTCAGGGACTTCGAACAAAAATCATACATGCTCACTTGTAAATATGCACTCAATCCGGCCACACTTTTTATTAGATACAGATAGAGTTCGTTCCGTGTTGTCAGATGATAGACTAATACAGGGTCAGGAAAACATGGCTGGGATTTGGAAATATTTGCAAAATAATATAATAATAAATAATACTAATAGTAATAATTGGGGGTGGAGATTGGTGATGTCTGCAAATGAGCCCCTCTGCGGTGGGTGGTGGTCGGGAGCAGAGTTGCCCAACAGTGTGCAGACTTTATCATTCTTAAATAACTATAGAATCAACTAATATTTAAATGTTTATAACAGTGCTTCACCACCATGACATTATTTTAATCAACATAAGCTAAAATATGCTGTCTTATCAGAACAATGTTAATGAATTTCATTTGACAAAATAAAAAATAACACAATTACTTAACTGTACAACATGTTAGTGACCTCTGGTGGTGACCAAGCTTAAATGCAGTTTTTATATATTTGGCGGTATGTAGGTATGTTGCAAGAGGAAAGAGCATCAATGGAGAAACACATGTAGGCCAGTGATATTTGGTACAGTAAGCATTAAATAGGTTACATGAATGGCACATAGTGTGGCACTCGGTACTGTCGTCTCAAGGTTGCTGGTTTGAGTCCTGGTTGGGCCAGGAGGCCTTTCTGTGTGGAATTCTTGGAAGTGTGGGTGCTACAGTTTCTGTAGAGGCATGCAGTGTGTGTGAGAAAGGGAGAGCACATTCTCAATCGCCGGTAATACATTTGCCAAAGTAAATGGCGGCCCCCTTGCTGTGGCAACCCTTGATAACTCAGGGATTAAAACCGAAGGAAGGTTTGTGAGGATGGCGCATTCCTTACAGACACACGCTGTACACTGCTAGTATCGTTCTGTAAATGCGAGCACGCTGTCAGGCTTTCAGGGACTTTGAACAAAAATCATACATGGTCGCTTGTACATATGCACGAAATTCAGCCACATAATGTAATAATAAATAGTACTAATAGTAATAATTGGGGTTGGGGGTTGGTGATGTCTGCAAATGAGCTCCTCTGCGGTGGGTGGTGGGTGGGAGCAGTTGGTCAACAGTGTGCAGACTTTATCATTTAATTATTGGAATCATCTAATATTTTAATAACAGTGCTTCACCACCATGACATTATTTTAATCAACATAAGCTAAAATATGCTGTCTTATCTGAACAATGTTAGTGAATGAAGTTCATTTGACAAAAGAAAAAAAAAATGTGATAACACAGTTACCTTATTGTAAAACATGTTAGTGACCTCTTGTGGCGAGCAAGCTGAAATGCAGTTTTTATATATATTTTTTAATAAACGTCCTATAAGAGATTTAGGCACTCTATTCAGAGCATTTACAACAGAGGTTGAACAGAGTAATTATGTTTAGTGAAGCTAATTAAGTAAAAACAGATGTAGAAAGGAATTCCTTTCTTAACAAAATCATTGCTTGGCACACATCAAATATATACAACAACAAAAAAAAAATCATTTGCTGACTACACATTTCATTACATCAGATGTCTTTAATACTTTGTTTTATTTTTTTAAATGTAACTAATGGAGGCAAAAGAGAGAACAAGCAAGAGGAAAGGGCATTAACGGAGAAACACATGTAGGCAAGTGATATAGGCTACAGTAAGAATTTATAGGATGCATGAATGGTGCATAGTGCGGTACTTTGTAAGCATTGTCACCTCAAGGTCGCTGGGTCGAAACCCAGTTTGGCCAGGAGGCCTTTCTGAGTGGAATTCTCAAAGTGTGTGTGCACCCGTTTCTCCAACAGCCCAAAGACATGCAGTGTGTGTTTAAGATTGTATTCGCAATCGCCGGTAAACATATACCAGAGTAATTGGCGGTTCATTTGTTGTGGCGACCCTTGATAACTCAGGGACTAAAACTGAAGGAAAGTTTGTGTCGGAATATGAACTCAATTCGGCTGCATTTTTTATTAGATACTGACAGAGTTTGTTCCATGTTGTCAGATGATAGTCTAATACAGGGCCATGAAAACATGGCTGGGATTTGAAAATATTAGGAAATTGAATAATAATAAATAATACAAACCATAATCAGTGGGGGTTGGGGATGTCTGCAAATGAGCCCCTCTGCGGTGGGTGGTGGGCGGGAGCAGAGGAGGCCTACAGTGTGCAGACTTTATCATTCAATTAGTAGAATCAATTCTAATATTTTAATCTTATATCAGTTCTTCACCACCATGACATGATTTTAATCAACATAAGCTAAAATAGTTTTTCTTATCTGAACAATATTAGTAAATTAAGTTCATTTGACAAAAGAAAAAAGTGATAACGCACTGTTACCTAATTGTAAAACATGTTTGTGCCCTCTTGTGGCGAGCAAGATGAAATGCAGTTTTTATATATTTGTATTTTGAATAAACATCCTGCAAGAGATTTAGGTACTCTATTCAGAGCATTTACAACAGTGATTGAACAGAATAATTATGTTTAATGAAGCTAATTAAGTGAAAGAAGTATAAATGAATTCCTTTATTAGTTAACAAAATCATCACATGGCACACATCAAATATACAAAATGAAAAGGAACAAAAACATTGGCAAGTTGCCGACTACACATTTCATAACATCAGATGTCTTAAATACTTTGTTTTGTCTTTTTGAATGTAACTAATGCTTGGTGAACAACAGTGTCATATAAGATTTAAACATTTGTTAACATAATAAATACCATGTCAGAGAAACACTTTTCATCCTGAAATTGTTGAGAAATAACACTACATAAGGGAAACAATGGATAAAATGAAACTGAAAAGCATACTGTACCTTCGTCCCCTGAGAATGCTAAGAGGATGACAATAGTTGCATGTTTTCAGTCTCTTCTTCATATTTAAAGCAACTATTATTAATCGCTTTTGCAATGATATTTTCTGCTGACAACCTCTGGTCTAAATAAATTAGTGCTTCAATAAGACTGTTGAAATCTGCCTTCAGTCCTTCCTTTTCCATCCAGATTTTTAACAGTTCGTAAACTCTGTCTTCTGGAAAAAGAGACTCAGCGCTTTTGATTGCATTATCACTGAGTCCAATCAACCTGAAGAATCGGTTATGATAATGGACATCAATTTCTTCAAAGAAATCAAAGGTTTTCTTCAACGATTCTTCACCTGAAAATGTTAGTTTTACAATGTTACTTTTAGGAATGCTGAATTAATGCACTGGTAAATGTTAAAGGTGCAGTAGGTGATCCGTTAGAATGCTAATGATGCTAATAATTGAAAATTTACATCTCTCCCCTGCTGTCCAAAGCCACGCCTCCTTAAGTAATGAACGAGCACCGAATAGATGACGATCTGATGATGATAGACAACCTTATATAACACTAGATCATGTCATTCACCAGTTAGAAAACTCTATGGAGACACGCACTTTGTCCAGCGTAGTTGTTGACAGGCCAGCGGGTGCAGGAATTATATTTCCCCAAAACTGGCATTGGGGTAAAGTTGGTTTTATATTCGCACATTCGGACTTTCTCTTTAATAATATAATTTCAGAAAAGTATTGTTTGCAAATTCTTAATAGTGAAATCATATAATCAGCCAATGACTATAAAATACAACATTGTTCACAGTCAATTAAGTCATACCTACACGCTATTTCAGACTGAATATTCAAAGTAACGTTAGAGTTGTCACTGTTCAACAATGAATGATTGTGCGAATATAAATCAAACTTCACCTTAGTAAAGCTGGTTAGGTGAAAGAGCACTATTTACTTATGTGTTGTTATTCAACAAAATAAAAATCAGATCCGAAAAAAGGAGTGCTAAAAACAGAAACATCCTGTTATCTTTTTACATTACACTTAAGCTACCAAGACAACGAGTGACTTTTCATTTTCAATTGTGCTCGCTGATCTTCGTACATCGCTTGTTTTCATCTCCTTTTACACTTGAACAACTAAATGAAAGCTCAGGTCTATTTAACCGACTATATTATCGATGCTGTAAAAGATACACCTGAACTTGAAAATAGTCAATCTTTCGCCGGACGTTTTCAGTGGCTGAGAAACACCTCCGTGCCCATTCATAAAAAAGAACACCATCTACATATGCTTTGCGTAACTAAAATAGTTTTAAACATACCTGTCTAAATGTAATGTGTCATCCTTCAGATCGTTGTTTTGAACAGCATAACGTTATTACTCTCCAGCGTACAAAACTAATTCCGAAAATTATTTAGGGTTTAGAAAAGTTCTGATTCTGCATTTTTGGCTGAAGCCCTTTCAAAAATAATCTTTCTTTCCACGGATACAAGGCCACGTTGGTCTTTCAGAAAGAAATTCATGTTGATGCTTGCTGAGTTTACCTGATGTCACTCTCTGTCAGATGTTGGTGGCCATGCCTCATGTGAACGCCCGAGTTACGCATCTATCTGCGTGACAGGCTGTGCAGAAATACACATTTAAATTTGTTGACGGACAGTTTGAGTTACCTGTCGTACTTGAGTTATTTGTCAGCTCGACGATTTTTTAATCTGACGAACATTTTTTAGTCGTATGCCTCACCCAGAATATAAAAATACATATAAATACATTTAGATCATTTATTTTAATCAGTAATATCGGAATGTGAAGAAGAGACCAGCACAGCAAAAAAATGTTTCTGAAGACAATCACCTACTGCACCTTTAACTAAGTCAGAGAAAAGTATAACCTTACCGTTCAAAGGAACAAGTCTTCTTGATGACTCTCTTTCCTAAAAGAGATGAAAAGAAAAACATACCATCAATAATGCAAAGTAAGGCTGGTACAAGACTGTTACTCTTGGGCTTTTATTGAACACGACATGACAGTGACCTCAAACTGACAACCCAAAATGGAGAAAAAATATTTAAGAGGTGCATGACATTTTTTAAATGAATTATTTTACTTGCGACTGCTTAATTAATCCAGAGATTTATGAATGATTCCTAAATTTGACTCTTTTAAAACTTTCACAAGTACAGTTCAGTGGAATCACTGCCACTCACTAAGAGCAGGTGTCAAGTTATCACACAGCTTCAGAGACTGTTTTTCAGTAACACTGCATTGTTATTTAGTTTTACAAAAATCTAACTAAAAAAAATCCCTCGAGTACTACAATAAAAGCTTTTAGCTACAATTTAAACATTTATCTGTATAGTAGCAAGAAATCACACAAGGCATCTGGCCCAGATGGCCTGAAGGAGAAGGTTTTAAGAGTGTGCAGAACAATTGGGTTATGTGTGCACCAGACTGTTTCAAATATTTCTAGACAATGGTTTTGTACCATTAGCCTGGAAAAATTTAATAGTTATTCCAGTACCTAAAATACTTCATGCAAAATTGTTAAATGATTTCTGTCCAATCACGCTCAAGTCTGTTCTTTGTAAATGTATGGAACGCATAATGTGTAAGGAATTGTCCTCTCAAGTTGAGAGGACAATGGATCCCCTGCAGTTTGCCTATAGGGCCAATCGGAGCACTGTGGATGCCTCTCTTACTCTCTTGAATAAAGTTCGACATCCTCTAGATGGGCCAAATACGCATGTTAGAATACTTTTTATGGATTTTTCAGCTGCTTTTAATATCGTTCAACCTAAACTTCTCTTAGAACATCTTCATAATTTAGGAGTAAGTAGTTGGTTGATTGTATGGATCAGAACGACAACGTGTCTGTTTTAAACATGTTATGTCTGCCTGCTCTGTTTTAAATATAGGGGTACCCCAGGGATGTGTATAATCCCTTATTTTATTTTCTATATATATTAATGAACTGCAGTGCAATAATGATGATAATCTAACTCTTATAAAATACGCTGATGATCTGGCATTGGTTTCCTGTTAGGAAGAAATGAACAGCTCCTTATATTTTAAATATATTAATAGTATTACAGATTGGTTTGGCAAAAGTTCATTACACCTTAATATTGGAAAAACAAAAGAGCTACATCTGGGAAGTCAAACAAGAGCACTAGATACTAGATTTTATAAACCAGTCACCATAAATGGACGAATAGTAGAGCGGGTCTCAAATTTTAAGTATTTAGGCACAATTGTTGACAAAAAACTTAATTTAATAGTAATGTAGAGGCTGTTTATAAGAAGGCAAGTCTGCATCTTAAGTTGAGAAGTCTCCTTCGCAAGTTGAGAAGTTTTAATGTTAGTACACAGAATTTAAACATGGCATATAGATCATTGAGAGTGTTCTCACATATAATATTGTTTCATGGTTTGGTAGCAAAACACTTAAAAAGAAGAAGAAATTATCGCAAATTATCAATCAGGCAAATAAGATAACTGGTCATAAACAACATTCGCTGCAGATTCTATTTGACTCCTTTATGGAAAAAACAGCAGTTGCAATTTTTAAAGATAATACACATCCCCTTCACTCAGCATTTGAATTGTTACCATCAGGACACAGGTTTAGAATTCCTGACGCCTGAAGAAATGCTTATAAAGAGTAATTTATCCCAATTGCAGTTGTTGTTTTAAATCGGATCACTGTTTGAAGTGAATGTGGTGGTTGTCAAGAATGATCTGCATTCATTTGTATGGGGCTAATTTGGTTTTTAAATTTTTAACTTATGTTGTTGTCATGATGAGTGTTGTTATTGGGTGATTTTTGTATGTATGCAATTGTTGTCTTAAATCCAGTGTTAAAGACAAATTTCCTTTCTGTGCCAAGCAGAACAGACAATAAAGTTTCAACAAAAAAAACAAACAAAAAAATGAGTAAACCAGCTTTGGAAAGTACCTTCACGCTTTAAATAAACATTGTATCAGGTACATTGATACACCAGTAGATGGCAGCATGTGGCTGTTAAAATATATTTTAACATAAAATCATAGCTGCACTTTTAAAGAAAAAAGAAAACCCACTATCTTAGTATTATAACTCTGTTCAAAAAAGTCTTTGTAATATATTACAAATGGGCTATGTGCACACAGACTTTTAATTTCAGCCAGCCAGCCTCAGAGCTTCCGGTGAACCGTCTTTCCATTATAAAGTTTGATTTGTTTAAAAATCAGTGATCTTCACTGCCTGATAGATATATGATATAAAGTGGGTCTCAGACTGGACAAGCAGCACTGCATTAAATTACATTTTCCATAGCCATGTCTTTAAAATATTAGTTTATTTTACCCCAGTATTTTCAATGGAGTTTCTGCGCTCGCCTGCTGATCCTGATGGCGCTAGTGGTTACATGGTCTTTCATCTCGTTTTATGCTTGAACAACTGAATAAATGCTTAAAAGCAACCTTGTGAAATTGAAAATAGTCACATTAAGACTTCACCGGACTGAAAAACACAAGCTATGCATATAGCCCATTTGGGCTCAGGAGTTACAACATCTCTCTTACAATAAAGGCTGGATTCCTAATAAAATATCAAATTATGTTGCTCATTAATCATTGTTTAACAGAGTAACATAGACTTTCCAAAACCAGCACAGAGATTACTCTTTACTTAAGGTTGCCATGAAATCAAAAATAACTGTGCAACACTGCTACTCTACTCCAGAGCTGGTTAGAGATTACAAACTAAATCAATCATCCAAGAATGAAAGGGACATGTATATTATGTATACATGTATACAAATGTTTTTCTTACCAAGTAGTGTTTTCTTTTTTTCAAGTAAAATTATATAATCCTGTTAAATAATGATGGAATTTCTATAAGAAAATTATATTATATAGTAGTCTTGTTTCTTGAAAGATTGTGTTGACAGTAGGTGCTCCCCAAGTCGCATACTTGTGCACTATTCTACGCCATTTTGTAGAATAAATAGTGTAAGTAGTGCGTTCACACTGAAAACTCTAAAAATAATAAGTGCACTTTAATTACCCGGATGATGCACTTATTCAGCCGGTAATATGAAGTGTGCAATGTTGGACACTTCACACACTCAATGATGGCAGCTTTGCTCACATAACGGAAGGGACGGAGCTTCCGAGCGCTCGTGTTGGATTACTTTATTTATTTTGCAGTGAGAGCAAAATTCTCCTATGAGAGTGATTATACCGCCTCCTGATGGTGAATGAGGTTATACTTATGGCAGGTATTATTTGGTAGGTTGGTCATTTATGTCAATTATTTGCCAACCGTCAAACGTCATCTGGGAAACGGTTTAAATGTTCCATAAAAAACATTAGTGTTTCATTTGAGATGACACTACATTCATACTATGCTGTTGAGTATGTAAGTGCATAAGCACATAGTGCACAAGTGCATAGTGTGGCATTTGGGACGCAGCTAGTGTGGTAATAAAAGTAATGTTAATGCAAATTGAAAGTTAAATTATTATTTCATATAATTAATATCCAACTAGTTCAATAACCTATCTGAGATATTATAACAGTAATAAGAATCAAACTTGAACTTGAGTATGCAGATTTGTCTGGTGCTGTTGCCACAGTGAAAAGTAATATTGGAGCTCCATTTATAATGGACTTGCATTTAACTCGAAATCAACTGATGGATCGAACTCAATTCAGCTGATCTGAAACCGAAAACTCACCATTTCAGAATAAGCCAACTCAAAATTTTATGTTTGAGTTGGTTGAACCTCCTTATTGAAATGGCCCCAGATCTATTGTTTTTGTCAACTCTTTAAATCTATTCTACAACCCAGAGTGTGTTTAGCTAGCTAGTTTCAAAGAACAAACCGATTCAAAAGTGCTAAAAATACAATCATTAATAATGACAAGTGTTTGTCACCTTAAGAGAACAACTGTGAACACACTGCAAAATGTAAACACTCCATATTAAATTTCATGTTAAGAAAGACTTGCAGTGAAAATATAACAGCATTGAAACACATAAACATTAAAGCAGGCTACAACAGCGCAGACACTAACAGAGAGTTGCTTTGTTATATAACCAGTAGCAAAGCAATTAGGTTTAAGAAACATAAAGAGCTGAGATTTAGGCAACAGTGATGTTAAGACAAATAAAAGCGGCAACTCTCACCAAAGCAGGAGGCTGCCAGGCAAGTGCGGAGCTGCTTGACTGGTTAGTGTGGCAGGACTGCAGATCACTGGCCACAGCACACATGGCCAGGCTAGTTTGTGAAGAGTTGGCGGTGTTAGGGAGACTGTCCCCTAGCCCCTTGTCTTTTTCTGCCTCTGATGGATTGGGAAAACTGGTACCCACCACATAGTTTTGCTCGAGGAACGGCTGGAGCTGAGAGGAGTCATCAATCCTGGAGTTGTGATCATTCTGCTTCTCCTCTTTGACCTCCTCACTGTCACCCTACAGGCAGACAGACACATCATTAATGTGTACAGTGTATATTTCAGTGTTCAGTTCCATCCAAAATACGTAAAAGCTGAGAAATGCAGTGTGAACTTGTCCTACCATACAGATCTTAACCATCTCCCTTGGACTTCGTGATGTTACTGGTGTTGAAAAACATTTTGTGAAGCAAAAAAAAAAAGTGAAATTAGAAGAAATGTCTGGAAAAATCTAAGGAAAGTTTTAAAAATGTGTGACTTACCTGCTGTTTTATTTTGTTTTGACTTTGTCCAGTAGACGATGCACAAAACGCATGCCAGCAATACAATTAATGGCATGATAACAATGAAAGTCACTGTAGGACAGATAGGATGAAACCACAGCATTAAACATTATGCAAAAGAAGTCTTTGTTAGGCAGAATGTCTAAGCAAGCAATTATGATTTCCTTCAGATGTGAATGTGTACATGCTACATTTGATCTGAGAAGTATTCCAGAAAGCAGGTTGTGTGATATACCTAGGCATAGGCCGGTATAAGTTTCTGACGGTATGATAACCTTGGATAAAAAATATCATGGTATTGAGATTACTGCTCTAAAATATGTTCTTTTTACATTTCTGGGTAAAAAACAAACTTTTTTCCCCTTTGAACACAATATATTTTATTTTGAGAAACATTTAAGATATTTTGGATATTTTAAAACAGCATCTTTGGATATCTTTACTGCTTGAGTACTGCTTTACTGTTTTAAATATGCCTAGATATGTTGAAGTCAGAATTATTAGCCCCCCTGTTTATTTTTTCCCCCAATTTCTGTTTAACGGAGAGACAATTTTTTTTTTTAACACATTTCTAAACATAATAGTTTTAATAACTCATTTCAAATAACTGATTTCTTTTATCTTTGCCATGATGACAGTAAATAATATTTGACTAGATATTTTTCAAGACACTTCTATACAGCTTAAAGTGACATTTAAAGGTTTAACTATGTTAACTAGGCAAGTTATTGTATAACAATGGTTTGTTCTGTAGACTATCGTAAAAATATATAGCGTAAAGGGGCTAATAATATTGAACTGTTAATTAAACTGTTTTTTAAAAAATTAAAAACTGCTTTTATTCTAGCCGAAATAAAACAAATAAGACTTTTTCCAGAAGAAAAAATGTTATCAGACATACTGTGAAAATTTCCTTGCTCTGTCAAACATCATTTGGGAAATATTTAAAAAAGAAAAAAAATTCAAACGGGGGCTAATAATTCTGACTTTAACTGTACATTTTAGAGTATGTAAGTTCTTATAGCAACTTATGTTCACTTCAGTGCAAAGCAAAAATGAGTACATCCCTAACAGAGCTCTTTTTTTAAATGATTCTTTCTATAGGATGCTAAGATGTGTGTATATCTGCTTGTTAAGTCGTGAAGTATGAAATACTGTTTCCGGGTCCAAGCCGATACTTATCTGAATTAAGAAAATATTTGTTTATGACCATATTTTAGTCATATCACACATTAAAGTGAATTTTATATAAAATCATGTGGACACAACAGTCTCGGGACTTGCTGCATCACAGATAACAATATTTTTACAATTTATAAAAAAATGTAACATTTTCTGGCCATTGGACATTAGGAATGGACATATATATCGCGATCATGATTTTTGAAAGTATTACATCGCTTTATAAACGTCTATTATTACCATTTGTTGACTCTCCCCATACAGTTTCATAAAGTGCTTGGACCCGGAAGCTGCTTCGTCTGATGTCACACTTAACAAGTGCATAAACATTACATTAGTAATTATCAAAGCCAAAATTGAAATTAATTTAACAAAATAACGCAAGATCACAGAGCAAAAAATAGTACACCCATTGAATATATTAGGGAAAATATTAAATAAAAACATTTATAAAATGAAAAAATAAAATCAAGAGAACCATATAAATACATATTAACATTAGTTTAGAATTTTTTGCAACAACTTTTTTTTTTGCTTTCTGCAAATACCCCAGGTACAGTTACATTCTGGTTTTGGTTATTTTCGGGTTTTTGGTTACTTGAGGTGGAGCTTCCCGGAGAGATTCTCTTTCTACAGACCGTGTTGGAAATGTCTGTGCAGCTTTTTTCAGTCTCCTCATCCTCTTTGCATCTGTGTTAAAACAAAAACACAATTATCTTGAGTTCCATCTCAATGAAAATTGTGCCATCTATTTTTCACTTTCACGTTGTTCCAAACCTGTAACACTTTTTGATTTATGCAAGACTTGTATAAGTAAAAATGAATAAATAATTCAAATAAATAATTTTAATGAAACGTAAAAGATTTGGTCCCTTTATTCTGTCAAAATCCAAATTTAATGTTTATAAGATATTGCAAAAGAAATGCATATGAGATCCTGAAGAGACTAGATCAGTTTATATGATGAGCAGATTTTATTTCTGCCACTTAATCCCATGAAAACGCTGATCAATGCACATTAAATGTATCTGTTGTGTTTTAAAAACGGACAAACCTGCTGCATTTCTTGCACACCTCACAAGCCTGGTCAGGCAAACAAAATGACCCATTTTTGCACTTGCACTTTGTGTTCTGGGTGCTTGTGCATTTCTCTATGGTTTCCTGATCTACAGAAGGAATGAAGATACACAGATTAGCAGACAATTTACAATTAGAATCCTGCACAGGCCTTAAATCTAAGCCCTAGCCCGGCCCTGGATCGAGACGCACAGGCTGTAGCCCAGCCCTTGTCCAACAGCTCATCAAAATTTTTGGCCCGAGTCCGACTCGAAGCCTGTTTTTTTCCCGCCAAACAGCTTATACTGTTACAGCCATTAAAATAGACCAGATTTGTATTTGATAGAAAGTTGATGTTTTTTCATTTTGTTTTTTTATCAGAATGACTTAGAGAAATGTTTGGAGTTTTTTTGTTTGTTTTTTTTAATGTAAGATTTAGTTTAAGTGACATCGATATTGAAGCGGTATGTTGTCCACAGTGAGTTAACTCAATTTAACCCAGTGGCACCTGCAGCCTTATGACTGTACGCACTGCGCGTACCTACCATGAGAGGGCGCGAATTAATGCAGTTTTTTAATTTTTTTTATTTATTTAATTTTTTACATAATTTAAATTGATTAGTAAACCGTATACACTACGATATATTGACAAAGCAAGAAAGAATGAGAATAAATAAAGGTGTGCGTTTGTATGTTTTAAAGTGTGTATGTACTTGCATAATAGGAGATGGGTAAGAAATCTATTGGCTTTAGTTTTGCTGACAGGTTTTTCGCACACTATATCATACATTTCAGATACTTATTTTGAACCTTGTTTTAAACAATAACTAAACGCTCTTTAAAACAGCTAAACTTAATTGAGACATTTGCCAAAAGGCCTAAAACTACTGAGACAAATATTGATCCCCTGCATGCGGTGGAGACCACAGTTTCATCAGCACCTGAGCCGGGAAACTCCAGGCCCAGCCCGTGTATGTTTCATCAGACAATTCAGATCCACCAGCTGTGCAGCCTTCTCACATGGAACCACTATACCATTCAAGGTGTTTTAAATAATTTTTGTTTTATTTAGGCTAGATTATTATTTTATTTGACAATCCAGTTCGTGTTTTGGCATTGTTGAAGCATATGGCGGACTTGTTTTGAAGTGCTTCTCCTCAAATGTTATTTGTTCTTCAATTTTATCTAACTGACCAACAAAAATATATAATAAAACTAAGAGACAAAATATATGAAGCCTGATATGTGTGCTAACTATGACATGAAAATTGGCCCGAAGCTCGGCCCTAGGAGCATAAAAAAGTTAGGTCCCGTCTGGCTCGGGCTCAAATGCAGGGCTCTATTTACAATATATAAACACAATATCAATTTGGTTTGCATGACATTAAATATTTTATGCTAATCTGAAAAGCCTGTAAGTGTGGAAATGTGTAAATAAACAACAGAATTACCTATTCGGCACTTGTCACAAGATATGCACTTCAACAATCCATGGTCATGTTCAGTATATGTGTCAAACTCACACGGCGCACACACTCCTTTTTCTGAAGCAGTAGCACAAGCTTTTTTCACATAGGTTCCTGCAAAAGATGTAATGGAGGAATATGAGTGCATATGCAAACATATTCACAATCAGATTAAAACGATGTAAAAATCGCACCAGCAGGGCAGTTTAGACAGCAGATGTTATCATGTGGATATTCCAAGCCTTCCCTGCATGAAACATCTCGGCTTAATCTGTTCTTGACAGATCTGTGAGCCCAGGCCAGATCCCCATGACCTCTAGCAGCATTTATGATATTTAGTAACAGCAAAACCTACACACAAAATAACAGAAAAAGGAGATACATGTCAAATATACATCTTCAGTCAATACTGGCTTTCTGTAATCCTCTGTAAAAGTGGTGTTTGATCTTATACTGACATCTATTGGTGTAAAACTTAGCACACCTTTTCAAATCTTTCATATTTTTTAGATATTTCAGTCCTTCTTGATTCATATACTAGGGTAGAGTTGAGGCTATTATGACGATGATATCAGATGGTTTAAATACTGATGTTCTGTAACAGGTCCTTCTTTGAGAGAATTTAGACTAGATCTGACCTTTTAGGTTTTAATTAATAATTGACAATTGTTTTAAATTTATATTTAAATTTATTTGAATTGATGTTGAATTGATGTTGGACCACTGCATTTGTTGGAAATATATTATGTTTTCTCCTATTTTAGAATACACAAAACATAACTTTAGATGAGTTAAGAAATCAATATTTGATCATCTTCAGATCACAAATAAAATAATCCATTATTTTGACCAATTGTCATTTTTAAATAAAAAATGCTGTATGAAAATATTTTTGGTTTGAAGGTTGTAAGAAAAAAATATCAAACCTTAATAGAATATGGGACATTCTACCAGAAACGTACATTTTCACTTGTCACAAAAATGTGACAGGGCCTGACTTAAACTTGTCGTCCTCCAAAAATCATACAAAAACAAGTATTAATTATAGAATGCATCCTTGATTACTGTCAGCTTCTCCATAAAATGATGCCACTTCAGAGTCATAGCCTTAAAGAGGTACTGCACACATTTTATGTTAAATTTTATGCAAATGTGACAGGACTGACAGAAACACGGGGACAAATGTAAAATAGTATTTATTTGTAGATTTTATTTATAATTTCATGTTTTAAATCAACTGATGTGAACAACAACTTAAACTTGCTATTTCTGAAGATTTTTTTTAGTAAATAACAGTTTTTAGCATAACAAAACTATTAAAGCTGTATGCTCAATTGAGGCTGATTACAAGGACAATGACATGGTGTGTAAATGTGTAAAGTGTTTTTAATAAAGAGCAAAAATCTGAGAACCTAATGAATTACATATTCCTTTACAGAACAACTCACAGAAATTAACTATTAGTCCATTTTAGACATTTTTGAGATGAAATACTTTTTATTCACTGCATTTCTGTTTTTATTTCAGGGGCAGATAATGTACGTTTCTGGTAGAATGTCCCATATTACAAAACAAATGTAAACATTTTATTCAAACTCATACCTAATAAAGTCAGTAAATACAGAGAATTGTCAAGTGGTCTAACATTTTTCTACATACATTTATGCCATTCTGTATCCAAATCTAGGACAGTATATACATTTAAGACAGTACGTCACATATATGACCTTGGATGATAAAACTAGTACTATATTGTACAGGTATATGCTTAGCAAAAGGCAAAAATACATTTGCTTTAAAATGATTGATTTATCTTTTATGACAATTTCTTTTACAGTATCGAATAAAGATCATGTTCCATGAAGACATTTAGTAAATTTACTACAATAAATATAATTAAAATTATATGAAAATGAATAAAAATACGCAGTAGGTTAATACTTGTTTTGTTAAACTTTAAAGATGATTTTCTCAACATTTTTTAATCATCAGAATCCAGATTTTCGTATTGTAAGTTAGTAAGTATGATGATCTGCCACTACAATCAGGTCTACAATTACTGTTTTTGATTAAAATTGACTAATTAATTAACGTATTTAATTTGACAAACAGATGTGCCAGGTGACTGTTATCGCTGTCGACAAGTCCAAGCACGTCTAAATTTAACGCGTCATAAAGTAAACAGCTTTTAAAGTGTCTTAATAGCGACATTGACGGACATAAAGTTACTTTACCTAACCACAAATTAAATAAATGATGAGCTCACTTACCAATAAAGTAATGTATCTCATAGTAGTCCACTCATTATCTCACTTTCTCCGTGTGACCGAATGTAGATTGCGTCCCAAAACCATCCTACTGATAGATAGCGTACCTCTTGAGTATTTAGCTGAAAACTTCCGGTCCAGACAACATGATATTGAGCGCTTCTTCTTCACACATTGACAAATCCTACTATTGCTGAGGCGGAGCTCATTAATATGAACTATGCGGCGTTCTTTTAAAAGTTCCTTCCAGTCACGTGATCTAATAAATATTCAACAGCCGTCGAAGTAGTGGGATTCATAAATTCGAACGTGTTACGTTAATAGCCCACATAAACTTTGTGTTATGTCAAATAACTACTCAAAAAGTTTTACTGTTTTCAAATATGTCGTTCTCATTAGATCCTAGATGATGATAGTTCCCTGCAAAGACTATCTGAACGCGCACTCTATCCTAACCGTTATTATCAATATCCGAAACGCAAGGCCATTTGTGTCAGTTCGACGCTATCTTGCAGGCAGTTGAGTGTGACAGTGAGATACTAGGACTGTTGAGTAAAAGTCAGGAAAGAGGCTGAGGCACGGATGAAGGTGGGACTTCTGTTTGTTTATTCATTTACCAAGTCTAAGGGGAATTTCATAGGGCCGCTTCAGAATGCAGACAAAGGTCAGTCCTTTCACTCCCAGCAAACACACTCGACCACGTGACGCATTCATTAGCTATATTAGATTACACTGCGATTTCAACAAAGTTATTGTATTAGCGATTTGTTCTCCAGATAAACTACAACATCTGAATGGTCTGTTTTAAGACGTTACTGTGCCTCAAATAAAAGCATCTTTCTTTCTTTTCTGCAAATTTAGTCATTACAGCGTTTTGTAGCTTCCTGAAAACTGATCTAGTTTTCGTCCCTCTGCCTTGCCAGACAAGCATACATTCAGTGACAAAAGCACTTTTCTCTAATGCAATTGCCTGAATGGTACACAAGTATGTACACAGCAATGAAAGCCTGGCTGTATAATCTTGAAATTGGGTTTTTACTAGGATGTAGGCTATTGTTGATTCAGATTTCTGAATATTTTGACTGATCTTACATTAATGAGGACAAACAAACCTCTGGGTGACCATGGCAGCCAGGGCTGAATCTTCAGTCACTTGTGTCTCCTTAGATAAGAAAGTTCAGGAAAAAGGAGGGGTGGTTTGAGATAAGACTGCCAACTGTGGACTTTGCATCAGCCGTTTATGAATGTAAACTAGACTCAGGATTGATGTTTCTATCACATTTTCATCTGTTTTTCCGTCTGTTTAAACTTCTGTGCCGAATGCTGGGTTAATTTGCTAAATACTGTATGACAGAATATGTATTTTATTTGTGAAAAAGAAAAGGATTCTGAGAAAGAATGACTATTTTTAACTACAATGTGCTCTGAATGAGAAAACACATGGCAGATTTCATAAATGCCTGATTCAAATGAATAAATAAAAATCACGAGCATGTGGAAAGACAATAAATCATCAGCCACATTTGCTGGAGTTGCAGCTCTCTTCAGCTGTACGTTTATTTCCAAAAGACTGCATATACATCAGCAAACTCTACTGTACAGAAAACATCCAAAATGTTCATAATCATACATACAATATACCACAAAGCTGGCCTGGCAATACCAAACAAGTATATTTAGCACTAGAAAAGCTCTTGACCCCTGCATATCAGTGTAATATAGTGTTTTCTTTTTAACTGATATCTTACAGTACGTTTGCATGATTCAGAACCGTCTTCTTAACCTGTACAACATTCACCATTTACAGAAGTTATACAAGGCACAAGAATCATAATTTGAAGCAAAGGCCTAAGTATAACATGGATGTTGGACAGATAAACAGTATTGGTAACTTATCGTTTGAAGGCTTTTGTACTAGTTCATTAAACAGTACCACTATTAAAGCAGTCCACAATAATAGGGCAAAATCAGAAGTTTGGTTTGATAGCCATTTCTAGAATTACATATATATTTTTGCTAGAATCATTTCTGTACTTTTTAACGCATAACTTAACTCTCCATTGTTTGGACATGATTGTGAATATTAAGAAAAATGATTCAGGACAAATTAATGACATGTTCAACTCAAATATTATATAAAACAGTAAAGAATAATGAATAAAATATATTTTGGGGGCCTCACAGCAAGAAAGTAGCTGGTTCGAGCCCCGGCTGGGTCAGTTGGCATTTCTGTGTGGAGTTTGCATGTTCTCCCCGTGTTCATGTGGGTTTGCTCCAGGTGCTCTGGTTTCCCTCACAGTCCAAACACATGTGCTATAGGTGAATTGAATAAGCTAAATTGGCTGTAGTGTATGAGTGTGAATGTAAGAATGTATGGGTTTTTCCTGGTTTTGGGTTGCAGCTGGAAGGGCATCTGCTGCATAAAACATATGCTGGATAAGTTGGCGGTTCATTCCGCTGTGGCGACCCCTGATTAATAAAGGGACTAAGCCGAAAAGAAAATGAATGAATATTTTGGGGGCTGTCCACCAGTAAGGTGTCAAATCTTGTTAAATGCTTAATATGAAGTATATTAAACATAAAAAAAATCCATGTGTAAGAGATACTTTTTTAACCAATGGTGTTTCATAAATGGCAGGTTTGCTTAGATTAGAGTGATTCATCTAAATAAGTGTGGCTGATGCCATCTAAACCTTGGTGCACCATAAAAAAGTGGACAGAAACTGTAGGGCTGGGCGATTAATTGAAACGTAATCGAAATCGACATTCAGAACCTATAATCGATCTAATTTTTCCAGGTCAATTTTTTTCAATTTCTTTCCCTACCGTTTGTGAAGTCACATGATCCTGCTCTGTTAAAGGGGTTATTGCAGAGAAAGCTAAAATGCCATCCAAACCCTGCTATTTCAACAGAGCTTCTTCTGTTTCTATAGTTGGGCTTCCGAAGGACACGGCACAAAGAGAGAAGTGCTTACAATTTAATTTTAGTTATGTTCCAAAAAATTATAAAAAATAGTTCCTATAAAAATAGTTCAGTGCTGGATTCGGCAGAAGAAGCTGTGAATTGTGAGCCACAATCTGTAAGTATTTTTATTTGTTAAAATTAATCTATTACATGCACAGTTCCTAGCGTTAACAGTATGTCATAGTGGGGAAATAAACAAGGATGTAAACAACGGGAAATGCTATCCGTCAAACTGCTTTAAACACCCACACTCTCTTTACCAGCGCTGCAGTGTCTCTCTATGCTGCTGCTTTCCGTGCGTTCTACATCTCAAATAACAAACTCACAAAAAAATGAGATCATTTTATATTACTTACACATGCTTATTTTGAATATATGTGAAAGACCCTTGTCAGATTTTATTTTGGAGAGCAGGCGTGAGGTTCAGGTGTGTGTCTCTGACTGGAGTGTTTACACAACGCAAAAGCGCATGCTTGTAGGGGCGTGACGTGGAGCCAATCCGCGAATCACAGCACATAATGTTAGCTGATCAATCAGAGCCTCTTGAGGGCAGGCCTTTCAGAGGAACTAGGAAATATGACAGTTGTTTTATTGTTAGCTGTATACAGTATAATAGGGCTGGGCGATTTTTTTTGGATTAAACGAATTTACGTTTTAAGACGATTTAATTTTTTATAAAATCGAGGTATCGAGGTAAAATCGATTTTTTAAAATAAAAATATTAAAGCAGCTTTTCCACTATCGTGCCAAACCATTCTAAACTGTTAGACAACCGTGCTGAATTGTGCTGACAGATTCTGTGTGTTGACGTCGCGGCTCTGTTGATGAGCTACAACAGCTGGCTCAGCGCAAGCGCGCTAGCCCATTGTCGCGAGGTGCGCGCGCAGTCAGCGGAGGTACGCAATGCAGCGCCAGGCGAAAGTATAAATCCAGCTTAACACTCAGGGCCGGCGCGTCCATAGAGGTGACCTAGGCAGAATAGTGAGCGAGAACCCCCCGGTTCTCACTTTTATCCGCGACACCTACCCCCTCCCGGTCCTCTTTCATCCGCAAACCGGTAAGTTTCTATTTCACTTTCGGGTTGAGGGCGTTCGCCTAGAGCGCCAGTTCAGCTTGCTCCGGCCCTGATGACACTATATAGATTACATAAAATAATAAAATAGGCTAAAAGTTTTATTCGTGGCTAGAGCTTAATTAATTTGATTGACATATAGGCAATGAGACCTTTACTTCGCCTGACTGAGCGTGAGTTTATTGCATGCTGCGCTGTATTCGGTAGTACAGATCGCTCTGATCTGGGTGAGAACTTTACCAGCGACTACATGCACAGCTGAAAGCCTTTTTTTCCTGCTGCGCATCGAATCAACAACAACATATATCCATGGAACACAAACTTGCAGACTCTTTGAACAACGAGGAAATAATTGCACCTAATTCAAAGTCCAGACGTCTGGTTTTGTATTTTATACCTGCGCACCACCTGAAGGATGGTTACGGCGTGTTGTGAATGTCGGCTGTCACCGCAGAAAGTCAAATCTTTCTTTAATTTGGACTTTTGCTTGAAAGCTTTACGGAGTGGCACAGTAGCTGTCCAAGGTACTGTAGCTATGAATTAAATCATAACCCATATATGCACCAATAAACAAGTAAAATGAATGAATAAATAAAATAAATATGGATTCTTAAATGTCGGTATTGTTTTTACTCCAAAAAAATATCATTAAGTTTTGACAAATGTTTCATAAAAATAAATTGAGCAATTTTCAACATTTCAGCTATAGGCTGTTATACGATTTAGTTAAATATAAGATAGATATTTAAATATAGATAGATATGTAACAGGTTTCTGTGGGGTTTTTTGTTGTTCACGGTGATCTTTAATATATACTGGGTGGTGTAGCTACGCACAAATATTTTCTAAAACGTCAAGCAGGAATTTGTCTATAGGAATGTAATAGGCTACAGCTTGTTGACTAATTTATGTATGTTTGGCCATTAAAAATACATGTTCCTTAACCAGATGGTTTTTCAAGTTACTTATAAAGAGATTGTTACTTCAGTCATGTTGTTGTAATGTTTTAAGTTGACTATAGTTACACAGTAAAAAAAAAAAAAAAATCGAAATCGTGAATCGGTCAAACTTTATGAAAAAATCTAGATTTTTTTTTGCCATATCGCCCAGCCCTACAGTATAATCAAAGATATATGAAAAAATAATGTGATTTTCTACAAATGAAGCATGAGCAAACATTGCTTTGCATCTTATAAATACAACCAAGCCAGTTGACCACCCCTTTAAGGCTGATTTATACTTCTGCGTCAAACGCACAGGTATGGTCCAGCACAACATTTGCGCGGTCACAGACCCGCGCACCTCTCGAAAAATGTAACTACATGTTGCACGTTTGCATTACATTGATGATGATTGGAAGCTGCGCCAGATATGCCTTGAGATGGTATATTTTCAACTACAATAAAATTATTTACATTGAAAATTATATTTTCTACTTTTGAAAACATTGAACATAATTAATTTTGTTTCCAAAGTGCAAGTTATTTGTTTTCCCTTTTTTATAAGAAAAAAGTAACTGTTGGTTTTAGGCAATGTGTGTTTTAATTTCAGTTGTTTAATGCTGAGGGTGAATAAATAATCATAGATAGTAGATAGTGTGTGTTTCCTTTAATTATTTTAAAATCAAGCAATGCACCCTTCATTCAAAAATCTCTCACTCGTAATATGTGCACATATTTACTATAAAAAAACCTGTCAGTGAATTATGAGGGCAAAAAAATAAAATTAAACAAATAAAATAATCGTTCATTAATCATAATCGAGTCAAAATGTTCAATTAATCGAGATTTTGATTTTAGGCCAAATCACCCAGCCCTACGTTTTGGTCGATTTTGCTCCAACTCTGGTGTAGCTCAACTAAAACATGAACACAAAATGAACCAAAAATACAATAATAGGTCATAAGATGCCACCCTTAATAGGACAGAATGTTCATGCATACCTTTTTTTTCTTGCCACATCCACAACGTTGCCAATTACAGTTCAATACAAGCATGAGAGATGCGCAAAGGAGCAGACCTTCATTTATGAGTGTGGTGGAGGAATTCCTGGTGCTGTTTTTACTCCTTTTTATACATCGGTTCAACCCCGATGCATTGTATTGGATGTCCAGTAAGTTCTGTTTCAAATGACAGTATGAATGCAAAGTGAATCAGAAACATATCATTTTCCTTTAAGAACCAAGAAACTGAATTACAAGTGTAACCACTTCCAAAAAAACAACTTAAATGAGCTCTTGGAGGCATTTCTGTTTGAGAGAGAAGGTTAATGAGATAGATGACATGAAAAGAAGAACATAACTTTTTTTCTCTTCTGTACTTGACGGCATTTCCCCCCACATAGCTGCTTTTCTTTTATCAGACCTTAATTATAACTCTCCCTGCTCAGCGGCCCATGTTCCCCCATTGTGTTTGACGCAGCACGGAGGAATTTGGTCAGAGGAGATAAGACAGGCTTCGTTTTACAGAAGTCTCTTCCTTTTCAGCCGCATTTCAAAAGAAAGCCAGAAGTGTTAACAAAAAGGATGTGCTGCCGTATGCATGGCTTAAGCAAACCCTGCTTCTGGTCAATATTAGTCTCAGGCCTGACGCTCTCTATAAAAGGCATGATATAGTGGTGCTCTCAGTTCCTGATGACTACAGGAACAGTAATGCGTTCGAGCACACGGGTGGGTTATGCATTTTCAGAGGGAGGAACGTAATTGATTTTTAGCCCCTAACCTGCATAAATGAGATTCATTTCTACTGCGCAGTCTCTCTGCCATAGCTGAAAACAAAGTTAGAATACCTCATGTTATTCATCAGCTGATCCTATTAGGACGGCAAAATGGCAATAAAACAACAAAGGAAATAAAAGAACACGGTGAGCCACGTTCACAATGTGTGATGAGCAAAAATGGCAGGAGTGTATTTCCCTCTCTTGCCTTCTTGAAACATCATACAGTGCAAACAAAGCACACATCAGTAGTTACATGCAGATGGGGTCTAAATACTGTGCAACTGTTGGAAAAGATGCACAAGAAAAGCCTGCACCAATCTAATCCCACACAATAAAAAACAAAACAGGAAAGGCTAAGGCGGAATTTTGTGTAAGATGTGATGGCTTGGCACTCTGACGTCGAAGCTTTGCCAAATTCATTCCAACTTTGCACATGTACAGATAAGTGACTGCTCACATCTGTTCCCAGTCTCTTCTCAGACTGGATACACCTCAGCTCCGTCCATTTGGACTCCAAATTGAGTTGCGTCTGGTGGAGCACATGTAGTTTTCCGTCGTCCTTCAAAACGTAAAGTCTGTTTGGTTCTCATCTGGACTCTGAGGCAGACTTTTACAGTGAATCTTTCCAATCTCCTCCAAAGCACTTGCGAGCGAGTCAAGATCTCCGCTGTCCTGATGTCTGGCTTCCCAGAGACTGAGAATGACAGCAGAGGGACTCTTCTGTTTGGTGAAGTAGGACAGATTCCTGTGCAGACAGAAATGGAGATTTTTGAGAACATAGAAAAGGTTTTTTAAGCTACGTTCACACTATTTTAGGCAACGTTTACACCGTCAGGCCAAATCTGACTTGAATCTGTTGCAGATAATTGACTCCAGATTTGATAATTCCTTTTTTGTAAATGGTGCGCTTTGGTGATGCTTGCATAAAAATAAAATGGGTTTGTAAGACAGATGCTGTCTTTCAACATGACAATGGTTCCAATATGTTGAATTTTAAGCCTTCTATAGACTGCGATTTAAGCATTTTTACAAATCACAGTGTTCAATAATACACGTTGGTACTATATGACAATGATCACTATTAAATTGTAGGCTACAAAGCAAGTTAACATTCAAAAAAATCATCAGTATGCTTAAATGTTAAACAAATACAGCAAAAAGTTACGTATTTTATGTGTAGAAGAGAAGAGGAAAGACCATGGATAGGGAAATGTGGTTAACGTCATATGCCATTTTTGCAAAGGGAACTTGGTATTTAGTTATAATGCCACATTCCATTGATGTTACTTCCATTTTTATTGGCTAATCAGTAGATATAGGACATAGCAGACAAAGATATAGTGAGATAAATCATAAGAATGTCAGTAATTTTTTCAGAATATTTTTGGTCACATGTTCAATTTTGGCCTGTTTCATTGTACAATGTAGGACCATTATTTATGATCCATGCCAAAAGAAATCAGCAAAGTTGTTTCATAATAATCATATTTCTTTCAAGATAATCCAAAATTGGATACCATTATGTGGCAGTGACAGGAACTGGTATACCCTGGTTTGTTTGTGCTGTCATCACCACCAGTTTCAACATTCAAATCAGTGCATCGATAAGGCCTGGCTTTCCTGAGCAATGCCTTAACATGTTGCTTAAGTACCATATATGTAATGCTGCAAGTTGTATGCTGCCAAACACATTTGTCATTTGAAATATGTTGTTAAGATATCTTAAATGCAGGGTATCCATGTTAAAATGTCTTAAATTTCAAAAACAAATTTTTAGGGCTTAAAAAGTCCTAAATTGACTATAATATTGTAGGTCTAAAATCATTTTAAATGGTTCTTAATTTTCCTTTGTTTATGTAAAGCTACCCAATCGATCTAACACACATCCAATTACCAAAAAATACTTTTACAACAATATGTTGTGCATACATTTAGTTTTTAAAGAGTTTTTTTATGTTGTTAATTAAAAATATATGTATATAACTATGGTCTGCTTGTTTTGACACATTATTTAAATATGTGGCTAAGAAATAACTAATTAGAATTATAGGCAAATCCAATTAGATAAGGCAAGTACGTTTTTTTTCCTTATGGGCCATTAAAATTTTTTAGCGTTTAGCCTTGTATAAGTCTTAAATTTGACTTTGTAAAACCAGTGGAACCCTGTAAATGTCATGCAATGCTACTTCTCCTAAACAAGTTTGACAGAAATAATGTCAAATTTGTGCTGTAAATCCATTGTAAAACTCCCCATAAACAAACTTGGATACACATGTCTTGTAAGACGTGTTCATAGTGGAATTTCCTGGAATAGACGTGTCTCACAGGAACCATTTACCACACAGTTTGTTTACCGCAGAACCCAATTAGTTTTCTTGTTTATTATCATTTTCTGTGGTAAACAAAAGTTGGGTAAGTATTTACTTTCTTTTTTTCTTGAGAAAAGAGAATAGCCAACACTGTCTTCTACCCTCGATACTTTGGCTGAAGTGAGTCACTTAAGCAAGGTAATGAACCACCAACTGCACAAAATTTGTGTTTGTGAGTCACTTTAGATAAAAGCACCTGCTAAATGTAATGTCAATTGTAAATTGTTGAGACATGTCTTTTCCCAGAAATTCTGCTACAAATGTATCATACACTGAGTTAGCTGAGAAGTTCTTGAGAATGCGCATTCGGCAGCTGTCGACAATCAATGATTTGAGTTAAAAGTGAATGTACAGCAGAATAATTTTTTATTTATTTATTAATGATTATGGCTCATATGATGATTTAAAGTGGTTAATTTAAGTCAACAATTAAGTTAAATATATTTACTTGAAGTTTACTTGTTGCTGCGCTCATTCTCTTCTCAAGTTTTTTTTTTTATAGATTACAAATATTGTGTGGTAAATGGCATATGCACATTTCCACCCCATTTTGGCACGGTGCACTTTTATAAACGAGACCCTGTTCTGATGTGTTTATATTATAATTAGCATTGGAGAGTCACATTGGCATAAGCTAAGCAACATTTGATTAGAGCAGTCAGACTGAAGTGGATGTCCAGAAATGAGATTTGAATATATATTAATTCATTCATTTTCCTTTGGCTTTGTCCCTTTTTATCAGGCGTCACCACAGCAGAATGAAGCGCCAATTTATCCAGCATATGTTTTACGCATTAGATGCCCTTCTAGCCGCATCCCATCACTGGGAAATACCCATACATGCTCACAATCATGCACTCATACACTATAGCCAATTTAGTTCATACAGTTCCCCTAAAGCGCATGACCTTTAAAATGTAGGGAAAACCGGAGCACTGTGAGGCGACAGTGCTAACCACTGAGCCACTGTGCCACATTGAATATATATTTAAAGCACAAGCGATTGTAGCTTGAAATACATTTTGTCTCCCTTTAAGGTTCTATCTTATTTAGATTGTGATGTTTTTTTTATAAGTTGTTTACATTTTACGACTTTTTATTTAAACAAAAAAGGTTTTATCAACAAAGTCAAACTCTAGCTTGGCTCTATAAGGTTCTTTCTGTGAGCCAATCAGCATTTTGAATGCATGCACGAGGAGCAATCAGGATAAGCTTTCTTTGTCATTTCACCGAACTGATCCATTGGCAGCGGGAAAGACCAGGAAGAAACACAAAATCAGAGTTCACTAAATAATGCCGCACCACAAAAAATTAAGAAGAAACCTTAAACTAAAATATGTGTGTAAATGTGATGATTTAGACTAGAGCCTCGGCTGGGTCAGTTGGCGTTTCTGCGTGGAGTTTGCATGTTCTCCCCGTGTTTGTGTGGGTTTCCTCCGGGTGCTTCGGTTTCCCCCACAAGTCCAAAAACGCAGTATAGCTGAATTGGGTAAGCTAAATTGACCATAGTGTATGTGTGTGTGAATGAGTGTGTATGGATGTTTCCCAGTGATGGGTTGGAGCTGGAAGGGCATCCGCTGCGTAAAACATGTGCTGGATAAGTTGGCGGTTCATTTCGCTATGGCGAACCCTGATTAGTAAAGAGAGTAAGCCGAAAAGAAAATGAATAAATGAATGTGATGATTTAGAAGCATTTCTTAAAATTGAGGTGAAATGTTAAATTTTACAAAAATGTTATACAATTTTCTAAAAAAAAATGTAATATATTAAATGTGAAATATTTGTATTTGTGGATATATTGTCAGTGAAACATTGTTCAGTGTTTATTAAACTCATTTGGTCATCGTCTATTTTCTTTTAAAGTCTTTAAATTTGATATTAAGCATTAAAGGGCAAATACTTAATTCATGGGGCATATAATTTAATAATTTATATGAAGCATATAATTCAATAAATATTACCATATTAATTACATAAAATTAACAGCTGCACTGGATAAAAGGTTTAGCACAGCCTTGTATACTTAATTTGAACAAGAAAAAAATTATTTATCCTACAACATTAAATAAATGTTATAGAAAGCAAAAATGTAACTTTCTCAAGCATCAACATATTGCTGTTGAGCTTTTTAATTAAATTAAAAAGCAGACTGATTGTATTTCTTGAAACGTAATGCTTCAATTAATGATCTGCCAGATAGAACCTTATAATTCCAAGCAGAAAATGACTTTTTAGAACTAGAAGGTTCGATGTTTGTTTTACCCCAATTTGCTAATTTAAGAGAATTTTGATAATGTACATTTAGGGTCTCTGTCATCTTAATATATGAAAGAGAACTGTTACACAGATATTGTTTGCTACAGTGCATGCGGAAAGTGTTCATAGCGCTTCACTTTTCATGTACACGTGATTTTTCAGGTTTTTTATTTTTAATAAATTTCACATTGTCATTATGGGGTATTGTGTGTAAAATTTTGAAGAAATAAATGAAGTTAATTCATTTTGGAATAAGGCTGTCACATAAAAAGTGTAGCGCTTTGAATACTTTCCGGATGCACTGTAAATGGAATGCAAAAACTTTGAAGCTCAATATCTCAAAATCATTTAGAACGCATATAGAACCTTACAGTTCCAAGGTGACGATTTGTAAAATTGTACTTTATACATTATAATCAAGACAAAAAATTGAATAGTAAATAATAAGTATTAAATTATTTATATACATTTCTTAAGTGTATAAATCATAGGTCTCAAACTGGATTCCTGAAGAGCCGCAGATCTGCACAGTTTTTCTCCAACCCTAATCAAACACCGCTGATCCAAACTAATCAAGGTGTTCAAGACTACTAGAGACTATTAAGCAGGTGTGATTTGGAGGTGGTTGGAGCTCAACTATGCAGAGCTGTGGCCCTCCAGGAATTGAGTTTGAGACCACTGGTATAAATGATCACTCAGTTTTGAAAAATGTAATTATATTTGTAAGCTTGTACACTTTGTATGAATAACACATTCATGTGGTGCTCTAAACTGCAATTGAACTAAACACATGATGTGTGCTGTTACCTGTGGTGTACCGATAGATGGCAGTGTTGTAATATAATAGCAAACTCAAATGGCCATGTGACACAAGTTCAAAAAAAGGGTAACAAGACGTTTGCTTTGGGAAAAAAAAGCTATTTATAATATCAAACGGCACAATTTACAGCGTTGCAATGCCACTTCACATCTTCATAACTGTGTTATCTCATAAATGATGCATTTGAGTATCAGTAGTTTTGATGTACTAGTAGGAAAAATGAATAACATATTTTTAGTTGTCATCAGTTCTCTTTCCTTTGGCGCATCCTTTCTTTTACTTAGACACTTGACTTGCAAGTCTTATATATAATAATAAACACAACTTCAGACCCAAACGCAAGGTTCCGATTAAAAAGAAGTTTGGATGAAGTTTAGTTCATAGATCATCTCCACAGAAATACATAAGCTATATCAATGTGCTGTAAAATCACTTCACAGATAAAGGGAAGGTGGCTCTCACATCTCTTGACTCTCTAGTGGTTCTTTAACATCTAACCTTTGCAGAAACTGAATTCAATAAAGATGAAAAGCCCGAGGAGTATGAGTTCTGAGTGAAATGATGAAGCAAAGTGGAGCTCGGTCTCAGCTTATTATTCAAGGGCATTGTTAACAAAGTGAGCACTGCCGCAATAAGTTTCAATCAGCGGTGTTGCCTTGGCTACATCTCTCTCTAGTGCTCACCTCTGAATGTGGAGTTTCTGAGCTAAGAGCTGCCAGTCCTTGCCCTTGGCGTTGGCAGTATCGAAGGTGGTGCAGATCCGCTGACGAATGGACAGGGGGATTTTGAAGGCTTTGGCCCCTGTCTGTGAAGTCACCGTGCAATCTGCCTGCATAAAAAATGGGACTGTCTCTTTCTCATTCTGAAAAAGGGAAAAAAAAATACACACAGATGAGTATTGGCATGCATGTTTATTTGTCTACAAAAAGGCTTGAAGAATTATTGCCACACTAGACTGCTTTACAATATCTTTTCTCCATGCTGAAGCAACAGTAGCAGCAACTTTAAAAAACAATAACTTATAAATGAAATATTGTCATCCTTATTTTTATAATTATTAACCCACTTTCTTTTTCTTATTAAGCTTTTTTTTTATTTTCTGTGCAATTAAATTAGTATTAATGAAATTAAACTTCAATATAAAACAAAACACTGCTAAAGTAGTCCAAACAACTTATCCGCTATATTTATATCCTTCTGAAAACAAGACGAAGTTTAAACTATTATTCACTTTCATTTTCACCTCTTCTTAGTACTTTAAAATCAAATATGACACCTACACAAATTTAAAAAAGGTGTTTTTACAGCAATGCCACATAGTAACTATTTTTATTCATTTATTTATTTAATGTAAAGCAGCACACTTTAAAAACATTAAAAAAAAAAAAACTTTCCACTATATAGCACCTTTTGTTCAATGAAAAGATCCCATGGATGTTAATGGCTCATTGTGGAGCCATTGATGCAAATGAATTTACAATAAGATTTTATTATCATCATCACTTAACATGAACTAATAATAATAATAAATAATTCTTCATATAATACAGCTTTCATTAATCTTAGTAAATTTCAACATCTTTTAATGTGCTTTTAAAACGCAATGTTGTACTTGCTAACAATTTGGCAATGTACTGCAAACAAGTGTAAACAAAGACTAATAAATGCTTTAAAAAGTTTATGTTAACTAATGCATTAATGCTGGGTTTAAACTAAATTAGGCTATATTTTGACAAAATTGTCCATCCGTTTGTTGTATGTAGCATCACTAAATGCTGCACAGAAGGTCTTCCGCAGACAGTTTTTAAACCTGGTGGAATGAAAAAGAGACAACCGTATTAATGCTAGGAGAAAATTTGCAATGGACTGTCCTCTGATAGGTTTTTTTCTATTGATGGGCTTTTCTGCCAATACAAAAACCATTGCTTTTATAGCCATTGTTTGTTTTCAGTCTTATTTTCAGGAATCTGTGCTAGTTCTGCCTTCTGATGACATTATGATTGGTCGGAATTCAGGAAACGCGTGGTCTGTCTAACAAGTGGTTCACAACACAACAATAATCTAATCTAAAAGAGTGTTAAATTCATTGTTCATTCATCCATTCATTTTCTTTTCGGCTTAGTGCTCTTATTAATCAGGGGTTGCCACAGCGGATTGAACCGCCAACTTATCCGGCATATGTTTTTACGCAGCGGATGCCCTTCCAACTGCAACCCATCACTGGGAAACACCCATACACCAATACACTACGGGCAATGTAGCTTACCCAATTCACCTATAGCACATGTTTTTGGACTTGTGGGGGAAACCAGAGTACTCGAAGAAAACCCATGTCAACACAGGGAGAACATGCAAACACCACACAGAAATGCCAACTGACCCAGCCGAGGCTCGAACCAGTGACCTTCTTGCTGTGAGGCGATTGTGCTACCCACTGCGCCACCGTGCTGCCCAGTAAATTCATTGTATAGAACTTAAAGTTGTAGAGTTACTTATGTTTTTTAACAGTTTACTGTACAGTTTAGATGTTAATTTGTAGCATATTTGATCTAAGAGCTGCAGTAAGGGTAAAAAAATCAGTAAAGAATTTCACTCTGTTTATAAAACACCTTTTTTGGAGCTTGACTTCATCTCACTGTGAACTGTCATTATTCAGAAGAAATCTATGATTCTTGTTTTTTATGTTTCTGTGAAAAAATCCTTAGAGGTGACAATCTTTAGAGATGTTATTAAACCTGGTTAAATCACCTGGTATTAAGATGTGTTTTTGTCAAAGTGGATGCCAATCCAGATGTACACTAAAGCAGGTCGCACACCAGAAGCGGCGCTCGGCGACGCGCCGCGCCACGCATTTCAGAATTCTAAAAATAGATTTCAATCAGAGTACACACACCGGCGCCGCAAGTCGGCGGCTGTCCGCGGCGCCCTGCCACGACTCAGGACACTGTTCATATTTCTGTCGCGCCACAGAGCGCCATCTGATTAGTTTTGTTTTAAATAGCCTGCAAATGTGTGCAATAATTTCAACTGTCATGTGCGCGCCGTGTCGCGGCACTGAGCGGCGCATCCGGTGTGTGACGGCCTTAAGTGTAGCATTTCTTCTACATTTAAAATAATTTTGTCATTTAAAATAACAACAACAAAAAAAAGATTTAAGTTTATATTTATTTTTAGACAACACAAAACCAAAGTTTCAAATTCAGAATAGTTCAAAAAGCTATATTTGGTCAAATAACACAGATTTTTTTTTACTCAAACACATACTAAAGAAATACATCCAGAGAAACTAAGAACTAAGATATACATTAAAATGTTAATGAAATAAGTCATGGAGCACATTCCTAGTGTAAACAGGGTCTGAAACATTTTATGCACATTCAATTGGATTGTGTTCAAAGTGTAAACACTCATGTGGTTGGAATGCATTTGAGTAGCCATAAAAGACCACTTACACTCCAAATTACCAAACATGTGATTGTTACAGTACATGTTATTAGAAACACACCAAATACACTTAAATTACATACTTAGAAAGTATGAAGTAGCTGCGCAACATCAGTTCATTCATTTATTCATTCATTCATTCATTCATTCATTAAAAAGGGGCCATAAAACTGAGAAATCAAAACTTGCTTGATCTTATGAAATACAAGATATCACTGTACTATAAAAACATTCTGCAAGATTCAGAAATTAAAGCTTTTTTTGTTAGTCTGAAAAGAGCTTATATAGAAGCCAAAATGACAGGTTGAAGAATATGCCACTTTATTACGCAAAAGTGTGCCTATACCTTTATTTTTCTGCAATTACTGACAAACATCCTAATTATATTGTAAAATATCTTGTGTAAGAAAATGATTTTGTGGTTTAAACAGCTTAATGATCATATTATTTGATCTGTAATGTTACAGTGGAGAGATAGAGAGAAGCTAGAGGGAATAATGTAAAAGCAATTTTCTAGTAACCTAAACATCGTGTATCTTATGTGAATAACATGCATCGTCCATTTATGCTTAAAAAGAACTCTTATTGCCATATCCATAGACATCAGTGTGTTACAAATAATGTCTGAAATGTTAAATATCTGAAGCCTAAAACACATATTATTAGTTTGAAAACACTGATAAATTGTAATTTATGACAAGTGCCATGTGTCTTTCACGTGCTCAACACCAGCCATTATAGGAACACAGTATTGAATGTTCTAATAACACGTCAAAGGGTTAAACCTAAATTACATTTGAACTCCTCTGGTTCTTCACTGACCAGTTCATGACCTTTCTAATAGCACTCATGCATCATCTGCAAAAGTGTTGAGAAGCATGACAAAATAAGAGGGAAGAGTCTCTGCAAAAACACAAATGATTTTAGTACCACCTAAAAACAGTTATGTGTCTGACCTTACCACTTGTGATCAAATGTTGAAAACACATTTAAGGGTCAGTTCACCCAAAAATGAAAATTGTCTCACCCTCAAGTGGTTCCAAATAGGGCTGCACAGTATTGGAAAAAAACTGATATTGCAATATTTTATCTTTCTGCAATAAATATTGTAATATGAGTAGAGTTTCACCAGATGGTTTGATTAGCTCTATTTGACGGTTTTCTGTATTCAGGTATAGAAATTGAATAATAACAATGCACAAAAATGCTTTTTTTATGTTGCTGTCTCATTTCTAGTCCAAATATCTAAAAATTCTTAGATCAAGTAAACATATTTTGTTTGTTGTTAAGTCAAAATTAGTTTTTCTTTAAGCAAACTTATTATCAGCCAATGGGGAATTTAAAATAATCTTATTTTCACTTTGAAATGTAGATATTTTTACTAGCCCTTTTACTGCCTGCTTTACCAAACGGTTGACCATATTTTGACTGTTTTAAATAAAACTGTTAAAGTCAATAAGTCATTTAAAGAATTTAAAGAAATAAATAATAATGCTTTAGACACACACAGCATTGTTGGTTTACAAAAAAAAAAAAAAAAAAAAAATTCAAACAAACAATCCTGTTGCACTACTACACTTGATATAGGTTTTATTGTAAACAAAAAACAAGAAAGCATGTTAAATGAGAACCTGAAATATTTTATGGCATACTTTTATGGCATTTACTTGATTTAGTATTCAAAAATGTTTTATTTTAAATATATTTTTTAATAAATTGGTCTTACGTTTCATATTTTCATATTTTTCATAGTATATGTATTAATTCTGGTACTTTTACCATAAACCAATATAGAGTTGAAGTCAGAATTATTAGCCCCCCTTAATTATTAGCCCCCCCTATTTATTTTTTCCCCAATTTCTGTTTAACGGAGAGAAGATTCATTTAACACATTTCTAAACATAATAGTTTTAATAACTCATCTCTAATAACTGATTTATTTTATCTTTGCCATGATGACAGTAAATAATATTTTACTAGATATTTTTCAAGACACTTCTATACAGCTTAAAGTGACTTTTAAAGGCTTAACTAGGTTAATTAGGTTAACTAGGCAGGTTAGGGTAATTAGGCAAGTTATTTTTAATAACGTTTGTTCTGTAGACTATCGAAAAAAGAAATAGCTTATAGGGGCTAATAATTTTGACCTTAAAATGGCTTTTAAAAAATTAAAAACTGCTTTAATTCTAGCCAAATAAAACAAATAAGATTTTCTCCAGAAGAAAAAATATTATCAGACATACTGTGAAAATTTTCTTGCTCTGTTAAACATAATTTAGGAAATATTAAAAAAGAAAAATAAATTCAAAGAGAGGCTAATAATTCTGACTTAAACTGTATATACCATTTGGTAGAGGTTGATATTTTAGAAATTATGGGATGTGTTGTAGAAAAAAATGCATTGAGTCTGTTAACTAGCGACATTAGGAGTTATTAATGCAATACATTTTTTTTTTTTTTTGGTAAGGCAGTTAAAGGGCTAGAAACAAGACAAAAAGTCTAAGTAAGATTTTTTTTGCATAAATCATATAAATAAATACAATTAATCCCTCTTATGCCTCCAAGTCCAAGGTACAGGAAAAAACGGTTACCTTGATGAAGGCAAGTGTTTGCTGAAACGTGGCTTTTTAATATGTCCAGTGCCTTGGAATTGTAATTTTGCTGTTTATCTTTATGTATCCCCTACCCAAAGAGCACCGACACATTAAATACCCCATAAGCACTTTTAGTTTGATTTTGGATTATCATCATTTTTTGATTCCAAATGTTTTAAACTCTCTTAAAATGCACAGTCAAAAACATATGCAAATGATAAACGTTCATGCTATTACGGTTAAATTTAGCAGTGGCTCCTGGTCAACTATAATTCAGACTCAACATCGCATATCTTATAATGCAACTATTGCGGATGCTCACAATGCGATATCTGCTACATTCATTCTTCCATGACTGAGTGCCACACCAAAATTCTTTTGTTATTTGTTTAACCCTTTAAGGATACATGCTGACTGACAGGGCTGTGCGATGCGTGAGGCCAGCAAACACTACGTAACTTTCAGTTATGATGAACACAGTTTCCATAATTATACCTTATATATAGATAAAGGTCTATGCTTCTGCATACATTGACTTTATCTTGCTGGAGTTCATTGCTGTTTCACTTTATTCAGGATGCATCAATGCCATTCTGTAGGTCTAATGCAGACATTCATAAATATTCCTAGCAAATCTAATAAATGGTAAAGACATACTAGTACCATAAACGCACTAAACCACACTTCAGCAGCATTTATTTGAGAGTGCACAAGAAAATCTGAGCTTCAGCGTTCAGAATATTTGAGGGCTTGCAAGAGTTTTGTGCATGAACAGGAAATCGGCGAGCAAGCAAAGAGATTCACATGCTCGTATTAAATGAATGCAATCTCGACTTGTAATACTGCGCTCATGACATTTGTGATTGAAATAACACCACAGGTAGTTGGAAGATCTGTGTAAAAGTCCTGCCACCACAGCTGGACAAAATCCTACTGAAACACTGATCAATGCTGAAACGATATATTGTACAGCCCCAGTTCCAAACCTTTATGAGTTTCTTTCTTCTATCGAACACAAAAGAAGATGAATTGAAGAAAGCTAAAAACCTGTAACCATTTACATAAACAAATACAATGGAAGTCAATGCCTACAGGTTTCCAGCTTTCTTCAAAATATCTTCTTTGTGTTTAGGTTGAGTAAATAATGACAGATTTTTCAGTTTTGGGTGAGCTATTGCTTTAAAAACAGGTGGAAACAGAGCAAAAGTGACTCTGACCTCTCCCACTGAGGTGTAGACCTGCAGGATCTGCTCGTGACCTTTGACCTGCCGCACACTGATCTTGCAGGAGAGCTGGTTGGTGGCGGCGCTATGTCTCTGCAGTGAGAAGGCACAGTGCACAGGCTGCTGGTTACTATACCACACTTGGGTGAAGGAGAATTCCTGCAGCAGAAGAAAAGAGAGAGAGAGAGAGAGCGAGAGATTAGAGAGCTGAGTCAGGGAAAACACCCCATCCATGAACAACGTGTGTTAAGAGGAGCGTCTCTAAGAGCATTGGTACAAAAGAGACACAATCTCTAATCCCCGTTAATGCCGCTGATGGGGGTCACCGCTGGGGTATGTACTGTACAACACACAGAATCTGGGAGGAGGGCAAGGGAAGGAAAAGCAGCGGTCTTTGATGTATAATTAATTTGGGCGAAGCAGCACGTCTGCAGGGAGCGTCCTTGACCTCTCCTGCAACGTTTCTGCAGTCCTGCATATTGAAATGACCCGGTGTCAACAGTGATAGGAACCCTGAGGTGAAGAAATGCTCAATGGGACAGCAGATGCCTTAATGCCGGGATTAATTTCTCCCTCGTGTAGGCGTACTAAAAGCACGCAACAGGAGACAGAAACACCTCTGAACTGATCAAATGGTTTAACCTAGAATCAAATACTCTCTTAGCGCTGTGTATTTGTATGCTAGGTAGGACAGTATCTCGCTGCTCAGGGTTGAAACGTACAGAGCTGTATGAGTGAAGAAGCTGAAAATGTTACTGTATTCTTTATGAAAACATTATTATGATTTTTTTAATTACACGTCAATTCTAGATTTTAAAGGTTCAAGAAACCCTGGAGTACTTTTTTTTTTAAATTTTAACAGATTTGTGTGTGTTGAGCATCATTTAAGACAACGTTAGCACCTGTTAGCTTTAATTGTTGGGAAAACTGGATAATTTTGAGTTTTTGTCAGCTAATTTCATCTTCCGGGTTTAAAATAATTATTGGGACATGATCAAAATTGATGACGTATCGTTATCTGCCTGTCCAGAGATGACGCGTTGGTTTCTCAATACTATTCATAGCTGAGTTTTCTTATCCTATGATAAGACCCTGGTTCTTAATGATTCATGAGAGCACATGCTTTCCGAAGGCAAGGCAGACCTGCCAAGCTGTGAGACCCAATGACTGGGTGAGACCGCGTCCGCGCATGGTACGCAGTATTTAGCCGTTCATGAAGGGCCGTTTGTATGTGTTTGTTTCCATGATCCATGGGGTTTGTCGCATGTTTTTACCCATGATGCTGTCAGGGCCGATGCAGCAAAGCTGTTGGTTTGCAGCAAGCATTTTTGTCGGGAGAGCTGTACGAGAATTAGAGAATAGTGGACTTTGTCTTTTATCAGTTGAGCTTGTTACCATTCAGACACATCGCCTATATTTGTGAGGCTCTGTTCGCCTATGTTTAAAATTCTCCAGATTACCGGCAGGGTTAATCGTTGGAATAGACAGGGAAAGAGACCTGCTGCACTGCTCCACTGAATCTGCATTCAGACCTGAGGATTCAGGAAGAGAGAAGTCTTCCTCATTTATTGTGTTTATATAACAAATTGTGGTTATGTGTATTTGAAATTACGAATAACATATGTAGCAGGGCATTAAATTACTTACGATTTATTTTTTGCATGTTAACTTTGTAAACTATAAAATCAAGCGTCTCCTCACAGTTTGTTGTGTCTCATTTTGTGAGCCAACTGACAACAGTTGTTTGCTCCCCTCTTTTTCCCCTGCTCACGCCCAATCTTCCTTCTGCTCGCTCCACACCCATCATGAAGCATTTTTTGAAAAAATTCTGAGGTAGACATGAACCGAAAGACGGGGGTTTCATGGCCCTTCAAAAAAACATTTACACAAAAATGGGTAACACTTTACTTGATGAGGTGTTCATAAGACTGACATGAAACTTAAACTTTTATAATCATGACATCATGAGACTTATGACAACTGTTATGACAACAAGTGTCATTTACTCATTTTTTCAGTGGAGCAAACTGAATTTCTTCTTTTTTTAAGAGCATCATTAATATTCACTATATACAGTATATATACAGTATATATATATATATATATATATATATATATATATATATATATATATATATATATATATATATATATATATATATATATATCACATAAGCTTGCACATTACAGCACTGGTCAGAGAAGGCTAGTAATGTTTGCATGTTACCTGACAGGTGGTGAAGGGTTTGATGCTCCACAGAAACTGAGGGATATCCTGGATGGACACCTGCAGACTGAGGCAGTTTCCTTTGAAGAACAGCGTCTTGGGCTCTTCTAAAAGCTGACCTCCTCTGCAGGTTTCAGCTGTGACCACTCCCTGTGGACAAACATAGGAAAAACAGAGAATGCTGGGAAATAGAAAAACCACAGTGGTAGGAAAAGAATATGTGCACAGACTGGAAAAGCACAGTATTGCAGAAAGAAATGACTACAATGGCCAAAATAGGCTAAATCACTCTCTGCCAATCTCAAGTCTAACATCTTGTCAACCCATTGTGGTTAAAATTCAATACAACAAACATTATCTGAACTTGATGTCGAGCAGCTAAAAAAAGGTACAATCTCTGGAAGGAACAAAAGCTCCACGGCTAATAAACATGCAGAAATATAAAAAAGCTTTCAAACAAAGTGTTGGTTATCGCTTTGAAAAGAAAATTGAATTTAAATTGATTACTGGCTTCTTTGATTTCAACCGTGGCAGTGTTCATCTGTCAAAACTGCTTTGTGTTTCACTGGATTTCAGAGATGAGTGCTCTCTTTGTGTGTGTGTGTGTGTGTGTGTGTGTGTGCGTGTGCGTGTGTGTGTGTGTGAGCACGCAGGAGTCTGAGCACTCATGCAAGACAACAGTAATTGACTTTGACTTTTGTATCCTCTGAGTGTGCGTTAGAAAATAGCACTGACCAAAGCAGACATATTCTGATCACACACTTAAACCATCATCATTCTGAACTCACATTCTCACCAGCGGTCTCAAAGTGTAGACCTCATTGCAGATCCAGTCTACTTCTGCTGTAATCTTGCTGTGATGCACCACAGATTTTACACAGAAATTAATGGAGTTCTTTAATGAATGAAAGAACTACAATTCCATGAAGCATTGCAAACGATCTTCAGCTCTGTGTTTTTTTTAGGTAAAATATTTGAGGTATTCAAATTATACTTATATTTTAATACTCCATTACCATTGCAGATTGGCACTAGTATCCTTTTAGCAAGATTTTTTGTCTGCTGCATTTGTGATGTAGCATTAAAGGTCCCGTGAAGTGCTTTGAAATGTGCATTTTTATTCTATGTTTGACATAATCTCAACCGAAACACAAAGAGAGGGTGGGACATAGTGTAGCTTCTCCCCTTTAAAAAAAAAAACAGCCAATAGTTTTTTGTTTTATCACAGCTGTGCCAGTGAGAGTGGTTGAGCTCAAGTGCATCAAATGAGAAGTGTCTTGAAGGGAACGGGGCATATCAGATACTAGAGAAATGCTCTCTAGTATCTGACCTGCCCCACCCCCTTCAAGACTACAAGATCGGTTATGATGTGATGAGAAACTGTAGTATGGGTCGACGTGAATAAAACCATTGCTCCATTTAGGCGGACGTGACAAACTACAAGCTTTACATGTTGATATCAGTTTTATATCTTCTAAACGCCACTCAGGTGCTCAAGGTGACCCGAGTTTGATTCCCAGTTTGAGGTCTTTTGCCGATCTTTCCCCCCTCTCTCTGCTTACCATGTATTCCTGTCTCAACTCCACTGTCCTATCAAATAAATTTGAAAACCCCTAAATATATATATATATATATATATATATATATATATATATATATATATATATATATATATATATATATATATATATATATATATATATATATATATATAATAAAAAAAAATACCAATACTAATATTATAACTTCATGGGACCTTTAAGCCTGATTTTTGTTCATTTTAATCTTTTTTTTTAAAGTTAAATCCTCTGACCAATCAAATGCTCTTTCAAATCTTAAGCATTTCCTCCACCTACCCTAAAAAGATGCTAAAGCTTTGGCTGAAATTGGTCATTTAGCTCACACATTTACTATTGCTATTTATGACAACTGGCATATAGTGTTCAATATATATGAGACAGATAATGTTCTTCAACGCCATATTTTTAAAATGCTATATATATATATATATATATATATATATATATATATATATATATATATATATATATATATAGATATATATATATATATATATATATATATATATATATATATATATATATATATAGTTGAAGTCAGAATTATTAGCCCCCCTGAATAATTTTTTTATTATTTATTTTAATTATTTTAATTATTTTAATTTCTGTTTAACGGAGAGAAGATTTTTTCAACACATTTCTAAACATAATAGTTTTCTACTAACTGATTTATTTTATCTTTGCCATGATGGCAGTAAATAATATTTTACTAGATATTTTTCAAGACACTTCTATACAGCTTAAAGTGACATTTAAAGGCTTAACTAGGTTAATTAGGTTAACTAAGCAGGTTAGGTTAATTAGGCAAGTTATTGTACAACAATAGTTTGTTCTGTAGACTATCGAAAAAAAAAATTGCTTAAAGGGGCTAATAATTTTGTCCTTAAAATAGATTTTAAAAAATTTAATACTGTTTCTATTCTAGTCAAAATAAAACAAAAAAACTTTTTTTCAGAAGAAATAAATGTTATCAGACATACTGTGAAAATTTGCCTGCCCTGTTAAACATTATTTGGGAAATATTTAAAAAAGAAAAAAAATTCAAAAGGGGGCTAATAATTTTGACTTCAACTGTATATATTTTATTAGCCCCCTGAATTATTAGCCCCGTCTATTTTTTTCTCTCCAATTTCTGTTTAACGGAGAGAAGATATTTTCAACACATTTCTAAACATAATAGTTTTAATAGCTCATCTCTAATAACTGTATATATATATATATATATATATATATATATATATATATATATATATATATATATATATAGTTGAAGTCAGAATTATTAGCCACCCTTTGATTTTTTTTTCTTATTTAACTACAAATATATATATATATATATATATATATATATATATATATATATATATATATATATATATATATATATATTCCAGTGATTATGTCAGTGTGAATAAAGTAACTTACTATTACTTACTGTACATGTTCCAACTTAAGTCAAGATACAATTTTGGATACAATCTTGAAATGCTCATAACAAACGTATGCACTAAATATAGGATATTATTTTTAACCAATAAGAAACTGTGCATAACTATGATGGAAACATCTTTACCATAAAAAAGGATGGCAAAAAACTTGCAACTTACCTCAACAGATCATGTGATATTGTAACTTGTCTAACCAGCGCACAAATCTAATCACACGCCATCTCAAGTGTAGTTTTAATCACTCTGAAATGCCCCAAAACCAAAATTATTTGGTATAATGACCTCCCAAATCTGGCTTACAAGATTGTTTTCCCTAACATCATCTGTGTCTTGTCGGTATGCTCTGAAGTGCGACTCATTATGTTGGAATATTAATTGTAATTTTGCAGAAATTCAAATTTGTATCATTAATACTTTTTCCTACTTTCCTAGGAAGTGACTATAATGCTTATTGAGCATATGGGATGGAAATGGTGCTTTGTTAGCAAATGTTTTATACAAACCTCCAATTTTCTGCATTACATTCGCAGGTTAATGTTCACTGTCCAGCTCTCACCTGAAAGGCATGTGGCGTGTCATCTACACAGTGCACTCGCAGGTTGTAGTCCATAGAGGAAGCCTCCATACTGCCAAACACAGCAATCCTCAGTCTCTTTATGGCGGCATCGGTGACTGGCTCCCCCACCAGCGCATAACAACCCGGCTGATCCAGCAACAAGTGACAGCTATGTGAGTCCATCAGGCAATAGCAGGAGGTTGATTCATCATCTACTGACATTATTTCCTGAGAACCCAAGAAAGAGACAGTGATGAAACATGCTCGCAAATCAGACATAGCTGCTTCTTCGACGAAAATTTGCTAGTGTATATAGTGCACATGCATTAGTGGCCAAAAGTGATATCCAGCCTATGGAAATTGAAAATCTTCACACTGATGTGTTGTTGATGTTGACTTTCTAAAAGCATATCAGACGCCTGGAGAAAGTAAAATGTCTGTATGTGCTCTGCATTTCAATTCTGTGCAGGAAAATGACTGCTGTTTCCAAAATGATTATATTGTAGTCAGTGTACACATGAATTCCAGTGAGATATTTTCAATACATAATGAAATAAACCCATATTTAATTAACACGACTAATTATTAGTATTTTTTTGTTGTTGTTGGTAGAACCTTCTCTTTGAAGAGCTTTTTTGTTCTTTTGGAAGCTTTCCAGCAAGTATTGTTGTCTAATAGATGTCCAAAAATTCATGCCTTGGCTAAAATAAGGATAAAATTGGGCAGTGATATTAAACAATTAATAGATGTCTAACAACAGTCCATAAATAGTCAAATTAAACAGACTTCACATGTGTAGTCATTCATTCCTGTCTATTTTATGACTAGTCTGTTTTGGGATTATTGTTAGACGTCTATTAGACTTTCACTGACAGCCCATATTTAGCAAGATGTTTGAATGTCTGTTAGATATTTTTTAAACAATATATATGCTGGCTGGTTTAAAGCCTCAGTCCTGGATCATTGTAATTGCTTGGAAAAATTATATCATTATTTTTAATATAGAATTTTGCAGGGAAAAAATTAAACCGCATGACAGCAAATAATGATGACAGATTTTTCAATTTCGGGGTGAACTACCTATTTAACCGAGAAGCCTTTTCTTGCTGTCACAATAAAACCGTAGGAAACATTAGCAATTAGATTTAATTAACCTTACCAGACCTTTACATGCTAACAAGCTTATCAGGAACAGCAAGTGCCAAAGATCTGACTGCAAGTTGTAAATTAAGCGCAGGAAATAAGGTTATAATACGTAAGTGTGCACTTGTATTTAAGGACACTTTCATCTAGATGTTATATACATTGGATTTGTTTCAGGCTCAATGTGAATTGCTACTCCCAGCAAAACATCTCATAAATGCAACCTCAGATTCTACAAGGTTTCTCATTGGTATGGGAGTCTTCAAAGAAACAGTCTTCACACAGATATACAGCTGCCGCAAGATGTTATTTTTTTCCACCTCAGTGTGTGAAAGAATCTCAGCTCAGCCAGCATTTTCACCAATGTAATTGTGTGATCAACTGGTGAAAGGAAACTCTAAATTGCGAGGTCACATCTTTATTTCTCTGAAAAGGTTAGGCTAACGTCAAGTCGAGCACAGACATTCATACAAAAAGACCACTTTTCATTTTACGGACAGATGTTTATTTGGTTTATTTGATGCCCTTCCAGCTGCAACCCATCACTGGGAAACATCCATACACACTCATTCACTACAATTTAGCCTACCTAATTCACTTATACCACATGTTTTTGGACTTGTGGGGAAACCAGAGCACCCGGAGTAAACCCACGCCAACACGGGGAGAACATGCAAACTCCACACAGAAATACCAACTGACCCAGCCGAGGCTCGAACCAGCGACCTTCTTGCTGTGAGGCGAACATGCTACCCACTGTGCCACCATGCAGTCCATACTCAAAATAATCTTCCTTGTTAATTTATTTGACAAGTAACTTTGTATTGTAGTGGATAACACATTTCTAACATTCAAGTACATCAAGACACATTTTTACACCTGTAAACTTTAACAGTTACAGTTGATACAGATTTTTTTGCCCTCCCATTAATTTAGAATAATGTTTTCCAAGTGAACTTTAACAAACCAAGGAAATTTTCACAGTATTTCCTGTAAAACAAAAATAAGTGTTATGGAGTCATAATGAGTCTTATTTCTTAAATAAAAGCAGGTTTTAATTTTTAAAAATACAGTGGTAAGATCAGTATTATTAGCCTTCTTAAGAATTATTTACTATATATTTTTGATTGTCTACACAACAAATCAGTTCTACAATAACTTGACTAATTATTCTAACTTTTCTAGTGAACATGACCTAGTTAAGTCTTTAAATAACACTTTAATCTGAATACAACCTAGCAAAATAACTAGTCAAATATTATGCTCTGACTGTCACCATGGGAAAGATAAAAAAGTAAGATTAGAAATTAGTTAGTTAAACTATTATGTTTAAAAACGTGTTGTAATCATAGACTGTAAAAATCATGTTTGAAGACTTGTGCTTTATGTCACTACTGACATCAACGACTGAAGGCAAAACTAAACGATTTAAATATTACTTTCAACGTGACTGAAAACTAAATTTGATCAATGTGTTACATCTGTACCTCTGGTACTTGCCGACTGTTTGTAAACTCAAGACTGCATTTCCTAACGTAAAACTATATATGTGCACTCAATTTCTGATTAGCCTCTGCATAGCCGAGGACTTCCTATATTAAAAGGTTTAAAACCGCTATTGAAAACAAAAGTCTAATATAATCAACAGTGAACATTTTGATAGTGTTTCACAACATGAACATGACTGAAGTTTAATCTTTTTATTACCTGTGTCACTTTGGGGGAAACTACCCTTTCTAAAATGATATGAACTGATAGAACCGAAATGTGCCAATGTGTATAAAAGTGTCTTTGTGTTTCTCTGACAATTCAGTGATGTAGTCGGCAGTTTTTATACAATTACTTCAGCCATCTCCCACACGAGCTGTCACTGGTTTAAATAAAACTGTTAGAAGAAGGGGGAAAAAACTCTGACAGCAAACACGTTTTCATGAAGACTGCCGATAGCAATCTTAAGGATAAGTACTGTGCATTGGGATAATCTGAAATTCATCTAAATAATGACTCACGCTGGTGGTCAGACACAAAAGGGAAGGTTATTATCTCAAAGCCTTCAAGAATGCTATGGGCTTGCGATAAACAAACTCTGTGCCATAAATTTTCATTAATATATCAGCTTTAAGATTATGATGACAGTTTAGCTTTTAGACTAGTGCCACAGTACAACACGCAAGACTAGGGTTGTACTAATGGCATAATCCTGATTCCCTGCAGCATTCTTTGAATCTATTATTCAATGTTCTAGTTTAACCATTATATAAAATCTTTGTAAATGCATAGATGTAAATGGGACGGAACATATTTAATCTTGATTCTTTATTAATCAGAATAAATAATATGTTTTTGCTTCCAATATAATACAATTACAATTGCATAAATAATACAATATAAAATGCATCTAAAATTCTGAATATAGAAATATAAATGCATGTTGTGATACAGAAATAATAAATGTTGGGGGGAAATTAGCCTTTTATATTTATTTTTTGGGGGTTTTCACCTTTATTGGATAGGATAGTAGAGAGAATTGACAGGAAAGCATGGGGAGCAGAGAGAGGGGAAGGATCAGCATAGGACCGCGAGGCGGGAATCGAATTTGGGTCGCCGTGAGCACCGGAGTGCATGTGTCGACGCACTAACCACTACACAACTGGAAATTAGCCTTTTAACCCTTTACATGTTAATGTGAAATATTTTACATTTTAAAAATATTTTTATTTATATGGTGAATATTTTTAGAACCTCTGATCTATAATAGAGATTGTATATAAATAATTGTTTACAACACATCACTTTAAAAACTATGGTGGCATGCCAAGTTTAACACATGACACATAGCAGAACTAATGATTTATGCATATTTTTTTCAGTTTTTTTCTAAATATTGAGAAATATTGTACTAATTCTATTATGAAATACCTGATTTCATTGTTTAAGCAGCTTATTAATGATCATATTATTTGATCTATGACAGGTGATAGGTGCTGCCATGTTAGTCTGCGTTACAGGGAAGAGATTAGAGCTGCTGGATTTACAACATGCTAATTCATCAACTTTTAGCAAAATATATGAAAGTAACTCTCAGTTTAACTGAGCGAAGATTAGAGTAAACATTCTAGTAACCTAAACAGTGTCTATTTCATTTGAATAATGCATATTGCCTAATTATGTTTAAAAATTATGATTACTGCTATCTCCATAGACATCAGTGTGTATTTCGTAAGCCATAAATGTTATAGCTGCGTCCCAAATGGCACACAATGTACTTATGCACTTACACACTCAACAGCATAGAATGTCTATGTAGTGTCGTCCCAAATGGAACACTAATGTTTTTTTTTTTTTACTAAGCAGAAATTCAAACGTTTCCCAGATGATGTTTGTCGGTTGCCAAATTAGTGAAATAAATGACCAAACTACTAAATAATACCTGCCATGAGTATAGCCGCATTCACCATCGGGAGGCGACATAATCACTCACGTAGGAGAATTTTGCTTTCACAATCCAAAATAAATAAAGTAATCCACTGTCAACGCGCAAAATCTCTGCCCATTCCGCTATGTGAGCAAAGCTGCGACCATTTAGTGTGTGAAGTGTCCATCATTCCACACTTCATTTTAACAACTGAATAACTGCATCATGTAATTAAAGTGCACTTATTATATTTAGAGTTTTCAGTGTGAATGCAGTAAACTATTTATACTACAAAATGGCGTAGAATAGTGCACAAGTATGCGATTTGAGATGCACCTTATGTTTTGCCTTATGTGTAAATGTCTGAAAGCTAACATACATAGCATTTGTTTGAAAACACTTTCAGAAGCCGTTTGGAATTTATCAGCAGATCATGAGATGCACTGAATGTTCTAATTACACCATTTTGATAGTACACTTCATGAACCCCCCTAGACTGATCAGACCAGTGATTCTATATGTCAAAGGTTTAAATGAGAAACTAAACTTAAGTATTATTGATTTAATTTGTTACGAACCCTTTTTTTTATTTTTTTTTATTTTAATCCACAAGGGAACGCAACATAAAGAGGACACATTAATCCAGTTTTGTCTACATTTATTACAACAAAACAATCAAACGAATCATGTGTCACAACTAACAAGAATGAATAAAGAATCAAAACTCACGTTCTCCAACAAATATTCAACACTAACCTAAGACTAACAAAGGACTTAAAGGTGCAGTATGTAAGTTTGACACCCAGTGGTTGAACTAGGTATTGCAGTCCTGAATCATAATAAAGGTACGCCGGGTTGCCAGTTTGAGTGATTTTAAACTGTGTTCTAAATAAAAGCAATGACACGCGATTGAGGGAATATTCTCCATATTAAAAGGAGTTTTGGTTCTAACCAACACCTCGAATTGATTTATTAGAAGCGGCTTCTATTTCTCACAGCTGAACAACAGAAACCTATGACAGATCACCTCAGGTAAGCCTCGTGTGCTTTTTTCAGTGCTAAATGCTAACAATGCGAGTTTGAATGCATTTTACATGACGTGTATTACCATATACTGAAAGCAGAAAGTTCACTTCACCTTTAATGATGTTAAAGAGGGTTAACATGTATTAAATGGATTCTAAACCTTACCGTTTTGTGAGTGAGTGCATATTCTGTGCTTCTGAAAGGCTGTATTTAAATTTCTGCCGTGTTTTGTGGTGCAAACAGCCAAATGGCTCATCACTCATAACAATCTCGTCACAGCGTGTTGTTAGGACACGCGATGTAACCTGCTCACGTTCCTAATATTTATGTCATTTGCTAATTAACGTCATGTGGAACTGAATCTGTCTCATTTTGACATCTGATACTTTCCACTACACTGTAGCATTTCGCTCATGGACGCATGCTTTCAGAGTCTTTCTGAATGAATGAATGAATGAATGAATGAATGAATGAATGAATGAATGAATGAATGAAATATGCTGTTTTCCAACAAGGCAACCCGGGGTGCTGAATTATAATTGGCTAAACTGGCATGTGCATGTGAAAATTACCTAAACAAAGACAGCGTTCCGGCACGGAAAAAAACATTTTCAAAGCAGAATATCTGACTTCAGCATTGTTTGTCAGTTAAACAAGTATGTTCACTTGGGATGTTTCTTAAATATCTGCACACATATTATTGTATTTTTATGCTTTAGAAGAGTCAAAAACTTACATACAGCACCTTTAAGGAAAAAAAATAAAACAAATAAAGATGGCTGGCATGACGTCTCTAAATCGTTCATTTAGATCACATGTGTCAAAGCCAGTTCCTGAAGGGCCGGAGCTCTGCACAGTTTAGTTCCAACCCCAATTAAACACACCTGATCAAACTCATTGAGTGCTTTAGGCTTGTTTGATACCTACAGATAGGTGTGTTGAAGCAGGGCTGGAACTAAACTCTGCAGGGTTCCGGCCCTCCAGGAATTGACTTTGACACCCCTGATTTAGATGATTTGTTAAAGGCATTTAGGAATGAAGCAACTGACTGTTTTTAAGATGGTCTTTGATATTGTGACTCACCCGAATCATTCAAAAACAATGATTCATTCAGAAATGAAAATCCACTGTATTGTACAGCTCTGCTTAATTTTCCTTGATGAAATGGAACGAAAACATCCACACTGAAAATGTTGTGTCTAAAATGTATTACTTTTTAAGGAGTTGATAAAAACCCATCACAATTTGTGTTGATATTCATGCTGACCAAAATCTTACTTGTGTCAACATCTTGCATTATACATAAATTAAACTCACACAAGAACATTGTTACCCCTATATCAACATTTTTGACTCTTACTGAAGGACAGTATGTAAATTATTGTATACAATTCAATAGCACAATCGCCTCACAGCAAGAAGGTCGCTGGTTCGAGCCCCAGCTGGGTCAGTTGGCATTTCTGTGTGGAGTTTGCACGTTCTCCCCATGTTGGTGTGGGTTTCCTCCGGGTGCTCCGGTTTCCCCCACAGTCCAAAAAAAACATGTGGTATAGGTGAATTTGGAGGGCTAAATTGTCCGTAGTGTTTGTGTGTGAATGAGTGTGCATGGATGTTTCCCAGTGATCTTCTGCCTAAAACATATGCTGGATAAGTTGGCGGTTCATTCCGCTGTGGCGACCCCAGATTAATAAAGGGACTAAGCCGAAAAGAAAATGAATGAATGAATGTTAAAACCACATTAGGTGAAATAAAATGATTGAGAGATAAAAACTGAGAGCAATTGCTGCTGTTTTGAATGGAATTTTGTTCATCAAAAGTGGCAAAGATGGTTCTAGAAACTAGCCGTTGCAAATAATCAATGATCCAAATACATTCTTATATAAAGATATGCTGTGCACATTCAAATCAAGACTTAAAAAACATCTGTTTAGCTGTGTCTTTACTGAATGAACAGTGTGCTATGTCCGACAGATCACACTATTGTGTTTATTTTCTTTTCCATTTTTTTATAACCTGTTTTAACACATTTTAATCTGTTTTTATCTGTTTTAATCATTTTTAATTCTTTAAATTTTCTTGTTTTTTATTCTTGTTTATGTAAAGCACTTTGAATTACCATTCTGTATGAAATGTGTTATATAAATAAACTCCCCTGTGTAAAAATTGATGATTGACATGCTATTTCTTGCTAAATATTTTTAATACCTTTCTCCTGCAAAACTGCAGTGCATCTAGAACTAGAATCAGACGTGTTCATCTGAAAACACTCAATAACATATAGTGCTCAGCATAATTGAGTACACCCCATTTTAAAAATGAATATTTTTATCCATTTCTCAGTGAGTATAGGCAATGTATTTCGGTGCATTTAAACAAAACAGATTTATTAAACAGATATATTTATTAAAATAATATTTTAGTCACCAAACATATTTAGAAATTGAAGGATAATACAATTAAATTCAATCTAAATATTGCAACAACAAAAAAAAGTTACAACCTACAAAATTTTGACAAAAAATTACACATTTTTTGCTTCTCTTGATTTTTCCTCTTTTTTAAAATTGTATTTAATATTTTTCTAGAACATATACATTTGACTGTACTAGTTTTAGGACCATTATTGTAAGTTATTTTGTTAGATAAGCTCCAGATTTGGCTTCAGTACTGACTAATCTAATGTATATGCACAAATATAATATTGTATAGCTTCCTATAAAAAATATGAATTTAAAAGCTAGATTTGTGAGGGGTGTACTTATGCTGAGCACTGTATAATGTGTGAATTCTATACAGCATTTACTACACAGGACGCTTGAAATAACCCAATTGTAATGTTTGTTTGTTTTTTGCAAATAAATAAATATTTTAAATAGTGTGCAACTCGTACAACATGACTTACAGTACTATAGTATTGACAATATCAAGGTTTCAAAAATACAGCAGCGTTGTCAGGGACTAGGACAAATGTTAGTGATTGTAGTAGGGTCAGGGGGGACGTCCTGTTCATGACTCCTGTCCTGATTGCCTCGCGTCAGCTCTTATTTCAGGTGGTCTTCTAGTACAACTGGATCGATATATCTCGGGTCTGATGGGGCTTTACCCTGATGCTCCTGCTGTTCAGCTGCCATGCACCGTGTGTCTTTCCAGCTATTACAGGCTGTAATTGTTTTTTCCTTGAGCACTTCACTGTCGCAGCCTCCTCTGAGGAGCTGCTGTCCCTGGATCTCTTGTGCGATCGCCTAATCAACACATTTTTAAAACACGCACAGCCCTGAAGGCTCCCACAAGCAGTTAAGGGATGCAGTTCAAATGCATTTCACTTATAATTGGTACACTTTTCCAGGTTTACTATATTACAAAGCTTTAGCAGTATAACATATATGTTTAATTATTAGAGTCTGGGAAGTGTTAAATCATGTTTTAAATTTTGTGTTGATGAAGGTGCTAACCCAGTGCTAGAAACTGACAACGTTGTCGGTCTTGATTTAGTTGTGAATGGCACCGAAAGGAATTTGAAATGAATTTGCTGTGAAACACACTGAAGTCGTGTCTTTGTTCCTACCTCCCACTTGTTGTCCTTGGTTTGTCTCTTGAGTTTAATGTTCCAGTTTTCGGCGCTGACTTCAGCACAATGAGCTATCGTCATGGCAACAGGACAGGACAGGCTTAGGCCCGGAGGTCCATATGTGATCTCTGGCCCCAGCAGAATCTCACACCTCTCCTCTGATTGGGCACTACAAAAAACAAACAAACTAAAAAAGTTAATATAATCACTGCCAATTTCAAAACAACCTTGTTCAGGAAGAATATGTTAAACTGATAAAAGAAAAATTACAATAAAGAAATTAATGGTACAAAATATTTCAATTTCAAATATATTTTTAGCTTTCGTTTCATCAGAGAATTCACATATAAATTCAGTCATTTTTATAGTAGATTTTAATTTATATATATATATATATATATATATATATATATATATATATATATATATATATATATATTAGGCGTGTCAAAATGAATTGTTTCTTCAATGCACCATGGTGGAGACGCAGGAGACCATGAGTAATTAAAACACTCCAACTACTTGAAAAGCAGATAACTAATTCAGATAAGTACATCAGCAAAAGCAGATAAGTACATCAGAACCCAGCTAGGAAAAAAATGAAAGCTGTAAACTCTCTCTCTCACTCTCTATGGCCCCTTTGACCTGCTGGTGTATTTGTGAGGTAACATTTCGTCTCCTCTCTCAGCTGTTAGAACAATAAAGTTACTTGTGGATCCAACACAAGTGTGTCTGCAAAGCGAGTTTTCTCCAGCGTGTCACCATCTATAATGAATCAGCTGAACGCCACGCCCGTTTAACATCAGTGTCCATGTCACTGTTTGCTAAACAACGGCAGAGCCGCACTAATCGTTAGAGCCAATCGCTGCCTTTTCTGTGTGACCAATCATAGGTGTTTAAAAACAACGCTAAAAAATAAGTAAAGGTACAGATTTATCTGACTGCTTGTATTAAAGGACAAAATTGTGTTACAAATAATATGTAAATATATTTAAAAATTATACATTTTAATACAAGAATTATTGTGTTGCTAAGTAAAATATCAAACTGTTTATGGAAAGCATCGTCAATGCACCGCGATACACTAAGATATCGAATTGAAACAAATTGATGGCATGATAATCGTAACCAAACTGTGAGACCAGTGTAGGTTTACACCCTTAACATATATTATGAAGAATCACAAAAATATTAAGCAACACACGACTCTTCAAGTATAGAAGCCCATTTCTGCCATATATAATAAATCAGAAATTAAAAGTCTTACTAAATTAAAATACTGCCATAATAAGTCAAATTTATGAGCTAATAAGCCTAAGTTATGACATAATAAATCTAAATTATGACTTATAGGATATACTGTGATTTAAAGCCTGATGAAACCGCATTGATATTCCCAAGACTGACAAGGAAAATTACTGAGCACAGCAATCAAGTTAGCTTTTCCATCACTAATGTATTGTATATTAACTGTAACCACAACACGTTGACATTGATATTCACTTATATTAAAACTTTGATAAAATTGCATTTTATATAATTTTTTTTTTATAAAAGCAGTTTGTGCAGTTGTTATACAAAGTTGAGTTTTAATACATACTATTGTACCGTTTTTCATAACAATGGCCATGGAAACTGTATAATATATATTATATATTAATATTACATTCTGCATGGTTTTACCTGTTGTGGACATGAGCTAGTAAATAGTATGGAGGTTTAATGGTAATTTACCTAACTAAAACAGTCAAACTATTTGCATTTTACTCTATAAAAATGATAATGAACATGTATTTACATCTACAACCCAACACAAAGAAACTGTGAAAAGGGCATATCTAAAGCATAAAATGTATTTTTTGTGAATTGTTCACATGTTTGGTCAATGTTTGAACATGTTCTAATCATAACAAGTTGCATAATACTAAAATTAACTGTCAGTTTCTACAAGATTTGCTCAAAAGCAAAAATCTGCCTTTAAACAAAAAGAAAAATACCTTTATTGTGATAATTATCAACATCAACTTAATTAATTAATTTAGACATATCAACCAGCCCTAATTACAATAGCATCTAAAGGATCATGTAACTTTTTACTTGTTTCAAACCTTTAAGTGTGATTAACAAAAGAAGATATTTTGAAAAATGTTGAAAACCTGTAACCATTGACCTCCATACAGAATTTATTTTTTCAACTTATATTTAAAAACTATATTAAAATATTATAACTATTATATATATATATATATATATATATATATATATATATATATATATATATATATACTATATATATACTATTATAAAATATTTCACAATAATACTGTTTTTGTAATATTTAATTAAGTAAATGCAGTCTTAACATTGTAGGCTTCTTTCTAAAACAGAAAAAAAGCAATTGACATATTTTGTAAAAACAAAAAGTGTAAAAAACAATTATATTTGGCAGATGTTGTACACAAAGCAAATGATAATGATTTCAATGTGTCTTTTATCACAGGATGCAATCCTTGCTAATAGTTGACACATTTAGTTATATCAAACAAAGTGATCAGAAAACAAACAAACCAAAAGACAATGAAATACACAAAAACAACAACAAACATTCTGTGCCACAACCGTATGAAAACTGTCACGTCTACAGTCTACAGAAGCATTACAAACATGACTCAGAGAACCTTGATTTAAGAGAAGCTACTGAATCTCCGAGGGCACTGGAGCCGTTTACCAGCTCCTACATATTCATAAGACAGACCTATTGATCTTCTGGCCATTATCGCTACCTTCCATCTTTTCCTTGTGGTGGTAAACCAAAACATTAAACCCATTAATGAGCAAGTGTTAATGAAGGGTGTGGCCTTTTATGCTAAATTTAAGGTAAAAAAAAAGAAGGATAGAATGAAAAGACTAATAACTGCATAATCTGTGCAAAGTGAATAAAATATGTAAACTTTGTTGAAGTTTCATTATCATTATAGCAAGAAAGACTGCACAGACATTAAAAATCAAGACAAAATTTAGCAAATAAAACAAAAAAAGATGATTAATTAGCCATTTAATAAATATTCAGATCATAAGCTGTAGATTTAGCCAAATTTTAGTATAAAGGGTTAGTTCACCACAAAATTTAAGTTCTGTCATAATTTGCCCAACCTCATGTAATCATTTTCTCTCATAAGAAATTAGTTAATCTTCGGAACACGTTTTAGTTGAATCTGGGAGATTACCGTCCCTTTAAAAGTCTTTTTACACTTTAAAATGTTCATCCGTGATCATAAAGTAACTTCATATTATTTTAGCAGTTTATACAAAGTAGGTGACGCGGTGGTGCAGCGGGCAGCACGTTCGCCTCACAGCAAGAAGGTCACTGGTTCGAGCCTTGGCTGGGTCAGTTAGCGTTTCTGTGTGGAGTTTGCATGTTCTCCCCGTGTTCATGTGGGTTTCCTCCGGGAGCTCCGGTTTCCCCCATAAGTCCAAAGATATGTGGAACAGGTAAATTGGGTATGCTAAAATTAACCATAGCGTATGAGTGTGTGTGTGAATGAGTGTGTATGGATGTTTCTCAGTGATGGGTTGCGGCTGGAAGGGCATCCGCTGCGTAAAAACATATGCTGGATAAGTTGGCAGTTCATTGCTCTGTGGCGATCCCTGAGTAATAAAGGGACTAAGCCGAAAAGAAAATGAATAAATGATTAAAGTATTTGGAAGAGACACAATCATGTTTATATGAGGAACAGATTTATTTATTAATTATTTTTTTCACATGTGAATAACAAGCTTAAATGTGAATAAAAGTCAGAATTAACTGTATTCATAATATAAAGGAAACGGAGTGGAAAATAAATACATTAAACTCAAAAGGATTTATTTTATGATTTTTTAATGAATGTTCTGAAGCACCAGAACCCTTTAATACATAATTCTGTTAGATAATAGTTTGCCAAAAACATCTACTATTAAAAATATCCAGCAAAAAGGAAAAGCTTGGTTTTTCTACATTTCCAACTAACTCCTTTGTAAAAGAGAATTCATCACAAACTTTGAAAGTCTAGCAGCACCTCAGCACCACAAATGCTTTAAGGATTTTACTGTATGCCCACAGGATGCAAGAAGCCTTTTCACTTTATCTGAATCTATATTAATTCAGCTTTGCTGAAGAGGGAATAAGGACTAAACCACTCTTTACAGCCAATCAGTCTGTCCTCTTCCAAACTCTCTTCAAGTGTTCTTCTATTTACATCTAATTACTATTCAGGCATGTCAAGTCTGTAGGAACTTCAATGTGATTCAAACCTCAATCAGATTCAACCTGAAAGAGGCTATGAAGGACAATGCATGATGAATGTTTGAAATGCTTCAGCTTTATGTGTGACATCCTTGAGGCATTTCCTTTTCCATTTTCAAAGTGTTTTTAAATAAGCAAGAAACAAAATACATATTTATTGTCTTTACATAATTACAAAACAATTAATTTGTATTTCAAAACCAAATGTCACCCTAAAGTGGTTAAAAACTTTATAAAGATATTACATAAAAGAAAATATTTTGAAGAATTCTGGTAACTGGCAGCCATTGCCTTCTGTAGTAATTTTCTTTCACGGTATCTTCTGTTAAACAAAAAATGTTGGAACTTTATTTTGGGGGGAATTTTTTTGGGGGGGTAAAACATTTGGTTAAAAATTTTTTTTTTTTCATCACGCACAAAAAAAAAACCGATTTCTCAATATAAAGCAGTTCTACTGTACATTGCCACACTAGTTTGCATTTCTATGCTAGTCAAGGCACATTACCAGGGTTTCATAAGGAACTGCACTTCAAAATGAGTCTCAGCTCTTGTACCTTAAGTGCCTTGTCATGTTTTTACTACTGTTCTCCTCCTCCTCATCATCATCATCATCATCAAGGGTCTTATCCTGCAAGCTCCTGCCTCTGTATTGAGAAGCACTATTCAAAAACACTTATGATTCACTGCTAAAGGGTCAGCCGTCAAAGTGCTGAGCATTAACGGACATTGTAGGAGGCGACAGGCAAACTTAATGCTTCCATTATGCATTCATTCTTTCATATGGGTATCTGACCGTGACTTTACACTGCAGTGTGGCAAATTGATCGGTAACTTGACTCGAAGGAATAATTCCACAAAAATGAAAAGTCTATAATCACTTACTCATGTCTTTGGAAACTTGAACGACCTTCCTTGTCCATACCCCTTCTTTCCATAAAATGAAAGTGAATGCCGACCATGACTGCCATACAAGATTTCCAAGGAATTTATCCATTAATAATGAACTAAATCAAATCCGGTTCCTTATAGAAAGGCTTCTGAAGGGTTGAAATACAGCTTTATTTTATAGCGGACATTTTTGCTCCTTTTTAGAGGCTGATGATCTCCATCCACTTTCACTGTAAAGAAAACAGCAGCTACATGATCAACTCTGTTCCGCAGACTTAAGTCATACAGGTTTGCCATTTTAAACTTTACTATCCTTTTAAGATACAATGTTACAGTGCTACTTCATGTACGAATTGGAACCCTTCTTAAAATTGAATATTGTAATATTATTTAGGATTATGTAGTACATTGAGCTAAGAATATTTAATGCTTTAAAGCAAAGATGCCCAAAGTAGGGCCTGCAGGCCAGAGTTGGCCCATTGTAACTTTAGATTTGGCCCACTATCCCATCTGAGAGGAGAGTGAGTATGATGGAGAGAGTTGGGGCAAATGTCATTTCTAATTCGACAAAACCTTTTTTTGTTTATTTTATTGCTGAACTGCAAAACTAAAATTAAATGTTTCAATTAAATGTTTTGATTTTTTTAAATGTAAATACTGTCACTTGACAGATAAAGGACTATGCAGAAGACATCGGCAAGAAAATAAAAAGCAAAAAACTAGTGTAATTATTTTAGAAATTAGATAGTTTTTGTAAAAGCAATGTTTTCTAGTCATTTTTAAACATTATTAAATAAATTAGGAAATTACCCATGTCAACTATAATTACCTTCGGCCCACTAGCCTCAATCAAGTTTAGTTTTTGGCCCTTCATAAGAAAAAGTTTGGGCACTCCTGCTTTAAATGCCTCATAAAGACAAAAAGGTGCCTCAAACTATATTTCCACAAGTGTAAAACTCCGGTGGAAAACCGGCCTATCAGAATATAATACAGACTTTTGCATTGCTCACAAGACTATTCATTAGCACGCCCTCAGAATGTCATCAGAAGTTCAGCAGCAAACCACAGACTGATATGCTGTACACAGGATCATTAATGCATGCCCCAGGCAGTATTTGATTGGCCACAACTCTTTCTAGTGAGATTACAACAATGATCATTTTCCTTTTATGTTTTTAAGTTTATCTAATATTAAACTTACAATGTATGTGGGGACTTTATTTTTAAAACAAGAGACAAAAAGCCAGCCACACCAGATTGTTCTCTATGTATTGCTAAGAAGCGATTCCACAAGCCATAAGTTCATGGGCACGTCAAGACACAAAATAAGGGATATAAAAATGTATTTGGCAAAAAGATTAGTGTTCTATGATAATAACTTATTAACAATTACATGAAATCTGACATTGTTAACAATAGCAATCTGGAGACCTAAATAATAATAATAAAAATGCTGAAGCAACCCTGTCATTTTACAGTAGCTCGATTCAAGTCTTTCATTCAAGTATTACAACTTCATATAGGACTTATATATAGAACACAACTGTACCGGGTGAGTTCATGAGCAAGTTTACAATCCCAAAAAAGCCACATATATGGCTCAGATTATGTGAAGCAAATGTAAAAATGTATTAGTTTACATGGAAAAGAATCCAGAGTCTCTAAAAATTTTCTAGGGGGCCCTCCAATAAGCGTCCATCATCCTTATATAATAAATAATCTGACACTAATAAAAAACATGAGATGTATACATTTTGCATTTCAATTGTGGACAGTATTTTCAAAATAAGGCATTTAAACTTGTGACTTAAAGACAGAATTCCAAAAAGCCAACCGAAAATAGCTGAACAATCAAAACCAGAACAAATAAACATAACTTAATAACATATAATTCTTATTTTAATCTTAAAAACACAAATTCTACTCAGCACATGGATGAGTATTGGAATTAGCTTATAAGCTAACAAATCACTCAGTAAGTTCTCATTCACAATAATGACACTGTGTTTCCCATACATTGATTTATTTGTGGCGGTGCGGAAGCTGTCAAAAGGATGTATTTTGAAGGTAACCCATTTGTCTAAATAAAGTTTTGTTGTCATTTTAATTTGAAGTAACATTAGCAATTGTGAGCGCAGGGCTGCTTTGTTTACAGTCATTGCTGGGAAACCATTTCTGCAGCTTCGAATGCACCTCCTGCTGCCACAGAATATCCACTTATCTACTGTTTTCATTCAGAAAACACAAACACACGTAGGGGAAACCATCGCTAGTGGGAAATACTCTATAGAAAATTATGGAGACATTTAACATTTGGTTCAACATGTGCTTGATTTGTCATTTATGTGGCTTCTTGATGATGCCAAGTGCATCGTAGACATCACATGATGTTTGGTAATGAAACAACATGTAGTCCAGCCTATTAGGCACCCACATCACGTTAAGATTTTGTCCGGGAGTCATTGCACTTTGTCACCACAAACATGCCACTGTTAGTGATTCATAGTTGGTCAGCCCTTGGGGGCCCCGTCTGGCCTGGGACCCCAAGCAATCGCCTGCCTTGCCTGTTGACTGATTTCACAAAACATGTGCTATGCTAAAAGTGTTTTAGCTTCTAACCTATTGCACGAAGAACCAAGCGAAAATAAGATTAATATTGTGGCCTGTTAAAAGCTATAAAAGTGGTTGGTGTTTTACTGCCTCTACTGTTTATTTAGACAAAGCAACTGGTGAATTATAGATGCATATTATTTCCATACTTGAAGAGTGATCTAGACAAGTCTCAACTTATTCCATGCAAGCCACTGATATAACAGGAACGTTTAGAATCATTTTACATAAATAAGTGCTATTCATTTATTCATAGGTAGAAGTTTTAATGTGGATAAAATTACAGAGTGCACCTTGAACTCAAAGCTTCAGTCTCTATCAGTGTTTTGGCAGTAAACAATGACTCATAACGTCCTCATTTTAGACTCATCTGTTGTAACGGTTTCCTTCATCATCCTTTGCTGTTATGAAGATGCTTTCAGTCTGAGCAATGACAGCCAGTGTTGGATCTCCTTCAGTTTTTGGCAGAGTGCAACAGACATATTGTCTCCAGAGACACATCAAGACTCCTGCAGGGTCATTACCTTTACATGCTGAGAATACATAACGCGTAACGTGTCAAAATCTAAGACCTTCAGAAAACCTGCGAGAAAGTTTTTATGGGGGGAGAGTTGGGTGGGGGTGTAGACCATGACCTATATATGCCAAAACAACTCACAGAAAATGATCACTCAATGATCACAATAAGACAGATCTTCAGAACTCCGTATTCAAAGTGAGAAAGAAACATCCAGTCAACGTTTGTGACATAATCAGACTTCAGCTTTTCACCTAAATGAGTTCAGTAACTCATGTAGTCTGAATCCTGCTTGTTTGACAGAGATTTATGGCATTACACGTTCCTGTGTGAAGTCAGACTCTATGTCTACCATTAATGATCAGATCTCACTTTAAGGCTGTGATAACAGACAACCACTATATTTGCATTCTGTCTTCATTTGTTCCAAGCAATGGGATGTTGCCTGATGCATTCCTGCGTACAACAAAGTACCAACCCACCCGCAATGAATGCCAACAAAACTGAAATTTTCATTTACCCAATTTGTATACACTCTAAAAAATGGTTCTTTAAAGCATCTTTGCACATAATAATTCTATTTTGGCCTCCACAAACAAGTGTAGCTAAACAAATCTGTACCTCTCTATCTATCTATCTATCTATCTATCTATCTATCTATCTATCTATCTATCTATCTATCTATCTATCTATCTATCTATCTATCTATCTATCTATCTATCTATCTATCTATCTATCTATCTATCTATCTATCTATCTATCTATCTATCTATCTATCTATCTATCTATCTATCTATCTATCTATCTATCTATCTATCTATCTATCTATCTATCTATCTATCTATCTATCTATCTATCTATCTATCTATCTATCTATCTATCTATCTATCTATCTATCTATCTATCTATCTATCTATCTATCTATCTATCTATCTATCTATCTATCTATCTATCTATCTATCTATCTATCTATCTATCTATCTATCTATCTATCTATCTATCTATCTATCTATCTATCTATCTATCTATCTATCTATCTATCTATCTATCTATCTATCTATCTATCTATCTATCTATCTATCTATCTATCTATCTATCTATCTATCTATCTATCTATCTATCTATCTATCTATCTATCTATCTATCTATCTATCTATCTATCTATCTATCTATCTATCTATCTATCTATCTATCTATCTATCTATCTATCTATCTATCTATCTATCTATCTATCTAATACTGATAAAATAAATACTCTTATTACCAATATTAATACTAATGTTTATGAAAGTTTCAGGAACCCCCCCCCCCCCCCCCCCCCCAATTATAATACATGTGCATCATTCACATAATATTTGCTCCGTTTAAAGGGCATAGCATTTATAACACTGAAACATAAATGTATAGCTTACCTGATTGCAGCAGTAAGTGCTTTTACTAGCAGAGTGGTTTGACTAGTCCTCGTTTGTTTTTGACCTCTTAAAGCTAATTCTTTATACCAAAACAGTCAACTGGTTTATCTTTTAACATCGGATGTTTTGTTTGTAAGCGATGCACCAGTTTCACAAGTTTTAAACCGTCGTTTGCAAGGACCTCTGATCATACAACACACTGTGGACGTGGTTCATTATTAATTGTGATGCATGTAAATTTATGTTGTATACTGTTCAACCCGTTGACATGGAGGGTTGGTCATCATCAGTTTGCTGTAATGCTTCATAAGGGCACTCGTCTTCTTTTTTGTCAGACAGCTCGCTGTTTTTTTTTTCTTTATTTTTATACATTAAAACATTTTACAGAACTAAACAGTCAGTGACAGCAGCCATTATATAAAAAATAAATAATAATAATAATAACAACAAGTAACACTACCAGTAATTTACAGTTTTTCTCAGTCGCTTTGGTGCATTTCTCACAACACTATTTACATTTGCACAACAGTTAATGCATTTCACAAAACAATTAGTCATTTGTGCACATCATAGTAGCAGTTTCTCATTCATTCCAACAAATTGCAAATGCTTTTGGACATGCATCAACTGCTTTCATACAACTCTCTGCTGTTTGTAACATTATCATTTGCTTATGTCATGTCAGTCAAAATTAACTAAACTTGTGAAGGGTGAATAGTCATTCCATATAAAACTAATAGTCCTCATTTCATTACTTGAGTCATTACATACAAAAATGTTGAACTAGTTGTCAAAATCTGTCAAGCTAATTTTATTTTAAAAATGTTAAAAAAAATTTTTCTGAAAATGTCTTCTAAATTGAACAATTTTATGAATGATTTACAGACCTGTTTATGTTGTAGGTTCAGTTCCAATATGTACAGCAATATTGTCTACAGTTGTGCACAGCTCTACCCAATGGGAGTTTATGTTTGTTGTAAAAAAGGGTGTATTTATTCTTTTGCACAATGCTGTGAATAAATTAGAATTGTGAAGAGCAAATGCAGTAAAAAAGTGAAACATACATATTCAGTGTCTTGTACTCAGATACCTCACTAAATGCAGTGATGTCTAACTTTACTGTAGTTTTCAAATGGCTGTGCAAATAGTATAAAATGCTGCCTAGAGCATTTTCAGGAAGTGTCACCAAAATCTGACTTTTTTGCATTGAAAAAAATGTACAGAGTAAACTGTCATAATGAAAACATGACAAAGCCATTTGACTATCTTGTTCATAAACAATGGTGGCAGGACTTTTCATTTTGATGACACTGACACTTTCATTGACATGAATACTTGTTTTTGAGGAATGAGCGATCCATTTTGAGCAAGTGACGCGCTTTTGCAGGTTATCCACTAGGTTTTGCAGTTTGCACTAATTGTTTTGAGAAATGCATTAACTGTTGTGCAAATGTAAATAGTGTTGTGAGAAATGCACCAAAGCGACTGAGAAAAACTGTAAAACAAATTACAAAAAGACACATACAGTATTTTAAAATTTCAAAGGATACAGCTGGGAATACTTAGTCCTGTTACCATTTTTAGATACATAGTAACAGGTGCTCATCTTTGTTTAAAAATATTCAATTTCCATTGAAGCTGAGCAGTCATATATTCCATTCTATATATTGATTCAAGTTTTTCTGTCCACTGTGTTATTGTTGGAGGGTGTGGTCTCATCCAATTTATTGTTATTGTATTTCTTCTACTAAGTATATGTAGTATACATCTCTGGTTTTTATTACATACATCCTGGGGTATCCCTTCAAGGAAGAAAAACAGGGGAGTAAAAGGTAGATCTAACTGCATCATTTTCATTATCTCAATCTTTACCCCTTGCCAAAATGCCAGTAACTTCTGACATTCCCAAAATATATGTGTGTGATTACCTACATTCCCGCAACCCCTCCAGCATTCCTCTGACTGTGGACTGTTAACATATTTTGACAACCATTAATGGTGTTCTAAAAAACCTAATTTTTGTTTTACAGTCAAATTCTTTCCAGTTATGGCTATTGATCCCCTTATGAGATTCTGAACATATGTTTTCCCAAATCTCATCCTCAATTTTTTTTTCAGATTCCCACTTTGCCTTAGTATTAAGAGTGTTATTATCTGTTGAATCCAGAATAAGTCTATTATATATGTGTGACACATGTCTTTTATGTAGTCCTTTTGTTTTTTATATCAATAAAATACTGTTCAGCCTGCCGGTTTCACCTTCATTATCTTGAAAAAGGCACAGGTCCATTTTTGCATATAATTTACTCAATCGCATTAACTGTACAACAGCTAGTTAGCTATGGGACTAATCAGATTGACTCTAGTGAACGCATAAAAAACGTCATCATAATTTAATCGAGTGCACACCTCAGGTTCTTGCGCACTACTTAATAGGTGTTGTGTGCCCACAGGTTGTAAACTTCTGCTCTATAGAACTTTGCAAGCATGGGTCTTTATTCATTCATTCATTCATTTTCTTTTCGGCTTAGTCTATTTATTAATCAGGGGTCGCCACAGCGGAATGAACCACCAACTTATCCAGCATATGTTTTACGCAGTGGATGCCCTTCCAGCTGGAACCCATCACTGGGAAACACCAATACACTCTCATTCACACACATACACTACGGACAATTTAGCCTACCCAATTCACCTATACCGCATTTCATGGGACTGTGGGGGAAACCGGAGCATCCGGAGGAATCACGAGGAGAACAACTCCACACAGAAATGCAAACTGACCCAGCTGAAGCTCGAACCAGTGACCTTCTTGTTGTGAGGCGACAGTGCTACCCACTGTGCCACACACTGTATGGGTCTTTATGAAACCTTATAAAAAGATTTCTATTTAGCACCAAAAACTGTTATTGTTACAAGCCAAAAAAACTAAATTGGTACGAAGAGTGTCAAAAGAGATCTAGTGTGTAAAACAGTAGCATCTTATGTAAACATTTAAAGCAGTGTGGTTAATAAATCAGTGTGTAAACTAGACTTAATGTTGATTTAATGACATGGTTAAGTGCAGTAACAATGTTTATTATTGTTATTGTATAACTCCTCTTTAGCTATTCTAAATGCATATATTACAACCATTGGTTTTTAAGTGACCATTTATGTCTTCATACAGCAAGAACATGTTTTATCAAGGTGTGCCCTTGGAAGACAAATAAAGCCTAAATGAAATGTGCAGTTTCCTCAAATTAACCAAATGAATAAAAAGAATGTGATTTTCAACATAGAAAGCAAAGTATTCACAAGCTCTTTACACATACTTCAAAACTATTTTTCCTATTTGATTTTTTTATCTGTCCCTCTTTCAGCATGATAAGTGGATTATGTAAATTAAACAAGCTATGAAAAGTCCAGAATTTGTACATTTATGCGTGGAGGTCAATTGTTAATTTATAACATTCTTGAAGAACAGACATTTGAATTGGGTGTCTTTTAAAAATAATTTTCTTTTTTGTTCTTAAGATTTTTTTTTTTAAAGTTGTTGTTGTTTTGTTAAGTACTGCAAATACTTGAACAAGAAATATGAACACAATACAGCTGTGTCAGTGTACAGTCTTACCTAGTCTCTCCTTGATTTATGAGCATGTACATTTCCCAAGAGGTGTCATCAGCAATCGCCCCGTGAGGAACCAGCAAGCTCACTCCTAGAAAACCAACACCTTTACTGAGACACCAATTATATGCAGCTACACAACACATTTATTCCTATAATACATGCAATTATTGCCAAAACGAGCACTTAATAACAAAGGAATAATTTATTTTTTAAAGCAGACAAATTCTCTTCTTTACCAATTTATCCCAGTCAACAACATTCTTGTCTAAAAAATTAATAAATATGTTTAATAAATTGTATAGACCAACCCCCACCCTTAAGACCAACCATAGCCAACCATAACTTACCATTAAAATCTGGAAAAACAAAAAGGTATACAAGCCAGTATGCCATGTTGTAAGTCTGAAAGTTGTTAAATATCCCTTATCTGATTGGTTGATTGTAGTGTTGTTCCAAGATTAACAAAGATGTTGATCCAGGAACATTTTCTACTCAGAGAAATGAGGTTCACAATTGGAATAACTATACTTGTGTTTTGTAGTCTCCTTATATTTCCTCGTGGCACACATACAAATAACAAAACTTGTGTGTTTTTGTAAAATATTTAAATTACTCATTCTGTGTAGTTGGCCTGAATATGATGTGGGACCTTTTTCTTTGGCCTTAAGGACCCTTCAACACAAGGACCCCAGAGAGTGGGTTGAGTGCATTGTTGACCTTTACACGCATCAGCCACAAGAGAACATTTGTTTTTAAAGCGCTTATTAGATGCAAACAGATGATTAGTGAAAACTAACAATTCACATACTGTTCACAGTTATTAAAGCCACTGTTTGGAAGTAAATGATGGTGAATCAATGATTTCCATTTTTAGCTGCATTTCATTTAAATGAATTGCTAAGAATATGATTGACTATAACTGGCTTGTAGTTTAAAGGGAAAGTTCATGCTTTTACTCACTCTCCACTTGTTAAAAACCTGTTAGAGCACGTGTCAAACTCAATGCCCATGGGCCAAATACAGCCTGCCATGTTATTTTATGTGGCCCGTGAAAGCATATGATTCACAGCAAATGTGAATTAGTATTCATGCGAGTAGATTGCATACAAAGTCAGTGCAAATGATGTGACTGTGTAATGATTGTGAATCTAGCATTATAATAAAAGCACATCTTGCTTTATATCATATATTGACTATAAACAAACTTTTCCATAATGCATGTTTGTACAATCCAGCTCAAAATTATTTGAGTTCCATAGTTCTGCTTAGAAAGATAATTGACTTCTGATGATATTTGTCTTTGTTATTGACTTTGGAGTATTGTAGGTTTCTTAAACTGATAAGTGTAAACCTGTATTTATGTTGAAATAACCCAAAGAAGTAAAAAACATTTTGTATTTATGTAAATGCTTGTTTTTTTTTTGTTACTTTAATATGTTGTAATTAAAGAGCCCCTTTTATAGGTTTTTGAAAGTTACCTTCCATGCAGTGTGCAACACAGCTCTAAGTGAATGAAAACATCCAGCTGAGGTTTAAATCTAAAAGTGCACCTTGTTTAAAAATATTGATGCTTGTAATAAAAGATCTGACTCACATTAAATGATCTGTCATTCATCCGAATCTTTTGCCTGTTCGTATCGACGTCGACAGAGTGCGGGTGTGTGTTTGGGACTGATCATGGCTGATGATGAGTGAACATTAATAAGTGAACGTTCTACTTGTACTTGTAATCGCTCCACGCGGCTTGTACTGTATCTGGTTAATTGTTTATATTCTCATAGTGCATCTAAAACCACGTTAAAAACATGATGCGTTCTGCTTTCTTTACAGATTTTAATGCATTTGTGAGCTCACGACTCTCTGCAATAGAGCAATATGCTGGTATTAAACTTCATAGTTTTAATGCACTCCTGAATTGAGCTCACACATATACAGTACTCTGCACTCTGGCTACTATAACAATGTTGATAAGCCGTGGTGGGCGTTTCTCTCTGTCTTGTGCTTAAGGCAGATGACCGATCACAACAGACTGGGTCATCGGACCAATCAGCGCAGATTAGCATTGTGCTAAGAAGAGGTTTGTAAACCAATGAATCGCTGAACAAATCATGTGGGAGTCATTAGGATAATTAGGTAAAAATAAATGCATATTATAAAGACAATGTAAGTGTTTTTTGACCTTGCATGCATATCAGCCTGTTGTTGGAAACCCCTAAAACCAAAATATGACCTTTTTTAATGCATAATAGGGGCTCTTTAAATAAAAAGACAGGTATGTAACAGTATTTTAAGGAGTAGTAAATTATACAGTGTTACAGTTATAAATGGCCCTGGTCATAATGCCATAACACCCTTGTTTTAGAGCTTCATTCATCTGTTGAACACAAAAGAAGATATTTTGAAAAATGTTGTAAGCCCATGGCTATTTTCATAAATAGAAAAAATACAGCGAAAATCGATAGCTTCCAGTTTCCAATATTCTTTAAGACATTTTTTGTGTTCAACAGAAGAATGAAACTCTAACAGCTTTATAACAAGTGAAGGGTGAGTAAATAATGACAATTTAATTTTAAGCTGTAAATGACTTTTTAAAGGCTTTGATGTACATTCAAAGAACGCATTTTTATGATGTAATTTTGAATAAAATCAGGTTCAAACAAAATTCATTGTCAAAAAACAGGTTGTCAAAGTGAACTTTCTGGTAAACACATTTCAACTCCTATTGGTTCATAGAGTAGGTAAGTATGGCTCTGAGGATCTATCTTATTTATTTTTTACACCCATTTTGGGAGTAAGTACATAAAATACTGTAGTAATTTACTGTATTAACTAAAGTGTAATTTTAATTGAACACTGACACTTTACATGTTTAAAACCGTAACTATGCTATTTAAAGAAATTCAATAAATTGCGACTGATTGAGTATCGCTATAATCAAATGTATTCTTAACTGCTGTTTTCTCATCATTGTAACTTTAGTTGTATATTTATTTTATTATCACATCTCATGTTTTTGTATTCATCCAAACAATTTTTGAGCAGATGACATCAGCCTGTTTTGCTCAAACAGTACAATCACTGGTACACCAAACTCCTTTTTACCCCTTAGCAGAGAACAAAGAATGAATAAAAAAAAACTCCAAGTTTATTGAGGCCATAAGGTTACTTCCCATCATGATTGTTATTCCATAAAAAAATGAAATAAGCTGAATCTATTACAAACCCATACTTTCTCTCACCTGCATTTGGAATGACTAATCGGCCACCCAGGTGCCCAAACACAGCGCTTGTCTTCAGCTGAATCTTCCCGGGTGTGTGAAGTCCATTGGGAGCCATTGTGGCCATCTTCTTTCCTTCTACCATGCTGTAGTTTGGGTGAAGGTTTGCAGGGAGGGTTTGTGGATGGGCTTTCACATGGTACTCGGCCCGGTCTGCCACACCTAGTGAAACCATAAAGGAGCTCTGAACTTTGACCTTGTCGGGCAAGGGGTCAAAGAGCTCTTTGTCGATGGAGTCCTGAAAGCAGATCGGGCTGCTGTAGGTCTGGCCGACGGTTATATCAGGCTGCATGGAGGAATTCAGTAGAAGTGGATTGCCTGGGGAGATGAACAGACAGCCTGTGATATTTTTGGAGTGTTTTATAGGATTTGTTGATACAGGTGAAAAGAAAAAAAATTGTGGTTAGATAAGGTCCTGACATGCCAACTCCAGTGCGGCAGACCATGGCCTGAAAATCAAGGCGTGCAAATAGAAAAGTATTAAATATTTCATTTGCTGTTTTGGCTAAAATATTAATTCTAAGAGTGCTGGGAAGGAGAAAAACGTCTTATCTTGGGGAAAAATACAAAAGCGAAAAGGAGAATTTTAAGTATGTGAGAAAAGTAAACGCTCTAGCTCCAGCTAAATTATTTATGTTGATTTTCTTTATTTGTTAACCTCTTAGCCAACCCAGGCTCAAGCAGAATATGTCTCTGACAACTTTTTTTTTTTTTGCAAAATGGAACATTGCTTTTTGCATGTTTTATAGAAGTTTCAAAGTGACTGGTGCTAAAAAGCTCATTTTTATAAATAGATAAATGTAAATGTGGCAATATTTTTCCTTTACACTGGTTGATTCACAAATCATGGCATCACAAAATCAAGTTTTTATCATATTTCAAAATAACAAATCATCTACACTAAACATTGCCCTTAACAGTAAAATTAAAAATCACATATTATGTATTAACATTAACAATGTTCCGTTTTGGGGTGTATCAATAAATAAGCCAGCTCCAGTTTAATATCTAAAACAAGTACCACACGTCATATTATTTGAAGTTTTCTATATTGCATTTCTTAGTGTGCTTGTTCTTCGTGGCATCAATATAACAAGCTGCTGGAAACATTCCTCATATATTCTAATCTATATTGGCAGGAGAAACTTTCAGAGTTTCTGAAGACTAGTTGGATGCACATCTATAATGCAAATCTCCTGTACCATTGTATCACAAAGTTGCTCTCTTGGACTGACATTTGGTGACTTTGAAGGTCATTTGAGTGTTGTAAACTAAAGAAACCCGATTGAGATCACTTGAGCTTTGTGACACATTATTATCTGCTGGAGGTTGCCATCAGAAAATGGGTAAGTTCTAAGCTGACAGGAGTCACTAATGTGGTTTTTGCTGCTGTAGCTCATCTGCTTCAAGGTTTGACATGTTGTGTGTTCAAAGATGCTCAAATGCATACCTCAGTTGTAATGAGGGGTTATTTGATTTACTTTTTAACTGTCTTTCTATCAGCTTGAGTCAATCTGGTCATTGTTCTCTGACCTTTTCTATTTTTCAAACCATTATCTGAGCATGTTGACGTGCCATATGGCTAATTTGGATTAAGTTACCTTTGGCCATATCCGCAGGCCCTGTTGAGCAAGAACTCTGACTGTATTCAGACTTTTTTCAAGCTTGTTTTTGATGACAAAATTTAGAATCTGAGCTTGTCTGATTAAAGAATGTCTGAGAAGTGATTTGTTTTAATCTGGTTATTTTCTGTACAAATTACGGGGAAAGAGTTTTAAATAACAGAAGTCTTTATTAATTCAATTAATTCCCGAATGAAGGTTTGCGAAGCCCTGGAGTCCATAAAGGGTTGAGAAACTAAAAACTAAGTTGGATTTAAAACTAAAACACATATAAATAAACCTTCAAATGCTGTTTCAATTTTGTGAAATGTTAATTTGCTGTCAACATAACTACACGATATGTATTGCATAGATAATTAACAAATATACACCAATGTCCTTTGACCACTACCCAACACCAGACAACCATGCATATTGAAATGTGTTATTGATTAATAAATATTAGGAATGTCCCGATCAGTTTTTTTGCCCCAGAGTCAGAGTTACTTGATTTTGAGTATTTGCCGATACCAAAACCTGATCCGATACTTCTATAATACATAAAAAAGAATAAAGAAGAGAGAAGAAACAGATCCAGGATGTTCCCCATTTTTTATTTAATTCTTATTTTAACCTTCAACAACTCTGTTAACAAACAGAGCACTTCTGTGAGGTAGCTTGAACAATCAAGTAATAAATAACAGATCAATTCTTCACTTTTGGACTTTAGTGCAACAGTAAATATAAAAAAAAATCTAATATAAAAATAAACAGCACCTCAACTTAAAATACCCGGCAGGCAATCCCAAGTTTACATATCTCACAATTTGCTATGGCAATGTTGTCATCATCAACTTTATAATACCTTCAGACCGCAGACATACTCGCGCTTTCTGCTTCAAGCTGTTTCCGTGTTCTACTTTGCCAGCATTTAACCAATAGCATCTCTGCAACAAAGTGATGTCATGCAGCATGCGTTGCTGTTTCTGTGTGTCAGTCAAGAAAGAGGTCTAACTCTGCACCACCCCATAACTATAGATGTGTTATAAAATGAATATTATCAGAGTCATAATCGAGAGGTAACGTCCGATTCCGATCGAGTGTGAAACCATCGGATCTAGACATCCTTAATAATTATTGAATTGCTAACTTTAAGTGAAGACAAAACCTCCAACGATTTTACTTTACGTAAACAGACCTGTGCAGTAATGTACTGTTTTAAAATGTCTTCATCATCAATAATACAGTACAGTACAGATCATGTTAGCATTCAGCTTAGTTGCTACCATGTTATTCTACTCATAGTCACAATAGATTGGCAACAGTTGCTTTCATGCACTGACTCATGTTAACAGCCACATCCTAAAACATCCTGTCAACACTCATTAGCACGGTTAGCATTACTTCAGCAGTGACATCATTTGGAGTTTGCCCTATGCCATAAAACGAATTCATCTAGTTACTCAAGCCGACACAGATATATGAGGCATGTCTAAGTGACCTTTTTGTTTTCCAAGTTCTTAAATCTGCCACCTCCCAGCTTGGGCTCAGAACAGCTCTTGGAAGGGGGTCTTCATCCCTCGCTGTTGCTCTCTCACCTTTTCTAGTCCGAGGCAAACTCACACGGTCACTGAGCCCCCGCGATTCATCCCGGTGCCAAAGTAGCTCTAACATTTGAGTCACTTAGTCCTTGCTGGCCAGCTGCTGCACAGTGAGGGGTGGGAGGCAGGAGGCTAATGGGTCTTTATTTTTAGGAAAATCGTTAATTACCCCAGGCTGGGCTGATTGGTGTCAGGAGTTTGGGATATTTCTAGTTGCCACGATTGGGCAGGTCAAGGTTTTGTTACAGGGTGATGACAGGTTTGTGTTATTAATTCAAGCAGTCCCGTAAAGTTTTAAGGTGTCAGATTGGAACTAATTATAGTGGAAAATGGTGAAATTTAGGAAACATGCTGCTGCATAAGCAAAAACGTTGACTAAGATTTTAAAGGGTAAGATCACCCAAAAATCATACCCGTGTCATTATTTTGTACACCTGTGTGTAGCTTCAAAACTTTATGACCTCCTTTTGCAGAACACAAAAGAATATTTATTTCAACTGGTATTGTCCATGCACTCAAATATATTTTGAGAAATACAGATGTGGCTACTGAGAATGTGCGAGTGAATGAACGTGACCACACACAATGCTGCAGTACTGCGTGGTACAGCAAAAAATGGTCTGACACAAGAAAGACATGACCAGCAGGGGACAGTTATGTAACATAGTGAACTGATATACTGTAGCAGCCAGAGCATGTGAGCGGAGCTGAGCGGTTTGACGATCCGCTAAGCAATCCGCTCCTTGGTCATGCACTCTACTCAGTCGCTAACCGCCCAAAGCAAGTGCTTCGTTAACATTCCACTCACGCTCGCCGGTAAACCAATACTGCTCAGATCCCGCTCTGACATAAAATTTCTCTAGTAGGCTAACCCTAATTTTTTGTAACTAAAAAATCTTTAATAACCGTCTAAAATTAAAGCACGTTGATAAAATAAGTTTCTGTTTCAAAGCGGCATTCTGGCTTGTGCTTCTTTTTTTTTTTTTTTTTCTGGACAGTTTTTTAATAATTTAATAGGCCTAAGTGATCAACTGTGTATTTTATAACCTATTTCAAGAGTTCACACTTAGCTGATGATTGGTAATAAAACAAGTTTGGCATGCTGTCCCGAGAGAGAGCCCTGAGCTCATAAGATCCTCGAGCCCAGGGCTCCCTCCCGTTTGCAGGGAGAGAGGGGTGTTTGACCTCAGGCAGATCTCGAGAACCCCCTGCTGATTAAGGATTGCTATGAGGATGTGCTGCTGATTGAAGCTTGTCTATGGTGCTGATTTGGTTTAGTCAATTTAGTTATGCCTCATGTCTTTGGACTGTGTGAGGAAACCGAAGAACCCAGGGGAAACCAAGTGTGCCGCATGCCTGCTTTTGATCGCCCCCTGGGGGCTGACTGCAGTACAAGTCATAAAGCAGACGTTGGAGCTTCCCCAGGAGACTGAAGTGTTATTATTCGATTTCTGTGTTATTTTACCACGGTAAAATGAGTTGCTCAGCAGTAAACTATAGTTTCTGACATACAGGATCTGTTGGAACACTGTTTATTCGGTAAGGTCAGGGCTTTATCAGTTTGCTGATACACGCCTAACCACCCAGATAGCAAAACACACTCTCGCCTGCCGGAGACTTACCCCTCGCCCCGACTCCGTCTGCTGTACCTACTCGCGTACATTACTCGTGGGCCGATCTGGCTTGGATGCGGCAGCGTCGGCTCACTAACGGCTGCCGCATCTGGCCCGATTGACTTGGGCAGTGAGTCCATAGGCATCCGGTCAGATGCGGTGGCCATTAGCGAGCGAGCGGATCGGCCCGCGAGTAATGTACATTGCGGCCCGGAGCTGGCGCGATTAAATCTTCATTATATAAACCTCACCTTTGTTACGTTATTACAACCATTTGTGTTGATAAAACAGCAAACCAGGCTCCTATGTAAACGCAAAGTGTATATTAGCTAGCTTTTGTTATAGTGCAGACACCGGCAGCCAAGTGAGAAGTTCGGGGGGTGTGGTTGATTTAATGTACAAGTGTTTGGTTGGAAGTTCGATTCCGCAGCTCCTCCTCTGACTCCATCAGGCAGTCCTTCTGCGCATGCCCAGGCTCCAATTTCAGCAGTCTTTTGCGACAGTTTGTGCCCGTCCCGAGGCGATTTTTTCTTCACATCGTTTAATGGAAAATGGCGCTCTCGCGACGTCCATATTTTATACAGTCATTGGGGGAAACACACGCGGAGAACATGAACTCCGCACAGAAATGTCAACTGACTGGGTAAAGACCCGAACCAGAGACATTCTTGCTGTGAGGCAACAGTGCTAACCACTGGACCACCGTGCTGCCCTATAGAGGAAAAGAGGGGGAGAAGGGGTGGAAGGGGGGATTCTTCAAGACGAAGATGACTAAGGTAAGAAACTTTGGTTATTTATAATAAGTTAGAAATCGTCTGATTGGTAAATTGTACGTTAGCTAATGCGGGACCAGCCGTGTCAGTCAAAAGCACGTGATCCTCTCGGAATTAGTTTATAAATAAACTTCACTTATTCAAACAGCTCATCACCTTAGAATTATAAGGTTCTATCTGACATTTTTGTCAAAATTTAGTTATTGACATATTCTTATTAAATGACAAATTATTTACAATATGGGATGTTTTTTATAAGTTGTTTACATTTTAAGACTTTTTATTTAAAAAAAACTAATGTTACACACATACTGTTTGCTATGGAATGCAAAAACTTTGAAGCTCAATATCTCAAAATCATTCAGAACGCAGATAGAATCTTATAATTCCAAGGTGACGAGCTGTGTGTGTTATCTTATACTGTAGTTTAACTGACGATTAGTTTGTTTTAAACTACGGAGCTCTGCACATAATTCGAAATACAAATTCGCTTACTCAACCACGTGTTATTAATGCGTATCCTTGTTTTAATTAATGTTATACCTTAATAATTAGTTGTGAAATTGAATGATTTGTTCCTGGAATAGTCCAACTAAATCTATGAAACGCAATTAACTTAAAAAATTAATTCATGCGATTTAAGCCTGTACAAAAGAACACATATGAAATTCTAATCGAATAGATTCTAAAATGAATTTTTTTAAGTCATAATATGTAGCTAGAGAACTATTCTAAATTTGTGCCTGTGATTTTGTCTGCATGTCATCAAGGCTCCATAGCCCGTAGCTTAACAACAGACATGAAAATGCATACAGCATTTACAATCAACAAACCAACTTTTTTTCCATTTGGAAAATTACATACATTCATTCATTCATTTTCTTTTCGGCTTAGTCTCTTTATTAATCAGGGGTCGCCACAGCAGAATGAACTGCCAACTTATCCAGCATATGTTTTACGCAGCAGTTGCCCTTCCAGCTGCAACCCATCCTTGGGAAACAACCATACACTCACACATATACACTACGGACAATTTTAGCTTACCCAATTCACCTGCACTGCATGTCTTTGGACTTGTGGGGGAAACCGGAGCACCCAGAGGAAACCCACGCGAACGGGGGAGAACACTTTCAAGTTTCTTGGAGTACACATCGCTGAGGATCTGACATGGACTGCCCACACAGGCACAAGGCACTGAGGAAGGCACAACAACACCTCTTCTTCCTCAGGCATCTCAGGAGGTTTGGAATGAGCCCCCACATCCTCCGCTCGTTCTACACCTGCACTGTGGAGAGCATCCTCACTGGCTGCATCACCACCTGGTACGGAAACAGCACCAGCAGTAATTGCAAAGGTCTACATAGGATTGTGCGAACTGCTGGGCGCGTAGTAGGAGGTGAGCTTCCCTCCCTCCAGGACATCTATACCAGGAGGTGCATGAGGAAAGCCAAGAGAATCATCAGCGACTCCAGCCACCCAAGCCATAGACTTTTCTCTCTGCTACCCTCAGGCAGACGGTTCCGCAACATCCGGTCACACACCAGCCGACTGAAGGAAAGTTTCTTCCCTCAGACTATCAGGCTGATGAACACTTAACACACCCCACACAAACTCTTCCATACCCCGCACTGCACACCATCAAGATGTAGCATGCACTGCACTTTAACAAATCCATACTTAAAACAATACTGCCTACAACTATGTGTACACCTATCCATCTTACGTATCGCTGTCAACATTGCCGATTTTACATTGTCTTGTTTTTTTATGAGTATGTTGTTGTATATTGCACTGTCTGTATTTTGCACTGTCTGTATTTTGCACTGTCTGTATTTTGCATTGTCTGTATTTTGCACTGTCTGTATATTGCACTGTCTGTATTTTGCACTGTCGTTGTATTTACACTATCTGTATTTTGCACTGTCTGGAGCCAGCACCTAAGCTTTTCACTCATCATAGCACACGTGCTGCTGATGATGTGACAATAAAAGTGATTTGATTTGATTTGAGAACATGCAAACTCCACACAGAAATGCCAACTGACCCAGCCGAGGCTCGAACCAGCTACCTTCTTGCTGTAAGGGGACAGCACAAACTACTGCGCCACCGCTTCGCCCCTTGGAAAATTACAGTTATTAATAATAGTTCTCATGATGCATGATAAAAGATCCATTTTTAAATAGCTAATCCAATGATTTACTAGAATTTTTGCATAATACCTCCGCACCAAACTGAGACGTTCATTTTATAAACTATAAAACATCTATGCAAATTAATGCAATACTATATGTAAAAAACAAAATAATTGGTATCACTTTATTTTGATGGTCCATTTGAGTATTAGTAGACTCTCAGAAATAAAGGTACACGAGCTGTCACTGGGGTGGTACCTTTTCAAAAGGTACAAATTTGTACCTAAAAGGTCCATACTAATACCTCAAGGGTACATATTAGTACCTAAAAAGTACAAAAGTGTTCCTCTTAAAATGTTTAGGTACTAATATATACTTTTGAGGAACCAATACGTACCCTTTAAGTACAAACATGTACCTTTTGAAAAGGTACGACCCCAGTGACAGCTCGTGTACCTTTATTTCTGAGAGTGTAGACTGTCTGCTTAATATCTGTGGATACTGCTCCTTAAACAGACATTTAACTGACTATAAGAAACTTATAGTACAAGTGCAAGTACATGTCAACTTACACTTACCCTAACCCCAACCTAACAGTCTACTTAAAATCTAATGAGAATTAGTTGGCATGTAGATGCAATGTAACTTAAATTCAACTAACGGACCATCAAAATAAAGTGTGACCAAATTATTATATACTATATTAGCCTATAGCCTATAATAAAAGTCAACATATTGCCTTGTTGTTTCTCATCACGCGCAGTGCACATGCATTTATCTGTGACATCTTTTGGAGCTTACTGTCATCCAATAACCTTTCTCAAAATATCTTATTTTGTGTTCCACAGAAAAGAGTAATGGAATGACACAAAGGTTCAATAAATTATGACTTTTTTTGGGTGTGTGTTTAGTGTAAAATGTTGTCTTTAATGACCTTAGCCTAAACCTTAGCTGATTTAAGTTACACCAGACATATACAGGAATTAGGACAAATTTAATGGTTCAACTTCTTAAATTCTCGCCCACAACAAATTGGTTTTTGCCTCTCGTATTTCTTCAGAAGTAGGATATAATCACTGTGGGACAGGAAATCTTTAAAACGGCGAAAGAAAATGAAAGGACCAGACAGCAGGATGATAGGAGTTAATGAAACAGGCATGTAGTGGGCACCTTGCGGGGAAAGATCTGGAATTAGAGTCGTGATTAAAATGACTCAGTGGCTGAGATTTCAAGAGCAGACAGACGGGCAAAGGTCTGGAGTCTCATACTGTTACCTGTGATTAAGAGAGTCAGCTGGAATACTTCTGCTTTATCATAATTACACACTGAGAAAACTGCAATGGATATCACGTAGAGAGACAAGGTAAAAGGAAAAGTGATATAATGAAAAACACAAAACCTACCCTGGGAGAAATAAAATCAAAGCAAAATGGCATCAAATGCATTCGTTTTCGAAACTTTTAAATTAAGCACTGTATTGTTTCCATTTTCACATTCAATTGTCTGGATGTACACATCTATTGTGATCCACACTAACTGGTCACTTTATTAGGTACACATTGATAGTAACGAGTTAGACCCTACTATCTTTAAACTGCATCAATTCTTCGTGGCGTCAATATAACAAGCTGCTGGAAACATTCCTCAGAGATTTTAGTCTATATTGGCAGGAGAAACTCTCAGCATTTCTGCAGATTAGTTGGATGCACATCTATAATGCAAATCTCCTGTAATATTGCATTAAATGATGCTCTAATGAACTGACATCTGGTGACCTTGAAGGCCATTTGAGTGTTGTAAAGTCATTGACATCTTCAAGAAACCAGATTGAGATCACTTAAGCTTTGTGACACATTATCTGCTAGAAGTTGCCATTAGAAAATGGCAGCTGACAGGAGTGTCACTAATGTGGTCTTTGCTGCTGTAGCTCATCTGCTTCAAGGTTTGATATGTTTTTCATTCAAAGACCTCAGTTGTAATGAGGGTTCATTTGATTTACTGTTTTACTGTCTTTCTGTCAGCTTAAATCAATCTGGCCATTGTCCTCTGACCTTTAAAAAAAAAAAATTCCAGACTATTCTGTAAACCCAAGATATAGCTGTGATGATGCTTGAGACGTTCAAAAAATCAGCAGTTTCTGAACTACTCACACCAGCCTGTCTGGCACCGACATCCATGCCATGCTCAAAGTCACATAATTCATCTTTCTTCTCTGTTCTGATGCTTGGTTTGAACTTCAGCAAATAATTTTCTTGACCGTGTCTATATTTCTAAATGCATTGAGTTTCTTATTAGATTGGTTGATTAGTGCTGAATGTTTGAACTGACCAGCAGTTAATAAAAGTCTCTTTAAAACAAGTAATTTCACTCTGCATCTTTGAAATGCCTTTTAGGCAATGCAAGTGCAGCTCCTATCTCTCTGAATGGGGAAACATCCGATTCTTCATAACCTTTGCCTGGTCTTCTGAGGTCATTTTCCACTTATTCCTGAGGGCAAAATTTTCCCAAAATGACAGCAACCTCTTTGCTTACAGGTTTGTGGGCATTGACATGGTTGCTGTCATGTGATGTGTCAACGCTATCTCACGGCAATTCGTAACTTTTTCATTAGTGGCTAATTCGTATGAATTCGTACAATCTAATTCGTACAAATTAGTACGATTTGCCCATCACCCAATGATGGTTGGGGTTAGGGGTGGGGTTGGGTGCCACGCCTCCTTTTTAAAATCGTACATTTTCGTACGACTGAACTCGTACGAATTCGTACGAATTAGCCACTAAACTGACAAAACGTAAAATACTTACGTTTCCTCGTGAGATCAGGCTGGATGTGTTTATTTGGCAGAGGCGGGAATTTTAAAACAATAATGAGGTCAGACAGGAAAGACTGTACCTCATATTTACTCCATACCGATAAAAAAAAAAACAGAATGTAGTTTGTTCATTTAAAAATAGAGATTGCTGGCTTTAAGTAGATACATTTCTCATGACTGTGAGACATGTATTCGCTAATATTATAGCTTGTTTACTGTAACCCCATATGGTTCATAATCATGAAGCTGCAGAATCTTAAAGAACATGCACCTCTACTCCAGAGAATCGTCAGTCTATGATGATTGGCTTCTTTACTAGAAGACAGAGCTACCTTTATTAGAGTGGTCATATTGACCATTTAATTTTTCTTTGTTCAAAAATACACGAGTGACATGTCTTGTTTATTCTTCAGTCTTTTAACTTGATTGTCCACTGGTAATTAATTGGACGGTTCTGGTTTGCTGTCACTGAAATGTCTGAGTGACAGGCTTTCTTATGCTTTCACAGGTGAACATGCCATCAAAGGAGAGGTTTGATTTCAGGTGAGGGGATTTTTATTTTGATTAAAGATAACCAGAGCATGTGTAAAAAAATTATGCACAAAGATAAACCACTTTTAAACCACTGAATAAAATTATTAAAGAAGTGAATGAATTTAAGTATTTTAGGTTTTTAACATATCAAACTTCAAAATATTACATGCACACAATGATATTCTCACACTTGACGTATTGCATTACATCATGGTCACATGTTTCTTTAACTACATTGAAGCCTATTGACTCAATATATAAACAAGCAGTTAAAATTATGGACTTAAAGCCATGCGATGGCATCATTGTAAAGTTTTATGTAAACATAACCTTTTTAGTTTTGATAGTTTTATTAAATTTAATTATCTTAAATTGGTTTTTAAATGTTTAAATAATCATGTTCCAATGGTGTTTTCAGGTCTAATCAGTAGGCATCAAACCTCTCACAGAGTCACACGAGCAACTGCTAATGGTGACTGTCTAGTGCCAAAGTGTAAGACCTCATTTGGTCGATCTGTTTTCTCTGTTAAGGGAGCCAAACTGTGGAATGATTTACCTGTTAGCCTAAAATTAGACAGTAATATAAATATTTTTAGTAGTGTTCTTAAAAAGGGGTTAAAAACAAAACAGTAGTGTTTGCACAAATAGTCTACTATTAGTTTGTTGGATCATGCCGCCTTTGCTTTTGCCTTCAGTAATTTTATGTAAAGAATTATAATGTTGTGTATACAGTATCTATTTATTTTCATTTTGTCAATTTTGTCAAGCCTCCCGTAGACTGGTATTGAAAGCAAGTTTGCTAAAACACTTAAACAAATGCATTTGGTTGTCTAGTGTAATTGTGATGTCCATGTCAAATAAATACATTTTAATAATCACTTCAATATATAATTTTTAAAAGTCATAGATTTCACAGTCATAAATATCACAGGGGTTTGGCCTTTTTTGTGAGTGCTGATGGGAACCGGATTGGCTGTTGGAATAAGGCGCTGCGGGAGGCTGGGAGAAAGTTAGCCTTTTTAAATAGGATTGATGACCTGACAGATGCGGCTCAGCTGAGCCTTGATCCCCCTCTCTCCTGTTGCATGCAGAAGGCGGGTGTTGCCATCCCAGGCCTTGAGCACAGTAAACACAAGCTGCTAGTCACAGCCTTTCACTGTGCTGTCACCAGCAGCCAGGATTGATTACCCTGTGAGGCGATAGCTATCACTTTCTCTGACCCAGAAGTGTCAGTGGCGGCAATATGGACACGTGTAGCGGAACCAAATGTAGGTCATGTGACTACAGACGTGGCTTATCAACAGAGGTTATCGACATAGCTGACAAGACGGTAGAATTAAAGTCAACGTAGCATGCTTTATGCATTTACTTGTCAGAGGATTTGAATTTTTTGTGTGTGTGAGAATGTGTGATTGCTCAGTGGAGGCTGTTTGTGTAAAATCGTATCTTCTTGCAAGTATATTTGTATGCTTTTTTGAGCAATTTCTTCATTTGGAAATGACACACAATACGCCTCTCCGCTTGACAGCAGATAAGTCAATGTCAGTTGAGTATCAGTTGCACCGGGACCAGAAATTAGAGATTTCTAGGTTTCAGTGTCATAGAGAAACACTGGAATATCCAAAGCTCTCATTGATTTGAATGTGTTTACAAAAATAGTAAATAGATGTGCCTGGAGTGCTCCTTACACTGATTCCAGGTATCTTAAAGCCGCCTTTCCACTGCACACGACAAGCAACAAGCGACAGACCGGAAGTCATTCATTTCCAATGGAGAGTAGTCCTGGAGCTGCGTCGAGCTCTGATCATCTCCGTATGTGGAAAATTCAGATCTGATTTGAGCTGCGGATTCGTTAAAATATTTGAACTCCTGCGACTTGACCATACGCGACTGGCCGACCCGATGTGATGTATTTCAGTGTTGTCCATGCAGGTCCATGCGCGATGAGAAATAGTAATTTTTCGGTATTTTTGGAATCAATCCAAATTTCTAGTATTCATTCATTCAACCATGGTGAACAAATGGGGTATAAAGGCTCTTGCTTTTGCACTCCTTTATTTCGGACACCACCACGAGAATCAGCTTCCCATGGTGCACGGCACAATTAAATATTCTGTGCGACTGCCACAAGGGGGCGTATTCCGACAGTTGTGTCCGAATGTCGTGTGCAGAGGAAAGGCGGCTTAAGAGGATGGGAAACTGAATTTGTTTTATTTCATTTGCAAAACCCAAACAAGACATTTTCACTTCCAGAAGATCAACAAGAATGTATAGATTGGTTCTAAGTTACTCTGCTAACATCACTTACAGTTATTTAATCATAATCATTATGTAGTAACGCTGCCTCTGCCTCAGCTGAGTTAGATAAGCAACAGTAATGTTAAATAGCTCATGCTAATGCCAGCTAAAGTTAATCACCACTAGCAAAATAAGGTAAATGTAAATGAATTTCATCTGACCTTGTTGCACATAAACAGTATTGATCCTGAATATTTATCATCAGAGGTCACGACAACCATTACATGATGTTTCTCCTGCTTGCATTGTGATCTGTAAACCACTGCTTCCAAATTAATCTTGTTGTTTATAATTTATCTTTGATATATCCCTATGTGGCATATTTAAAGCTAATAAAAATTCTTCAAAATCTCTTCAAAAACCTTTTGAGACAAGGTTTGTCATTGTAACACAGTAACTATGTTTTTTTTCTGAGTTAGCAGTAACAGTTAACAGTAACAAAGGGTGGTGGGGCTTACTGTAAGATCATTCTTTTTTATTGTGAACAAACAGTGCATGGACTTCAATATCACAATAAATGAATCTAACTGAACCACTTCATCAACAGTGAACTCTTACCCTGTCTGGTGGTTTTGAAGTTGAAGGACTGGAATCCTCCAGCGAGAGCTGATGAGTCAATGACGTCCACTCCATACTCGCTCTGGCTCTTCCTGTAGAGGGTAATGGCCACGATGAGAACAACCACAGCGATCACACCCGCAGCCAAACCAGAGTACAGCGCTACATCCATTGAGTTCTCCATGCCTGTGAAACAATACCATATACTTAGACTCCACAGGAAAATTACAATATACTGTGGAAATAATTAAGAAAATGATTGAGTTGTTACAATAAGCTGTAGTAATAATAATAATAATGATAATAACTTTCCCAGAGATGGGTTGCGGCTGGAAGGGCATCCGCTGTGTAAAAATGGGCTGGATAAGTTGGCGGTTCATTCCGCTGTGGCGACCCCAGATTAATAAAGGGACTAAGCCGACAAGAAAATGAATGAATGAATGAATGAATGAATGAATGATAATAACTCTATTATCATCATTGTTATTATTATTATTGCAATTAAATATTACATATTACTTCAAATCTAATAATAATAATAACAATAATAATATTAATAATAATAATAATAATAATAATAATTATTATTATTATTATTATTATTATTATTATTATTATTAAAATGAAGTTTCATATCATGGTTTTGTAGTTGTGTTCAAATGAAATGTTTTCACAGAACCAAACAATAAAATAAATAATAAAATAAACTATAATAAAAATTATAGTAATAAATAAACAGTACGATATATTATTTAATGACAGTTTTATAATATTTCAGTTAAAGTTATTAATACAAATATTACTAATATAGGGCCCTACCAAACACCTGGCACAATAAGGACGTGTTTGGCGCGATTTGTTGCTATTTTCATACAAGCGCAATCCTAATGTTCACGTTTTACACCACATTGTTTAAAAAGCAAATCCATTTGCACCACTTTTGTGGACTCATGGGTGTTCCAGTCTTTATATTTGTTTAGAACAAAACAAGTTTAGATCTGTCCACCTGTCGGGTTTTGGAGATTTATGCATCACCATATAGGGCATAAGAATAGGATGTGTGTTTTGGATATAACTGTTTTTTGACCACACTTCGTTATTATTGCTCAATTGTTCATTTGCTGGAATTTTAAAACAAATCTTTCCGCTTAAAAACAAAATAAAAAATGTAGGCTAATGGATGTCTTCAGTGGAGTGCGTACAACACTGTTTCCTTATCCACAAAGGAATAAAGTAAAGAGTAAAAGTAAAGTAAAGAGAAAGTAAAGAGGCCGAATGGAGGAGGTTCGTTCTTTATCCTCACGCTGCAGATGGTCTGTAACTGTTAACTGTTTTCTCGCTAGTGAAGCGTTCAGTTTTTCCACTTACTAAGTTGCCATGTAAATAGCAAATACGCCATGGCACAGCACAACTAGACTTTGCGCCTAGATCGTTAAAATAGAGCCCATAGTGTTATGAAAATTAAAAAAATATATGTTTCATTTAAAAGTTTTGTAGATTTGTGCAAATGAAATGTGAATTGTGCAAATGAAAAAATACAATATAATATAATATAATATAATATAATATAATATAATATAATATAATATAATATAATATAATATAACAAAATATAATATAATATAACATAACATGATATAAAAACCTAATATAATATAATATAATATAATATAATATAATATAATATAATATAATATAATATAATATAATATAATATAATATAATATAATATAATTATTTTGTCCTTAATTAGTAAATAAACATTATTCAAATATTTGATTAAATGTTTAGAAAGGTTAATAAGTTCTTTTTTTTTTTACTTCACATTTATAATAATTAATTCTATTTAATTCAAAATATGGAATATAAGATATATCTCATTTAACACTGTAGATTTGTGTAAGTGAATTGTTCTCACTGTGTTAGAAAAACAGATTTTCGCTGAGAGGGAAACATTCAAATCCGTCACGGCTGGCCATTGTGGTTACAGTTGCAAATCTTTCGGACACCTGTGCAAATGGAACAGGTGCAATATGCACATGTTTAGCAGTGTATAAAGATCTGCTGGCTTGGCACGTGAGGCCAGTTTGGGAGGTGTGAATTCCAGGGCTCTTACTACTTTAATAACTGGCAGTATGGTGTGCCAAAGCCCCACGCAATGATACATCTGTTCAGCTGGCATCTACAGCACTGGCCCAGGTGACCTCTGCAGCGGGACGGTTGGCCAGATCAGAGAGGACACAGAGGACATTAATCAGGCCATGAGAGGAAGAATATGCTTAAAACCACAGCCCTGCATCTCAAAGATCCAGACGCAGTACATAAAGTTGAACAGGATTACATGCCTCAAGCTGGAAACAAGTTGGAATCCAAGGGTAAAGGTGAATTAATTGTATGTCCATCGGGCGACAGATTTAATAGGTTTAATTAGAAGCATTATAACGCAGCTCACACATCAATGCACAGGAAAGAGTCTCAGATCTGCGTCACTGAAACAATGAGGAAGCACCTGCTACTAATGCATATTTAAAAGCATGTTGAGCAAAGTGCCTCAATATGGTTAAAATAGTACAAGGGGAGAAATTAAGACATAATACGCTTGACGAGGTGAGTTAATATTCCATAATTACACCTTGTTGCTTCCTCTAAATATAGCACATGTTCATACGCCACATCCAATCACTCATGTCCCTTCGTTTAAATGGACACGATACATTCAGTGGCACTTTAAAATTCTCTGAAGTTGATAAGGACACTTTATACTTCACAATTCTTAATGAAAAATAACTGAAATATATTTTAATAACAACAACAACAATAATAAAAATGATAATAATGATAACAATAATAATAATAATAATAATAATAATAATAATACATTTTTTGAAAATAAGTCACATACAGTGGGGGGAAAAAAGTATTGAACACGTCACCATTTTTCTCAGAAAACAAATTTCTAAAGGTGCTGTTGACTTGAAATTTTCACCGGATGTTGATAACATCCAAATAAATTCATAATGCAAAAAAAAAAAACACAACTAATTAGTTTACAAATTAAGTTATGTGTAATAAAATAAAATGACACAGGGAAAAAAGTATTGAACACATAAAGAAAGGAAGGTGTAGAAAAACAGTGAAAGCCCAGACAGCAGCTGAAATCTCTTAGTAGTTATTAAGCAACCCTCTGCCCTTCGTCATTGTAAATTAATATTAACTGCTTCAGTCCAACATCTACATTACCAGGATGATTAAGATGAAACCAGGGTGGATATTTCAGCAAGACAATAATCACAGCCAAGAAACTCGCAAATGCTTTCAGAGAAAGAAAATCAAGCTGTAGAAAGGCCCAGCCAATCACTTGACTTGTATACATGCAAGTATAAACATGCATTGTTGTTCCTTATGTTTCACAGTATTCAGAATGGAGAAAAGAATTTAAAATGTTACTATAAAACAAACAGCAGTTACGGCATATTTATTATAATGTCAAGTATAAAAATATATTTAAAGTCAAAGCTTCAACTAATCTCTTTTATGCTGCACAATTACAAACGTTTACTTGTTTTGAGCCTATTTTGCTTGCTTGATGTTAATTATATCCAATGCTTTAAATATAAAGTCACAACATGTTTCAGATGAGAAAAAATTATACTTGTATTGCAGAAAATGTTATAATAAAAGTAAAACCTGCCAAATTTATTTTCTAGTCTACCTGGTGGATTTTCAATTATTTCATGAATAAACATATTTACTTCTTTATTTATTTTTCTGATGCTTTAATTTTCCAATAGCATTTTATTTGATGTGGTAAATTTAGTTGGTTGATGATTAAAAAAATTATACTATTCTGGCATATATTGTAATAGAAATTAAACTTTAATAAAACTAAATTATTTCACTAGGAGTTTTTTTTTTTTTTAACTTGCTAACAGTCGTTTCTTCTTTTATGAATAAATGATAATGATAACAAAATTTCAACATTTATTTATTTTTTTGTTTTACCAGCAGTGTCTTTCTTTCTGGCATTTCTTTGTTCTTTTATGAATAACTTTCGTTTATAAACTCCTTCAGTACCTTTCCATTCTAAATGACTTGGTTTAACAGCCATCCTGCACTGCATACACTCTTTTTTGCATTTCTTTTGCTGTGTGTGGATGCTTTAGTTGGATTAAAATGAATCCAAGTACAATCACACAGGTGTGATTACAGTATCATCAACAGCTGAATTCAAAATAAGACGGCTTGCTCTGAGGCATAGAAAATGATACACAGTTCTTGTCATAAATCACAATTTAGAAGTGTTTTCAAACAAATAACATTTAGTTTAGGTTTCTGACTAGCAAAACATAGCATTTAATCTTTGTAAAATACATGCTGATATCTATGGGGACCGCTGTAATTATTATTTTTAAATATAACTGGACGATGTGCTTTTTCACTTAAGATATACAGTGAATATGCTACTAGTACATTTACTCTATTCATCCCATAGTTTAACAGTAATTTCTATTCTAAAATTTAAACTGTATGGACATATTGGATTCTTTTCCATCTTATCCGTTTTCCACTTTGCTGCAAATGACACCTGTTGTCAGCATAATGATACAGGTAACCAAGCGTAGAAGTGAACACATATTTGAGATGAGTGAGCTCATCCTAATTAAAAAGTAAAGAAAAAAATAGCCTTCACACAAAAGAGATATTTTCGATTTAAACTGAAGTCCACTTCACATCAGCGACAGCTTATTTATCAGTTTTATTCTCTCATCTGAATTCACAAGGAGAAAAGAACTCACTCTGTGGCTTAACATCATGCATCAGCTTTCCATCTGCAGAGAAAAAAACAAGAAAGGAGAGAGAATTACAGTCCGTCCCCGTAATACTTCTTGCAAACACGCTCTCTGATTCTCATCACGGGTACATGTCCAACTGCAGGCTATGCCAACATCAGCTGTGGAGACTGTTGCTGGGCATCGCTGGCATTGGCAACTCTTGGCAGATGGTTTTGGATCACTTAGGCTTCAGGATGTTTCCATCCTTCATTAAGGACGAGAAATCAGAGAGGATTCTCATCATAATAACAGCTACGAGGGAGATATGGAGAGGAGTAAAGGGCATGATGCCATCACCTTCATCTACTTTCAGCAGACTATTATCACACTTCCTCGAGCTTCACGATGAATGTTAAAGGAGACATATTATACACCTTTTCATAGGGTGGCAAATAAATCTCTGGTGTCTCCAGAATGTGTCTGTGAAGTTTCAGCTCGAAATACCACAGATTGTGTATTATAGCTTGTCAAATTTGCACCATTTGTGTAAAAGCAAAAATTTATGTTTTTGTGTGTGGCTTTAAATGCAAAGGAGCTGCTGCATTCTAGAAAAGGGCAGAGCCTTTATATGCTATTCTGACACTTCAGAAACAACAAAACAGGCAAATGTCATAGCCAGAAATTATCAGTAGCGGTGAAGCAGAGAAGCCCCGCAATAGTCTGCAATGTCGAGTGTTCAGGCAAACAAAATTTTAATGTTTGTAACTTTAAGATACTGTAATTGTATTTACAGTTGAAGTCAGAATTATTAGCCCCCCTGTTTATTTTTTTCCCCCATTTTCTGTTTAACAGAGAGAAGATTTTTTCAACATTTCAACAATTGATTTCTAAACATAATAGTTTTAATAACTCATTTCTAATAACTGATTTATCTTTGCCATGATGACAGTAAATAATATTTGACTAGCTATTTTTTAAGACACTTCTATACAGCTTAAAGTGACATTTAAAGGCTTAACTAGGTTAATTAGGTTAACTAGGCAGGTTAGGGTAATTTGGCAAGTTATTGTATAATGATGGTTTGTTCTGCAGACAGTCGAAAAAATATAGCTTTAAAGGGGCTAATAATTTTCACCTTAAAATTGTTTTAAAAAAATTAAAAACTGCTTTTATTCAAGCCGAAATAAAACAAATAAGACTTTCTCCAGAAGAAAAAATATTATCAGACATACTGTGAAAATGTACTTGCTCTGTTAAACATCATTCGGGAAATAAATTAAAAAAAGAAAAAATAATTCAAAGGGGGGCTAATAATTCTGACTTCAACTGTATGTATAAATAAAATGAAGACTATACTGGATCATTTTACATTTGATTATACATTTTGCATATTGCCTCTACTGCTAGACTTCCTGAAATCTTTGCTGTACTGCATTTATCAATGATTGTGATTGGTTTAGTATATTTTATGCAGATGCACTTCCTATAAATCATCCCTATCAAACTAAAATAAATAATAAATTCTTACCATATTGAGCCATTTATTTAATCTGGTAAATTTATACTCAATCTCGCAATATGAATCGCAGAAAATTTTAATATTGCAATATATATTTTTTTCAATATCGTGCAGCACTAGTATTTAGAACTTACATGTTGAACTTAAATAGTTAATTGTTCATTCAAAAATAACAATGTGCATTAACAAAATAAACATTGTCAATTTTGATTGTAAAATTTCTTATTTGACTAGGTGAGCAAAATCGAAATGGCTTATTTTTCACATTTTTGCAGAGAAAAACTTACCAAAATGAAACCAATATGTTGTTATTTTTTTTTATTTTTTTGGAATTAAAGATGCAAATGGAACCTGATTATAGCAAAAAGTCTAATTTTCATATATGTCCCCTTTGAGATTCAAGTGCGCAATATATCGAGAGTATGTAATGACGATGTCTTGAGCACATACTCACTTTGCGTGCACAATCCTCCAGTGCAGTTCTCTGTGCTTTGACCTTCTCCCTCACACATCTTGCCTCTATGACGGGGTGGAGGATCGTTGCACTCCCTCCATCGCTGTCTCTCACACTGCGCACTACACATCGTCCACTCGCTCCACTCCTCCCAAACTCCATCCACTGCGGAGCAGCACAGCGGGGTAGCCGTTTAAGGAAGGTGAACAGCTGCTCTGAGCATTAACTGCACTTGGCAATGAACTTCTGAGATTTCTAGAGACTTCATAAACTTGATTAAAAGTGTTTTAAGGGTTCATCTCCTGACCTATACAAATTACATCTGCATATTTTTGGTAAATCCAAAAACTTTTAAATGAATGAAGATAAAACTACTAGAACAAGCTGAAGATAACAATTTAATTGGTTATTCATCCTGTTATCAAGCTAATAATAATAATAATTAAAAAAAACTGCGTGAGGCAAAATATGTAGACTATTATTCATATGTTTGATCTGTGAAAGAAAAGAAACCGAGAAATTGATACTCTTATTTACCAAGGACTAATTAAATTGATTAAAAGTCAATGTAAAGACATTTTTATTGTTACAAATATTTCATATATATAACATTATAATATATATTTTTTCCTTTTCGTTCTATTTATCAAATAATCGAATAGAAAATAGAAATTGAAAACTATTACAGTTTGGTAGTTAATATTTTTCTAATTAATATATATTTAGGTAAAAAAAACATTTAAGTTGAACAAAGACTAATATTACGTAAGGTTTGTAAAATTCCACCCTAAAAAAAATTAATGAAAGGTTGTTTTCAAAACCAGCTAGCAGTCAAAATGGACTAAAAGCTAAAATCCAGCCACTATTACCATCTTTTTAAAGTTGGAGTGAAGTTCATGTCAGCTAAAATAAATAAATAGATAAATGAAAAAAAAAAAAACATTTCGAAGAGAAATTAGGTGAACATAAAATAGCTGAATTAGTAGTTACTAAATAATAACTAGTTAAAGCAGCTTGATTTTTTTTTCTATTAGTGACTAATGAAAAATATATTTTAAAATGTATTAAAACAGAAAACAAGTTTCAGTAGTTATCACATCTTGCAGTAATACTGTGTTCCTGTATATGTTGATCCTATAAACGCAACCTTGGTAACATTAGAGACTTTTAATTTAATTAAGCATGCCTATACAGATGAATTATCACAGTATGTGAAGAAAAAAAATACTACGAGATTGAACTCTACTTAATAGAAAATTAATTTCAACACCGCTAAATGGTTTATTGAAATTAATTACTTTAAATATAAACAAGTAGCTAGGCACATAGTGTCATTTAAATAATTCTTGATAAATATAAATTAAAATGTAAAAAAAAAAAAAATTAATAACTTTGCCAGAACTTAACCAAATAAATCTTTTTTTTTTTGAGTAAAAATACTAAATTAGTTCCTTAATTGCCATCACATATCAGTCAAATCATTGTGTGATTCATTTAGAATTAGACCAATTGAGCATTTTCAAGCTTAACTGTGTACAAATGATAAAATAGAGAACATTTATTATGCAAACCACCAATAACCATGCTTGATCTGATCGAAAAAGACTAATTGAGTTTTCAAATTAATATATATTTAGATAAAAACATATGTTGAACTATGACTAAAATTATATGAGGCTTGTAAAATTCTACTTTAAAAGTTACATGAAAGGTTATTATCAAATCCTGCCAGCATTCAAAATGGACTAAAAACCCAAATCCATGCTACAATCTTTTCAAAGTTGAAGTAAGGTTCATCTCAGCTAAATAAATAAATAAATAAATAAATAAATAAATAAATAAATAAATAGATAAATAGATAAATGGAAAAAAAACATTTCGAAGAGAAATTAGGTGAACACAAAATAGCTGAATTAGTAGTTACTAAATAATAACTAGTTAAAGCAACTTGATTTTTTTCTATTAGTGACTAATGAAATATATATTTTAAAATGTATTAAACAGAAAACACGTAGTTTAATTATGATATTTTGCAGTATTACTGTGTTCCTGTATGTTGATCATATAAATGCAACCTTGGTAACATTAGAGACTTTTAATTTAATTAAGCATTTAATCAAGCTTCAAACTTTGCAGTAGTTGCCACGCTGTGAATATATAACAGCAGTAATGTTGCTCATAATTAGTTTTGCTGCTTATAAAGATGCATTATCACAGTATGTGAAGAAAAAAAATACTAAGAGATTGAACTCTACCTAATTGAAAATTAATTTCAACGTCAGTGAATGGTTTATTAAAAATAATTACTTTAAATATAACACATTTAAATAATTCTTGATAAATATAGATCAAAACATGACAATAACTAATAACTTTGCCAGAACTTTTAACCAAAGAACCATTTTTTTTGAGTAATTGCAACATTTCCTAATTAATTTGATTAGTTTCCTAATTGCCATCACATATCATATCAGTCAAATCATTGTGTGATTCATTTAGAATTAGAACAATTAAGCATTTTCTTAACTTAACTGTGTACAAATGATAAAATAAAGGACATTTATTTTGCAAACCACCAATAACCAAGCTTGCAAACAGCAAAACAACCAAGTACAGCATGCACACAGACTCCTCTACACTCAAACAACAAAAAAAAAGATTATGGCTTTAGTTGATCCAAAGAATGTAACTATGTTTAAATTAAACAATCACTTATGTTTGTCTATTAAAACCAAAAGAGTTGTGTTGGAAAAAAATTGAAAAAGTAAGTTTTCAAATTTAAACAGCTTGCTTAATTAAAAAGAATGAAAGGGAGTTGTGTTGCTTCTGCATTTTGGTCAATAGGTGGATAATATCTGCACACACGCCGTTTCAAAACAACACCGGAAGGAAGATTCAAACAACAACATTCGCTCTCCTTATATGGGAATCAAAAGATGAAGATTACAGTACAAATTGAGAAAGTGCACAAAAAGCTTCCCCAGTGTGGACACACAGGTGAGATTATTGTTATTGAATTTAAATAACTAAATTGATTTATAAAAAAAAAAAAAAAAGCTAAATTACACTGTGAAAAATTAATCTTGAGGCTTGTAATTTTCATTAAAAAATTGATGTGGTCATTAAAAATAATGTGCATATTTTCTTTACAAAATTGATATTCTGGATTTATTATAAAATATTGAGAAGATTTTGCTAATAAAATCAAGAGATAAATTTCAATTTTTTTAAAGCAAATCAGTGCAGTTATTAGGCTTAATTTAAAAAAAAAAACAATTAAGCTAATAAAATTAAGGAAAGATGGCTTCACGTTTATTTTAAGAAAAATCACTCAATTATGCGGATTTGATTAAGATCAGACAAAATTTTGAAGGAGCATGTCACAGATAGGCTGTGACTATGACTTTTCTTTAGGCAAGCTAGTAAGCATGCATTAACCCACACAAACCGTTTCCACTATACACACAACTTAGATGCCTGCTGAAAAAAAATCAAATGTACTGTTTGTGTGGATACTTGACCGTTTTGTGTGATTAGAAATGCTCCATTTATTTCTGCAAAATCATTGTTACTGTTTGTTTATTTATTTTCTTTAGCTTAACATTTCATTATTTCGTTTAACATTTAAAATAAATCACACCAGACTTTACTGCAAACATAATAGTTTATTTTTGATTATTAAAACTAAGAAACAAACATTTCTGTCCTACTTACATTCTGGGTCACCTCCAAACAGCCAAACCTGTATGCAGGAAAGGCGGCCATTTTAAAGTTTCCATTTCCCCAATGATCAGGGTTCTACCATTTTACATGACATCATAGGGGGGGGATAAATCATGGAAACCATTGATTTTGATGGAACATACTAATCAGACATTTTTTAGATATTTGTGAGATGTCTATGTTGCATGTTACTACCATAAGTGTTGTCTCTTAAAATATTTTTGACTTGCTTTAGAAGTTGAATAATTTTTCATATGGTATGTACTAAAAAAAAATGGGTGGAGCCAAACTCTATAAAATGGCTCCTGCATGTCGGCCATTTTAGGAAGTTTTTTTTTTTTTTCTCCCTTGTGTGGATAGATGTTGTGTTTGGGCCTAACTGTTGGCGTAGCCAGAACACACATTGATTCTGTAAATTTTGTATATAATTTTGTAGAAGAAAAAAGACAAAAAAAAAAGAGTTTTGTTTTTGCTGGGAATCCACAATTTTTTGCACTTAAATAAACACCTTGGACTGAATTTATCGCTCGTCACTGGTTTTGTACATCTGCACTCCGGTACATCCTAACAGAGCAGATCAACTGTGAGAATGTTAAGAGGTAAGCATTAACAGTTTATCATTTTTATCGTCTTAAATAAGCTCTTTCAGGAAAAACACATGCTGAAGCTTAGTTTTTGCTATATGTATATAGGGATACACAGGTATTTTTAACCACCCATTCCTCTTTGAAATTGATTTGCTTCTATGGTAATTCTGAATTATATAATAAAATTAAACAAATTATTTGCATTGTAATATTTAACAGCAATGATCAGACAACATTTAAGCAGGCTGGACAAACAACATCTTGTTCTTGATCTTGTTAAGTGGTAAGCATAAGCTAGTATGTTATTGATGGATTCGGATTTCTGCCTTCCAATCCGTCCCAGCATGGATCAACATTTATACTTTTTCTCATTACTTTATTAATAGGATTATTTGAATGATGAATAAAGTTAACACATTGCTTATTAATATAAGAATAATGTTCTCTTTGTAATTCTATTTTCAGGAGCCACTATATTAGGTCAGAGGTCATGGAGACCTTGAGTGGAAATGAAGGGCTGGATGATTAAAAACAACTGTACAACTGTTTTCCTAATTGTATTGCTACGTGTTAATACTGTCTAAAGTGATTTTGATATTATTATTATGTGTTAATTCTGTTTAAAGTGATTTTACTTTTTATTCAAGATAGACTTTGGGTAGTAAGGATATAACTGCCTGAATGTAGATTATACCGGTTTTTAACCAGTTTTGATAAAGACGGCTGAGAGTACATTCAGCCTTGGGTAAGAAACAGATTGTAATTTAAGTGTGCGTGTTCTGTTTGACTGTGGATCCGTTTCACGGGTCTGGAGTCAGCTCTAAACAGTCTAGTGGATGTCTGACATTTATATGCTTAAGATATTTTTCAGAATTGTACGCACGCACCCACATGGAAATTTTCCTAGTCTATCTGTGTTTTAACCAATCAGGTTAGAACACCTATATGTGTGACGCAGTAATGACATTATGTGAGAGTATAATTGATGTTGATTTATGATTGTAAGCAGAGCGGCCTAGGAACTCATTGCGAGTGTTGAAGCTGGCTTCTGCTGATGAAACTGCAAACTATCTTCAGTAAACTTGATTTATTTATTTGAATCTCTGACTCCGGCTCTTCTTCATCTGACAGACTGCTCATTCTTTGGGTTAAAACTGTAAATAATCCCTACATTAGCTATAGCTATTCAATGGGGTTTATACACAGCGAGTTTTTTTCTATTTCATAAGGTTCCTTTTACAGCATTGATGATTAAAATTAGTAATTAAAAGCCTACATTAATTAACTGTGTTTATATATATAATACTGTATATAAATACTAATATTTGTTTGCTTCATTTTCCAAATTAAAGAAGAAAATGTTCACAGTATTTTCCCACAAAAGAGGAGCGATTACTCAGGCAGATTTTGATAAAGAGAATGGGTGCCATACAGCAGGTAATTTTAATAATGTTATTTGTGTATTATTATTATTATTATTATTATTATTATTATTATTATTATTAGGCAATATTACTAATTTCTACACTTTTGTTGCATCAGACCTCACATTAAATCAGGCATGAGACGAGAGATGTCGTCCTCTATTGCTGGTCTATTTGTATGAAAAAGTGGAAGAGCTTATCCAGGAGTGCAATGTAAGCGTCTTAAAGACAGTTTCAGATATTTATAGTTTTCAGAAAACTGCATTTTATATTTTTGCATTTTTACAAAAAACAAAAATATAGCTCAAATACTACATTGTTGAATGAACTATTGCTTAAATAAACATAGTTTGTTTTATAAACTTATTTCTTTGTACACAAGTATAGACCTTTTTCTTGGAACGCAAAATTACCCATTATGCTTTGCGTGTATGCGCAAGGAGAATGCTAAGAACTTCCGGTCGGCAGCTGATGCGTGTAAACGGTCAAATTTGGAGAGCTTTGAAACGATAGTTTTAATCTATTTTACCTGCTTTTATTATCTTTGAACTAATAATGTTGTCAATCAGCGCCACCTCCTGGACTGAGCATTTCAAAAAATGTGATCTAATAGGATGGAAAACAGCCGCTGTGAGGCATTTCCCCCTCGTTGTCAGACGGCATCTTGTGCAGTTTAAATGAAGCCTTGTCATCGCTAAAGTCAACAGTTTCTCTTTCTTTCAAATATATAACCAGCCCAAACAAATATAGTTCACCAAAATGTTTGACACACACACGTAGCCTACTGTACTGTCCCACTAACACATTGATTTAATAACTGTGACAAAGTGAAAATAAAGTGACGTTTTGAAATGACAGAAAAACACAAACCGTGGTAAATACAACACACTAAATGAAGCATAAATGGCTCGCGATTAGAATGAACAGCAAATCAGCCAGCAGAGTATAACAGACATTTTATTGGTCATTTTTGTAAATTGCATGACTTACACACCTGTTAAGTTTCATGCCAGTAATCTGGTTTGCTCTATATGCAGTGAAGTATTGGGTGTGTGTGTGTATGCTGAAGAGCCGCTGAGCTAACAGCTGACAGGCCGGGGAAACACACACACTGTATTTCTGACGGCAGACACGTGAACTAGGAGAACGTTTTTCTCTCGCGCTTGAACCACACCTTACAGATTATAACGGCTTTAACACACACATTTCAAAGTTGTGTGTCACAAAAACACTCCGTAATCCACTCAAAACACTACTGAAACCCATTTTCGGAGCGCAAATTACCAGTTGTAAACACTGTAAACGGAAGTTCTAACCATTCTACCGGAAGACGCTGGTCGCTATGGCGCCCTCCATGCATCAGCCAAGAAAAAGGTCTATACATATTCAAATATTCTGTCTTTAAGGTAACTTAACTTGTTTACGTGGAACCTGTTGACATAAAAAAGTTAATCAAAGCCAACATGTCATTTTGATGATCTACACAACATTTCCTTATTCTCAAATGAGCACATGAAGTCAAGAATATAGTATGATGTCTAAAAAGTGCTACGCTGACTGAAAACCTCCTGTGAGTTGTGTGGCTGTGTGAGGTTGGCAGGGATCTGACCTGGACAGACTGCATTGCAGGCGATCTTCTGGACAGACATGCCCTCGCAGAAAGCCCCTCCGTTCAGAGGAGCAGGGTTCGTGCAGGTCCGAGAGCGTTTCTGAACTCCTCTCCCACAGTTCACACTGCAGGAAGACCACTCAGTCCACAGAGACCAACCGCCGTTCACTGCAGAGACAGAGAGATCAGCTGCTGAGTTAAACAACAACTGCCAGAAGAAACACAGACTAGAGGTCAGGAAGAAAATCTTCACTTAAATGTGTGCTCTGACATTTTACTTCTACAAAAATGGCAACAATTTAAACTCCATTTTTTCTGATCGGGTCACACACAATAGGGAAAAAAGAATGCTAAATGCAAATTATAAAATACTACTAATTATATAATTAGGGATATTTACAGGAAAGTAAGCCGTCTAGAGGTCTGCTGTGAATTTACACTGCGTTTTTTTGTCTGACCCATGCTCCTTTTTTTTTATTTTTTTTTTTTTTTTTTTAAGTAGAGCAGAATTTCAGATTTATCATGCATTGTTTGTCATGCTGTATTTGTGCAGTAAACAGGGGAACAGAAACAATCAGATGGTCAGATGATGTTCGGACAAATTTGATAAAAATGTGATCAATTTAGGAATTTTAGATTGTTTTTGTGTGTGTTTATTTCTTCCGTTCCATCTGAATGTCATACTCCTTCTCAATGGGTGGTGTAAATACACTATACGCTAACTGCCATGAAACGAAAGAGAAGAAAGGGGTGTCACATGTTAATTTCGCATGCATAGTGCAAGCAGTCAAGTCCATACCTGCCAACATTTGTCTCTGAAAATCCGGGAGAAGGGGTGATTCATGAACTGAAGAGCGGGGGCGGGGGTGGGTGATTCGCGAACTGAAGAGCGGGGAGGGTGGGGTGGGGGGGGGAATTCCGGGAGTTTTCCGGGAGACAGAACAAAACGGGAGATGGGACTGAAATACGGGAGACTCCCGGGAAAAACGGGAGTGTTGGCAGGTATGGTCAAGTCGCTGCTTGACAATTGGACAATATATTAGGAACATACAGTATAAATTGGGAGCTCTGGCTTTACACTATGGGTCAAAAGTTTTGGGTCAGTTTTTTTTTATTAATTTAATTTAAATTAAATTATTCTTTTCATCAAGGCGGCATTTATTAAATGTAAAACTCGCTTTCATTACTATTACCATTAATGATAATAATAATAATAATAATAAAAATTAATAATAATAATAGTAATAATAAATTAGAGTGATTTCTGAAGGGGGCGTCACAGTGGCGCAGTGGGTAGCATGATCACCTTCCAGCAAGAAGGTCACTGGTTTGAGTCTCGGCTGTGTCAGTTGGCATTTCTGTGTGGAGTTTGCATGTTCTCCCCGTGTTCGCATGGGTCCTCCGGTTTCCCCCACAGTCCAAAGACATGCGATACAGGTGAATTGAATAAACTAAATTGACTGTAGTGTATGAGTGCGTGTGTGAATGAGAGTATATGGGTGTTTCCCAGTACTGGGTTGCAGCCGGAAGGACATCCGCTGTGTAAAACATATGCTGGATAAGTTGGCGGTTCATTCCGCTGTGGCGACCCCTAATGAATGAATGAATGGATAGTTACAGCAAAGTAAGCAGTCTTACTGACTTTTGTTGAGGCCAAAGCTCTGTTTGTGCAAAGAACACGTGCTAAAATTTAGCACTTTGTACAAGTCTTATTGAGAGAATTTTAGCTTTGTTGTGTGTTGTTTGTCATGCTGTGTGCGTGCAGTGAACAGGGAGAACAGAAAAGAGAAACCCTAAAAAATAAATGTAATACTGTAACAGGGATAGTTGTAAATGTAAATTGTCATTATGTACTCTCCCTCATTTCCTTTCAAACCTACAAGTCTTTATTTATTTTTGTAAAACAAATGGGGATTTTTTCGGTTCCTCCGTTGAAAGTCTATTTACCCAAAATATTGATGTTTCAAATGATCCATAAATAGATCATAAAATAGGCAGATACCAACAAGGACTGTTTGTGTGACATATCTTCATCCTAAAAATCTGTAAACAAAACTAAGCTACTGTAAATACAGCCTACAGCAGAGCCTACATACTATCTCCTCTTCTTTTGACTGCTTAAAAAAATGGCACTTCTTTCACTAACAACATGGCAAACATCAGCAAAAAGTACATACAGCCCTCCTACACTCTTCTCCCCTTAGAGACTGATGCTTCCAAACTTCTCCTTACTAACCGTCTACCAAAAAAAAAATCCTCACTTAACCCTGCAGTTCCAGATAACTGCAGATCTCTGACTCTGCTTCCCTTCCTGTCCAAACTCTTGAAAGATCTACCTTTACTGACCAATACTCTGTACCAATCGAGCTTCAGAAGTGTGCCTTCCTCTGAGGCCGCTTGAGTGGTGAGAACTACCTCAAAACTGTCCATCAACATATTCTCTCGATCTTTCTGCTGACTAGAACATGTGAACAATCCAATTCTTCCATCAGTCTTCTCAGAACGGGTATCAGTGGCATTGTTCCTTACTAGCTGGACGTGGACGAATCAATACATCAGACCTCTAGCATTAAGCTAATGCGTGTTTATGTGAATGTATGATTATATCTTGCATTGACTGCTACAGTATACTGTGTGCACATAAGGTTAAGGAGAAGTTCAATTCTGTTATTCAATAGATAGTGTAGTTCAGCTATTAAGTCTGTCATGTCAAAGAATCTCTCTTTTCCCATCTTCATTTTGATATTTGAATTAAGGACAATTTAAAAGTCAGACTTTAGTTTAGTTTAGTTTTTTCTTTTCTTTGGGGCCACCTACATCCCTTCTTTCCCCTTTCCTGTGTTTTGTATTTCATGTTATCATGTAAAGCATGGATCTCAAGCTCAATTCCTGGAGAGCCACAGCTCTGCAGCTGTTTTGCTGCAACCCTAATCAAACACAGCTGATCCAACTAATCAAGGTGTTCAAGACTCTTGAACACCTTGTTAGTTGGATCAGCTGTGTTTAATTAGGGTTGCAGCAAAACAGCTGCAGAGCTGTGGCTCTCCAGGAATTGAGTTTGAGACCCATGATGTAAAGAGTGTACTGTACATATCCTTATATGATCAGGATTCACCTTTTTTACCTTGGCATATAATAAAAGCTATTAGTTTGTACAGTATTTACCTGGTTTTGTGGTTTATTTGTACACATTTCTTTTAATGTCAGTTTTAAGTTTTCGACCATATGGTATTTGGTAGAATGGTAGTTTTTTTTTTTTTTACAAAAGCATTATCTTTCTCTCCATCCAATGATATACTTAATTAATTAATTCATTAATTACAGATATTATTTGTATCATATAGACTACAGGACAAGTCGAATAAAAACACATATTTTTTTCATTACTGTTTTCACGCTTTGCTGCCTTGCTGACATACCAGATGATTTTGGAGTTAATTCAGTAGAAAGTAGTTTATCATCATGCAAAAAATGAAAAAGCACCAACTTTTGTAATGTTGTTATGTTGTAATGCTAAACATAATGGTTGAATTGTGATTATTATGTCACTGTGAGACCAGATGAGAGATCCACCAATCAGAGAAGTTTCTGAATATCGATAGACAGTTTGACTTGATAAAAATGAATGAAAAATATATTGTGTACCTCCATGGGTCCTCAGGGCTATAAGCTTGCATCTTTACATCTACTGTATTACTTTAGTAATTAGAAAAAAACAAAAATATATCAGGGGCCGTCACAGTGGCGCAGTGGGTAGCATGATCGCCTCACAGCAAGAAGGTTGCTGGTTCGAGCCTCGGCTGGGTCAGTTGGCATTTCTGTGTGGAGCATGTTCGCTCCATGTTGGCGTGGGATTCCTCCGGGTACTCCGGTTTCCCCCACAGTCCAAAGACATGCGGTATATGTTAATTGAATAAACTAAATTGGCAGTAGTGTATGTGTGTGAATGCTAGAAGTGTATTAGTGTTTCCCAGTGTTGGCTTGTGGCTGGAAGGGCATCCGCTGCGTAAAACATATGCTGGATGAGTTGGTGGTTCATTCTGCTGTTGCAACCCCAGATTAATAAAGGGACTAAGCTGAAAAAAAATGAATGACTGAATGAATAATATATCACTCACTCTCAGAAATAAAGGTAGAAAAGCTGTCACTGCGGCAGTAACTTTTTAAAAGTTATGCGGGGTGGGGCGCGGCCTTTTCCCAAGGGTGCACTTACTGACTTTCCAAGATCAGTCTTGTACAGCCAGGGGGAGTATTGCTGCTCTGACAGCCAAGTTGAGTCAAAGCTAGTGATGCTACGTTTAGGATTTTTGCAGCTGATATTGAGTACTGATTCCTTGTCATGGTGATCGGCCGATGCAGAGTACCGATTCTAATGCTTCAAGCTTTATAATGCATTAAGCACATTTTCCCTCTATGTGTGAACCTTAAGAGAAGATCTTGCCTTACCTAAGGGAGTAAATCAAGGATGCTGCATATAATCCCTTAAACACGTCTCTTATAACCATTTAGGTGTGAACGTGTCATGGTCAGAAGCAGCTTTACAAAACATAATTTCTCCATTCATTTGACTCTGGCTTAGTCACTTATTTATCAGGGGTTGCCACAGCGGAATGAACTGCCACAGAAAATAATATAACACAGATATAAAAATTGTTATGAAAAATTACAATGCAATTTGGAAACATTGCAAATGATGAAAGAAGAATTCAACATGTCTTAATCAAGAAAAAGTTTGGAGCTCACATTTGATGCATAAGAAGTTAAAATGAACACCTATATATCTAATACTCCTTTACTAAAAGGAAACAGGTCATAAACTACTGTTTATAGCAATAAGCGTATTACAATATTTATATTATAAATATTCATGTTAAAAAATAAATTCTTATTTATCTAATAATTCCAGCCAGCTTTTAGTGAATTTGCAATACTGTCATATCACAGAAATTTCAGTTGTTATATGTAAAAAGGCCTAAATACATGCAGGACCATTCAAATATTTTGCTCGTATCCAACTATTGACAGCAGATCACTCAATGAGAGAGAGAGAGGAAGAGAGGGAGAGAGAGAGAGAGAGAGAGAGAGAGAGAGAGAGAGAGAGAGAAGGAGGGATTTGCACTCGTGATATCTTTACTACTTTATTCATTTACCCGAAGAAATGTAACGCTTAGACCATCACTGTGCCTCTCGCGATCTGTTCTCTGCTCATTCAGTCTCTTCGACATGATTTCCGGGTATTTTAACTCATTTTTGGGGACCACGGGGCCGGTATAAATTTGCGGGAGACTCGCGGTGCTTCCGGGATAAGTCAGGTTGGATGAGACGCTAGATAGGGGCGAACGCATCACAGCAGCTCAAAACACTGGAAAAACAATGGCTGCACTTGCAACAAAGAGAGCATCACCCGCGCGACTTGCGCCAATAAACTAAACAGAGGTCCCATCGCATCTGTATAGCTGCTGTGATGAGCGAATTATGCTCCCACACATCATTTACCTGTGTTGTGGCTGCTGTAGTCTATGCATAATATACGAGAGCATCTTCTGGGGGGCCTTATATAATGGTAGGGAAAACACTGCTAAAGGTATATTAATGTCCACCTCTATGGTACAAAGTGTATCTTTTGAAAAGGAACCATCCCAGTGACAGGTTTTGTACCTTTATTTCAGAGTGTGCTTAGCTAAAGATTAAAGAATGCCATGAGAGTAATGATTCAATTAGCACTTTTGGGCAAACTACTGCTATTAGGGGTGTATAATTTAATAAGTTAGCAGTTAAATTGTGATAATGAGGAACTTCACAGTGCTGTTGCAAGCTTTCAACCATTTCTTAATATTTTTAGCCAAACTGAGGAGTCAATGAAGCATATGGGTGTTGTCTTACCAAACACAACTACAGTAGCTGTAGTACTGCGTCTTTTTGCGACGATGTTAGTGGCGAGGCAGGTGTAGTTGGCAGAGTCCGAAAGTCTGGCTTCATTGATGATCAGATTGTGGTCAGCACGAGTGTCAATGTTATCGTCTTCAAGTGCGCTGACCAGTTCTTCATTTTTCAACCACTCCACCTGAAAAAGAAGAGAAATATTCATTAACCAAGCTTTGAATATTAACCAAAGCTAAGCTGCAAAGGAGCCAAAAAAGATACCAGATTCTATACACAATAAAAGTAGTACATTTTAAAAACACAATTATATTAGAGTAATTATTTATAATACATTTATTTATACGCCTAGAAAAAACACAAGGGCTAAGAGCACCATTTGAAAAAGGCTATTTGTGTTTAGCCAATTTCCTTCTTTAATCCAACTTACTACCTAATCTATCTGATTTGGTCAGTGCCTTCAATGGAACATCGTTTATAAAATCAAATTCTAGCAGGAGCCGCAGCGATGCCCTCTTCGCCCTCTCGTTCTCTGCTCTCATCACAGTGCTTTAAACTTTGTTCTATTCACGGCTCATTTCTCTGAATCACATTAACCCTCATATATATAGTTCATAATATTCTTTAATTAGTTTGTGAGCTATATGACTAACCCAGATGCATAATTAGAGTAATTACATTGTATTATGAGGCTGTAAAAATGCAGTTGGTGAAGTATGAAGTCAAATGGTACACTGTAAAAAAATGATTATAATTTAAAAGATCTGTTAAATGATACAGTTAAAAAACTGTTAATTGGATAATGGAAAGTTCCCTTACTATATACAATCAAAAACTATAATTGAATGAGGCATTTAAAGGGGACCTATTATGCACCCTTTTAAAAGATGTAAAATAAGTCTAAAGTGTCTGTAAAATAAGTGCTTGTGTGAAGTTAAATGTGCCATTTTGGTGACTGTCACTTTAAATTCAAATGAGATTGTGCTCCCGGCCCTCTTTTCAAAACAGGGTGAAGCTATTCCAATGTGTCAGCATAGTGGCAGATTCAAAAACAAGACTAAGTTCCTATGCTAATGAGGGCCCCTCCCCTCTGATGAGACGTACAAAGAGAAAATGTCAATCAAAAGTGTTTCTGCAGTCTGTTTATACAGTATGAAGTGTGATTATAAAGAATAAAATTAATACATTTTTACAATTAAAAGCTGGTACAATTACAAGTTGTTGCCACACAACTTTGTTTAGGCAAGGCAAGGCAAGTTTATTATATAGCACATTTCATACACATTGGCAATTCAAAGTGCTTTACATAAACAGAAATAAAAGACACAAGTATAAGAGAATAAAAACAAATAACAACAGTGAAACAGGTTTTAAAAGAATGAAAAGAAAAGACAGATATAATAGTGCGATCTGTGGGACGTAGCACAGTGCTCATTTAATAAAAGCACAGCTAAACAGATGTGTTTTCAGTCTTGATTTGAATGTATCTAATGTTGGAGCACATCTGATCATTTTTGGGAGCTGATTCCAGCAGTGGAGGGCAAATTAGCTGAAGGCAGAATCACCCTGTTGTGACTGAACTCTCTGAATTTCTAATTTACTTGATCCTAATGATCTGAGGGTTCTGTTAGGTTTGTATTCAGTGAGCATATCTGTAATGTATTGAGGTCCTAGGTCATTTAGTGATTTGTAGTCAAGTAATAATACTTTAAAATCTATTCTGAATGTAACTGGGAGCCAGTGTAAAAACTTGAGGACAGGTGTGATGTGCTCTGATTTTCTGGTTCTGGTCAGAATCCTGGCCGCAGCGTTCTGGAGGAGCTGACTGTCTTTTTGGGAAGGCCAGTGAGGAGTCCATTACAGTAATCCACCCTGCTGCTGATAAAAGCATGAACAAGTTTCAAGTCTCCACTTGAAACAAAGCATCTAATTCATGGTAATGTTTTTGAGATGATAGTATGCTGATTTACTAACTGCTTTGACACGACTACTGAAACTAATATCTGACTCCAGAGTCACACCAAGATTCTTGACCTTATTTTTTGTTGTTTGACCATTAGAGCCAAGGTACGCATTCACCTTGAGAACCTCATCTTGTTCCCAAATGCAATGACTTCAGTTTTCTCTTTGGCACATTCATTCATTTTCTTTTCGGCTTAGACTCTTTATTAATCCGGAGTCGCCACAGCGGAATAAACAGCCAAATTATCCAGCATATGTTTTACGCAGCGGCTGCCCTTCCAGCTGCAACCCATCACTGGGAAACATCCATACACACTCATTCATACACATACAATTCAACCTATACACATACAAAGCAACCCAATTCACCTATGCCATTTATAAAAGTGATTTTTGCATAATAGGTTGCCTTTAAAAGTAAATTTACTGTGAATTACAATTGAAATGAATGCAAAGTTTCGATAAAAAAAGATGTAATCTTGTAATTTAAAGTGAAAACAAATTCAAAAGCACCAAAATCTTGACAAGAATGATTCTAAGTTGATCTCTCTTTTGTATTTTGTAGTGCTGTGTTTATACCATAGTAATCTAGTAGTGTTTGCTTTGCTTTGGATTTTTTAGGGTTAATTATTAAAATCTCCCTAATGCAATAGAGAAATACTGAGAAATCTCTGTAGACTGATGGCATTTCATTCCGTTCAGCCTTATAATCTTAAAATTTGAGCAAAATCAACATTTTTTTCATCACTTTAGAATCATTCAAGTACTAGCTCTAAAGTGATGTTTTTTTAAAGTGAAGTTTTGAATGAATGCCGGAAGAAAGTAGTTTCACAAACAAAAGGATTTTTGAGACTCTCCGTGTTTGATTTTCATTTTTATACACACAATTATGCCTTCAAACTATTGTATAAATGCAATATCACACAAGTAGCAGTGCAATATGGCTGTATATCGTCACGGGTGGGGTACTACGGCACTCGGCCTGCGGCCTCAAGCCAACGCACGCCGTCCACCAGTGCCGATATACTGTAAAGCCATATCGCACTGCTACTTGTGTGATATTGTTCATTTATTTTATTGATTGATTTTATTATATACATATTTTTTTTTTTTACCATAGTCTGTTCTACAAATCTACAAATATTGTAATGTTGCTACCATAGTTTTTATTTCTTGAAGCTGCTGTTTTTTCTGTTTTCTTTTCTTTACAAAAATCAATTTTTTTGTTTTATTTTTATTTATTGTATTGTTGAAAAACAAAATAGCAAGTCTCACAGTCCCGACAATCTCATTAGCCTGGTATATTGTGCTAGCTTAAGAAGGTTTGGAGGCACTTCTCAGCTTAAACCAGCTAAGACCAACAAATCAGCAGGTTTAAGCTGTTTTTTCAGCAGGGAGTAGTAAAGCTTGTGTACGGAAGCGCAGAGCACATTTCTCGTCCAATGTATTTACTCAAGTTTTCAGGGAAACTTGGGAGCTGGAATAGGCAATTAGCACACAGCAAGCAAACCTCTCTGTTGAGACATTTGCCATGCTCTGCATTCTTGAGCACCACTTCCCCTTCGCTATTGAAAGAGTGAACAACCAGACGAGGAAAGAAGAAAGAAATAAAGAAAGACAGGATAGAGGAAGAAAAAGAGTGAGAGGAGGAAAGGTAGGGGACAAATACAAATTAGCTGGGTGAATGTGTGGCAGAAGATGTGAGAAATGAATGGCCTAATTGGCACATTTGTTTCAATTACAGCGTGGCTAACAGTGGCAGGGCTGACAGAGGAGTTTCCACAGTCTCCAGAGGATCCCATGATTTCATTAGAGCCTCCATCCTGCCTGTTTAAGGTCCTCTTGACAGGAGGGGATCAGCCGAAGTGAAGACCTTGCTGTTATCACAAGCACAGAGGCTAGTCTGCTGTCACCAGAAAAGCAGGACAGGAGGTCAGAGCTTTTTGAACTTTGTAAACAGGCTATCAGAATCTGTTTTTTGCAGGTGATTTTTATAGTACCTGCGAGTGCTGGAGAAGAGGCTGTTGAGGCTGCTTCATATTTTAGCAGGGTAATTACTAAGATTAAACAGCTCTGATAGACAGCCCTCGGGGAGCAGAAATATAACGCCGCCTCGCTGACTGCGAATTCAATCAAACCCACACGCGCACAACACAACGACAAGACTGACACAAACAGACACACCTACAATCGCTTTGAAATTGCTTTTGACACCAACCTTTGATAGTGCGGATGTGAATTTCTAGTACTGCTTTTGTTGTCAGCTTTGATATACAATGAGTAAGAAAAAAAAAGTCAACAAACAGCTTTCAAATGAGTTTTCCGTTTAAGCACATCATTGCAAAATACATTTTACAAATTAATCACCTAACTAAAATGTATTTATGTTCTTGGTTGTTTTGTTGTCATTTATTGTATTAGCATAAATGTTATACATGAGTAGCAGTCAGAACTTACACAGTAGATTACCTACACATTGTAATTCATTGCTGATTACAATTCACATAGTTAAAACTGTAGTAAGTACACTCAGAAATGACTTTTGTTGCTTGTTCAAACTATTCATTTAAAGGGCACCTATATTACCCCTTCTTCAAGATTTAAAATAAGTCTTTTGTGTTTCCAGAATATGTTTGTAACGTTTCAGCTCAAAACATCCATCAGATTATTTATTATAGCTTTCAGAATATTAGAATTATCTGCTCTGAACACAATGTAGCTGTTTTTGTTGGCTGTTCCTTTAATGCTAGTTCTCCCCACCCACCATTCCCACGTGCCTGTCAGAGTGTGCCTCAATCTCCACCTCGGCTGCGTCAGATAAACAGCACAGTGACAGACATGAAGGAAGTAGATCTCACGTAACATTTATGAGAAATACTACATTAAGAAATTTACCTATGATTATTTCACGCACACACACACAGACACACACACACACACACAGACACACACACACACAAAGCGGACACACACAGCGCACGCGTTTAACTTTGCACGCAAATGTGACAGGATACATGTTAATATTCACTGCTGTGTGGATATCCGTTATGTTGATGTACAAAATAAACCAGATTTAACGTCCACAAACCAGGATTGAAGCATCTTCTTTTATAATTGTACTGACATGCGGCTGTGGTGATAAAGTAAAGATGGTAAAATCGCTGTAATTCATTACAAACATGCACTGTTTTAAAAACGTGTTAAACTTGTAAAACTCATTCTTGTTCACATTTGATGATGACTGATGGTCACAGCGAGCTGAAAAGATCTTTTAGTCCCAGTTGCTTTGCACAAGTCCTGTCTTGTTGATATGATTATACGTTTACTATGGAGACATGTTAATACACAGCTGTCAATTAAATCGGTGGGCAGGAAAACCGCACACCATCTCATTGCGGTGGACCTCAAAATGGGAGGGATTTGGATCCTATTTTAACGTCAGGAAATAAAAAAAATAAAAAAAGAGACTTATTGTGTTTCTATCACCCCAATATGACTGTAGACACACTATATCTACACACAGTTCTGTCCAAACAGCTTACAAACAATGATTTTCATCATAGGTGCCCTTTAAAATAAGTTAAAACATTAGAATTAGATTTTTCTTTGGACAATTTAACTGTTTTATGTTCAATCCACCTAAATGTCTAATAATCTGTGTTGGGACAACATGAAGGAACTACAACCCAGCATTTTTACAATGTATACTCCAGAGGTGGGACAAAGTCATTGATTGGCAAGTCACAAGTAAGTCTCAATTCATTGCGCTCAAGTCCTGAGTCAAGTCCCGAGTCAAGACAGGCAAGTCCCGAGTCAAGTCCCAAGTCAAAGGCCAACAAGTCTTAAGTCAAGTCCAAAGTCCTACGGTTTGACTTTCGAGTCTTTGAGTCTTTTTAACAGAAAAATTAAATGTATGGACAACGCAGTGGCGCAGTAGGTAGTGCTGTTGCCTCACAGCAAGAACGTCGCTGGGTCGCAGGTTCGATCCTCGGCTGGGCTGGGTCAGTTGCCGTTTCTGTGTGGAGTTTGCATGTTCTCCCTGCGTTCGCGTGGGTTTCCTCCGGGTGCTCCGGTTTCCCCCACAGTCCAAAGACATGCAGTACAGGTGAATTGGGTAAGCTAAATTGTCCATAGTGTATGAGTGTGAATGTGTGTGTGGAAATTCCCAGAGATGGGTTGCGGCTGGAAGGGCATCCGCTGCGTAAAATCGTGCTGGATAAGTTGGTGGTTCATTCCACTGTGGCGACCCCGCAAGGGACAAAGCCGACAAGAAAATGAATGAATGAATGAATTAAATGTATACAGATTATATATGGTTGTAAGATCTGTATTTATTAAATAAACCTTTTTTTATGAAAGAACATTGCTACAAATGTAATTGTCTGAAACAGTGCTGAACAGTGCTACGTTTAGTCTCCACAGCATATTGCACAAGAACGAGTTGACCTTGTATTGCAAAACAGGTCTGAAAAACTGAACCAACTTTCTGAAATTGTCTTCACCTGAAATGATTGTTTCAAAACTAAAATATATCCTTAAACTAAAAACCATGCCTTTACCCTCAAAACATGTACTTAGATAAAGAGAGGATCAAAACTATAGTCCTCCAAACAGTTTTACTTTACTTAAATGTATCACCACAAAAAATATATACTTTTCAGTATTACAGTATTACTACTTTCAGAAGTGTAACCAGGTCCTTTTCAAACATATCTCCACAAATGAAAATCACACCCCAAAAATCAGTGTCCTGACTCTCCAAAACTCTTCGTCACAAATATCCACAGTTTTGCAAAACAGTCCTTTTTTAAGTTTTCAAACATTTTTTCTAACAATGTTTTCAGATGGCTGCACGGTGGCGCAGTGGGTAGCACGTTCACCTCACAGCAAGAGGCGTGGGTTTCCTCCGGGTGCTCAGGTTTCCCCTACAGTCCAAACACATGCGCTATAGGTGAATTGATTAACTAAATTGGTCGTAGTGAGTGTGTATGGCCAGTACTGGGTTGTGGCTGTAAGGGTGTCCACTGCGTAAAACATATGCCGGAACAGTTGGCGGTTTATTCCGCTGTGACAACCTCTAAAATAGAGACTAAGCTGAAGGAAAATTAATGAATGAATATTAATTTCATTAGAATGAAATTCTATATCGAGGACCACAATGGAAATAAGCCTGTGGCTTTTTTTGTGTATTTTATCCTCGACAGTTTTTAAAATATGTATGAATTAGTCAAACTGGACTTGTTTGTATATTTTTGTTAAAATTGTCAAATAAAATCAATCAATCAATCAATAGATTGTATAGAACACAAAACATATGTTTTATAGAATTATCTATTGTGTGCTCTCTTAGACCTGACTTATGGCCAAAATTAGGTTTATTAAGTCTAAACTCCCTGACTTCATCCCTCCTTTCTGCTTCAGACAAAAAAAAAAAACTATCAGGAGATATGCTTAGTCAAAAAAAGATCATCATCATATTAGTTAAACTTCAGTTTTGTCAACTTCCAAAAATTCACTGAGTTCTGACACCTGTACATTAAAGGCTGTTACCCCTGCCATGAAACGCAGCCCCTCTGAAATGTGCATTTATTAACTTAAATTGATAATTATTTAATAACATCATTATGACACTAATGAGAGTGAACCCTTCCCTTACAGAAGATTACAGATTTTCTTTTACATTTATTTGTAATCCTAGTGAGTTTTAAAATGCGTTTCACTTATTGTTTCTGCTTTATCCATCAAGATAACAGTCATATTATTTTTTTTTATCAATTATGGCTTTTGGTTTTTATGTAGACTGAGAATCCCTATGAAAGTCTATAAAAGGGGTGCATTTTACAGCAGGGGTGTGTTTCTCGGCACAACACCTGTTGCACAACGCATAAGTGGCGCGTGAGTAGCGCCTATTTTTTTGGCATGCATGTTCACAATCAGGATTCATACCGGGAGCGGGAACGCGAGCAGCGCATCAGCGTCAAGCAGGAGCGGTGCGAGAGGCGCTGGGGTATGTTTTCTGCGTGCATGTGTCAGTTTTTTTTTTTTTTTTTGAAGATTTATTTTTGGACTTTTTGCTTGATTAGATAGGACAGTATTGAGACAGGAAGCGAAGTTGGAGAGAGAGAGGGGGGTAGGGTAGGGAAATGTCCTCGAGCCGGGATTCGAACTCCGGACGCCCTGACGTGCTACTGCACCATATTTCGACGCGCTAACCACTAGGCTATTGCGCCGACTGTCAGTTTGTTTTTGATTACTTTCACCAGCATTGGATCGGTTGCACATAGAGAGAACAACATCTTTATAAAACGATATTATGACGGGAAAAAAATATTTCACGGGATGATTTTTCTGCGTGAGAGCATGAGAATAGTCAATTGTGTGACTCTCACGCATTCCAGCCCTGACGTAGGCTACCTCATACAAACAATCCGGCTTTCAAAATCCCGATCAATATGAACCAGCATGGGTTTACAGATTATTTGAAAGGTGACGTTGAGGAAATGTACAGTCTAATTGATATAAACATGCAGCTATTAAATTACTTAGCTGATAAGGTAGTCTTGACATTCATTCAAAACTTACCTTTCTTTGTGCAACTTCAAGTGTCGAACAAAGTTGGAAGTTGTGGCATCTCCGCCTATAATCTTTGACCCACATGTTTTACATACTGCAATTCGTTTTTTGTTGACCAACTCATAATTTTATAGCCAAACGAAACTATCTTCGATATCATTTCGCAAACTGGCGTGTTCACATTGTTGTCACGATAGACACTGTTGAATTAAAACAATCTACTCTACTTTGATTGGATGTCGTGCCGGATGTGCGCATGCTCTCTGTCACACACACGCACACAGACACATAAACAGAGATAGAGCGGTCCGTGTCAACATACTTTTTATCTTTGGGCTTTTTATGGGAAATAGCAAGTCTTTACAAGTCAATAGGCGCAAGTCCAAGTGAAAGGCACAAGTTATTTATGTTAAAGTCCAAGTCGAATTGCAAGTCTTTTTATATTTTGTCAAGTCAAGTCTAAAGTCATCAAATTCATGACTCGAGTCTTACTCCAGTCCAAGTCACATGACTCGAGTCCACACCTCTGGTATACTCTAAAAATACAAGGTTGCTAAATTTGGGTAAAATTTAGACAACCCAAATAGATGGGCTTATGAACTACAAATCCCATCATGCACCTCACACACACACACCTGTTTCTGGACCACTGATGATTACACACACACAGCTGGAGGCTGATCAAAGACTGATTACACAGACTAAATTCTTAGTCTAATTTTTCCATTTGCTTGTAAGTTGAATATGCTTCTGGATTTCCCTTATTTCATTTGCCACCCAACTTCCTGGTTACAATGTTGATAAAAAAATACAAAGATAATGAAAATACATTCCATTTTTTGTTATTTATTGCCATTGTTTTTTTTTTTTCATTATGCACTAAACTCATTCATAATCAATGATGTAAAGTAACTAATTACAAATACTCAAATTACTGTAATTGAGTAGTTTTTCTCAGGAATTGTAATTTACTGAGTAGTTTTAAAAATGTGTACTTTTACTTTTTCCTGAGTACATTTTTAGTGCAGTATCTGCACTTTTACTCCACTACTTTCTTTCAACCTGCAGTAACTACTTTATTTTTCTTGTCCATGGGGATTAGAAAAATCAGTCCTGTGATTCCTGTCCGATCAAATCACACATACCGTAGAAGGTAAATCGCATCATAATGAGCTACCTCAAGATGTGTGCACTTTATAATTGCAGCAAACTGTTTGGAAGTATTAAAAGTGTCCATGAAGATGTTTAAAATCTTTACGCGCATTGACCCAAAGACTGTTTAGATGCATGTCACCGATGAGAAGATGACGGATGTTTACTGTATGATGACCGAAATGGCCTTAAACACCCAGCAGGCACAGGACCTCAACATGACGTCTGATTGACGTTGAACTCTAATGTCAATGTCCAATGTCCAACCTAAAACCAACCAAATATCATCGTCTAATGATGTTACAGCTTTACATTGTGTGAACGTTACCACTATGACATCTATCAGATGTTGGATTTTGGTAGCCGTACCTGACGAATAAATGTCAGTATTTGACGTCAATATGACATTGGTTTAAGATGTTGGCTCGACGTTGGATTTTGGTCACTTTCTAACAATCTAAAATCAACCAAATATCAACGTCATTTGACGTCATTATTGGACATCAAAAAACGTTGTCCTTAGATTCTTGCTTGACAATTGATTTTGGTCAACCGACATTACAACCTAAATCAAACCTAATATTAACGTCTCATGATATTGTGTGCCTTCTGGGCAATAACTAAATGCACTACAGAATATTACGTTTATACACATCCACAAATTACATGTAAACGCATTAGCTTTTTACAGAGTAATACTCACTACTCTTGAGTACTTTTAAAAGGGCTACTTTTTACTCATACTTTGAGTAATATTTACAACAGATACTTTTACGCTATTTGCACTACATTTTTAGACAAGTAATGATACTTTTATTTGAGTATGATTTTTCAGTACTCTTTCCACCACTGTTCATAATGCAAAAATTAAACAAAATGTTTTCAATCAATATAATGAATGTAAACACTTTGTTTTTATTTGTATTTTATTTGTTTACTTGAGTGTCAAATGATTTAATGATTGCCATATTAACTTTTCAGTTCCTCTAAATATTTTAGGTCAAAGGGGTTCTGCTGGATAACAAAAAGGTGGGAATTCCAATGTCACAAACAGACATTAATAAACAACAAAATGGCATTACATGGCCAAAGCCAAAATATTTTAGAATCCTTATATTATCTATGATACAGAAATAGCATTTCACAACTAAAAATCATAATATGTAAATCAATAAAAAGTACCTGTGACTTTGTTATGAGTATTTAAAATGTACATATGCTGCATCCCAATTCGCCTAATTATACGACATGCTGAAAGTATGTACTTTTTTGTGTAACAGACAATTATTTAAGCTTTGGGAAGTACTACTACCTCATTAATGAACCATTATGTTGCTTAGTAACATGCCCTGTCAATCAACTTGTCACATCATCCACATTTCTTAAATACTATATTTCCTACCATATTGGAAAAGCAGCAGCAGGTTAATCTGCCATTCACAAGTCTTTCATGCAGAGAAATCTTCTCAGGTGTTTGCATAATTATGCATTCAGGAGTTAATGACCAAACACATCTTTATAAAAGTCTGCATAGTTGTTGCAGATGAAATATACAGTAATGCGAAAAATGTGAACAAAATATATTCCAAAAGGTTATATATTATTTACTTTTCAACTTTAACTTCTATCATTATCTTTATTTATCGATTACATTTAACTTCATTCATTCCTTTGGCTTAGTCCTTTATTTATCAGGGGTTCCCACAGCAGAATGAACACCAACTATTCCAGCATATGTTTTAAGCAGCGCATGCCCTTCCAGCCGCAACCCAGTACTGGGAAACACCCATACCCTCTCACATTCACACAAACACACACTCATAGACTATGGCCAATTTAGTTTACCCAATTCACTTATACCGCATGTCTTTGGACTGTTGGGGAAACTGGAGCACCTTAAACCAGCGACCTTCTTGCTGTGAGGCGACAGTGCAAACCACTGAGCCACCGTGCCACCACATTTAACTTTAAGATATTAAAATATATTAAGACATTAATTTACTAATTTAAGATATTAATTAATAATCATTCAAACATCTTATCTAAAGTCTCTCCACTTAACCATCAGTCTTACATATCTGCCATGTTTGTAAACACTTTTTATCCAGGTCTGTAGTTCTAATTGAATTCACATCCCACACACAATGTATTGTGGGTAATATTAGCCATTAGAGTAAGTATGAATCTGCACTTCGAATTTCTACCAGAAATAGTAGGCCATTCAAGCAACTTTGAATCTTCATTTCAACATATTATATACTAATTCTATTTTTGAATACTATTTAAGATGGATATTATGCTAATTGAGAATATTATGCAGCAATAATCTACATTATATTTGAAATCTGGTTACATAATCCAGATTGCATGCAATCATTTCTCAAACACTTACGACACCTAAATCCACTATGTTTGCCAACCCAGGCCAACCACCTAGGAACAAAATATATGCATGTGGAGACACTAAAAAAACAAGATATTACAGTCTGGTGTCATGAGGAAACATTTTATGGTTTGTCAGTTAAGTGGCTAATTCATATGAATTCGTACGAGTTCAGTACGATTTTAAAAAGGAGGCGTGGCACCCAACCACACCACTAAACCCAGCCGTCATTGGGGGATGAGCAAATTGTACTAAATTGTACAAATAAGATCATACGAATTAGCCACTAATTCAAAAAGTTACAAATTGCAGTGAGAGTGTGTTGGATATCCTATTGCGCCTTGCTTGTTTTATGGCAGTTTCAATTTGAAATTTCCAATGAATGGGGCTAAGAAGTGCTTTCAATGTTCTCTACGGCAGTTAAAGTGACTGTGGCAATGTTTTATTTCATGCATGTACAGTATAGCAGTTCAAAAATCAAATGGCTAATGATTGGCACTAAAAGATTAATCACAATGCAACCTACACTTAAAGCTTACCCTTAATCTAACGGACAGTGAAAACTATGTTTGATAAAAACACTTTTGATAAAGCAACCGTGCCTTTTACTTTGTTTACACACAGGTTTGAGCTGTTTCATTAAAAAAAAAAACATTTTCTGGGACTTCTGAGTCCTCTTGTTTACATTTTTGGAGTAAAAAAAAGAAAGTTAATAGAGTCTATATTACATTCAGATTAAATTATCACTTTCTGATACTGCACCATTAACACTTCCATACATAAAATATCATCTGCTATAACTGGATTATCCCTTGTGAAATAGGAGATCCACATTAAGATGAAAATGAACTGAGAAACTGGTTTATTTATGGCAACAGAATCTTGCTTGGGGACCCTAGCAAGAACTTGGCAGTAAGAGCTTACTCCAGTCTTGAGAATAACAGACAATCAGCTGGAGAGTGTGGGCAAAGCAAAGTGTCTGCTTTTGTGGAAAATTATCCAATTGTTCAAGTAATTCAAGGCCTGCCAAGTTTTCAGGGTTAGAAAACTGCTCTAATGCTACAGTGAGTTGTGATTCTACATACACTAGCGCTATTAAGCTCAAGCACTTGACAGCAGAAAACCCAGACCTGGGGAATCATGATTCTGACCCTTACATCTTTCAACATATGCAATAAAAATCTCTATTAACTTAATATCATCCCTGTTTTACTTCAGGCCAGTCTCCATTCTACTTGTTACATTATATATAGGAGTGTCTTGTTCTTATATGACCCAATAGGGCTTTTCACAATTGAAATAGTTAATCCTGGGCCATTTTAAACCTACAGTAAGGTAAGTGGAATTTTGGTTCTTTCTTTGTTTCACACTGCTCCAAATATAACAAAGGCTAACACTTAATCCTATTAATTTATATGTGATGATTCACATTCCTAAACCATGAGATGAGATCTTTATTTGCATGTACGCATTATCAGTGTCACAGTTCAATCTAATTTTCGATCATCAGCCCTGTTGGTACATACAAAAACAACTACTTAAATCCTTATTGAGCAGTTTCAGTGTCAACAAACAACAGTGAGCTGAAATTGTCAGTAACACACACGCAAACACACACATACACAAGGATAATCACAAACAACAGGACCAATACAATTAAAAATAAAGCCTTAATAATAGTTTAAACTTTACAGAACTATAATTAAGTAATCAAATGTAAAAATAAAATCTTGTCTTAACATGATCAATTAAATTCACACTGATTCATATTAAAGTTACTATAATTATTCCGTGAAGATCAGTGAATGTTTCTCTCATTTTCTTGTTTATTATTTGACTTTGACATTGTCCCAATTTGTGCATTGTGTGTTTGGTCAAATGCAAATGCACAAATCATTCACATACTTTCCTAACTTTTGAAGTTTGAAACATAACTGACAGTTTGAGTGAAGGCGAACACTAGGATCATACATACTTTTGTATTTGTCTGTTTTAGAGTACACCTGAGGCTCCATGCTTTGTACCATCTCGGATCATGTGCATAGAAGTCACACGGGGAACAATTTCTTATAAGGGCATGAGGTTCCACAGGAAAGACAACAGCAGCACATCACTTAAAAAACACACACACGCAGGACAGCATTGTGCTTTTGTATTCGTTGGTAAATGTCATTTTTGTAAATAACTTATATTGTGATATGAGATATTTGTCATGTTGCCCAGTCATAACATACATTCTGAATTAATTTGTATTTATTTATTAATGATTATGGTGGGTTAATTAAGTCAAATTTACGCTAATTATGTTTACAGCTGTTCACCAACCAAGTCTCCAATCAAGTTAGTTTATTATAGAACCTTTGCATGGGAAAGTTTGTGCGTACATCACTTTTTTTATCATCACATCTCATTTATAAATGAGATCCCAGGTCATTAAATCATCTTTGAGAGATGGGGGCCCTACAGTATGCAATTTGTTTACTTTGCATAAAAAGAGGAGCAACACAATGCCAAATTAGAGCTAACGCTGCTCTAGAGCATGGTTGCATTACCACAGGTAAACAAAAAGTGCTAACACTACTTTAAAACAGCATGTGTAAAATGTTCCTTCAGGATTTGAACCAGTAAACATTACACCACACCCTAGATCCCAACAGTCAAATAAATAAAACAATACCAAGTGGACATTCTATTACTTTTGTTATGACTTTAGCATAGGAAAAAATAGGTTGAGCAAAATAATTAACACATTTTTCAATACCCATTGACAAGCATGTCAACATGAAAAATTTACTAGCATATTTTGGCTTTCCATCATGCAAGATTTATTTGTAGAGTGATTAATAATTTAATTATAGCATTTCTATAATAAATGAACGCTGAGAACATGTTTGATTTTGATATCTAAAACACATTTCAAAACTCAAGAGTGAACATCAGGTTATTTATTTCACAATATTACTGTCCATCAAAACTTTAACAGCTATGAACTGCACATTTGAAAAAAAAAAAAAAACACATAAGGCTCTACTAATGTTCATTCTTCCAGCATATGTTTTACACAGCGGATGCCCTTACAACCGCAACCCAGTATTGGGAAACACCCATACACTCTTGGATTCACACACACAATCATACACTACAAACAATTTAGTTAATCTAATTCACCTACAGCGCATGTCTTTGGATTGTGGAGGGAAAATGGAACACCCGGAGGAAACCCCCACGTGCACATGGTGAGAACATGCAACCTCCACACAGAAATGCCAACTGGGCCAGCCGGGACTCGAACCAGCGACCTTCTTGCTGTGAGGCGACAGTGCTAACCACTGAGCCACTGTGCCGCCCTTTATTAATGTTAGGTAATGTATTTGCTAACATGAACTAACAGTGAACAATACATTTATTTCAGCATTTATTCATCTTTATTATCATTGCTTAGAGAAAATGCAGTCATTCATTGTTAGTCCATATTAACTCACTGTGCATTAACTAACGTTACCATTAACAAGCATGACAAGTTTAAAATGCATTAGTAAATGTTAAACTATGATTAATAAATGATGTACAGTACATGTATTATTTATTCCCAGTTCATGCTAATAAATAAATTAACTAACATTACCTAATGGAACCTTGTTTTAAATAGTTAAAGCAATCCCTTTAATCTAATCATCTTGGTCAAATTAATATTTGCCGTCTCAATCCACACATTAATTCCATTTGCACACACTTTTCAAATTTTCATATTTCAAATGTTCCCTTACTCTGGAGCTTAGATTTGCTTTGATGCACCTTTAAACCAATATATACATTCACCGGCCACTTTATTAGGTACACCTTTCCAACTGCTCAATGCAAATTTCTAATCATCCAATCACATGGCAGCAACTCAATGCATTTAGGCATGTAAACATGGTCAGGATGATCTGCTGCAGTTCAAACCGAGCATCAGAATGGGGAAGAAAGGTGATTTAAGTGACTTTGAATGTGGCATGGTTGTTGGTGCCAGACGGGCTGGTCTGAGTATTTCAGAAACTGCTGATCTACTGGGATTTTCACGCACAACCATCTCTAGGGTTTACAGAGAATGGTCCAAAAAAGAGAAAATATCCAGTGAGCGGCAGTTCTATGGGCGCAAATGCCTTGTTGATGCCAGAGGAGAATGGCCAGACTGGAGCTGATAGAAAGGCAACAGTAACTCAAATAACCCCTCGTTACAACCAAGGTATGCAAAAGAGCATCTTTGAATGCACAACACGTCCAACCTTGAGGCAGATGGGCTACAGCAGCAGAAGACAACACCGGGTGCCATTCCTGTCAGCCAAGAACAGGAAACTGAGGTTACAGTTTGCCCAGGCTCAACAAAATTGGACAATAGAAGATTGGAAAAATGTTGCCTGGTCTGATGAGTCTCGATTTCTGCTGCGAAATTTGGATGGTGGGGTCAGAATTTGGAATCAACAACATGGAAGCATGGATCCATCCTGCCTTGTATCAACGGTTCAGGCTGGTGGTGGTGTAATGGTGTGGGGAATATTTTCTTGGCACACTTTGGGCCCGTTAGTACCAATTGAGCATCGTGTAAACGCCGCAGTCTACCTGAGTATTGTTGCTGACCATGTCCATCCCTTTATAACCACAGTGTACCCATCTTCTGATGGCTACTTCCAGCAGGATAACGTGTCATGTCATCAAGCACAAAACATCTCAGACTCAGACTGGTTTCTTGACCATGACAATGAGTTCACTGTACTCAAATGGCCTCCACAGTCACCCGATCTCAATCCTATAGAGCACCTTTGGGATGTGGTGGAACGGGAGATTCACATTATGGATGTGCAGCCGACAAATCTGCAGCAACTGTGTGATGCTTTCATATCAACATGAACCAAAATCTCAAGGATTAAGGCAGTTCTGAAGGAAAAAGGGGGTCCAACTCGATACTATTAAGGTGTACCTAATAAAGTGTTTTATATATATTGGTATCGATCACAATAAATTTAACTAAAACTTGGCAAAAAAAAAATTGTGCAAACTCTTCTGTGACTATTATGTTGTTGGCAAATCATGCAGAGTTGAAGCTAAGCATAAAGCACAGAGTCAATCCCTTTCATCCTCTCCTCTCCTGATCACACAACCACATTACCATTCTTCCCAGATCAGCCTTATCACAGCTAAACACATAGAGACAGGACACCACCCGGCTCCATCGGGCCTGTAATTGGCTTGTTAGATCATGAGGATCATCACTCACTTTCATGGTGTCTGGAAGAGGACAGGAAAGAGAGGAGGGAAAGAGAAACAGGTAAACTGAACACTGAGCTCTTGGCAAGCTCTTGATGTATATTAAAAGTCAAAAGAATGCTAAGGAAACTGTTGTCAGTTATGGTCAGTGCTGTAAAGAATTACAAATACTCAAATGACTGTAATCGAGTAGTTATTGTACTTTACTAAGTAGTTTAATATATATATATAGCTCCGGTTTCCCCCACAGTCCAAAGACATGCGGTACAGGTGAATTGGGTAGGCTAAATTGTCCGTAGTGTATGAGTGTGAATGAGTGTGTGGATGTTTCCCAGAGATGGGTTGCAGCTGAAAGGGCATCCGCTGTGTAAAAATGTGCTGGATAAGTTGGTTCATTCCTTTGTGGCCACCACAGATTAATAAAGGGACTAAGCCGACAAGAAAATGAATGAATGAATGAATATATATATATATATATATATATATATATATATATATATATATATATATATATATATATATATATATATATATATATATATATATATATATATATATATATACACTTTTAAAGGTTCAAGACACACTTGAGTACTTTTTTGAGATTTTAACAGATGTGTGTGTGTTGAGCGTTAGAAACTAAATAACTTTGAGCTTTTGTCAGCTAATTTGATCTTCCGCGTTTAAAATCACTATTGGGACAGGATCAAAATTGGGACGTAGCGTCAATCTGCCAGTCAAGTGATGACGTGTCGGTTTCTCATTATAATTAATAGCTGAGTTTTTTTATCCTATGAGAAGACCCTGCTTTTTAATTATTCATGACTGCACATGCTTTCTATAGGCAAGGCAGCAACTGCCAAGCTGTGACACCGCATCTGCTCACAGCACACAGTATTTAGTCGTTCATGAAGGGTCGTATGTGTTTGTTTCCTTGATCCACAGGGTTTGTTGGATGTTTTCACCACAATGCTGTCAGGGCCGATACAGCAATGCTGTTGGTTTGCAGCAAGCATTTTTTTGTCGGGAGAGCTGTAGGCTACGAGAATTAGAGAATGGGGGACTTTGTCTTTTATCAGTTGAGTTTGTTACCATTCAGACACATCGACTATATCCGTGCTGCTCTGTTCGCACATATTTAAAATCCTCCAGATTACTGGCAGGGCTGATGATTGAAATAGACAGGGAAAAAACCTGCTGCACTGCTCCACTGCATTCAGACCCGTGGATTGAGGAGGAGAGAAGAATAAACATGATTATCTTTATAATGATATAGCAAATTGTGGTTATGTGTATATGAAATTACGAATAACATATGTAGCATTACTTTGCATTTTACTTTGTAAACTATAAAATCATGGGTCTCGTCACAGTTTGTGTCTCATTTTGTGAGGCAACTGACAGTTGTTCACCTCTTTATCCCCTGCTCTGCTGGCCACGCCTCTCCTCCCTTTTCTCTCAGCGCTCCACGCCCATCATGAAGCATTTTTTGAACAAATTCTGAGGTAGACTTGAACAGAAAGAAGGGGGTTTCATGGCCCTTTAACTGAGGACACTTTTAGTGCTGTATCTGTACTTTTACTGCACTATTTTCCTTCAATATGCAGTCACTATATTTGTATGTTTCTTATTTTTTTGTCCACAGTGATTGGCTAATAGTAAAATAATCGGTCATGTGATTCCAGTCCAATCAAAATTGCAAAAAGTGTCCAAGAAAAAAAAAAAAAAAAAAACTTTACACACAATGATCTAATAATTGTTTAGAAATAATGTTACTGCTGAGAAGATTAAATTACATGAAATTACATTTTAAAAGTGCACTACAGAATTTTACGTTTTCAAATTCATACATGTATAAACTGCTTGTATCCTATCAGTGCTGCACAAGCTTGGTTTGCGACGCCAGTTGCTGGACATTCCTAGCTTATTAGTAATGGTTCAAAGTGCATAACCTAAGCGTTATCATATCATCAGAGCTAGACTTTTGCCTCCTTTTTAGAATTTTAGGTTACACAGATTTTGCTGTGCATTTAAATGCATGAACCTGCTTTCTGTCAGCTTATTATAGGTGCATACATTAATATGCTGTGTTCTCACATTAAATTCTCACATTTAAAATTTGTAGTTATTGAAAGGCAAATAATTTAACTTAGACTTAGAAACACTCTTTAAATTAACATAAGGTGGAATCCTTTTCACAGCATAATACTGACAACTCTTGAGTACTTTTAGGTCTATTTTTACTCATACATTAAGTAGCATTTATAACAGATACATTTACTCTACTTGCACTACATTTTTTTTTGGCAAGTAATGGTATTTTTACTTGAGTATGATCTTAGAGTATGATTCTTCCTACTACTGGGTATGGTTAATTTAAGTATTAACTTTATTTTTTATTTCTTCTAAACAATTTAAGGAGAAATATACAGACAAATGGGGCAATTATTGGCATGCAGTAAAGATATAAAGAGATAAATGCTGATTGCATGGATTATATAATGTGGATAAATCTGATGAATAGGGATGCTCCGATCAGGATTTTTGCAGCCGATAGGGAGTACCAATTCCTTGTCATGGTGATCGGCCGATACAAAGTACCGATTCTGATGCTTCAAGCTTTATAATTTATAAAACCCATTTTCATTCTAAGTATAAGAGTTAAGCGCCTTACCTAAGAGAATAAATGAAAGATATAATCTACATATAATCTCTTAAACATGTCTCTTATAACCATTTAGTGTAGACATGTTATGATCAGAAGCAGCTTTACAGAAAATAATAGATAAAACAAATAAAAAAAACAAAAATTGGTAAGATAAATCACTAACAAAGCAATTTGGAAGAAGAATTCAACATGTCTCAATGAAGGTTAGAGCACATACTGTATTTGATGCATAAGAAGTAAAAATGCACCTATAAATCCATTACTTTTTTACTAAAAGGAAACCGGCCTATAAACCACTTTTATTTAAATGTTCATTACAATAAGCTTATTACATTGAGTTATATTATTAAATATTCAATTTAAAAATAATTTAAAACTTTTTTTTATTTGCCTAATATTTCCAGCCAGGTTTTAATGAACTTGCAATATTGTTGAAAACACAGAACTTTCAGTTCTTATGTGTAAAAAGATTTCAGTTCTAATATGTCCTCTGCTTGTAAACTCGTAAACAAACACTTTTGATCAGTTCATGAGATCGGCCAGATTAGTGAGTACCGATAGAGTCATGAAATGTGATTATCGGCCGATACCGATCAATCGGAGCATTCCTACTAATGAGTTCAAGTCAAAAGATCTGACTTACAATTGTAAGCACAGATATTTTGACAAGAGTACTTTCAGTAGCAGGATATTTTCTTAAAAGCATTTATACAAATGAAATACTAAAGGGATCTAATTTGTTTTTGTTTTTCTTTTTCCTGCAGGCTCATTTTTAAGCTTTCCAAGCCAATCAAAGGAGACTACATTAAAAGGGAAGGTGATAGCAATTTTCCAGTCCAACTTAAAAGTTTTAGGAACAAAAAACCATAGACTTCAGAAGTATAACCCAGAGTGCATAATCTCATTAAAAAGATTTTATGATAACACAGTCTAGACCAACTATGCAGAAAGGCTTAAACAGCTCTCTGGGGAAACTCGTTTACTGCTATAGTTTAGCTCTAAAACAGGAAACTTGTTTTCTTTCTAAAAGGTCATTTCATTTTTTGTGTTTGAGTTGTAATTACTGAAGCACTGAGAAGCCCCCCTGTGTCGACTCAGAATCATTTCAGTGTTTTACTCGCCACTCAGCTTCAGCATATTAATACTGTTACTATTTAGAACAGGGGTCTCAAACTCAAACTGGCCGGGGGCCATATCAGTGACTGACAATTTATGGAAAGGCTGTTTTAACGTTCAAGCACAAGAAAAGTGGAAACCTGATGTAATTGATTCCCTCAGACATTCTTCCCGAGAGTATCAAAGCTCCTTCTTTTTGTTTATTGTTGTACATATTGAAGGGATAGTTTAAATTGCTATGAAAATACTACAATTTAATAATAGGCATAATAATAATTATTATTATTATATCCTATTTAATTGTTGCTTAACCAAAAGTTTAACAGATAGCGTAGAACAGCAGAAAACAGTTTGAGTAACTTTACTGGTAATTGTTCTTCTCAATTGTATCTTTCTTTTTTGTAAAACTACAACAAAGTGGTGAAAAGTATGTATATATTCACATTTACTTTAACATGTTTAGTTTAGCCAGCAGTACAATTTTACTAATGCACTTTTTTATACAAATCTTAATATGCATATGAGGAAAATCTATTAATGAGACCATATGAATAAAATATTTGCAAGATTATCATATTTACACCTCCAGAATAACGTAAAAAGCCACAGAGATGTGTGTGTACAACAAAATACATGTTGTATAACACTAATTGTAATCAAATGACCCTTTACAAAAATAGAGCTTTAGTAAAAACAGAACACTTACAGACATATATTTCAACATTGAAATCAGCCCCAGAAATAATCTGGATGTGCGTTATTCTCAACCGCACGCAGAGAGAAACCGAAAGTAACCTTAATATACAGTACGGTACTTTAAATGTCCAGTAGGCGGGGGTCAAAACCACAAGTGGCTATAAGCGACTGCGCGACAATGATAGTGATTCAGAAATATATGTTTTTTTGGGACGAATCTCATTATATATCAGACGTCAGCTGCGGGTTAGAGGGAGGAGGGGGGCCGCAAATGGCCCGCAGGCCGGCAATTTGAGACCCCTGATTTAAAAGGACATTGCACTGATTGGAATAGATTACTCTGTAACTCAACAGGATTAGAATAAAGATGTTGTTATTTAATTCCACATCATTCCAACACTATGGAATAAAAACTGCTGAGTAGAACATACAAGTTTTTGTTTTGGTTTTGTCCAAGTGCATCCAGAATTTTCTGTTTCATCCTAGAATCTTATTTTTGGTGTGTCCTTAAAAATGACATAAAGCATATTTTCCATTTAAAGCTATTAAGTAAATTTCCAAGGCCTCTAATGTATAAAAATTCTGAAAATGCAATCAAATGTTATACAGAATTTTTTGCAAGCGCTCTGCCCTCTGATTGATATCTTATCCTACACTGTAAAAGAATTCTTGCTGCCTTAAATTGTTTAGTTGGACTGAAGTCACTTTTCAAATCATCTTAACCTACATTAAGCAAACTGCTAAAAATATTATGTTAAACTTTGTATAACTTTAAAAAATGATTGAAACCTGATTAACATATTAAAACAAGCGAAAAGAAAAATAAACCTATTTATTGTCTTAACTTTTTGTAATTCATTTTTTACAGTGTGTTTTTCTTTTTGCTGCAAAATCTTCCCTAATCCTTATAAAGTAAATTTTTAGATTAGAACTTTTTTTAATTTTTCAAGGTGAGTACTTTTTGTACTGAAGAAACCTCTACTTTTTACACTTCACTTGATTATTCATGCAAGTTTTTTTTGTACATCTCACAATCATCATTGATTTGCATTTTCCACCCACTACAATGAAGCCACCTGCTTGACCCTGAAACTAAGCATTTACATTCATGGCCATACGTTTACAGAAACCCTGCAGGTGTTACATAAATGTTATTCATTTTTACAAAATAACAAAGTACAGGCCATTTTTGCCATCTTGAATAATTTCACATAACAGATACTCCATACACAGTATACATTTAAATGCTCCATTACAAAAACAACACTCAATCAAAAAGTTTTGCTGCTTGTTTAAATGACTTATTTAATTATTATTTTTTTTTTCTTATTTAAAGTTTTTTTGGGGGACAACCTAATTGTTTTATGTTCAATCCACTTCAATTTGTAACAACAATTAAGTTAACTTTATCGATTTATGTTGGGACAACATGAATGAATTACAGTTTTACAGTGAATAACAGTATTTTAAGTAATGACCTGATTCAAAGGTTTAAATATACAGTACACAACTGTTTTATTTTTGTCATAGTTGTTTGTGATTGATAGTCCCTTGTTTGTCCTAAACAGTTAAACTGTTTTTCAGAAAAATCCTCCAGCTCCTGCAAATTCTTTGGTTTTCCAGCTACTTCTGCAGTGACTGTGTGATACAGTGATCCATCTTTCCACACCATGGACAGCTGAGGGACTCTTACACTATTACAAAAGCTGAAAACATTCACTGATGATCCACAAGATGACATGATGCATTGGAAGCCAAAAGGGTGTAAACTTTTGAACAAAATTATGTTATGTAAATGTTTATTTTGTAAAAAAAAATTTAATATTATTATTATTATTATTATTATTAGATTAATTAGCTCGGCTCTTCAGAGGCCACATAAAACAGTTACATGTACATGTTTTCTATAAGAAAAATAATAAGTATAATTTATGTTGATATGCCAAATCTAAACCTTCAGCCTTCAGCCTGGTTTCAGCTGCTAGTTCCAACTACTTATTTTGAATTAGCTGAAACAACACAATTCTTAAGTTTTTTGGGGGACAACTTCATTGTTTCAATCCACTTAAATTTGTAAAACGATTAAGTTAACTTTAGTTAACATCGATTTGTGTTGGGACGACATGAAGGAATTGTGTGGAATCCAGCATTTTCTTTACAGTGTGTGTGCAAGTCTCTCATTTGTCCTCTGCTAGAAATATTAGACTTGAAAATCTTTATAGTTTAAAAGTTTATTAAATGGTTTCATTTTCCAAATGTTATTTTTATCTATTATTTGCATGTATAAGTTTGTTTTAATATATCTGCAATTTCACACAAGTAGCAGTGCGATATGGCTGTATATCGGCACTGGTGGGAGGCGTGCGTTGGCACGAGGCTGCAGACAGAGTTCCATTAGTGTCCCATCAGTGATGATATACAGCCATATTGCACTGCTGCGAAAGTCATATTGCGTTTATACAACAGTTAGACGGCATAATCGTGTATTTAAAAAAGAAAATCAAACACATCTAAAAATACTTTTGTATAAGGAAGTACTTTCTTTCACCGTTCCTTCACATGTGCAGTTGATGTCAGAACAGCAGAAGCAGTTACTAATTCACCAACGTTACTTTAGAGCTAGTTTTTGAATGATTCTCTAGCGTTATGTCTAAAGTGATGACAAAACAGGTGATTTTGCTGACATTTTAAGATTATAAGGCTGAACGACATGAAATGCCATCAGTCTACAGAGATTTCTCAGCATTTCTGTTGCAATATCACAATAATTAACCCCGAAAAAACCAAAGCAGCACAAACACTACCAGATTACTGGTGTGTTTGTGATAAGGAAAAACTCTAAACACAACCAAAAAGTAACTCAAGGTTATACAAATAGTGGCCAACACAAAATACATACATTCCTGATATGTGAGTCCCATATCTCACTCAACACACTACAATTACCATGGTATAAATACAGCACTACAACAAAAAAAGAGAGAGATAGACTTAGAATGTCACTTACCAGTTTAATAATGATTTGATCAGTTGTAGTAAGAAATTATTAGTTTTAATTATAGTTTTTTCCTGTAAGGGCTTATTATGCGGTCTCTGCCGCCTTGTTGTGGATGGACAACATCAACCGTCTTTGCTCTGCTCAATGACAGGCTGATGGATGTCGACGCGCTGTCTCTCAGAATTATAAATATCTAAAATAGGCACTATCTTTATAAATAAACTGCTTAGTTGCAATCTAAACAACTATATTCCTGCCTAAAAAAGTCTCAAAAGTACATTATGTTGTCCAACAGCAGCGATATTTGTCAAACTGTAGTGAGTTTTTGATCTGCTGTCACTCTATGTGGGCGGAGTAATACACAAGAGTGAAGAGGCTGTACGAGTTCTAATATTGCAGAATACCAGACGGCTATCAGCCAATCAAATTTAAGAACCAGACAGAACTGTAGTATAAATTTGTTTATATCATGCATTTAAAATGACCTACGTGTGCTGTATCATTTCTAAATATTGCTATTGCTATTAAAAGAAGATCATTAAGCAAGGGCTTGAATTTCAGTCTGTGCCTCATACAAAGCTATCAAATAGCTAGAATACAGTATAGAACACTTAATTATATTACACAAGTCATCCTAATCAGTTTTACTGTGCTTTTTTAAAGCTGAGCTCTATAAAACACCAAACTCATTTGTTGTATAGAATAAAAAACTCCGCCATTCTGCCTAATAAGAATGCAGTGACCAACAACACCATTTACTCCGAAACAAGATGTCTTTTTTGGTTGCTTATTAAAACAGAGATCAGGCTGGTTAATTATCCTAAGAGCCAACAGTGATGACAAACAGACTTTATGCCGAAAGATGCGACTCTCATTAGCTTTGTGGCCACAGAAATCCAGCAGAGCATTTCTCAGAGGGGGTGTTTATGACAGTTTAAAACCACAAACACATTCCATGAGGACAGCGAGACTGAGTGAGCGAAAGAACGAGTGAGAGAGAGAGAGAGAGAGAGAGAGAGAGAGACTGGTAAAATAATGCCATATATATCTCTGTACTCTCGCCCTCACAGCTCGAATTTAAATTTTTCATGGCGGAGGTGTGCTGCAATGGACCTGATCACCGATCGCTGGTGTTCTCTCTACATTATTCACTAGCCTCTCTTATAGCCGACTTCATTTATGTTGACAAAGTACTTGAAGGGAGCTTCTTGTCTTCCAGAACTTGCCAGATTTCCACTGGTTTCTGCCCACCGCGCTGTAGATAAGACAGATGCTGACAGAGCTCTTTCATTTCATCACTGAATCATTCATAAAGCATTTGGGGCTGCCAAGAACCAAACCTGCTACAATCACACACACACACACACACACACACACTCACGCATGTACACGAATATATTGCCTGCTCATAATCCAAGATTTGTGGAGCTGTCATTTTTGTCCCTTACTTGACCCTTGAATGCACACAAATGCATATTAAGCTGAAATCAATCTATCAAATTTGACGACAACTGTCAGAGTCAGTTACAGTTCAGTTTAAAGAAATAGTTCACGCAAAAATGAAATCTGCCATTGTTTTCACAGAGACCACATGACATATTTGTCATATGACAGTTACAGTTTGTAATTTCAATGTTTTTTAAGCCTTATCAGTTTTAAGAGTCTACCAATATTAAATCGTTTAAAATCAAGACAACAATAAAGAACTCTATTTAGTACTCACATGCTTATTTTTTGCGCACCGTGAACTACAATTGAAGAGTTTAGATGCAAAAACTTCTAAATGCCATCTGAAATTTTCCTCTAAAATGACCATTTTTGGTGACGCGGTGGTGCAGTAGGTAGTGCTGTCGCCTCACAGCAAGAAGATCTATGGTTCAAGCCTCAGCTGGGTCAGTTGGCATTTCTGTGTGGAGTTTGCATGTTCTCCCCGCTTTCAGGTGGGTTTCCTCCGGGTGCTCCAGTTTCTCCCGCAAGTCCAAAGACATGCGGTAGGTGAATTGGGTAGGTTAAAAATTGTCCATAGGTTATGTGTGTGAATGAAAGTGTATGGGTGTTTCCCAGTGATGGGTTGTGGCTGAAAGGGCATCCGCTGTGTAAAACATGTGCTGGATAAGTTGGCGGTTCATTCCGCTGTGGCGACCCCAGATTAATAAAGGGACTAAGCTGAAAAGAAAATGAATGAATGAATGACCATTTTATTCAGCTCCTGTGTGTATGTTCAGTAATATCACTTTTATTGCAAAGAATAAGTTCTTTTGATTTTTTAAAGTAAAAAAACTCAACATAAACAAAGGAGGCTGAAAAATTTTTAATTTTCGATAGAAATTTCAGACGGCACTTGCAGATCTGAACTCTTTAAATATATCATTTGAATTTAGTTCATTTTTAAAGGTTTTTTGTTGGTGGTATTTGTGCTGTTGATACAATTATTTTTCTTCTATATTTGGAGATGTGCTGTGGTGATTTATTATTAATCTAACAGCTACTGTGCTCACTATATGATTTGTACTTTTGATGTTTTGTACGCCTAGAGCTAGTTATCTCTCTTATCTCTTAAATAGATCTAAAACAGTCCCAGTATAAATATCATTATTACAGGCTTACCATAATAACAAAATATTATTCAGATGATGGTTAACATTAACATTCATTCCTTCATTCATTTTCTTTTCGGTTAAGTCTCTTTATTAATCTGGGGTCGCCACAGCGGAATGAACCACCAACTTATCCAGCATACGTTTTATACAGCAGATGCCCTTTCAGCTGCAACCCAGTACTGGGAAACATCTATACACTCTCATTTACACACGTACACTATGGACAATTAAGCTTACCCAATTCACTTATAGCGCATATCTTTGGACTGTGGGGGAAACGGAGCCCCCAGAGGAAACCCATGCGAACACAGGGAGAACATGTAAACTCCACACAGAAATGCCAACTGACCCAGCCGGGACTCGAACCAGTGACCTTCTTGCTGTGAGGCGACAGTGCTAACCCCTGAGCCATCGTGTCACCTAATTTAGATAGTTTTAAGGGTAAATTCTGCACCTTTAAAATTGAGAAGTCAGAACAACTGATACATTTTCTTCCAGAAATAAACATTTATTTACCATTTACTCACTTTCAAGTGGATCCAAAGTTTCTTTTTTTCTGTTGAAGATAAAATATAGCTTAAAGAATAATGTAAACAGGTTGCAAATGATATCTATAGTAGAAACAAGATACTCATTCATTTTCTTTTTGGCCTAGTCCCTTTATTAATCAGGTGTCATATAGGGCCTATAGTGCATGTCTTTGGACTTGTGGGGGAAACCGGAGCATCCTGAGGAACCTACGCCAACATGGGGAGAACATGCAAACTCCACACAGAAATGCCAACTGACCCAGCCGAGGCCCGAAGTGGTGACCTTCTTGCTGCGAGGCAACATCGCTACCCACTGCGCCATCGCACAGCCGAAACAAGACACTAAAACATCAATTTCCAACATTCCTCAACTTTATTTATTTACCTTCTGCTGATCAAAGTGCTGTACAATTGTAAAAAAAAGACAAAAGATTGTGAAGGAAAAAAGGAATAATGATAGTAACACAAATAAATAAAAACAAAAATCCTCACACATTATTTGCAATTAAAAGCACAAGAGAAAGGATTTGTTTTTAACTTTTTCAATAGTCATGTCAAAGCAGTAACTAAATCAGCATACTATCATCTCAACATCATTGCAAGAATTAGATGCTTTGTTTCCAGTGAGCACTGAGAGAAACGTGTTCATGCTTTTATCAGCAGCAGGGTGGATTACTGTAATGGACTCCTCACTGGCCTTCCCAAAAGGACAATCAGACAGTTGCAGCTCATTCAGAAGCTGCGGCTAGGATTCTGACCAGAACCAGAAAATCAGAGCACATCACACATGTCCTCAGGTCTTTACACTGGCTCCCATTTACATTCAGAATAGATTTTAAAGTATTATTACTTATCTATAATCACTAAATGGCCTAGGACTTTAATACATTACAGATATGTTCACTGAATACAAACCTAGCAGGTCACTCAGATCATAAGGATCAAGTAAATTAGGAATTCAAAGAGTTCATTAAAGCGAGTGAATCAGCCTTCAGCTACTACCCTCCCCCCCTCCCCCCCGCTGCTGAAATCAGCTTCCAGAAATGATCAGATGTGCTCCGACATTAGGTACATTCAAATCAAAACTGAAAACTCATGCTTTTACTGTATGAGCACTGTGCTACGTCCAACAGATCGAGATATTATGTCTTTCTTTCTTTTTTTTTAATCCTTTAAAACCTATTTTAACACATTTTAATCTGTTTTTAATAATTTTTATTCTTTGTTGTTTTTATTTTCTTGTTTCTTTTATTCCTGTTTATGTAAAAAACTTTGAATTACCATTGTGTATGAAATGAGCTATATAAATAAACTTGCCTTGCTTTAAAATCAGCGAGGAAGCAGTTCTGGTAGGTAGAGGCTTACTTTGTGTTCAAAAGAAGAAAGAAACTCAAAAAGACTTGGAACAAGTGAAAGGCCAGTAATAATGTCAGAATTGTCTTTTTCGGGTGAACTATTCCTTTAAGCAAAGAAACCACTTATGTTTAAACCAACACTGATGGTCTTTTCCTGTCGGCAGAGAGCATGCACTGCCCTTCCCAGAAAGCCTCCTTGTGGAAATGGTGGAGGACGGGTCTTACCTTTGCCATGGGCACTCCCTCTGGGGGACGGCAATGCAGCACAATCATGCCCTTGATTGGCACTTCCTTCCCTTGAGGATCCTGCTCGAAGTTCTTGCGGAGGTCTGTTAGAAAAGATAAGAGGCAGCTGTCACAGCGGGCAGAGTCCGAGCCGATATTTGGCCTATCTGTGCCAATCGCTTTTACCGCTCGACATCCTGCTCTCTCTGTGCCCCCCTGCCCTTCTTTCTGGCAACCTTGAAAAGGCAGGGCAAAAGAGCAGAAGAGAGCAGGCATTCTCAACGGTGCTCTGACCATCTGCTGGAGTTGCAGGTGTCTTTGCTGCAGTTCAGTTGGGCAGTTCTGCTTCACCCCTGCTGTGGTTCTACAGAAACGTATATATATATATATATATATATATATATATATATATATATATATATATATATATATATTTTTTTTTTTTAACCTCTGTACACTTATTTTGAATCTACAGAATGAAAATATAAGAAATTAGCTATGTTTCCATCCAAAAATGTGATTATCTCATAAAAGACATGGAAATAAAGCAGCATTTCCATCCAACGAGTCAAAGCGAACAAAATCATCACTTCCTGATTAACTGGTGCCAAATATCAACAGTAAAAATGGAATTTACTGTGGTTGGAGAAGCTGCATGAATGAATTTCTTTATTTAATAAATGACTTGCGCCTCAAAAGGCAATCCTGACAAGCAGTGAATGTGTGGTGGTGTTTGAAGGCGTGAGACGTGGAGCACAGACGCTCTTGACAGTTCTGGATATCATTAATAATATAATAACACTAATACTGAAACGATAAGGCGTTTTAGAATGACCAAAACAACATTTCAGATGTTTTACAATGTGCTCAGCCTGCTGGTTTATCTATTCACACACATTTTTATCGTCACATGATCTCTTATAATAATATCACATGACTTTTTTCAATACGCATACTGTAATTTGTGGAGTAAAAGTGTTTCCATCGCAGTTTATGCGCATCTTTTCTTATCGATAAAAAAGTTTACCAACTGTTTTTTTTTTTGCACATGTTCAAAATGCACATAAAAATAGGTGAATGGAAACGTAGTTAATGTTCCATCTATTAAAATGGAACAAAAGCTGCAGATTTTAGTTATAATAATAATCAAATATAAGAATATTAATTAATTATAATTAGTTATTTTAATAAATAATTTGTTATAATTTATTCAGATTTACTTAAAACATTTAATGAATTAATTAAAGAAAAAAGTTAATCAGGCAGAATTTTGCAGTTTGTCATTTATGTCTTTATAGGTCAAATAAAAACAATGTTCCATGTATAATAAAAACATTGCAGCAAACTTTAAACTAATGATAATGATCAAATATAAGAATATTTATTATAGTTAATTAATTTAATAAATTATTATGATTAATTAAAACTATATGCCTTCAGATTTAAAGCAGTTGATGCATTGTTTAAGAAAAAAAGTAAATCCATAAAGCAGATTTTTGCACTTTGTCATTTATATTGTTTTAACAGGCTCTATGCACAGCTAGTGTTTTTCAGCCAATGAGGAACTTCCGGTGAAAGCTTAATGTGACTAATTTTAATTTCATAAGGTTGCTTTTACAGCATCGATGTTGTAATGTAATTCTAATATAATCAGTTAATTAAATAGACTTAAGCATCCATTTGGTTGTTAAATCATAAAATGAGATGAAAGACGCAGGCGTCATCAGTAGCAGCAGGCTAGCACAGAAACTCCATTGAAAATATTGGAGTAAAATTAATTTCCACATTTTAAGGACATGGTGCAGAAAAATATAATTTAATGCAGAAATTTTTGTTTGGTCTGATACCAACTTTATATTATTTCTCAACCAGGCAGTGAAGACCGCTGGTTTTTATAGAAATCAGATCCTAAACGCTGTGATTTTGTATGGGGATGACAATTCACTGGAAGCTCTGGGGCTGGCTGAAATTAAATGTTTTCATTGTAGGTGATATTAAATGCATTTCAGATTTAGCATGCAAAAATAAAAAAATGCCTTCAGTTTTAAAATGTTTAGGGACAGATTTAGGTCCAATCCCAATTCTATTTTTGTACCCCTACCCCTCTACAGAGTATGAAGGGGAAGGGCTTCAAAATTTACCCCAAAGAAATGAGACAGCACTACAACACCTGCACACGTCATGATATGTCATCGCGATCTCTTGCTTCATATGAGATCGATAATCGCGACTGCTGTAGTTATTCCAGTTTTGTTATTTTTTGGTATTTATCTTCAGGAAAACACTGAAGGCAATGATATCATGTTATCATCACGATATATTGTGGCAATAAGATCGTAACTGTACTGTGCATTTACACTGTGGCCATATTCATCTATGTAAACACACAAAAACAACATTAACATTACACCAGACACTGTAAAAAGTTCATTCCTAGCCACTAGACTTTCTGACAGGATATTCGAGTGTCATCAAGTGACAGAATGTTGTGGGACTGCTATACAGGAGTTATTATTAGGATTATAGATAGTGCGGAAAATGTGTGGACACAGCTAGTTTTGCACCTGATCTTATTGAACATAATGTACATTTGTGGAGGTTTCCCAGTCAGATTTTATGGGAGTAGAGATTTTCACAAATCACACAGTACAAATGACTAACATTTGCACTCCTCAGATTGCTAGTATTTACACCATTGATTTTAGATTTTTTTTAGATTAGATTCAACGTTATTGTTATTACACATGTACAAGGCAATGAAATGCAGTTTAGGTCTAACCAGGAGTGCAATAGCAGAAAGTGCAGGATATTTGTATAAGTTATAAAGTGTAGTTATAGAAAAACTATGGTGATATTTACAGATGGATGTACTATGAACATTATATACAGGTTGCTATTAATAATCAGAAGTATGCAGATATATATGAACATAATTACAAATGTACAGTTGAAGTCAGAATTATTAATCCCCCTTTGATTTTTTTTTTCTTTTTTAAATATTTGCCAAATGATGTTTAACAGAGCAAGGAAATTTTCACAGTATGTCTGATAATATTTTTTTCTTCTGGAGAAAGTCTTATTTGTTTTTTTGGCTTGAATAAAAGCAGTTTTTAATAAAAAAAAAAAAAACATTTTAAGGTCAAAATTATTAGCCCCTTTAAGCTATATTTTTTTGATAGTCTACAGAACAAACCATAATTATACAATATATTGCCTAATTACCTTAACCTGCCTAGTTACCCTAATTAACCCAGTTAAGCCTTTAATTGTCACTTTAAGCTGTATAGAAGTGTCTTGAAAAATATCTAGTCAAATATTATTTACTGTCATCATGGCAAAGATAAAATAAATCAGCTATTAGAAATGAGTTATTGAAACTATTATGTTTATAAATGTGTTGAGAAAAATCTCTCCGTTAAACAGAAACTGGGGAAAAATAAACAGGGGCGCTAATAATTCTGACTTCAACTGTATATGTACAGTAGGTATGTACACTTCAAAATGAATCAGAGCAATGTTTTATTATAAAGCCTAAAAAAGCATCTATTAAATTTTTTGTTTGAAATATAATAGTTGTTGTTGAAGGAGGTATTATTTGTGGTTTTGAATTCACTGATTAAAATAGCACAAATGCACACAGTAACTGTGTCTTAAGCACTAATGCTGATATGCTATAGGGTGGCTGTAGTCCAGTCAGAAAAAAAAAATGTTTAGCCCCCAAATTGATGACCAGATGTCCCATAATTACTAGGACAGTTCTGAATTTCAGCTCTATTTTTAGTGTCCCATGAGAACAACCTAAGCACAAGGTAATCAAGCTCACCATAGAACAAAATCAGTCTAACAGCCATTCACAATTCGTAAATGCACTGTAGAAAGTGATTAGTTGACTTTAAACAAAAAGTGAGTAAATCTGTTGCTTTCAAAGCGTTTTTCTGACTTTACTTAAAGCATGTTAGGACTGTGATGCTTTTGGTTTAGTTTTTTGTCTGTTCTAGGTTGGGGGCGTGCTTTTAGAATACCTAATGCTCATCAGCGCCCTTATTTAAACTTAGTGAGAGAGTTTGTTGGGGCCGCTGTTCATTCATTGTTTGGGCAGTTGGCCAGAGCTGCGCTCCAATTTGGGTTTTAAGTTTTGTTTTGCATCCATACACTAGCACTGACAACACTTACCGCATCCATTCACTTGCTTTTCACACTATTTTAACATACTGATACTGATGTTTTGATTAATGTTATTCTCATTTGTGTTAAAATAAATATTATTTTTGACTTATTTCGCTGTGTCGTCTCCCTCAATGTTACATCTTTGAGCCAGGTGTAACAAGCAAGTAAACCCATAGCCTAATAATAAGCCTATTATAATAGCCTAAGTACATAAACTATGAGCATAATTCTAAAAAGTTAGCAACGTGTTTACATATTTTTAAAGTAAAGTAACTAATTGCTTTTTAAAGTGTGATTAACTTGCAGTAACATAAACAGTATCATGATGTACAACACAACTCCCACGCAATGCTAGTCCCTCATCAGTGTGTGATCAGTTCTCCTTTCGCCTAAACTGTCAAATAAACACAATCAGATACAGCTTACTGTAATTAAATGTAATAAGACATGCATTTCTCAAGTCTTTCACCTTTGCATGTAAAAGTTTTTGATTGTCATCTTGTGGTCACTGATATTAAGTTTGTGCTTTTTTTATTATAGTAAGTAAATAAATAGGCCATAAATAAAATAAAACTCTACTTTTGTTCAATGTGTGTACCATATATAACTGCTTTTAGTAAATAACAAGCAGGTAAAGTTTGACATTATGAATACAGATTATTTTCTTGGCACCCTGCTAGGTAAAAAAAAGAAAATATTGCGTTGTGCCTGGTCTTAAAGAAAGAAAGGTTTGTTGAACACATTACATTAAAAAGCCTTTCCATGCAGTTAGTTCAGGTTGGCACAACAACAACCAAAAAGTTAATATAAATGATACTACTACTAATACTACCACTAGTACTACCACTAGTACTACTACTACCACCACCACTACTACTACTACTACTACTACTACTACTACTACTACTACATCAGATATAGCTTACTGTAATTAAATGTAATAAGACATACAGTTCTGAAGTACTACTACTACTACACATCAGATATAGCTTACTGTAATTAAATATAATAAGACATGCAGTTCTGAAATACTACTACTACCACCACTAATACTACCCCATCAGATATAGTATATTGAAATGAAATGCAATAAGACATGCAGTTCTGAAGTACTACTACTACTACTACCACTACTACTACTAATAATAATGATGATAATAATAATCATCATTTTTCAAATAAATAAATGAATGAATTAATGAATTTTAAACCAACTTGATGTTTAACCAACTTAAATGACATTTTCTGTTTTTTACTAACAATTTTCAAAATTACTACTAATCTATTACCCACTTGCCTCCTAGTTGTTATTGCAGCAAGAAATGCTTAATTTAGCACAGTGTGCTTTATATACTTGCAGAGGCTGCTTTAGTATACTCACAGGCTATCCTCTTGGTGGCGTTGTGCCCAGTCATAAAGGTTTGTTGAACTTATTAAAATTAAGGAAGCCTTTACATGCGGTTGGTTCAGGTTGGCACAACAACAACCAAAAAAGTTTATATAAATGATACTACTACTACTACTACTACTACTACTACTACTACTATCACTACCACTACATATCAGATATAGCTTACTGTAATTAAATGTAATAAGACAAGTAGTTCGGAAGTACTACTACTACTACTACTGCAACTACCGCCACTACTACTACTACCCATCAGATAAATCTTACTGTAATTAAATGTAATAAGACATGCAGTTCTGAAATACTACTACTACTACTACTACTACTACTACTACTAATAATAATAATAATAATAATAATGGGCGACGCAGTGGCGCAGTAGGTAATGCTGTCGCCTCACAGCAAGAAGGTCGCTGGTTCGAGCCTCAGCTGGGTCAGTTGGCATTTCTGTGTGGAGTTTGCATGTTCTCCCTGCGTTCGCGTGGGTTTCCTCCGGGTGCTCCGGTTTCCCCCACAGTCCAAAGACATGCGGTACAGGTGAATTGGGTAGGCTAAATTGTCGGTAGTGTATGAGTGTAAATGAGTGTGTATGGATGTTTCCCAGAGATGGGTAGCAGCTGGAAGGGCATCCGCTGCGTAAAAACATGTGCTGGATAAGTTGGCGGTTCATTACGCTGTGGCGACCCCGGATTAATAAAGGGACTAAGCCGAAAAGAAAATGAATGAATGAATGAATGAATGAATAATATTAGTAATAACAACAATAATAATATTTTTTCAAATGAATAAATGAATGAATTGATAAATTTTAATCCAACTTGATGTTTAACCAACTTAAATGACATTTTCTGTGTTTTACTAACAATTTTCAAAATTACTACAGATCTATTACCCACTTGCCTCCTAGTTATTATTTCAGCAAAAAAAAAAAAATGCTTAATTTAGCACAGTGTGCTTTATATACTTGCGGAGGCTGCTTCAGTATACTCACAGGCTATCCTCACGGTGGCTCTGCGGCTCTTGGATGTTCCTAGATGACTCCAGGCCACACACAGGCACCAGTAGTCTTCCGGCCCATGAAAATCCTCCACCTGCTGCCTGGTAACATTGATCGTCACTTCGCGGATTTTTACCCCTGTATAACGAGAAACAGAAAGCATGGACATGTTCATCTAAATTCACTTCGGCTCAAAGCCCATTAAGTATTGATTTTCAGTGTTTGGTCACTTCAGACTGGGTTCTTAATGGCGATTGACTGTAAGAATATACGCTGGGTGCCAGAAGGATGAAAGGGTACCAGGACCAGTGAATTCTGTAAGTGAACTTTAAAAATATCTTATGCATTGTTATTTAAAAGAAAATCTCTACGACCAGTAAAAAATTTAATGGCCTCGGGTTGCTTTCCCCTTCTCAAGCTGCCCTACATAACTCTAGTTTCATGTATCTCTGCTGCTCTCTCCTTTTTTATTTTTGAGTGCATTACTGATAAAAAAAAAAGTTTTTTATTTTTTTTATCTCCGTCTCCCAGGAGGTCTTTCCTTGTTGTCTGTGCCACAGATCGTTAGTAAGATGAAAATAGCTAGCTGAAGTTGCATTAGCCTAAAAGCACAAGAGCCAGGAACGCTTGTTATCCCATAGGCTTCATTTAAGACAAATATCTTTAGATGAGTCGGTCACAACCTGAACCCTTCCAACTCTCAAATCTAAGATAAAACTGCGGTGGTGCAACTTAATGTCCTTTGACTTTCAAAATGCCTTGCATTAACTTTAGTCACTTTTGAGTTTTTTTTCTGTTATTTTGCATCAGTGAGGACTTTTTTATGAATCAAAATATGAGGATTAAAAGAAAACTGCAATCTGTAAACAACTCTAGAATGCTTCCCCACTGTAAAGGGTCCCCCCCCCCCCCCTCGTTAGTTTAAGTCTACCTCAGAATTTTTAAAAAAATGCACCGAGATGGGTGTGGAGCACTGCGAGCAGAGGGAGGAGTGGGCATGGCTGGCAGAGCAGGGAAAAAAACGTGAGGAGAGCCATGATTTTATAGTTTACAAAGTTAAAATGCAAAGAAATAAACATTAACTAATTTAATGCCCTGCTACATATATGATAGATTATTCGTAATTTCATATAACATATAGGCTACACATAATCAATTTGTTATATCATTATAAAGATAATCATGTTCATATAAACACTATAAATGAGGAGGACTTATCTCCTCTTCAATCCCTGGGTCTAAATGCAGACACAGTGGATAGCAGTGCAGCAGGTGCCTTTCCCTTTCTATTCCAATCTTTAGCCCTGCCAGTAATCTGTATGATTTTTACATAGGTGAACACAGCAGTACGGATATAGGCGATGTGTCTGAATGGTAACAAACTCAATTGATAAAAGACAAAGTCTGCCATTCTCCAATTCTCGTACAGCTCTCCCGACAAAAATGCTTGTTATAAACCAACAGCTTGGCTGTATTGCCCCGACAGCATCGCAGAAAAAAACATGCAACAAACCCTGTGGATCATGGAAACAAACACATACGACCTTTCGTGAACAGCTAAATACTGCGTGCCATGCACTCATGAAAAATTAAGCACTTGCTCTCATGAAAAATTAAGAAGGAGGGTCTTCTCATAGGATAGAAGAATTCAGCTTTGAATAATAATGAGAAACTGACACGTCAAATTCTGGACAGGCAGATCACGCTACATAACTGATTTTGATCCCGCTCCAAAAATGATTTTAAACCCAGAAGATGAAATTAGCTGACAAAAGCTCAAAATTATCCAGGTTTGTCCACAATTAAAGCTAACAGGTGCTAACATTGTCTTAATTGATGCTCAACACACAAATCTGTTAAAATCTTTTTTTAAAAGTACTCAAGGGTTTCTTGAACCTTTAATTTACTTAAACAAGCACTCTGTAACGTTTCTGTATAGTACATCTCAGTGCCAGCACCGTATCTGAACACTTTTACCAAATAAATATCAAATAAATCTTAAAGTTCCTCCCAACTACACAGGGATTACTATTGCAGCTCAAAGATAATATGATGGCATGCATTTCATGTAAACAGTTCAGTTAAAAACGGCTCATTTTGATTTATTTCTTTTTTTCACTGTGAGAGTAGGATGAGTCCCAGTGCAGTGGGATAAACAGGAATTTTGCTGTGGACGATGGTGACAAGTGCTAGTCCTTCTTATGTGAAAACATTTCCCTGTTTCACAATCTCAGTATCACATTATAAATATCTTCTAAAAAAGTATCAAGCAACTTAAGTAACTTTAAGTAACTTTTCAACTTTGATAACAGTATCAAATTTCTCTTGAGAATGATAATGTGACGGTTTATGACACAAAAAACTGATCTTTATCAGATGAATAAACTGCATTTAAAAAATACTGTTATTATAAATTCTATTGTTAATAAACAATATATATTTTACTTTGCATTTGATCAATAGGTAAGACTTTATTTTTATGGTTCATTTGAGTATTAGTAGACTGTCTGCTTAATATCTGTTGATGCTCCTTCAACAGACATTTAACTGACTATAAGAAACTTTGCAAGTACATGTCAACTTACACTAAGCCCAACCTAACGTCTACTTATAATCTAATGAGAATTAGTTGGCATGTAGATGCAATGTAACTAAATTCAACAAACGGACCATCAAAATAAAGTGTGACCAATCAATATCATGTTTATTTAAGGTTTTTTTAACTAAACTTTTGAATCTTAAAATTGATTTCATAAATGATTTTCCCCTTAAACACCAAACAAAGAAAAATAAAATGAGTTTCTATTGGCGGCTATCGATGATCACACTCCCTATGTGTGAAAATATGAATGAGAGGCAAGATCTCAAGCTGATAACTGCGAACCGCATACTGTGTAAAATACACCTCCACCATCTATAAATGATCACAAACTTGGCAAAAACATTTTGAAAATCTCTCATATTAAATACACTCAGTTATCTGACTTCCAAGCTTCAAAGATATCCGCTGATGAAAAGCTGAGGCACAGAATTGCTTCTGAAAGAAATAACAGTTTGAGATGTGGTGTAAGTGGTGTGATTAGAGGATAATAAATGTTGTGCGGGACATGGTGAGCTATATTTTTCCTTTTCAGTTTTGTTTTTAAAACAATCAACACAAAATGGCACATAACGAGAGACAGTGACTCTACTATGCTATTTCAAAGCTTATTAAATTTGTTTTGAAGATCTCATACAACTGACTGGCATGCATCTAAGCTGAAATAATACTTTCATTTGTCTCATAACATACATTTCAACTCATGGTTTAAATAGTCTCAAACTATTAGTTTAATTCAATGCAAGGCACTTAAGATTTATTTTAGCACTCATTATAATAACAACCAATAACATGAGTTTCTGTGAGGTCAATCAGATGTTATTTGACTAGTCACAAATAATTAATAAATGCTTCTTAACTGCATCAATGACATATCTAAGGACCTTAGCAAACTTGTTAATGATTGATGCAAGTTGGTAATGGCAGTAAAACTGGGTTTGTTGACAGCTCGTTTCAATAGCTAGGTTTCTATCACCCATATCAGCCAACATTGGGATGTGAAAATAAGAATATCCCCAAAAGGATAAATAGTATACATTAGAAAAAGGATAGAATAAATAGTATACAGTACATTAGAAAAAAAGCTGCAAATACATTAGCAAACAATTTAGCCTATTAAAATTAACAGCTATTATAAAGAAACTGAATCAAGTTATCAAATCTCAGAGTGCCCACTTTTGCTTCGTTTCAAAACATGTGTGCAGAATATGTCAGCGTCTTTTAATTAATACGAAGCTCATCTGACAGTCACGCACCGCTACATGAACTGACTGTTTTGAGGATTGTAGTAGGGGCAACAACGCCTGTAATGGAAAGGAAGGAAATCCCACCGTTTTTATATTTATTTCAAAGTGTTTTCATGCCTAAAAATGAAAGCACAGAACAGATTCACATTTAAGAGCAAGGGGCGTCCCCTGGTGGTTCGGCGGTATGGGTTGCATATAGGGAGGATCGGCTCTTTAATGTTTAATGCCACCTTTCATAGAAAGATTGACAATATGGAAAATATCTTTATAGGATGATAGCGGGATAGAATTGTAAAATATGTAGGTATCCCAGAAAAAATGGGAGGGTTGCTAGGTATGCCATCACCCCATGTTAATGCACATTTTGAAATATGCCATGAGAAATGAGTGCTACAAATGCCAAATTTAGAATAAAAAAAATCATAAATTGGTTAATGTGAATAATAAGAGATGAAAACACATTTGCTGAAAGTTTTTACTAAGTTACTAGGTTACCAATACTATAGTCAGCCACTCAAACAACTTGATAGAAATGCACCCAATTTGCATTTGCGATATTGTTTTCTTTATTTGCAAACTTTGAAAAGATTTGCTTTACATTAGGAGGGAAGCCTGGCTAATAACTTTATTTGACTTTAATGCTAAAAACTTCACAAACCGTTGCAAGGTACACTAAATGAAAGACAATAATTGATATAGATCAGGGGTGCCCAAACTTTTTTGTATGAAGGGCCAAAACCAAACATTGAGAGCCGTGGCCGAAGATAAATATACCAAACTATTTTACATTAAAGTTGCCATGGGTAATTTCCTAATTTATTTAAAAATATTTAAAAATAGAAAACATCACTTTGAATCGTATCAACTAATGCAGTATAACTTTTAGTTATAAATTATTGCAATACAAACATAAACAATCACATTTATAACATATCCATATACCGAATACACTAGCAGAATCTGCCTTTGCCTTGATTTGCTCACCAAACTCTCTGCATTGTCCTCTATTGACAGTATGTACATTTTAAACTAAATTACAGCATTTAAATTGAAACATTTCATTTCAGTTTCAGCCGTTTTTTGTAGTTTAACAAAAAAATTAAAAAATAAAAGATTAAATGAAATTTGAAATTACAATCAATAAACCATTACCCATCATTCTTCCTCTCTTCTCTGGGATGGCGTGCCAAATCAAAGGTTACCGCAGGCCCTAGTTTGGGCATCTCTGATATAGAGTAATGGGGGAACGTTACTGTGTTATTGAGAGTGTAATGTACATCACTTCCAACAACAATGATTTAAGACCTATTTAAACATTGGTGTGAGTGGTAAGGAGAAATTAAACAGTTACTGAGGCAGCTAAAACAATGTAAATTAGGTGGGACCTTTGCCTCTTTACCAGTGACATTTCAGCACATCTCAGGGTCACTTTGAACAGTCACATGCTGGTGCAAGCATATACAAGTGGCCTTCTGGTTGGCAGTTTTGAGAACAAACATTGTGACAATGCTTGGATAGTCACGATGGTTGAATAGACTGTTGGACAATAAGAACGTTTTTTTAGCGGTTGATTAGATGAAGCGTCTCAGAGAGTGGTTTGGCATGCTGATGGTTTGCTGTGTTTCAGTTTTTAGTAACAGTAACTGTTGGGACTGTCAGCACACTGAAACCCTCTCTGAAAAGCAATTTCTATATTCTCCCTTTGTAAAGCCACCCAGAGATCCAGCCATCAAAGCACCACTAAATTCACCAACTTAACAATTACTGTTGGATTCCAAATATTTATTTTACCTTCACACATTCAGATGATGACTACCATGTTGTATCTTGCTTTTCTTTTCAGTGTCCCACACTGTGTTTCAACCATTTAATGAGAGAAACTATGGAAAATAATTTATTTCCATTTTGTTGCTCCTTGGGGCAATAAGCACAAAATTAATCAGGTTGTATCGATCTTTTACTGTTTTGGTAAATATGTAGTCTATGAGATGGATTGATTCAAAGATCCAGTCTACAGCAGAATAATTTCAAGCCAAACAGCACTATGCAAGTCATGTATTAATAACATCATGCTTACAAGCAAAATGTGCAAAAGCAGTTTCAACACTACATTATTAAGAGCCGTGTTGGGCACGTTACTTAAAATATACTTAGTTGCAATTACTTCTCACAAAAAGTAGTTATTAATTGAATTATTTTATTCTAACAGTAACTAATTACCAGGGAATGTAACTATTGAGTTATTTTTTTAACAAAGAATATGTAAACCAAAATTTTACGTTGAATATTGTCACGATCACCAGCGATCTAACCACTAGAGATTGCTGGTAAACACACACACACACTCACATGAACTACAAATCTGCTGGTAAATGGACTACAAACCCAGTCATGCCACACAATTGCACTCACCTGCTCCAATTCACCATTGATTAGGCACTCACAGCTGAAGCTGCTTTTGGACTGATTCCTGGACTATAAATACAGCACACTAACACTCAGTTGTTGCTGAGTCTTGTTATCTGTTTACAGTGACTCCACAACGCGTTATCCTTTGTCTAGTTTGCCTGGTTTTGACCTTTGCCACGTCTGTCTGTTCATCCTGTCTGCTGCCTGCCTTTGACCATTTGCCTGCTATTGACTACGACTCTGGATTGCCCTCATACATCTGTTTGCTCCTGTTTTGACCACTGCTTGCCTGACCATCCAGCTAATAAACCTGCATGTGGATCCGCACCCCTGTTGTCAGTGTCACATCCCTTGGTAACAAATATAATGGACACTAAACTAAATAAACTAATATTATAAAAACATTCTACACTATTCTATACTAAATGTTGCTGTGGGACAATGTGAGAGACACCTATCAAATATAATATTTTATAGCACATATTAGAATGTCTATAATGGAACAATAAAACACAATGTATGGTTTAGAACTTTTAATATTTACCACAACTGGCCAACAAGCAAGCACAAAAAATAAATGATGCTTCTTAGGAAATGTAACACAAACAGACTATAAATATTACAGTATTTTATAAATATTACAGTATTAGAGTATTATGTTTATATTTCTATAAAATCGACAAATAACATTGACATCTTTCCATGGTTGAAGCACAGATTCCGCAATCACATAAGACACTGTACATTTCAGTGTTTCTTTCAACAAATCTTCTAATGTTCATTCATGTTTTAATCTTGGTTTAACTGTAGTAAATTGTTTTTGTGTCCACTGTGAACGGCAGTGTCTATGCTCTCTCTCACTGATGCCATATGACCGAACCCTGCCTTCATTCACGGCAAGCTGATTACATAGAAATGTGATTGTGAAGTACTTCATCAAAATATTTTAACATGACTTGTTTTGCTACTATTGACTATTAGCAAGTACCACCTGCATGTTTTGCCAATTATCGTCAGTTATGTGGTTGTCCCACTCCTACACAAAAAAAATCCAATCATCATCATTTATATACCACGATTAGATGAAAAGGGTTATACTTCATCAAAATATATTGACATGACAGACTTGTTTTGTGACTATTGACTATTTCTGCATATCAGAACAATACTAAACTTGTTTTAGTTGCTTAGATGCAGTGGTCTATCCCTTTGAAAGTACTACCTGCATTTTTTGCCAATCATCATCAGTTATGTGGTTGTCCCACCACTACACACACACACACACACACACACACACACACACACACACACACACACACACACACACACACACACACACACACACACACACACACACACACACACACACACACACACACACACACACACACACACACACACATTTCAATCAACATCAGTTATTTACCAAAATTAGATGAAAAGGGCTGTACTTCTTCAAAATATATTGACATGACTGACTGGTTTTGCTACTACTGATTATTTCTGCATATCAGAACAATACTGAACTTGTTTTAGTTGTTAAAATGCAGTGGTCTATCCCTTTGAAAGTACTACACTCTCAGAAATAAAGGTACGAGAGCTGTCACTGGGGTGGTACTTTTTTAAAAGGTACAAATTTGTATCTAAAAGGTCCATATTAATACCTCAAGGGTACATATTGATACCTAAAAAGTACAAAAGTGTTCCTTCTAAAATTTGTAAGTACTAATATATACTTTTGAGGTACCAATATGGACCCTTCAAGTACAAATGTGTACCTTTTGAAAAGGTACCACTCCAGAGACAGCTCACATACCTTTATTTCTGAGAGTGTACCTGCATTTTTTGCCAATCATCGTCAGTTACAATATGTGGTTGTCCCACCCCTACACACACAAACACACACACTCCAATCATCATTAGTTGTATACCAAAGTTAGAAGGGCTGTACTTCATCAAAATATATTGAGATGACTGACTTGTTTTGCTACTATTGACTATTTCTGCATATCAGAACAATACTAAACTTGTTTTAGTTGCTTAAATGCAGTGGTCTATCCCTTTGAAAGTACTACCTGCATTTTTTGCCAATAATCATCAGTTATGTGGTTGTCCCACCCCTACACACACAAACACACACACACTCCAATCATCATCAGTTATATACCAAAGTTAGATGAAAAGGGCTTTAGTAAGCTCTATTGCAAATTATATATTAATAATATAATGACACATTTTATCGTCAGTAATGGTAATGATGTTGTAATAGGGACAACAGTCATTTATTTGATTACAAGTTACAGAAAAATTACTAATTCCGTTAGTAAAACAATTTATTTATAATGCCAATATTCCCATCACTTATTAAGAGATATACAGTCAAATAAATGGGCAACCAAATTAAGGGTTGATGAGAATCATTCATGTCCTGTTGTAATCATTAATATTGAACCCAATATTAGTACGTTCATAGGTCCAACATCTTGGTCTAGTCTTAGCTTCAAGCTAAAAGGTCTCTTTAAAGATTTTATTTCAAGACTTTTTTGGAGAATTCAGTCATTTTCCAGTGCAATGTCTGTTTTATTTGTTAACATTTTTGACTTATTATGTTACTGTTGTACTAGGTCAAACAAAAATAATACATTTCGAAGAATGATGTGGTCCAAACAGCATCAGACATAAAAATAAGAAAATACTGTCCATTGTGTTCTAAGTCTTTCTCTGTAGAATGAGGGAAAGTGAAGTCTTTTCTAGAGAGAGTAGTTAAATAGACATTCAGACAACCCACTGTCTAATCACTTTTGAAAGTGTGCAGTTTGCTGCATTCCTAATCACTTTGCAAGTTTGCCGGAATTCACCTTCCATCATTATGTGGTTAACGAAAAGTTTCACTAATGATCACAAATCTTTAAAGACAGGTCCTGCTGAGATGATGACAAAATGAATGTTGTTCGCACCACATACGGCACTTATGTCTGCTTTAGCGGAATTGGATGTGATTCTTCCCTTAATAAATGAGCAGCTCTCAGCCACTGCGGAAAGGAGTCATGGGACATAGCAGGGAGGCGAAACACTAACATCTCATTTAATCAAGTGCCTTCTTGAATTGGTTTTCTCCCAAAAATGAATGACACCGCAGAGAAAAAAAACGCAGACCAGAACAGCGTGGCGTATCCTGCCTGTCCCACAGGTTTATTGATCATGAAAGCAGATTGCCTTCACTTCGAAGCTGACTCTACATGCTACTGTTAGTCAGGGGTAAACAAAGCAAGACAGACGCCTGTGTTTCATGGACATTCGGAGAGATGCAGACATTATTCATCATTCCCCAGCTGAGATGTTCCATTGACAGCGTAGTGTGGGGGATAAAATTCAGCGGCAGGCCAAAAAATCATGACTAATGACACCGCATAATCTCGTATGATAAAAAAAAGTAATATGTTAAGCTAAGAAGGGCTTTGTCTTTGTTAGAAAGTCAAATTTCCTGCATGAAAATTGACAGATGACAGCAGGTGATACTCCCAGAGAGACATAGCTGACACTTTTTTATTTATCTGCATCATTCTTCTTTTTTTTTTTTGCATAGGAAACACTGTTGGCAGCAGGAGTGGGAAAGGTTTTGTCACTTAAAATTCTCAGAGCCCAGGAAAGATTTTACAAAAAAGTGACTGACAATAGCTACTCAGGTCAGGAAAGGATCTGGAATTATTACAATTATATCAAGATTATTTGTTCATTGCATGGATATTCAAAACTGGAATGCATAATGCAATATTTTTACTGTATGAAATTTAGGTTTCGGTTTCATTTGCTTGCTGTTTTTCAGATTTTCAATATAATAATAATAATAATAATTCCTTACAATTATATAGTGCTTTTCTGGACACTCAAAGCGCTTTACACATTTTAAGGGGGAATCTCCTCATCCACCACCAGTGTGCAGCATCCACCTGGATGATGCAACGACAGCCATATTGCGCCAGACCGCACACCAGCTGATTGGTGGAGAGGAGACAGAGCGATGAAGCCAATTATGATTTGGGGATGGTTAGGAGGCCATGATGGACAAAGGCCAGTGGGCAAATTTGGCCAGGATGCCGGGGCTAAACCTTTATGCTGTGTTCACACCAGACGCGGAACGTGCGGATAAATCACGATATTCGCGCTCAAACAGCATCAATACGTTTGGAGCAGTGTCTGAGTCCACTAGATCCTTTCAGAGGTGCCTCCAGCTATGTGAGCTCATAAACTCCTCCAGAAACTAAACCTGGATGATATAGGCTTTCAGCGGTGCTTCTGACTGAGCCGAGCCCAGTTTGATGAACTGTCGTCGGTGTCGGCTGGAGGATTTCCCCCTGGACACCAACAACAGGGGCTACGTCACAATCATGCCCCCACAAGAGCAAGCTCCTGATTGGTTAACGCGGCGCGAATGTCCGCAGAAGTTCAGATTTTTGAACTCGAGCGATTCACGTGATTTGCGTGTTAAGCGCGTCAAACGTGCAAAGCGCTCAATTCACACTGCGCCATTCGCACAATTTGCGTCATTCGCGCGTATCGCGCCGCAAGATTTCTATTCGCGTGTTTGCATTGACTTAACATGTAAATCACTCACGTTTGACGCTTCTTCCACGTCTGGTGTGAACACAGCATTACTCTTTTTTGAAGGAAACCCTGGGATTTTTAACAACCACAGAGAGTCAGGACCTCGGTTTAATGTCTCATCCAAAAGACAGCACTTACTGAGTAGTATAAATTCCCCATCAATATACTGGGGCATTAGGACACACACAGACCGCAGGTTGAGCACCCCCTGCTGGTCTCACTAACACCACTAGCTTTCCAATGTGGTCTCCCATCCAGCAGCCCTGCTTAGCTTCAGCAGGTGAACGTGAGAGCTGCAGAGAGCTAGCTTTCAGCGCTTCTGGAGATTCTAACATTTTAAGATCAAGTTAAGAAAATCTTGATTAATAATGTGAAGTAAACACATGTTCAACTTGTTAGTTAGAAAACAACCACTTTTAGGTTATATCAATACTTTTTTAAGATATCTATATATTTAGATATATAGCATTTTTTTTCATAATAAGATATTATATTTGTAATTCTGGATTTACTGATTTTGTTACATCATTTCATTAAACTACTCTCTCTGAAAACTACAAAACTCTGCTCATGGATGAAGCAACTTGCACTGCTTTCAATAAGCTTTTGTTAAAAAGCCATAGAGTGCATTGATTCAATATGTTAAATTGGGTATGGGTAATCGGTAAATTCAAATTTTTTTCCAGAAACAGTTTATATGCTCATTTATAACCATAAAAATTTGAATAAAAGCTTGGTTTTGAACATATTTGGAATGGCGGCTGTCAATATTTATGAGCTCTGTCCTAATGCTCCACAGCTCAATGCTCACACACAAACAGCATGTAATTTTCTAAAACAAACATGTGCGAAATAATCATACTTCTGTTCTCAAAAGATATTTTAACAAATTGAGTAGATTCTTTTTAAATTACAAATTTTTCAGCTGAAAAAGGTGGAGAGGTTTATCTAAGCTAGAAGAAGTGAGTGAATGAACTGAAATATTGTGTTGTGGATGAAATGTAAGCTAAATTATAATTATACTCGACAAAAGAGGCCAACGGAGATGCATTAGAGTATTGTTTCAATTGGAGTTGTATTTTGTGAATTTAACATTTATGACAATAAAGGCAAAAATTTATATCAATAAATAAAAAGATGATTCAAATCTATCATGGTTCAAAGACGCAAGTTTAAATGAAACTACAGTTAGTGTCATAAATTAAATGGCTCGTACAGGTAAGTGCTGTTGTTACGAGTGTCAAAAACAAAAGTAAATCATCAAATAATAATTACTATAAATTTACAAATTAATTCAAATAATCAAAATAAAATAATCATAGGCGGTATGGTGGCTCAGTGGTTAGCACTGTTGTCTCACAGCAAGAAGGTCACTGGTTCGAGTCCCGGCTAGGCCATTTGATGTTTCTGTGTGGGGTTTGCCTGTTCTCCCCATGTTCAAGTGGGTTTTCTCCAGATGCTCCAGTTTTCCGCACAGTCTAAAGACATGCAGTGTAAGTGAATTGAATAAACTAAATTGGCCGTAGTGTAGGAGTGTGTGTGTGTGAATGAGTGTGTATGGGTGTTTCCCAGTCCTGGGTTTCGGCTGGAAGGGCATTTGCTGCGTAAAACATATGCTGGAATAGTTGGTGGTTCATTCCGCTGTGGTAACTTCTGAAAAGAGAGACTAAGCCGAAGGAAAATGAATAAATGAATAAAAATAATCATACATAATTATATAAGTGAAAAAAGAAAATCTTGTCTCATACATCTGCCAGCAAAATACAAACGGCTCAAAAGATCATAGGTCTCCTTGGGTCTGAAACATATTTAAGGGCCAAAATCTGACAAAGCATAACAATAATTTGAAGCTCAGTCTCAATCAATATTAGATCTACTAAAATAGATGCATCTGGTGCTCTACATTCAATGGACTGCTAGAGAAAAGAGTCCTAAAATATCCATTAAGCCTATATGAGTGACAGCGAGACTATAGCTGTGCTGCTACATCAACATTTGAGATCCTAATAAGCCATTTTAAATCAGTGACACGCAGTTGTGACGGCATAGATTATGAGAAGCAGTACTGAAAAAGTATCCCACTTTCAACTTCACAATACCACCACATCAATCAGCAACATTTGCAAGTCATTTTTAATGCGCTTTTCTTTACGCGGGTTCCTTTTGTAATACTTTACTAGCTGGACTCAAAGAAAAGCTGCTTACATTACGTGACAGCAGCCACAGGGAATGACTTCAGTAGTACTTCAGTGTTTGAACAGACTTAGAACAGGACATGGCACAGCAAGAACGGTGTAATGTTTCCTTCCATGTGATTCCAGCAAAGGCTTCCAGCAATTGATTTGCAGCTTTCGTCTCCCCTGCTGTAGCAGAGAAAGATTATTTCAGCACCATGGTAAGCGACAACCAATGGCGGATCAGCAAGGGGAGCTGCTGCAGTCATACAGTATTTGCGTTATTTCAAGTCAGATTTTCACGTTTTCGCTTGTGTACCAGGTTGGACTGGCGGGTAAACTCAGTTAAAGTACTTAAATGGAGGGTTCGCCCCAAAATGAAAATTCAGCCATAATTTATTCACCCTGGTGTTGTAACAATGCCATAACACCTTTTTCATTTTAAATGATGATTATTTTCTTTTTTAAAGTTTAAAAATACAGCTTGACCACTTTCATATGCTGGTAAAAAGTGACCAGCATCAAGCTTTAAAAAACAGAAAACTGCTTTTCTCAGTAAACACAAATGAAGATATTTTGAAGAAATCTGAGAGCTCCCTCATCCTCCATAGACAGAAAAGATCCTAATGAATTCAAAGTTCAAAAGAGAAGTCAAAAACACTTTCAAAACATTCCATGTGACTTTAGTGGTTCAACTGTAATCACACAAAGCTTCAAAACACTTCTTCACATCAACAAAAAAACCTGTTAAAGAGCCCCTATTAACACAGCTCTAAGTGAAGTGAAATATCCAGCTAAGGCTTAAATCTGAAAGTGCACTGTATTTAAAACTATTGATTCATCTATAGAAGAGTCAACTCATAATGGTTCGAACAAATCGCCGCTGTAACGAGTCTTTAGCCATGTTGGGGTGACGTCGATATGGAACTCAAGCCCGGCCCATTTGTTGCACGCACAGACCCGGGAAAATTGAAACCCCCGGCCAAACACTGTAGAAAGAAAAAGGGGAAGACAAACACTGTAGGAGATTCCGGTTGAATCAAATTATGTAGACGCTGTGCTCTGAAGTGTGAGGGAAAGTTAGGGTTATTTTCCCTACCCAAAGATGAGGCTGTGAAGAGTCAGTGGTTGAAGTTTATTTTTGCAAAAATACCTCAGCATTATAGCCCCAGCCTTGTGCTGTGCTCCTGTCATTTTTCTGACGAGTGCTTCAGCAATCTACATGCTTACAACAGGGGATTGGTCCGGCGTTTCTTAAAGGAAGGATCAGAGTAGTAGTAGCAGCTGCAATAGTAGTTATAATATTAGTAACTTTCTGTTGTAGCAGTTGGTGTAGTACTTGTGATTTATTATTATTGTTGTGGTCAGTTATTGCTGTTGTCCTTTCTCTTTACTGTCATCATTACTATCATACATTACTAGCGTTGTTGTCACTCTTTACCACTGACTGGTCTCTTTCTATTTGTTTATTTATATCTATGACACTTGACTGTTATTGTCCCTTATGTATCTTCTCTGACCTGTCCACCATGTTACCTTTACATGCACACACACACACACATACATACACACGCACACACACATATATACATGCACCTGCCAGTACCTGACTGTGTTGTTGTTGTTTTTGTTTTTCGTTGTTGTTTTATTTTCTTTGTATGATCCCAATTTGAGTACCTTTTTGCATATTCTAATAATAAAAAAAAAGGAAGGATCAGAAAAAAAACTGTTGATGTGTGGGACTTTGTCAGAGCTTGACAGGAACTTTACAGTACACAGTTCATGGATCAGTTCCTTCCTCCATTTCACAAGTGTAAGTGTGTGCAATTAAAATGATTGCCTACTTTTTTTCTCTAGCTTGCAAATAATGTATTTAATTGTGTTTTGTTACTTGTTACCGCTTGTACTGTATCTGGTTAACTCTTTATATTCTCATATCGCATCTAAAACCATGTTGAAAACACGACGCGTGCCGCATTGTTTACGGATTTAAATGCGTTTGTGAGCTCGCAATCCACTGCCGTTTGTCGTTGCTATGGCCACCGTCAGCTGTTCCTACACACGTGCACCGTCAAAATGATTCAGCCTTTGCCACAGTGTGGATTAATACTGCATGTGTGTCACTGTTTTTACTTACGGTTAAAGCATAGAGGAATATGCTGGTGTTAAACTGCATTGCTTTAATGCACTCCTGCATTGGGCTCACACATATACTCTGGTCGACTGTGTTCAGCGTGAGACAGAGAGAAATGCCCACCACAGCTTATTAACATTGTTGAAGTCGTCAGAGTGCAATCATAACAGACTGGGTCATCGGACCAATCAGTGCAGTTTAGCCCTACACTAAGGAGGGATTTGGGAACAAATGAATCCCTAAACTAATCATATAGAAGTCGTTGGGATAATTAGGTAAAAATAAATGCATATTATAAAGACAATGCAAGTGTTTTTTGACCTTGCATGCATATCAGCCAGTTTGGGAGACCCCCAAAACCAAAAAATGACCTTTTGTAATGCATAATAGGGGTTCTTTAAGAATGACTTTGTTCACCTATGTCTTCAGATTGTGGTGCATATTCACTATGGGAAATACAATGCTTGAGTGTTGCACTGTTGCAAGTCAAAAAAAAAGGTGATTTTCCAGGTTTTTGGGGTGTTTTTGGAGCTTTGTGTGACTACAGTGGAACCATTGGAGTCACATGGAATGTTTTAGTAATGTTTTTGGTTCCTTTTCTGGACATCTATTCAACATTGTAAAACTGTAATGGAGAATGAAGGAGCTCTTGGATTTAATCTAAAACAGGGGTGCCCAAACCTTTCATATGAAGGGCCAAAAACCAAGTATCATTGATAGCCGTGGACCGAAGATAAATATACCAAACTATTACAATAAAGTTGCCATAAGTAATATCCTCATTTATTTCATAATATTTCAAAATAAATAGAAAACCTTACTTTAAATTCCATTATCTAATGCACTATAACCTTTTTAACGATAACCTTTTGCAATAAAAACATAATCACATTTATAACAGTGGAGTTCAATAGCGAATACACTAGTCAAGCAGACTCTGCCTTTGACTTGATTTGCTCATCAAATTCTCTGCATTGTCAGGTGAAAATATGTACATTTAAACAAAATCTGATTAATTAACAGCATTTAATTGAAACATTTAATTTAAGCTTTTAATAATAAAACAAAGGGCTACATTCAATTTGAACTGACAATCTTGAAACCATCCCCATCATTCTCCCTCTCTTCTCAAATGGGATGGTGGGCCAAATCAAACTTTGGCCCATGGGCCCTAGTTTGTGCATCTCTCATCTAAAATGACTTAAAATAATTTGTGTTGTAAAGATGAATGAAGATCTCAAAAATCTTGAACAACGTGAAGGTGAATAATTAATAACAGAATTTTCATTTTTGGGTGGACTAGTCCATTAAGTCAAGTCATCTTAATGCCTATAGTGCTTTTACAATGTAGATTGTGTCAAACCAGCTTTACATAGATGAAGCAAAAAAAGACTAAAACCTTCAGAATTTGAAACATTTTCAATGCCATGGTAGAATGCTGGTGTATTATGCTGGAATTACAGACAAATCTACTGTGACACATTACATATATATTTAAATGAATGATGTGCTACACTTTTCTAAGTGATACTTTGCAGTGATACTACAGATACTTATTTTGACCATTAATCTTTGAGCATGATAGAGGGTGCATGATTACACCGCAGTTCACACCAACATGCCGATTCAAACTTTTTTTTAACCTTTTAAAGAAAAATGAAAAAGAGTTTTATTGTAAATATTTCAGTCTCAATAATACATATTTTCAGTCTCATGAATGTGCAGTCATGCAAAAAGACTAGAGGTCAATGTCAGGATTTTCATTAAATTATTCAATACATTAAATTTAAGTTTGCTTTTCATCAAACTCTATTGTATACCAACAGAACACTAAGAATATATTACATGTGAAGCCAGTGGCCACACATACTTTTATTTTAGTTTATTTATTATGCTGGTGGGCGACACGGTGGCTCAGTGGTTAGCACTGTCGCCTCACAGCAAGAAGGTCACTGGTTCGAGTCCCGGCTGGTTCAGTTGGCATTTCTGTGTGGAGTTTGCATGTTCTCCCCATGTTCACGTGGGTTTCCTTCGGATGCTCCGATTTTGTGTATGGATGTTTCCCAGTACTGGGTTGCAGCTGGAAGGGCATCCGCTGTGTAAAACATGTGCTGGATAAGTTAGTGGTTCATTCCGCTGTGGTGACCCCTGATAAATAAAGGAACTAAGCCAAAGGAAAATGAACGAATGAATATTATGCTGGTCACTTTTCACTGGATGAACACCAACAGGACACCTTTGTTTTTTCTCCTTTTGTGGTATGATATAAATGTACAGGGTAAGTCACCAGTAAATTATATCACAATTTTCATTTTTGGTTATACCTTTAGACACTTAATGGCAGCTTAGTATCTATCTGGCCAACAGGACTGAAAGTAGACAAGCTTTCTACCTTATTATCCTATTCCTGAATAACTGAATCCCAGAAACATGTGTCCAAATTGAAAGAATGAATGAATGAATGAATGAATGAATGAATGAATGAATGAATGAATGAATGAATGAATGAATGAATAAACAATGACAGCAATGTGATAAGCTATATATATATATAAATTTTATATTAATAGATAATCTTCCTGCTGGCAAAATGAAGCAATAGACAATATTGTGTTGAAAACAGAATATAGAATATTACCTTCTTATTTACTGAATCGTTGTGTAGAATCAATATCACATTTGCACAAATGCTGTTTAAAAAAAAAATACAGCACTCGTGTGATGTTTCACTCATTCCTCATGTGATATTGATTAAAAAAATCACTATGTACATTTTTTTTTACCTTAAAATAATGTCTCTAAAATTATGTAAGTGGTAGAATAAATGTATCTAGATGAAGTCTGTTGTTGCTGCTACCAGATATGCCTCCTGTTAACTGAAATCACACATGCACCTTTGAATGAGCAACCTGGTACACACAGCCCTGTGCATCTCTGCCATAGACATGTATAGAAATGGCTTTTAACGAAAGATTCAACTGCACTTATTAACCACAAAGGGGAGCCACGAGAAAAAGTTGCATAGTGTTGCTTTAAATTCGGCATGAAATCAAATGCACTCTTCTTTTTATATGTAAATAATAGTGCTTGTTATATAAGATGTATCTTTGCACATCATTATATTGTCAAAATTTATTTGATCAAAATACCATAATCTCCCCCAAACGAAACAACCTTTCTTTACTTCTGGTATCTAGTTTTAATGACCATTTTGATTGGATGTACATCTCGATATAAGAAAAAAGGACAATCTTAAATTCCATTTAATTTCATTTTCATTTAATTTCATTTTCCTTCGGCTTATACCCTTTATTTATAAGGGGTTGCCACAGCGGAATGAACCGCCAACTTATCCAGCATATGTATTACACAGCGGATGTCCTTCCAGCCGCAACCCAGTACTGGGAAACATTACACACTCATTCACACACATACACTACAGCCAATTTAGTTTATTCAATTCACCTACAGTATAGCGCATGTCTTTGGACTGTGGGGGAAACCGGAGCACCCGGAGGAATCCCATGTGAACACGAGGAGAAACTTCCATTTTGTGTTGTCTTTAACTATCACATGATACAAATATAAGATAAAAACTTGAAATTAGGACTGGGCGATATGGCAAAAATGCAAACTCAATATAGATATTTTTTCCATATTGAACAATAACAATACATTTCGATATAAGTTGTTAATGCTAATAAGTTGTTAATGTTAAAGTTTTTTTTGGGTGATACTTTCACTTCTTGCCAGACTTGTTTTTTTCACAAACCATACACAAACTTTACAGATTGTTTTGATCTGCTCCTTGTCACACTTCAGATAGCCAAACCACCTCCATATAACAGAATTCGTCCCGCCTTTTTTGTTGATAATTTCATCATCTTTGGATAATAACTCAAGGTTAGTTTACTTTTGTCACTGCTTCCACTCATTATATCTTTATTTTTGTCGTCTTGTTGAATTTGCTAGCAAAGCGCGATAGAAAATGGTATTTTGACTTCATGCTGATTGGTTGTTGTTGTCGCATATTGCTGCTGTGTGATTGGCTCTTATTAGCTTATCATCGTTATCGAAATAAATTATCGCAATTCAATATGATATAATTTATTGGCCCAGCCCTACTTGAAATATTTCTTAATCCACCACTTGTGAAAAAAAAGTTCTTGTCAGACAGTCTAAATAGAAAATTTAATAAAAACTGATATTTTAATAAGATGTTTTTAATAGTTACTGTTACGAGCCAGCACTTATTAGGTTATTTTGTTTATTTTCGTGTCCCATAATGTGCTTCTTTCTGTCCACTACCGTGCTTGCTCCGCCTACTGCTGCCCCTGATTGGCTGTTTCGCTTGTCCTTGCTGCAACCAATCCCATTGCTACTGCTTTCTGATTGGTTTCTGCTTCACAACTCTATTATTATTATATGAAAATTATTATTATTTTGATGGATGAAGCAAGGACAAGAAGTGAAGTGCATTGTAAAACGCACTAGGTTTACAAATAAATGTAAAATAATAATATTGAATGTCATGTAGCCTAAAATTAGGCTTTTTGGTGGGTTTAAACAGACATTTAGGCTACATGGAACATATAAAATTGTTGTTGCTGTTTTAAACTAAACCACACATTAAACAATTTGCTTAATCTCATTGGTATTGTATTTAAAGTCAATCTATTTATTTATTTATATAGCCTGTCTTTAGTAAGGCAAGGGTTCCATTCATAAAACTCACCTCAATCACTCTCACTAGTGTCATAAATCTATTATTATTAATTAAATTTTTTTTTAATCAATTTCAGTTAATAGATGCACATTTCAGAGGGGGTGCATTTTACGGCAGGGGTGCGCCTCCCGGCACAACACCGGCAAAGTAGAACACGGAAGCAGCTTGAAGCAGAAAGCTCGAGTATGTCTGCCATCTTTTTTTATGTATCATAGAAGTATCGAATTGGGTTTCGGTATCAGCAGATACTCAGAATCAAATTACTCAGACTCGAGGGCAAAAAAACCTGATCGGGCCATCCCTAATAGTCAGTGTATATTAGAGAGGACATCATTGATATTTATTTATCATATAATTTGTTTATTAGAGTACATTAGAGGGGATTTATTGTGAACACTAATAAGACTATTTGGTTTTGTTTGGTTCTTTTCTTTAGCACCCTACATAGTACAATTTCATTGTTTATTGTCTTTGAAATTGTATATATTATAAATATCTAACTCATTGATTCACTATCACTTCTGTAAATAAATCATAATCATTTCTTTACTTAATTTTTGTTGACAATCCTTACTTTGTAGCACAATTTACCTAAATTTCTCAGCTCAAGTGTACAACCATGCTCCCTTACTGTACGTTCACACCGAAAGCAGCGAGAGCATCAAAGGTCGCTCTGGCCGCCCTGGCGACAACGCTGTCTGCCTTGAGCTCCGGCGACGAGAGCGTCAAAATTTGCTACACATTGATCTCGTATTTAAAGGAGCCGTTGCTGCATATCATATCAGTTACACTCCAGCATAAAACATGCTTTCTAGCGTGAAGGTGTTGCACACTTATTATCAAATTCACTTAACTATGGAAGATCTAGTGGCATGTGGTGTGGCTTTGCTCCACGATGTGTCCATATGCCTGAAATATTCTGAAGCAGCAATACTGTTTTGTATTGTCGCATGAAATTCCAGCTTTTTTAAAGAAAAAAAAATATATATAACATTGATGCACATCAGTAACTCACCAGTAACTTTTTAAATCTACGTTCCAGTAACAAAACATTGCAAATAGTTGGAAATCCAGCGACTGCAATAATTAAACCCTTGGGAACAACTGTGGTCGGAACCAAAGTTCACAGTGACTGTGTTCTCTGACTCCTCTCAAGCGGTGGACTTTTACATACTGATTGCTTGCCGCCGAACCGCGTCATAGCTCATTATCATAAAGTTGACTTTATTTCAACTCTCCTCGACGCTCACACCGGCGAAGACGCGCCGCGCTGCTCCTCGCTGCTTATCGCCGCCGGCTCCCATTGAAAATGAATGACTTCCGGCTACTTTGACGCTCTCGCCGCTTTCGGTGTGAACGTACAGTTAGACTGCCATGGGTTGTAACAGTTACCAATAGACATAATGTTGTCTATAGTAGCCAGTAACTTTACAAATACTCTTATGAAAGCTGAGAATATTAGCACAGCATTAAGATAGAATTAGTGTTTGTAGAATAGGATACTTTTAGCCAGTAAACCTTCTGTTGTGGGAACTGTCAAAACAAAGCATTACCTTACACATCTTTTATCCAATGTTCTCTTTCTATCTGCGGATATTCAAACAAGGAACTACAACCGGTTGCAACCCTGCCTTCAACAGGGCATTTAACCCCAACTTCCTCAAGGGAGATTGTGCAAATATGTTAAACGACTACTTGAATTACTAATGTGGTCTTACCCAGGGTTGGACACCAAAGGCTGTACACTTCCACAATGGGTAACAGGTCATTTCTCAGCTAACTCACACAACATTGGTGTGACCTCCCCCAAACGACTCCTCTCATTGTGCTCATGCTTGAGCTCACGGTGGCGAATGTGACACTTTGCTCAGGGGGTAGAAGCTTTAATAGCACATTAATGTCATCCTCCATCACGCGCTCATGTACTCCCCACCCGCTCTGCATGGCAGCTCCCTCCAGCACAACTCCAAATAAATAATTATCATAACAGACACGACACAAAGTGCTATTGGAGCAATGAAGGGAAGACTTCAGGAATTCGAACATAAAAAAAGAAAGTGAAAGACATATTTGGTCCAATGTTGCAGGATGTTTGTGAAATAGCACATCCGTTGCATGCATGCAAGGTTTAGAAATGTCACTCGTTCCTTCCTTATGAATCATTACAGGTCTTGTAGTGCGATATACAAATGTTTCCAGTTCAAGTTTTTATTTTTTATTTTATTATTTTCTCTCATTATGTATATTTACTGTGCAAAGTTATGTTATGCCAAAAAATGTTAACCTTTTTTCCTTGCTGCCATATACACCAGCATGCTGCTATAGACTTGACATAACATAAATCAGCTCTTAGGGACTGTTTACACCTTGTCACTTTTTCTGATCAAATGGCTATCCTATCATGAAAATGGTGTAAATGCCCTCCGAAATGTGGAGTTGCTAAATCAGTTAACACTAAAACTACCAATGCAGTTATTTTGACCATTTTTATTTTTTATTTTTTGTGCAATTTAGCAACTTTGTTCAATTAGAAAAAAGAAAATGCTCCGACTTTTACTAAATATGCGTATATTTCATTCTAACATTGTTAATTTATTAAAATCACAAAACACAAAAGAGTTCTGATTATTTCTACCTGGAACCACCATAGTGGTCAAAATAACCACATGCATTTCAGTGTCTCTGTTGCCTAGTGACTTCCTGCTAACATAACTTAACAGAAACATAACTTTCTGTTGGCAAAAACTTTACTTCAGATATGTCTGTTAAAACAGCATATTCAGTGCTGCCAAAAACCCTGATACCCTGCTTGCAAAAGTGAAAATAAAAGTGAGGTGCAGAAATTCGCAGCTGGTCTATGTAGCCTAACTACAAATTCATAGGCTGTATTACCAAAAATATTGTATTTTTATAGTGATGACTTAATTAAATATGATGACAGACATTCAAAGCTTAATTTTAATATCTCAATAGAAGCTTTGAATGTAAATATGATGTGACAATATAACATATTTTATGAGAACGGTCTCCACTATGGTATGACCACTATGATAATTCTCAAAATGACCACTATGATAATTCTAGTAGTTTTAGAATTTTGGTTGTTCCGGTGTTAATGTATTTATAAATAAAATGAATCGGCTGGGGATAAATTAGGAGGACACTGATAAAAGTGTTTGCTTTTAGTACAATTGTGTAAATAAGAAATTTATGCTTTGTACAACCTGGAAAGAACGAATTAATGCACGAACAAGCTAGCTAGCTAACCAACCAACCAATCATCCATCCATTTATCCATCCATTCATCCATCTATCCATCCATCCATCTATATAATGCACACCAAAGCATATATTTCTTATTTACACAATTGTACTAAGTGAAATTTATTTATAAACTAATTTCGAGAGGATCACGTGCTTATGATTGCTAGCGGCTGGACCCACAATATCCAATTCACTACGCACCAATCAGATGATCCCTAAGCTACTATAAAAACCCCGGGTTTCATATCACCTCTATCTTCGCTTTGAAGAATCCCCCCTTCCACCACTACTCCTCCTCTTTTCTAGATGGGTGACACGGTGGCCCAGCGCTTAGCGCTGTTGCCTCAGAGCAATACATAATGTCAATGGTTCTAGGCTTTACCAACCAGCGGGCATTTCTATGCGGACTTTGCAAGTTCTCCCCGTGCTCACGTGGGTGTCCCCCGGGTTCTCCCGTTTCCTCCCACCAATTAAAAACATGCAACCTAAGTTATTAATTAATCAACACTATAGGCTTGCTCCCTATCTAGTATCTATCTCGTTAAAGAGAACTACTATCTGCTCTTCAATCACTACGACAGGGTAGTTCTTGAGATATACCTGAGCTCGATCTCTCCTCTCGCCTTGCAACAGGAGGGAGCCCCGGGCTCGAGGATCTCATGAGCTCAGGGCTCTCTCCCGGGACAGCATGCCAAACAAGCTTATAATTAATCATCAGCTAAGTGTAAACTCTTGAAAAGCAAACACTTTTATGAGTGTCCTCCTAATTTATCCACAGCCTGTTCATTTTATTCTATTTATATTTTAAGCTTCAAAAGAAACCTAAAGAACTTCACATGAGGCAGTTGTTTTGGATTTTTAAACTTGTTGTCATATGCACATTCACCCAACTTGGCCAGACTCAGCTCGCAAAGAAAAAAAAATGTTGAAACAAAATTAATTTCCGCCAACAACGTGATGATGTCACATTCGCCACGTGCACCCATGCACTGAAAAAAATTATGTCTGCAAAGTTGCTGCAAACAATTTATATGGGTTAAATTTAAACAAACAAATTCAATTTAGTAATGTTCAACTTAATTTGTTTAAATTCAGCCCAAATAAATTGTTTACAACCACTTAACTTTAAAAAAATTTAATGAGTAAATTCAAGGAATCATCTTTGAATTTTTTCAGTGTGTGAACTTGTGGACGGGTTGAGTATAGAGTAAATCAGCCTTGATCCAACATATCCTAGTTTTATTTGTATATAGCACTTGATTTGAAGATCAGATTTATATCTGTTTAGCGGGTACACATTTATGTGGCAAAATGTAAAAGCCAATAGAACCTTTTAGGTAGGCATTTTGTTCCTGATGAAACTGTCTGCACTCGCTGACACATGCACAGCTTAGCTATTAATGACCTCCTTTATCTGTTAAGAATGATCGGAAACACATAAGTGTGTAAGTAGAAAAAGAATGGTGTAACCCTGCTGTTTAATAAATAAATAAATTACTCTAGTTTAGCACGTTGTGTCTGATGGCTCCATATTTAATGTTATTTAATGGCTCGTTTCCACTGACTGGTACAGTACGGTACGGTACAGGTCGGTACGAGTCACCTTTATCAGGCTTGCGTTTCCTCTACAAAGGGTACCCTTTTGGTGGGCGTGGTGTAGGACAGAGAGTTTCAGACAATGTCATTCTCGCTCGAATAAATGTCTACAGTAAAGCTGTACAGGTCGTTTACAAATCATATGAGAACCACTTTTCACAAAACAGATGCTTTAAACATATAAATACTTGTGTATAAATGTTTATTACTAACCTTTCTATAAACATGATTTGATTATAACTGCAGGTCAATGACAGCCTATTGTAACGTCTGCAATTATATAAAATAAATAAATAAATGCAACATAGATGAGCACATACAGCCCCTTACAGTCTCCAATATGTTATCAATTACAGAAAAACTACACACAGCATACATTTAGTCCTTATTTGGGTTCAAAAACAACATGCAACATAGCCCACAGTCAGAGCAAACCTCTCATCTGTGTCTGTAATCTTCACCAGCACATGTAGCCTCTGTTAGAAAGTAATTCCGTCATTCCGAGTTCATTATAGTCCAAAATGAGATGAACGTGGCAGTTTGTTCGTGATTCAGGTTGCTGAAACAATTTCCTCCTGTGTTTTGTTGGGCTTCTTTTTTTTTGCGCATAACTCTCGCGTTTGTCCTTTTCTTTTCTAAAAAGGATCAGATGTCGAAGACATTTTTAATAATCACGCACACATTATTATCATCAGCTCAAGAAGTTATATCAAATATAGACGCGATCACGAGCTCCATGGAGAAAGCGAAAACTGCTTGCACTTTTAGACAGCCTCATAAAGCAACAACAGCACACGGCAGATTTTGTTCTTCTTGGCTTTATGGCTGTACATCAAGATAACGACAAGGTTTGTTTGAGCTGGGGTCATCCATGGCTCGTTATTATATGTATATATATAGTTTTACGGTGTAATGTCTCGGGCCTCGGCAGTGTATTAAAAACATGGCGGTTCCTTTGTTTTCATTCTGGCTAGCTCCACGAGATCGTGACACATCTCTGTAACCAATCAGCGTTCAGCTGTGCGTGTAGCTCCACCTTTTGGTACACTTTCTCGTGTTTGGTACCCTTTCGAAAGGGTGCCGAAAAAAAGTGATATGGTACGGTTCGGTTCGGTACGCCTTTTGACAGTGGAAACGGCCATAAAAGCGTACCGAACCGTACCGTACCACTTAGTGGAAACGAGCCATAAGGGTAACATAAAAACATAAAATTAAAACATAAACAGTACTACTCATGGATTTTAATAACTTATCCAATTTGCTAAAACGTAAGTTTACAAACTGTCGTTATATTGAAAGACTTTTTAGTGACTGTCTTTTGTTAATAATGGGTAAAATGTATGTCAAGTCACTATTCACTGCTGTGTCACAGACAAAAGCAGTGTGGATACAGAGTGTGCAATAGTTTGATAATGCTGTTATAGGCCCACATTAGAGGAACATCAGCACCATAAATGTTTGTGCTTTAAGTGAAATGAAGGCTAATGCCCAATACTTGTCCTCTTTCACTACCCAGTTCTCAAACTCTGTCTTTCATTTGCAGTCAGCCTCTATCAATTGTAGCACTTCCTCAGAAAGCAGTGTGTTTTTTTGGAGCTGTCCCTAACAGATGTCAACACCACATCACATGTCAGCTCCAACGAATCATAACTCGCAGTGGTCAGCTGGAGCTCTCGACACAGAGCTGGACTGAGCCACATGAGCTACAGCTGCCCTCAAGCCTGGCTGTGCAGTCACTGGAAAGAGATTTCATCAATCTGAGACAGAGGAGAGATGAAATGAGCTTAAATATAACCCAAGTGACAACAGCGACAGAGCTTTAGCCTTACATTGGTGTTTAAGAGAAGTTGAGTTTATGAGCACAATCGAACTTCAGTTTGTTAAAAAGATTTTAACAATGACAATATCTGACAAGACATGCCAAAAAAGAGCAATGAAACATCAACAAAATGGAGTGAAATATAACTCAGTTTGAAATAAGTTTATTTTGCTTACTCCACTGGCAGATTTAACTTGTTTAAAGAAAAAAAAATCTGTTAATTTTGACTTTTAATTTCTGAAAACAAAACCATATTTTTACTTGTCTAGAAACTGCTTCTTGATTTAAACATTTTTAGATATTTGGAATATCAAGCCAAAAAATCTAGGTAAGTAGACATTTTTGCAATGTATTCATAATAAATACACATTGCTTGGGAAACTAGAATATATATTATAAAGTATTTAGAGTAAATCATTTTGGGAGAAGTTGATGAGTTTACATGCTGTAAATCCAGCAGCTCTGAACTCTACCAAAATCCCTTTAAAGCAAGACATTATAATTGATGGCCATCTTGGAAATATTTCTCAGGCAGTATACTCAGGCATTCTGTTTGAATGGGGAAACATTAAAAAGCCCCTATTATGCATTAAAAAGGGTCATATTTTGGTTTTGGGGGTCTCCAATAAAAGTCTGATATGCATGCAAGGGCAAAAATATGATTCCCATATGATTTGTTCAGCGATTAATTTGTTCCCAAACCCCTCCTTAGCCCAATGCTAATCTGCGCTGATTGGTCCGATGACCTAGTCTGTTGTGATTGGTCGACTGCGTTCAGCGAGCTTATTAACAATTTTGAAGTAGTCAGAGTGCAGAGTGTATGTGTGAGCCCAATGCAGGAGTGCATTAAAGCAATGCAGTATAACACCAGCATATATTGCTCTATTCTTAACCATATGTAAAAACAGAAAATTGACCAACGCACGTGTAGTAACAGCTGACGGTGGCCATAGCAACAAAAAAACAGCAGTGGATTGCGAGCTCACAAACGCATTTAAACTGTAAACAAATCGGCACATGTCGCATTTTCAATGGGGGCTTTGGACACGATATGAGAATATAAAGAGTTAACCAGATACACTTAAGTGCACTTAAGTTACTTACACTTGTGAAATGGAGGAAGGAACGCTCTGGTTACTAAAGTAACCCTCGTTCCCCGAGGGGGGGAACGGAAATGCTATGTGGAAACTTCCACTATGGGGGGATTTCATTCAGAAAGCCAATCATCTGAAAGAGTATGTAAACGGGCCAATGAAATGCCAATGAGTTGGCAGCTTCAGCTTGCGCACCTGATGCTCGTTGCAATTAACTTGCTATATGAGCACAGAGCTAGCAAGCCAAAGCATCATTTTTTTAGCGGAAGAGACTTTCACCTCAACAGCTAAGGGGCAATCATTATGGCGAAGGAACATAGCATTTCCGTTCCCCCCCTCGGGGAACGAGGGTTACTTTAGTAACCAGAGCGTTCCCCTTCGGAAGGGGAACTTCAATGCTATGTGGAAACTTCCACTATGGGGAAATGTTTGGAAAACGCCATAATAATTGAACCTTACCTTCGCCCCCGATGAGAGGTTTGCCAGGCAAAGAGCGTGAGCGCACCTGCGTCACCAGAGGCGCGGTCTTCCAACGTGTTCCCTGGCCCTTACTTATCCCACTTCAACAGAAGATTTACGGATTTAGATATATTTTTCGGGAGCCGCAAATGCGTCTAGAATAATTTCTAGGAATTTAATACGACAGTACGTTGGGAATGCGTGCAGTCCCGATAGGGAGGACGCTGCGGAGGCCACCTGCTACCCAAGTGGGGAGACTGGGGCAAATAGCATATGAACTAACCCTGAGAAGGGGGAGTAAGCATATGAAAATTAGATGGTTAGCGGTGAGGGAAGACACGGGTCTGCCTGTGAGGGGGGACTGCACCGTGGCAGTATAAGCATATGGGATCGCCTAGTGGGGATCGCACATAGCAGGCACCTATACCCAGAACGCGGGCTGACCATCGGGCAGACCAGCAACGTAACGGGCCAGTGCCTGACTCCTCCGCTGAGTCAGGTGCTGGGGGCCTCGGAGGAATATCTGCAGGGTTCGCCAGCGGGGAACTTTTCTGACAGAGCGAAAAAGCGCACATATCCCTGGGTTAGAGAGAATGGCGCAGCAAGCGTTTTACAACACCTAACCGAATTTCTCATTCACCGCGTGAGAAAATCGGCTCCCCTCAAGATTAATAAATCTTCTAATAGGTGTCGCCCAGCCCGCAGCTCTACAGTGTCTGTTAGAGAGGCGCCGCGTGCTAACGCCCAAAAGGATGCGCGCTTCGAGGAGCGCGCTCTCACTCTTGGGGGACGCGGCTCGCCCTGGCTCAGATGAGCGAGGGAGATGGCATTCAGAGTTCAGTGGGTATGTTCCAACCTCTGTTGGATACGGCACTTCCCGTCTGCCGATCACCATAACAGATAAAGAGCTGAGTACGGTCCGTGTAATAGCAAAGTGCGAAGGACCAAATAAAGGGGCTGGGTCTGCCTCCTCCGTGGGCAGCGCTTGCAGGTTCACTACGTGGCTGAAAGAACGCTGTAGGAACCTAGGGCACCTAGGTGGGCCGGGGTCTCAGGTAACGTGAGAGTGGGCCGACCCAAAACGTTGGCACATTTCGCTGACCGAAAATGCCTCCAGATACCCGCCCATTTGACCGATGCAACGCGACCAGCAGAGCTGTCTACCTGGACAGAAATCTTAAAGATACTGAGTCGAGTGATCGAGCAGACCTCTCCTAAGAGAGATCTCCAAGTGGGTATGAGAGGGAAACAGGAAAATTAATATTCATGTCTCGCGCCTCTGGGAACTGGATGATGAGACGATACTTCCCAGCGCGCCGCCATCGCCGCATCCTTAGAGCGGGGATGATCGTAACGCCAACCCCTCAGAGCGGAGGGGACAGCCTTAGCTCCAGTCAACTGAAGGAGGATAGTATCACTCTGATCTGGCATGTTCAGGGTTCCTTCTCGGGGAAAAAGGTAACCACACAGCGAATAGACTCCACTTCAGGCGTGGGCATGCCTCGTAGAGGGTGCTCAGCCTGAGTGACAGTGTTAACCACCTAATCGGTAAGTCACCTAAGTCCTCCGCGCTCCATCTATGAACCGTACGTGAAGCATAGATCTGGGCGCGGGTGCCAAACGGTGCCTGTCCCCTGTTCCCAGGGGATGTGCCAGGAGGGCCATCACGAGGAGAGAGTTGAAAGCAGGTCCGATTGGGCCAGAGAGGCGCAATACGAGAGCTGTTCCTCGACCTCCCTGACTTTACACAGTATCTGTGCGAGTAGGCTCACTGGAGAAATGCGTATTACGCACGCCCCGAGGCCAGCTGTGTAGCCAGTGGACTTTGCAGGGTTCGCCAAGTGGGGAACTCAAGCGAGAGCGCACGAATCTCTGAGTTAGAGAGAGAAAGGCGCAGCACCGAACAGCTGGACAGTCGGGGGTGGAGTCTCCATTTTCCCAGGCGAAACTGCCGTGAGAGCGAATGGGCTGCACGGTTGAGCTCGGTGGGGGAAAAAATGGAATGCAGCGATTGCGCCGCGTATGACTCCGGGGGAGCAGACGGCGAGCGAGCTGAGACATGCTGCGAGAGCGGATACCCCCACACGGTTGATATACGCCCCCGCTGCCGTACTGTTCGTCCTGACCAGTACGTGTTGTCGCTCCAGCACCGGTAAAAAACGGCGGAGAGCGAGAAACACTGCCAACAGCTCTAGGCGATTGATATGCCAATGCAACTGGGTTTTTTTCAGCTGCATGCCCGCAACACACGGCGCCCCAGCCAGTGCTGGAAGCATCTGTCAAAACGACAATATGTCTGGACGCCTGTCCTAGAGGCACTCAGGCCTGTAGGAACGAGGGGTCGTTCCAGGGGCTGAGGGCGCGGCGACACAGCGCAGTGACAGTCACTCGGTGTGTGTCCGCGTGCCATGCGCGTCTGGGGACTCGATCGTGAAGCCAGTGCCGAAGTGGTCTCATATGGAGTTATCCGAGCGCATACAGCGGCTGCGGATGTCATATGCTCCAGGAGCCTCTGAAAGATTTCAGTGGAACCACTATTTTGCTGTCGAACTCTCACAGACAGTTCAGCATTAGCTGAGCGCGCTCTCCGGAGAGGCGCGCTGTCATGGTGACCGAGTCCAGCTCCAACCCGAGAAAAGAGATCCTCTGCACGGGGGCGAGTTTGCTCTTTTCTCGGTTGACCTGAAACCCCAATAGGTGGAGGTGCTGGAGCACCTTGTCTCTGTACATAGTCAATTACTCCCGCGAGAGGGCTAAAACAGCCAGTCGCCGAGATAATTGAGTATGCGGATGCCCGCGAGCCGAAGGGGCGCTAGGGCACCCTCCGCGAGCTTGGTGAAGACCCGCGGATACAGAGAGAGCCCGAAGGGGAGGACTTGTACTGTCAGGCTCGCTCGACGCAGACCGCAGAAAAGTGACGGTGGCGTGGAGTATGGAGACATGAAGTATGCGTCCTTCAGGTCTATGCTGCAGACCAATCCCGAGGACGAACGCACAGGAGGATGCGCTTCTGCATAAGCATTTTGAACGGCAGCTTGTGCAGACAGCGGTTCAAAACGCGCAGATCTAGGACTGGCCGTAACCCACCGCTCTTTTGGGTACGATGAAGTACAGGCTGTAAACCCGCTCTCCATCTCGGCTGGAGGGATCGGTTAGATTGCATCCTTCGCCAGGAGGACAGCAACCTTCTCTCACAAGACAGGGGTGGGCACAGGGCTGACCCTGGTGACGTACACCCCGTGAACTTGGGAGGCCGTTTCGCGAATCGAATCGCGTAGCCGAGTCTGATCGTGCGTATGAGCCACCGCAAAGGGCTGGGCTGCGCTAACCAGGCAGGCAGAGCCCTCGCTAATGACTGCATCGCTACAATCGCTGACGTACCAGCAGTGGGGCAGCGCGGAGTGGGAGTGCTGATCCGGGGAGCGCTGGGGTCCCGCGGAAGAGCTGGAGGTGAGAGATTTACTCACCTTGCACTCAGACTCCGGAGGAGAGGGCTGGAGGTGTGAGAGAAAGGAGACCGTCCTCCCAGACCCCGTGAGCCACTGGCGAAGTGCGCCGATCCTGCGAGCTGGAAGGCTTTTCATCGCGTCCCAGACTGGCAGTATTCGGGCTGTCACATCCAGGGAAGGGAAAGATGCTCTCTCTCTGAGGAGCCCGGCCCCCCCACCGGGGAGAGAGCAAGTTCCCTCTTCTCCAGATGGCCGTCTCAAGAGCGCTTCGCGGTCCGTTATCCGGACTTAACGGCGCCCTGGGACGGGGAGCGCTGGTTGCCTGCGAGGTGCTCGGCGCTGCCGCTGGCCGGAGGCGCAGGCGGGGGCGGAGCAGCACTCGAAGACGGGCGCTCTCGGCGACAAGCAGTGGATGTGGATGGTTCGGCGGGAGGGGAGCGGTCTTACATCCCCGCCGAAGGATGCCCATCGTATCCGACTGCCACCGCCGTGAATTCCTGGGTGAATTCACCAACGGTGTCGCCGAACGGGCCAGACTGGTATATGGGGGAGTCAAGAAAGTGAACTTTGTCGACTCCGCGCATATTTTTGCCAGGTTTAGCCCGAGGGGGCGCTCCTGGACCACTAACGTGGCCATCGTCTTTCCCGGGGCACACGCAGCGGACTTGAGGTCCGTGGAGCTCAGTCGGGTGCGGTGCGGGGCTTGTAACAAGCCTGGGTCAGAACCACCCTCGTGCAGCTGGGCCAGCGCGCGCGCATGGACCCTGGCGTGCTGGGTGGAAGCAGCCTGGCCCGCGGCTGTGTGGGCTCTGGCTCGGGAGGCAGAAAACCAACACGCCTTGGACGGGAGATGAGGCTAATTCCAGCAGAAGGAGGCACCACGCGGGCCCGTGATGGCACTCTCAATCTGGGGAATCGACTCGTACTCCCTGGCTGCTCCACCATCAAGAGTGGTGAGGTGGAGGCGCACGCAGATCAGGCAGAGAAAGGTGCCCTCAAGACTGCGTGAGCCCACTGTGCACTTCCGGGAAGAGAGGGATGGGAGGCTAGAAGGTATTGCCTTTTAATCCTCCACATACACCCATCTAGTCGGTCCGGCCGCGGGGCTGGGGGATAAACCATCTCCAGACCCACGACCGAAACAGCCCGGGAAAGCACGGTTATCATGTCTGTTTCAAGATCGGCCGCCGCCGCGCTCGCTCCCGATGGGAGGGAACGGAGGGGGGGGGATCCTTCATCAGACCATGACAGCCCAACCTCCGATGCAGCGGTGGACATCTGAGCCTCGGTGTCATCAAGTGAGAGGGCGGCCATCCGAGGATGGAGCGCTTCTCTCACTCAAAGCTTGGATGGAGCGCATGGAGGAGTGAGAGGTCCACAAGCCCGAGGGCGGCAGATTTACTCCCACTGTAACCCTCAGATCTGCCCGAGTGCCCACCTCGGAGCGGGGGACAACTGGGGTGGGTGGCTCTTTTGCAAGAGCGAGCCGCGATCTTAACTGCGCAACAGACATGCCACCGCAGTGATGGCATGCACTGCCCACGAGCACCGCATTAACATGCTGGACCCCCAGACATGAAACGCAGTGCTCGTGCCCATCATCTGAGGACAGGAAACCACCGCATCCAGAAACGCACAGTCGGAGCGACGTCTTGAAAAAGACGCGCTGCACGACCGTGTTGCTCTTTTAGGAAATTCGCAACAATACATACCGCTCTGGAGGACCGGACCCAAAGGACGCCAGGCAAGGGAGAAACCCAGCTCGACCATCTGCCGCTGCGTGTCACACACTCTGGACCGGGAGATCGCTCTCGTTCACTCTCTGTCTGAAACTCAGCTGGAGGAACCCTCATCGACTCTCTCAGAAGGCTGTTGAAGTCTCTGAAGTGAAAATGATGCTTTGGCTTGCTAGCTCTGTGCTCATATAGCAAGTTAATTGCAACGAGCATCAGGTGCGCAAGCTGAAGCTGCCAACTCATTGGCATTTCATTGGCCCGTTTACATACTCTTTCAGATGATTGGCTTTCTGAATGAAATCCCCCCATAGTGGAAGTTTCCACATAGCATTGAAGTTCCCCTTCCGAAGGGGAACTGATCCATGAACTGTGTACTGTAAAGTTCCTGTCAAGCTCTGACAAAGTCCCACACATCAATAGTTTTTTTCTGATCCTTCCTTTAACAAACGGCCAACAAATCCTCCGTTGTAAGCATGTAGACCATAGGTGTCAAAGCCAGTTCCTGGAGGGCCGCAGCTCTGCACAGTTTAGTTCCAACCCTAATTAAACACACCTGATCTAACTAATTGAGTGCTTTAGGCTTGTCTGATTCTTATAGATAGGTGTGTTGAAGCAGGGCTGGAACTAAACTCTGCAGGGCTCCGGCCCTCCAGGAATTGACTTTGACACCCCTGATGTAGACTGAAGCACTTGTCAGAAAACTGACGGGAACACAGCACAAGGCTGGGGCTATAATGCTGAGGTATTTTTGCAAAATAAACTCCAATCACTGACTCTTCACAGCCTCATCTTTGGGTAGGGAAAATAACACTAACTTTCCCTCACACTTCAGAGTACAGCGTCTACGTGGCTTGATTCAACCGGGATCTGCTACAGTGTTTGTCTTCCTCTTTTTCTTTCTACAGTGTTTTCGGGCAGGGCTGGGGGTTTAAATTTTCCCGGGTCTGCGTGCGTAACAAATGTGCGGGGTTTGAATTCCATATCGACGTCACGCCAACATGGCTAAAGACTCGTTACAGCGGCGATTCATTCGGACCACTATGAGCTGACTCTTTTGCAGATGAATCAATAGTTTTAAACACGGTGCACTTTCAGATTTATGCCTTAGCTGGATATTTCACTTCACTTAGAGCTGTGTCACACACTGCATGGAAGGTCATTTTCAAAAACGCATAATAGGGGCTCTTTAAATTCACTAAAACTAAAAATTTGCCAAACTTACCATTACAAATTATATTTGCAATCACCAATAAATCTAAACATCAACTGCTTCTTTTGTTTAGTTTCTAAATGTCCAAATCAAACAAAACCTTTTTTCAGGTTGCTCAAGCTAATGTGCATGCGTACTCGAAGGGAACGAGATCACAACACCAATGTCATTTATGGCTTTGTTACACTTTATCATCCTCTGAATAATGCCTCATCCAATTGCACTGGTCTTCTGAAGTAGTTCCCAACTTGATGGCAGATCTCCTCCCAAATAACAGTGGCCTCTTTGTTTACAAGCATGTGGGCGTTTATTGTTTAGTTTCTGTCGTGTGATGTGCATTTAAGGGGACTGACTGTACCTTGGGTTACTTTCATACAGCTTACAAAACCAAGCAACATTTGTTTCCAAGTGTAGTTAGTTCATTTAAAAGAAGAGATTTCAAGCTTTATGTGGATATACAGTATTTCTCATGTTTATGAAGCAAGTATTCGCTGAGATTCCAATGTGTTTGCTGACCCCAGAGGATTCATAACACTTGCGGAAACTGTCGTAAAGAACACACTTCTTGTCCGACCCCCTCTCCCAGAGAAACGTCAGTCTATAGAAATCAACGATTGGCTCCTGTACTAGAAGGCAGAGCTTCATCCGCCATATTGACCAATACACTTTTCGCCATTTAAAACTATTCGAGTGACATGTCTTGTGTATTCTATAGTATTCATCTCTACACTGCAGCCCTTCAACCATCATAGATCAACTAATATGAACATTAAAATGTTTAAACAATGAAATATGTGTTTTTACAAATATTTGACAACAATAATAATCGCAATAATATTTTACAATATAAATAATTGACTTGTTTTGCCCTTCCCCAACCCTTTGCCCTAGAAATTCCATAGGTGGGGTTTGAGCTGCTTAGTGACATCATTAAATCCTGGAAAACAAGGTTGTAGTTACAGTAGGTATGCTAACGATTACGCGATAATCAATTATTTGTTGGTAACCCTTTTATTCGATAGATCTTATCGATGACTGATTAAGCATGAACATTTAAAGCATAAGTTTAGTGTTGTGAGACACAAATTCACAACTTTACACATTAAATAATCAAGTGTGTTCAGTTTACGTTACCTTATGGATTCACACTCTTGGCATTGCATAGGCTACTGGGGGACGCACAAAACATTGTTATGCATGGATCTTGGTTATATCTGTGGGTCCTGCCATTAATCTGCAGGTCAGGTAATCAGAAATAGGCTGCATGATATTAAATTATGGGTCGTGATTGGATAAGATCAATCATTGGTTATGTAAACTTTAACTGCTTTCTCTAAAATATGAAGGTGTTTTAAGCTATTTTATCTTGACAGACTGGCAAAAATATGCACACACTTATTATTTCGCGTCAAGGCCAGATATGCGGCGAGCTACATTCCTACAACAAGTAATAACTGTAATTTTCTGAATGGAAAAGGCTTGGGTGGTTTGTTAGTTGAATATATCAAACAATTCAAAACCTTTTTTGTGTTTATGATGGAGTAGTAATTAACGATTAATCAATAATTGATCATTAATTTAAATTATCATCAATCACAGGATTTCGTGGAAACTGACATCCCTAATTGTAGTCCAAATTAGCAATTCTTTAAAGTTCTTGAAATTTGTTTTTTTAACTAAATATCTCCCTTTGAAGTGGACTTTTAGACATTTTAACTAATATGTTTTATACCTAAACATAAACACGGCACACTGTCCACGATTAAAAAGTGAAAAAACATAATAGGACCCCTTTATACAGTAATTCAGCAATATTCATAAGCAAATGTAAAGTGCATATTAATAAAAAAAAAATACCGAAATTCTGCAATCCAGACACTTTCACATAATTGCACAAGACTTCTTTGCGAGCTTTCACTCACTTGGAAAGAAACAAAAACCCCAGCCAGTCACAGTGTGAAGCATTGCAGGCAATCTCCAGTGAAAGCGAACAGCACGCCATAACACAACTACATCACTGCCATTATAACCAATTAGGCTGAGCACCGCAAAGAAACGACAAGACATGCAAGAGTTTTCATTCTCCATTATATTACATACAAATTCGCAGGTTTTGATTGGGTGACATTTATAATGGCGTGCCCACATAATTTTACAGAGCGCGCACGGTAATTTCTCTCAAAAGCAGGAGAAATGCTAGAGTTTAGAGCAGGTGACAACTCTTTCTGTTTGGCTGCTGAATGCCAACAGTCATGTGGAGCTGAAAATATGGAATCAAACAAAAAATAATGACACACACACACAAAAAAAAAAAATCCTTTAAAAACAGATATTAAAATGGCTCGCAACCACCACACAGTTCGGTTTCTAGTTAAAAAAAACTCCCACTCATTTAAACCACAAAACTGCAAGAATACATTGACTTAATTCCTGATGATAGCAGCCATTAGAATGTGACACTCCATGGCAAAGAAGAAAAGCATGCAGACGCACAGCCAGAGGAAAGATCTTGTCATTGTTAGTTTGTCACTGCTGCCAGGTCGCCAGGCCTTCACTTCAGGTATGACGGGCACACAAAGAGCTCATTATCAGGTCTAGCAGCGCCTGCGCCCCTATAGTGTTTGGGACTTGTCTGAATCTGCCTCTTTCTATTTGCCTCTAATCTACAGACAGCAAGCAAAAGCTTTGTCTACTTTCTGGTCACATTCTGAAGGATGGTCTCTCCAGCACACTATCAACTGAGATTTCTTTTTTTTTTTTTACCTTAATCCACAAGTTATAATCCTAAATGGAGTAGTCTGTGGGGTTTATTTGTGTGCCGCTGTATAGAAGTTTCAGCTTGTCATTTATCAGTAAAGGACAATAACAGAGGCACAGCGAGCAGCGCGGCAGTCGTTTCTTCCTCCTTTGGCAAATCCCTGATAAATGACTTAGCCGAGGATGATTTTTCATGTGATGGTTATGCTCTATAACTGTCCTCGTTGGTTGATTTCGCAGAGCCTGGCACAAATAAAACCTGAGGTGGTTCTCTAGACTGGAGCTCTTTCGAACACCTTTGATAGTTTCAGATCTCTTTCCCTAGTCGGTGGTGAAGAATAAAAGTGAAATATTTATACGGTTCTTTCCCAAAGCAGTATTAATGCTCATGTGGGGAGGAAAGAATGCATCTTGCTGTTTTACTAGTCATTGTAAGACCAGTGAAAATTAAGCTCTTCTCAATTCCTGCTGCGCTACTATTCAACCGAGCAAGTTATTGAAGCACCGGGGATGCTCAGTAACTGGTATCGTAAACCACATTCATCACCTTAAGGGTTGGGTTGTTAAGGCATTCGGTTCATCAGAAATTGATTTGCTGGGGCAAAAGAAATGCTGGAGAGCATATAATTAGCTGATGTATTAAACATGTTGCTGTCACTGATTACAGCACTAATGTGCAAAAATATTTCACTGCACAGATAAAACCATCATTTCTGCAATCGTGGGATTCACAGGAACTATTCAAGCACTCTCAATCAGACTCTTTGCCTACAAGAAGGAAGAGATAAATGGAGGAATAATAAATTTGGCTCACATTAACATTTTCAGCAATAACAAACAACTTTCAAATTAGGGATACAGTGCAGTCAGCTGGTAATTGTGTCAAAATATACACTACAACCATTTGGGGTGGGTATGAGGTTTTAATATTTATGAAGGAAAACTGTAACATGATTGCAAAAGTAATTTTTTTAATATCTGTATCATTCTAAATACTATTATGATTTTGGAATAGCTTATGTTATGTTACTTTAAGAATACCTAACATTGTCAACATTCATTATTTTAATGATTTAAGGCTCAAGAAATTGAAACTGTTAGAATAGAAAGTTTAAAAGATAACTTTCAAATTGGAATAATTTGTGACATTATAAATGTTTTTACCCAATTGATCAATTCAAACCATTTTCTTTTGTTTTCTTTTTTGTTTGTTGAGTAGGAGAATAAAACCCAAAAAAGGTTTATGCTGTGCTAATAACTAGCTGGCTATATACAAGGGTGGGAAATAAGTATTGAACACGTCACCATTTTTCTCAAAAAACATATTTCTAAAGGTGGCGCTGACTTGAAATTTTTCTCAGAAAAATACATTTAAGCAAAGTAAACAAATCTATTTAGTTTACAAATTAAGTTATGCATAATAAAATTAAATGACGCAGGGAAAAAAGTATTGAACCCATGAATAAAGTGAGGTGTAGAAAGGCAGTGAGAGCCCAGACAGCAACTGAAATCTCTCAGTAGTTATTCAGCAACCCTCTGCCCTTCATCATTGTAAATTAATATTCACTGCTTCAGTCCAACATCTACATTACCAGGATGATGAAGATGAAACCAGAGTGGAGCAAGACAATGATCCAAAACACAGCCAAGCAAACTCTCAAATGCTTTCAGAGAAAAAAAATGAAGCTGTAGAATGACCCAGCCAATCACCTGACTTAAATACAATAGAAAATACAAAATAAAGATTTGATAGAGAAGACCCACAGAACCATCATGATTTTTACACTCTGAAGTCTGTGAAAAACATAAGAGAGGCGTCTTTAAGCTGCCATCACCAAAAAAAAACCTTTATATAAAGTATTAAATATGTTTCAGTGGTTCTTTACTTTCTCCTTGTGTCACTCCATTATTATTACACATTAACTATTTTTTAAGATTTTATTTGTTTTGTTTTGCTTTATTTTTATATTTGTATTGTTTAGGGTTTTTACCAAAATCTGATTCAATTCCATGTCAACAGCTCCTTTTTATTATTCCCAGGAAAAAACATGACGTGTTCAATACTTATTTTCCCTGCTGTATATACTGTAACCCTGCTCAAATCACACAGCTACTTAATATTTAAACACAAAAAAGACTTACTATTTCAATAAGAATGACATGCAAGAAGCACATGTAGGAAATCGGTTGCTTGTAATACACTTGATAACCCAGTTTGATGTCATTATTCAAAAACGGTCTCACTGCAACTGACCAATCAAAACCAAGTAGTTAATGGAGCCATGTAATGGTAATTTTAGTGAGATTGATGGCTCTGAATGCTTGCAAGTGCTCTATAAAATTGACAGTAATGGAGGACAGTTTTGAGCGTTCTCATTAAATTGTCCATTTTTTGAGAGTGACTCGATATGAAGGCTATACTGTACCGCAGGCATTATCAGTTCTCACCATTTCTGAAAAAAAGCCCATGCTAAAAACAGTTTGATAAGTGATGTGTTCATATTTGCAGAATGACAGGAACAATATTTTCTGAATAAGCATTTTGATAGTCCTCTTCAGATATTCCATTGACTAGAATTGATTTAAAACTATGCTATCTAGCAGTTATAAGAGTTTTAGTTGACTCTCTCAATATCTGTTAACATGTTGTACTGATTTCACAAATATTTCAACGTATTCATCTAACTCTAACCCTAAGCTAGCTCTCTGCAACTCTCACATGGTCGCCCAATGAAGCGAAGCAGGGCTGCGCCCGGTCAGTACCTAAATGGGAGACCACATGGATAAGCTAGGAAGTGGTGTTAGTTAGACCAACAGTAGTCTGTGTGGGTCCTAATGCCCCAGTATAGTAAAGGGGACTCTATACTGCTCAGTAAGCGCCGTCTTTCAGATGAGATATTAAACTGAGGTCCAACTATCTGTGGTCTTTGAAAACGCCAAGATGTCCTTCAAAAAATTTTAGCTCCGGCATCCTGGCCAAATTTGCCCTCTAACCTCTGTCCACCATGGCCTCCTAACCATTACCATATTATAATTGGCTTCATCATTCTGTCTCTTCTCCACCAATCAGCTGGTGCGTGGTGTGCGGTTTGGTGCAATATGGCTGCCGTCGCGTCATCCAGGTGGATGCGGCACACTGAAGGTGGATGAGGAGATTCCCCCCAAAAATGTGTAAAGTGCTTTGAGAGTGCAGAAAAGTGGCATATAAATGTAAGAAATTATTAATTATTATTATTTTTATTATTATCAACATTCTCCTAATAGTCCAATGACTGCTAGTTTACATGTAGTTGCAAAGTTACTAGTAGTCAACAGAATGTCTAAAAAGGACAATCAACATAAAATGCACCCTACAATATCAGAAAAAAATGGTATAATGTTGTACCAAAGAAAGTACAAACCCTTTTCCATTTACAATAAAGAATAAAAATTACTTTAACATTAGTCAAAAGATATTTTGCTAAACATTTCACAACACTTTTCACAAAAATGTTACAGAAATACATTCTCCCATGAACAATATAAGACTTTTTTTCTCCAATTTTCACACAATACCTTTGTAATCACTTAAAAGTTCATTTAATTTATTTAATTTTAAAATAGAAATAGAATTAGCTAAAGGATTGTAACGAGATCTGCACAATGTTTGATTAGTTTTACAATACTAAAATGTCTGCATGAACACTTTGCATATGCAGGACTTTTGCCAGCTCATGTGCATAGTGGAAAGCAAACACCAAAAGGTGTTGATATCAATTATGAAACTGTATTTATAAAATAAAAAAACGTTTACTAAACGTTTATAAAAAAAATGCCTTAAATGTTTAGTTTACAAAACCTATAGTTTTGTTTTACTAGTTGTTTTGTATTTTTAGAACTTAATAAGGATTGTTTATGAGTCTCTTTAAACATATTTATATTTTAAATAATTCATGTTTTAATATGGAAACTATTCATAAAATCACTTTGCCTTTCCAGTCATATTTATTTTCATAGATATTGTAATAAAGAAGGAGGTGTGCAACACTTATGTACCTTTTTTATGAGAACAATTGTGTTCTTCATTTAATAAAAGGTACAGAACAGTATCATAAGAGGTCTTTTCTGTACCATATACCAACTTTTACAAAGATAAAAAAACTGGAGGAACATTAATTTGTACCACTGTGTACCTTTATTTTCTGAGAGTGTATTTTAACTTTGTAACATGAACTTTATCTACAATAAACTATGGCATTTGTGTTGTTAGTAAGTTGACCACACATTTTCTCACATTACAAACATTTTCTGTCACAGCTCTGCATGTGTGCACCAACTTGAGAACCACACTAGAGGAAAAAAAGAGCTGATACCCCATGGCAAAACTTTTAATGAATTAGATAAAGATACAAATTGAGTAAATCCACACTGTCACCAATTTGTTTATTTATGAAGGAGAAAATCAGCTATATTTATCAGTCATAAACACGACAGTCCCTTCTGCCGTCCTTCTGTCGGCTGTTTATGTTCCTAAAGAAAAACAAAATATGGCCTTGGTTTCAGTTTGCTGCCACAAAAACAAACACATTTCAAAAAACGGCATACCAAATGTCAAGTTCAGACACTGTGCCACATGCAACTGTTCTCTGTCCAACGGGTCTGGATTGGTAGCTCTCGACCTGCACACGAACTAAACTCAAGGGCAATGTGTTGCCGCTTATCAGTCGGCCTGGTAAATAAGAGATCTTATCTTCGGCTTGCGATGACATTGAAGACCCGTGCTCTAATCAATAAAATCCAATTCTTTGTAGATCTGCGGCTCTGATTAGCGTCCTTCTAATCCAATCGCCATTTTTGTCATCCATTATAGTGGCATGGTGAGGCACTATAAAGGATGTTGTTATCGCTGGTTATGAGTTTAGCACTGATGTAAAGCTGGCAATGTGATTGGCCGAATGGAGACTTCCTCTGGCTGTTCTAATTGCAAATCCACTTGGGTCCAGACTGATACATTTCATCGCCTTGGCAACACTGCAGGCAGTGAACCTGGTAATGGAGGAAGTATATTCTCAGGAGAGGAAATTACTGCTTTCCATACTGTAGCTGGACAGAGCAAAGGAGGAGCAGGAAACTGTGAACAACCTGTCCGAAAAAATCTGCTGCAAAATCTGTTGTACGACTGATAGCAAGATAGATAAAAACAAAAACATTTAGTGAAAAGAGCATCCTAGAACCTAATGCCTGCTGTTTCACATATGAATTATGGTTTGTCATTTGGCTACGAGACCTGGCTCTCAGTTGAGATGATGATGGTGTTGTGTCCTTTGAGGCTAACAGTATGATGAATCTGTGTGTGATGATATGTGAAATGCAAATGCTCAAGGGTGCAGAAATGGCAGCAAGTAAACATGTTGCAAAATTTAGAAGCATGTATGTACAGCAGGGCTTGCAAAATTTCTAAATTCCTGGTAGCCCTCGGGCAGGCACTCCAATTTTTGTCAGAATATAAATGCAAGTAGCCGAAATAGAAAATACATTATTTATTATTATTTGTTTATTATTATTTATTAAATAAAAACAAAAACACATTTACTAAATAGAAAAGATATAATGGCATTTGTTATAGGCTTATAGTCATTTTAAAATGACCAAAATTGTATTATTACTATTAATATATAATATTATTATTATTAACAACCCAAAAAAAAGATGTTTAGTGAACATTGTTTCATTTTTTTTTTTTTTTGCAGCTATAAAAGACATTCCAATAAGTTACAGAGTATATATAGTTGAAGTCAGAGTCATTCGAGATAACCCCCTAACAGAGTTAGCCCCCCAGTTATTAGCCCCCGTTTATTTTTTCCCCAATTTCTGTTTAATGGAAAGATTTTTTTTTCAACACATTTCTAAACATAATAGTTTTAATAACTCATTTCTAATAACTGATTTATTTGATCTTTGCCACAATGATGGTAAATAATATTTTACCAGATATTTTTCAAGACACTTCTATACAGCTTAAAGTGACATTTAAAGGCTTAACTAGGCAGGTTGGGGTAATTAGGCAAGTTATTGTATAATGATGGTTTGTTCTGTAGACTATCAAAAATATATAGCTTAAAGGGGCTAATAATTTTGACCTTTAAATGTTTTTTGAAAAATTAATAACTGCTTTTATTCTAGCCGAAATAAAACAAATAAGACTTTCTCCAGAAGAAAAAATATTATCAGACATACTGTGAAAATTTCCTTGCTCTGTTAGACATCATTTGGGAAATATTTAAAAAAGGGAAAAAAAAATCAAAGAGGGGCTAATAATTCTGACTTTAACTCTACATCTTCTACAATCTACCTGATTACAGGAATGATTTTTGATGATGAATGAAAACTAAAAATTCAGCTTGGCCATCACAGGAATAAAATGACAAATTTCACTGTAATTTTGATTCAATATACTGTAGCAAACGCAGATTTGGTGAAAAGAAAAGACTTCTTTCAAAACAACTTTCTATCCCCACGCTGGACAACAAAAACACAAAACAGAAGCACTTCCCAGAATTAAATTTGGGAGACTACGATAAGATGGAAAAGCTTGGACTGGAATGGCAGGAAACAATGCCTTAATTAAAACTATGTTCAAATTTACAATCATGATCAGAGATGAAGAATCTTAATGGCCAACCCCTAATCCCAATCCTATGAGCTCTTTCATGGTATATTCATTGCTAATATTTACATTTGTTAATTTGAGTCAAGTTTGTTTGTTTGTTTGTTTGTTTGTAGTTTTATTTGATACATAAAAAAAATGTATTCCTTGAGTGTGTAAAGTTAATGGTACAGTTTGTGTATCTCACTGCTTGTATTAAAAGACAAAATTCAATTCTTGTGTTGTGAAGTAAAATTAAAATTATAGATAGAAAGCACTGCCAATGCACCACGATATCCAATTGAACAGAATCGATGACATGATAACTGTAACCAAACCGAAATGTGAGACTAGTGTAAGTTCACACCCCTACTAGAGATGCACCGGTCAACTGGCCAAGGAACGCATTCAGATGATTTTTTGCATGACCAGTTTGATCGGTAACCAGCCAGTCATCAGACTAGGGATGCAACAATTAACCAATTTCACTATTAACAGTGCTTTAATTCGTCACGGGTAATTAATCGTAAAGGATTCTCAACACCACGTTTCTGCACAGAACAAAACTGTTGCAACTAAACAAAGTTATGCCAACTGTGCACTAGTTTAAAGTTGAGCTTGTACACCGAGGCTAATACGCATCCACACTGGATTAACTACGGCTGAGGCTATTAACTAACTATTCACATATCACGTCTTTAGCACGTAAGTTCATTATTTTTTTTCAATAGAGGCAAGCAATCAGCAATCAGCCTTCATGCTTTCCAGGCGCACCTACAGTTGAAACCAGAAGTTTACATACACTGTATAAAAAGGCACATAACAATTAAAAAAAAAGTCAGATGTTAATGTGACTAAACTTTTTCTCTTTTAGGTAAGTTAGGATTATCAAATTCGTTTCTGTTATGCTTAATAGCAGAATAATGAGAGAGATGTTTTTTGAAAAATTGTTGTAACTTTTCTTGAAAGTCAAGTTTACATACAATAAGATTATTATGCCTCTGAAAAAGCTCAGATGATGGTGTCAAGGTTTTGGAAGTTTCTGATTGGCTAATTGACAACATTTGAGTTAATTGGAGGCACAACTGTAGAATAGTATTCAAGAAAAACCTTAAACACAATGCTTCCTTGTGTGACAACATGGGAAAATCAACAAGCCAGAATCAACAAAAAAGCCAGATTACAATTTGCAAAATTACACTGGGAAAAAGACACATTTTTGGAGACATGTCCTGTGGTCTGATGGAACTAAGATTGAACTGTTTGGCCATAATGACAAGTGTTACATTTGGAGGACAACGGGGAAAGCTTACAAGCTTAGGAACACCATCCCAACTGTGAAGTATGGGGGCGGCAGCATCATGTTGTGGGGCTGTTTTGTTGCAGGAGGGACTGGTCCACTTCATAGCATAGATGGCATCATGAAGAAAGAACATTATGTAGAAATACTGAAGCACCATCTCAAGACATCAGCCAGGAAATTAAAACCATATGTCTTCCAAACAGACCATGACCCTAAGCACACTGCCAAATTAGTTAAAATGTGCTTTAAGGACAACAGAGTGAATGTTTTGGAGTGGCCATCACAAAGCCCTGAACTTAATCCTATAGAAAATTTGTGGGAAGAGTTGAAAAAGCTTGTGCGAGCAAGACAGCCAACAAATCTGACTCAGTTACACCAATTCTGTCAGGAGGAATGGGCCAAAATTCCTTCAAACTATTGTGAGAAGCTTGTGGAAGGATGCCTAAAACATTTGACCAAAGTTATACAGTTTAAAAGCAAAACTAAACAAATACCAAGGAAATGTATGTAAACATTTGACTGTCTAGAAATTAATGAAAAATTTGCCAAAAAAAAAATTCTCTCATTATTCTGGCATTAAGCAAATGTAAATGATTTAGGTAATCCTATAATGGACCGAAAATAGTAAACGTTTAGTATGATTTAACTTCAGACATTTAAAAAAAATGGTTATGTTCCTTTTTTTAGAGTGTATGTAAACTTCTGGTTTCAACTGTAGTTGAAAGAACGGTGTGTGCGCACTGCGAGGCGTGTGACAAAAACTGACCGATCAGTTTCATACTTTGTATGCAATATACACATTTCTACACCAAAGAAAAAAAAAAACAAAATGAAAATATCAAATAATTTTGTTATATAGTTGATCAAAAGTGCCTTTTAGACAGAGGTTCCGTAGCCTTTGATTACATTTGTTCTCTTTAAAAGGGAAATACTTAGCTAATGTGTAGCTTAATTACCTTTTTTTATTCTTATTTTATTTATTTATTTATTTATTTATTTATTTATTCATTTATTTATTTATTTATTTATTTATTTATTTATTGTTCTGTCATTTTATTTTCTGTGTAAAATTATTACTTATGTTTAAAAGCCAAAAACTCTAAACAATTGTTTGTTTTTTATTATTATTTTGTGCTGTATTAATTGGTTACTGAGCAGCAATAAAGAACACTTTAAAATATAAGAAGTTTTCATGTGATTTTCTACACTAGTAGGGTTTTGAAATGAATGAATGCATAATAATCGTGATAACCGTGAAACCGTGATTATTGCTCAGACTATAATCATACAACCAAAATCTACAATCGTTGCATCCCTACATCAGACCAATTTCAGCCATTTTCGTTGTTAGCAGCGCCACGTGCAGCATTGTCATAGAGACGCCAGTGGACACACTCGCTGCCGCATATAACATGTCATCGGTGCATTACTTTTTCCACAGTCTATGAATGTGGTACTATGTTCACAATTTTCAGCCACAATCACCACAAAAAAGGTTTCCACAACAAATTATATTAATTATAACTATAATAATAATTATATATTAATTATATATTAATTATAACTGTCAAATGACCTCCCCATTACCTATGCATGACCAGAGTTCTTTAATCTCAACCCTTTCATGCAGACCATGTGCATGATGAAATCCTGACAGAGAACGTTTGCGCTGCACCCCTCATCTGAACAGGTTCAGAGCAGAGCTGCCTCTCCTCTTCAAGCTGCACAGGGATGCTCATTTGACAGACAGTAAGAATTTTAAACAATTAATGCGATTATGCAGTTGAATGGTTTTAGCATTTGCTGCATGAGGAAAAAAATGTGCTAGTCATAATTGCAGTTAGGTTTTTTGCAAGCAGGTCACAAAGGTCATACTAATACCAAAATCGGAAATCGGAATCTGCCAAGAAACAAAAATGCAATTGGTGCGTCTCTAATTATCAATATAACTTCTTCTTTCTGTTCTTATTCAATCCTGAATACGCACATTTCAACATGTATTAATAATAAATGTGTTATCACACCAAATGTATAATCAAAGCAAATAGCTTTGCTTGGCAATGCATTTACTGTAAGTGTCAGTAGCAAGCAAGTTTGTCTAAACTTCTCTGACTTTTCCCGCATGTAGATGAGAAAATAATTTGTTGTGATTTTTCATTTTCCCATTATCAAGCACTCGACAATTTCACAGCACAGCAATCACACAATAATGAACTTCCAGAAGCAATTAAGAGGCTCTTCCTGCCACATAGCCTTCGTGTGAGGTAATGCCTATATGGACTAATCATGGTGCGCTTCAGAGGAGCTGGTGGATTAGGTTTTTGATTAATATATATATTTTCGTTAATACAAAAGATGAAATCCTCTAATCGATGCACAGTTGAGTGTGTACCTCTGACAGTTCCTGTAATTTGGCCTAAGTGAAACAGGACATTATTGCTGCTGACAAGTTGCCAAGGAAACATCAAATTAGCATTACAGAAGTTATAAAACAATATAACGCCTAACTTCACAGGAAGAGCTGAAAAAAATAAACATGAGATATTTTTTGCTATCTTTTTTTCACAGTCATATTTTATGGAAAATTGTTTGTGGCATATTGCAACCACTAGTCAGAGCACAGTCTATTTTTATTCCACTAAAATCTAAACTTATGGCAGGCTAAAAATACAACAGTGCAATGCATAGACGGCGAGTACAAGACTAATAATTCACAGGTCTGAATCATAATAGTATCATTGATGTCAATATAGCTTTGCATTGCTAAATCATCTCAGCTGTGATCTTTCATTAATGAGAAGATCACAAATGTCTAAATGTATTCTGTGATACTGGGAAATAACCAGCTGTAGTGTGAAAACTGCAATACATTCTGTTGCAATTTATGGCATAAAATTCACAGACAGTAAATTTGCAAATGGAGTTAACAAAATGTATCAATAGGCAAATTAATTTTCCTTCTTTCATCTTTATCCTTGGCTATGAAAGATGCACATTTAGAAGAGAAGTATAATAATATGTTTATTGGGGTCTAACTGGTCACACTCTTAACCCTCCTATTAAACTAAAATCTAATAACAACATTTCCCCACTGGGGTCAATTTGAACTCACCATTAAAAACCTCCAGATTATATATATATATATATATATATATATAGTCTTTTGTTTATAACAAATATCCCTTTACATAAACCATGTATTTGCAGACTTTAAACACTGAATGTGTTTGAACTGACCCATTAAATAATAGAAGAACACCCAAAAACAAAGGTTACCGTTTAATTTTCTCACCCTCATGCTGTGTTCACACCAGATGCGTCTTGCACGAATAAATCGCGTGAACATTTAGAGTTTACTCGCGTCATTCGTGCGTCAAATTCGCTTCAATTGTGTCAAATTCACTTCACAATAGACGCGGATTTGCGTCATCTGCGGGGCTTCTGTCTGCTCTGTGACTCTAGCTTCGTTGCTACTGTAAGTGGCTAACATGGATTTTACTGAGAATAGCAGCTGTGCCTTATGTGCTTTAGGAAGGCTGAAAAAGAGTGTAGATTTGTTCTGCACCGTATCTGAGTGCACTAGATGCTTTCAGAGGTGAGCCAGCTCTGTGAGTTCATCAACTGCTCCAGAAACTATGCCTGGATGATGGAGGCTTTCAGCTGTGCTTCAGACTGAGCCCAGCCCAGTTTGATGAGCTATTGTCCGGTGTCCGCAGGAGGATTTCCCCTCAGGACACCAACATAATCATGCCCATACGAGAGCAAGCTCCTGATTGGTTAACGTGGCGCGAATGGTAATCGAGTGATTCACGCGATTCACTCGTTAAGCAAATCAGACACAAAAAAAAAACACTCAATTCGCACAAATATTGCCTCATTCGCGTGAATGGTGCCACAGGATGTCTATTTGCATCATTTCATTGACTCAACATGTAAATCACTCACGCTTGACACTTTATCCAAGTCTGGTGTGAATGCACCATTAGGCCAACTACACTCAAAAAAATATTTTAGCAAAATTGTCGCAAACAATTTATATGGGCTATATAGTAATGCTCAACTAACATAGTTTGTTTAAATTCAGCCCAAATAAATTGTTTGCAACCATTTAAAAAAAAAAAAAAAGTAAATCCACTGAATAATTTTTTCAGTGTAAGATGTATGTAAATTTATTTTATGTCAGTAGAACATTTGGGAGTTTTTTTTAGCTAAAATCTTGGTTTATGCTGATTTAAGTCAACAACTACTGGCACATTGAAAGTCAACAAAAGCACGCAGTTTTTTGCACAAACTGATTCTTTCACTTTATAAGACCTCAATGTATTATCATGAGCCAAAAATTAGATGACAATTTTGGCTAGCCAGTCTGTACTGTATGTTTGACTCTCAAGGAACCATTAAGCTCTTTTCCACAATTGTGCTGAACCATTCTTTATGCTAAACCATTCTGTTCCGTGCCAAACTGGGCCAGACAACACAGAAACGGTTTTATTTTCCACTGTGGTGCTGCAACAGAGCTCTTTGGAACGTTACACAAAACGCATCAGTAGTTGCCTTGGTATACGCAATATAAACGGCTCCCTTTGTTCATTTAAATTTAAATAAAAGCTAAAATTATTTTTTCGTAAAAACGAAAACAACAGCGTGACTAAACACTGTTATGCCACTCTCTCGTATAGGGGTGCTAACATAAATATACAATAGAAGTCACAGTACCCGTATTCATTTAGAGTAATGTTTCTCAACCACGTTCCTGGAGGACCACCAGCTCTGCACATTTTCCATGTCTCCTTAACCAAACACACCTGATTCAGATCATCAGCTCATTAGCAGAGACTGAAAGACCTGTAATAGGTGTGACAGACAAAAGAGACATCCAAAACATGCAGTGCTGGTGGTCCTCCAGGAACATGGTTGGGAAACACTGATTTAGAGGTCATATGTTGTGTGGCTTTGTGCAAAATTTATTTGGAGGGCCAAGGGCCACGATTTCAGCTAAAACTTTCTTGAATGTTGTACTGATGAAAAAGTCAGAGTCATCTCTATCTTGGATGGCCTGAGGGTAAATAAAAACCCAACAAATTGTCCTTTTTGTGTAAAATATCCCTTTAAACAAGATGATTCTACATATAAAGCAGTATTATTTTTTTAAGTTATATTAAATAGACAGTTATCCACAAGACTTACCAGTGTTTTGGTCCATGTACTCTTGTGAGGAATGCTGGTTTTGATGTACCCATTCCCCGTTACATTTGAAGAATATCTGCAGGGCTGGGGTGGCACGGCAGCGCAGCTTAATCGGGTTGTTTTTGATTATGTAAGCATCCTCAGGCTCTTGCAGGAAGTGAGGTAACGTCCCACCAACTGATGACAGGGAATCAGCAAGGGCATCACCGACGGCTCCTGTGAAATCAATTAACACATATGAGAAATTTTCTCTAGCACGCTTCTGCACAATTTAAGCTCATAAAGTATTTTAGGATCATTTTTATGCAAATGTGCTCAACATTTCATCAGCTTTGGGTTCGTAAATATGGTGCTTTTTATTCCTCTGGGGAATGTTCTGAGCTTCCCATTGATTTTAAACTGTACGTCGAAGAGACAATTCCACTAAAACAATTCGAGCCATTTTCTACTTTAAAAACGCATTAGGTTTCCCTGAGTGCTTTTGTGATGAAAAGAATAAAAGAATTAGCGATGGAAGAGGGTGCGACTGATTGCTTTGTGTTTGACTGATGAGCTAAAATCCATCTCGGTGCAGAAGAAAATGAGAACGCTCTTTCTTGGGCCGAGGGTTTGTTTTATTTTTATTTTTTTCGCCAATCATTCTAAAGAGGAAGCAAGAATTAAAACAGCAGACAGACCAATAGAGATGAAACAGGAGACAAGTAAGATAAGGAGTGCTGACAATGTGTGGAAGAAATAAAAAGTCCCATGAAAGTCATTAACAACCAACTAATTCAACTCTGCTCACTGAAATGTCATAATACCTCCCACATTTGCGGTCCCTTGGAATTGATTAACAATACATGTAAACACATATACACCACACTACAGGATTTATGAAGAGCAGTTCAAATGTACATTCTTTGAAAACTGTAGATACTGCAAGAGAACATGTACATATTTTTACATTTTTTGCTATTTTCTAAATGCTTTTAATGCAGCTAAGATGCATTAAAATGACCAAAATTGGCAGTAAAAACGTAAAATATATATATATTTTATTTTATTTTTTTTAAATATTCTACTCAAATAAATGCTGTTCTTTTTAATCTTTAGAAATGAAAAGGAGCTTTCATCATTGACAATAAGAAAAATAAGACCCAAAATCACCAAACAAAGGTGATTTCGGAGAAATAATGTGACACTGAAGACTGAAATTTAGCATCACCAACACAAGAATAAAAATAATTGTTAAATAATAAATCTAAACATAAAATGATTACAACATAAATATGTAAGAGTAAATTCTAATCATTTACAATTTGACTGTTATTACTATACTTTCAAATGAAAATTTGCAGCCTTGCTAAGCTTAAAAGAACTTGTGTCGAACATTGGGCTGCGAGAATTTTCATGTAATATCCACCAACATTTTTACATATAAATATACATTAGTATATTATAAATATTCCAAAGCAACACATTTAACATATTTCACAGGTGATTTGATGTGCTTTTGATATGCGACTGGACATTCAACGATCATGTGGTTTTTCTTTAAGTGACAGCAACCAATACACAATGCAGTACTAAATGCAAAATTCTTGATGTAAACGATCATTGAAAAATGAGGCAGCACAATAATATCATTTTAGTATCAATATTTTAGCATATATAGGCCTGTCACAATACCTATTTTTGTTGTACGATATATTTCACCAAAATACATTGTGATAAATAATATTATTGTCATTTCAAGACCATTTTATGCCACTCATTCTATAATGCCAGAATGACAATACTGTATAATTGCATCATAATGCAAGTAAAGTCTTCCAAAGAACACATAATATTTCATTCTTAATAATATTTCATTCAATAATAGTCATTTAAACAATTTAACAACTGTAAAACGTTTCACGTTGGTTAGACTTACAAACTCAAGTTCACCAGCTACCTTGAAAATGTGAGTCAACTAAAAGAGATTTTTTGTTTCAACTTAAGATGTTGAGTTTTAGTTAAATATATTGTGAAACTCAACATCTCAAGTGGAAACAAAAAATCTCTCTAAGTTGAGTTGACTTACATTTTCAAGGCAGCTTGTGAACTTGAGTTTGTAATTTTAACCAAGTAAAACGTTTTACAATGTAGGCATTTGAATCAGAATGTGAAAACATATCCTAAACAAATAAATAATAATAAATGTTAACATAAAACGTCCTAGGTAAAAAGAAACCGAGGCTGCGATATCTGCTGATCTATTTTCAGTTGTCAGACACCACATGAAAATATACTACTGTAATTTATAGTAAATACTAGTGTTTTTTAACCATACTGACACTGACACCTCCAGCAGAGATAGAGCTGTTGCACAGTCAGCTAAAATGTTGCTATAATTGTTTTTTATGTATGTGCGATACATAATGCACCACCAAAAATGATTGAGGTCATCTCCATGTGTGGATAAGTAGATATATCGATTATTGTGACAGGCCTAATCATATATTTATATTATATTTTAGCAGCAATATTTTTATTTCAATTTAGCAACTGCAATAGTCACATCTCACAAGATGATCACAAGTCTGTATTATAGTTGACCAGACTCCAAAGTTCAGAATGCATATCATTTGGGAAGGCACTGCAAAGTTTAACCACACCAGAGTCAAAGTTTATCATTTTGATGTTTTTAAGGGCCTGCAACTGTGTATTTTGTAAGCATTTCTACACTGTAAACCCAAAAGTTAAAGTAACTCAAACCGCTTGAGGAAACCGATTGCAACAAACCATTTAAATTCAAAATCTAATCCTGTCTAATCTAATCTAGTACTGTGAACTTAATCCATTTGAGTAAACGAAGCAATTTGAGCACAGTAAAACCTAATAAATGAAGAAAACCCAAACCAAATGAGTACTGTAAAACCCAAAAATTAAGGCAACTCAAACCGTTTGAGGAAACCGATTGCTACAAATTATTTGAGTTAAAAAACTGATCTATATTTGTACTGTTAACTTACTCCATTTAAGTTGAAGTAATGAGGTATTTAATTTACTCATTACCTTCAACACTGAACACAAAGCTCAAAACTCTTTTCAAACGAGTAGAAATAACTTTCAGTCAATTTTGAGTTAACTGCACTCATTTCATTTATTTATACAGTGAAGACTATACACAGATTATTTTCCATTTGACCTATTAATTTATCTACTTGTCAATTATTAGGCTCCACAGAAAAGCATAAAGATCTGTTTATTTCATTTATATATTAGCTCTTATTTATGTATACACTGCAAAAAAATGCTTTTCCTGCTGTTTTTGTCTCGTTTCTATTCCAAACATCTAAAACTTCTTAAGTCAAGAAGCATTTTCTAGATAAGCAAAAAATATTGTCTTGTTTCATGAGTTACAGTTCACACTCACAGATATTTGATTGAATAGATTATGCGTACGTGCTCAGAGCCCGGAAAGACACCCTAACTCGTGTTATTTCTCCTATATGGATAGGTAGAGATAGGGTCCGAGCGCAATATCTAGCCCGGCACCAGAACGCTCCCCCCTCAGATTTAAGTAGGTATCGGGTTTAATAGTGTGAAGTTGGGGTGGTGAAAGGATGCTGAAGTCAAGAGGAAATGGAGGTGTTTGACTAATTATAGGGGTTTGGTCTTGAGCTGATTGGATAATAAAAATGATTGTCAATAATGAATTAGCCTCTTCAAAAACTGATCGTGTTTCTCCTGAAATTTGTTTAAAAAACATCACTTAACTGCGTACACAGTACCGGGTCTGTGATGTCATTTACTTCCGCATTCTTTAAATTTTAAAAGGTCTGTACAGTACTGGCCCAATGCCCTTATAAGTGGTTCCGTTCTCTCATCAGTTGGAAAAGAATAACTTTTGCATAGATTATGATAGAGACATTTTTCTTTTTTCCTACGATTACTGACATGTGCAGGAACCAACAGAATTAATTACAGCAACCCAGACCACACAGAACCTAAAAGGTACACTTTCTAATTTGAGTTTACAAAAAAAGCGCCTCTTTTTTGGAGGGGTTTATAACACAGACAGCATATACAATTATTTGAATCACTTTCAACAGCGTTTTATGAAAATTCAACAGGTTTCTTTAAAATGATACAAAACTTTTGCATTTACACCTCTGCATGTGGATTTGGGAAGCTTTTGAATTTGGATAGGCAAAATCCAGGCAGACAATCTTACTCCATTGGCAGATTATGTTGCTCGTTTTAAGTAAAAACCTGCTTCATTTTGGCATGTTATTTCTTAAAACAAGACAACATGTTTTGATTGTCTAGAAAACGCTTCTTAATTTAAGAATTTTTCACATATTTGAACTAGAAACAAGCATATTTGCAGCGTAGATGTGATTTTTGTGCAGATGCACTGTCCAAAAATCAATCTAAAATTATAAATTCATTCCAAATAGCGCTATTTAATTAATCAGATGAAATTATATCCATATCGCAATATAGGTTGAACAACAAAAACAAAAAATACCATTCCATTCACTTCCAGTATCATGCAGCCCTATTAGATCCCATCACATGCTATGAATGGCTGCTACAAGGCAGCAGCAGACTGACCCCGTGACCTCCGGTGATTTAATGGCCATCACTGTGAACAGCTGTGCTCGAGTGTCATCTGTCTAGCTTGTTTGTGAAGAAATGCAGTGTGTTATAATTGCCCCCGGTCTCCACTACTCAATTCCAATCTCTGCGCAAATGCACTGTGATTAAGAGAAACGCAGAGAGCCCCGTTCCCCTCATCTTACATGATTTATGTGACAAGTTTTTAAGAGGGACTAAAACAGAGCTGGAGAAAGGACATGTTAATTATGTGTAAAACAAAAACATGCCAACAGCACTTTAACCTCTAATTAAAACCTTTTCTTGTTAAATGATCTGTGCAAAGAACTACAGCTCTGAAGAAGCACTGAAGAAATTAAAGGTATTGTTCAGAGATTTATTCCCAGGCGCGTGATGCCTAGTTCACGGTGAAGTGCATTCTGGGCTATTTGCAGAATCGCCAAGTGGAAAAGCACAGTCACACTAGAGATATCAGGCGAATGTCACAGATCGCCCCATGGGTATGGTGGAAAAAAAAAGCAGGAAATCTTAGATGCACAATATTACACAGGGTTTCAAAGTTCAAGGCACAAAACATAGAGCTCACTCTAAATAATTCAAAAAGAAATGTTACTCCTCTGAAGATGCTTGCTGGCAGACTCGCAGTGGGCAGGAATTTGTCTTGGTTGGACAGAGCACATATACTGTAGACAGATTAACTGAAGAAAAAAAAAACAATTGCATCACAAAGTGCAGTTATCTTCAGATACTTTGTGATTTAAGGAGATTTTTGTCACTTCCACAGAGAGGGTGATACGACCTTGGGCGGCTATCTTTGGTGTCAAAAAGAGTTCTTAGCTTTTTATTGTTTTTCAGTTCATTATAAAGATGAACACTTTCTGTTGTTGTTCTATGAACTATAGTAAAAAGTAAAAAACGGTGTTAAAATAACAGTAAATAACATCATATGGCAAATTTAGACTCAATTTTACTCAAATTTAGACTCAATTTTAACAATTTTATTATCCATTTAGGGAAACTAAAATTGCAGCAAGGTGGCGTAACACAGGCAAAGTTCCATGTACACATTAACAAAACATTACTACACAACATACAATACATAATTTTCTCCCTACCCGCTGGACTCATTTAATGACCTAATGGCCACCATTATAGAATAATTTCTAATTCTATTTGTCCTGCAAATAGGAACTCTAAAAACAGAACAGAAAACTTTAAACAAAACAGATTTATTAAACAGATATATTTATTAAAATAATATTTTAGTCACCAAAAATATGTAGAAATTGAAAGATAAGCAAAATATTGCAAAAACAAAAATTACAACTTACAAAATTTCAACTAAATTTTTCATTTTTTTTTTTTTGCTTCTCTTGATTTTCCCTCTTTTTTTAAATTTGTATTTAATATTTTTCTGTGTCATAAATTTGAGTGTACTACTTTTTGGACTGTTATCATAAGTTATTTTGTAAGATAAGCTCCAGATTTGGCTTCAGTACTGACTAATATAATGTATATGAGGGGTGTCCAAATTCGGTCCTGGAGGGCCGGTGTCCTGCAGTTTAGCTCCAACTTCCTTTAACACACTTGCATGGAAGTTTTAGTATACCTAGAAAGAGCTTAATTAGTTAGTTCAGGTGTGTTTAATTGGGGTTGGAACTAAAATATGCAGGACACCGGCCTTCCAGCACTGGGTTTGGCCACCCCTGATGTATATGCACATATATCATATTGTATTGACCTTATTCTTCAATGTGGACGTGTGCTCGTTTTTGCGATTATTTTAGAACTTCCGATTCAGTTGCCTATGGGAGAAATGCCTAAGAATAATAAACGGGAAAAAACGACTTGCTCTACAAGTAAATGTTCATGACAATACAGACAAAGCAGAATAATACAATAAGAAAATATCCGTTTGCAACATTAAGTAGTGCAACGAGCTGTTTTTAACATCTAAAAATAAATAAAAGTGAATAAGACTGGAAGTCTCGAGCCAAAACGATTCAAAAGGCTGTGCCTGCTCATACGCGAAGAATAAGGTCAATAGCTTCCTATTAAAAATATGAATTTAAAAGATAGATTTGTGAGGGGTGTACTTATATATGCTGAGCACTGTATGGAATTTACCCACAATTCACAAAAACAAATGTGTGTGTGTCATACTTATTTGTTACTTAATACTTTTACCCCCGGTTTCACAAACAAGGTTTAAGGCTAGTCGTAGATTAAATTGCATGTTTGAGCTGTCTTAACTGAAAATAACTTGCAGTGAGATGTCTTAAAATATGTCATTTTTTGTCTACAGGTGCACACTAGTAATGTATTTTTCTAAGGCTGTTTTTAAAAATGTGGCTTAAATAGCCTAATTTAACAAAGGTCTAGTCCTGGCTTAAGCTAAGCCCTGTTTGTGAAACTGGGCCAAATTATGTCAAAACTAACTTTTATTTTTGAATGTGATTAATCGCAAGCACTATTTTTTTTAATCTATTTTACACTAATTTGCCCAGCACTAATTTTTTACACGTGATTACATGAAAATATGAATATATTCTTATATATTACAATTTTTTTTACCTGTGAGTACAAACTAAGTTGTCATTTTTCAATTCATTATAAAGGCATTATAAAAACCTTCATTTTCTTTCTATGCACTACTGTGAAAAATTAAAACTGAAACATTCATTTTTAGTAATCAAGTTGAAAAACCTTAATTAATTTAGGTGAAACAAGCTGAAGTAATTTAAGTTGATTTAACTGTTTTAGAGACCACTTTGAAAAGCTTAAGTTTGGAAAACGAATGAACCAGGCTTGCAACTTCAATCACATGCCAGCAGGTCACTTCCTTTGTGTAAAAACCATGAATATCCACTGTATTTTACTCCCGAGTGAAAAAGAGAAAGAGGAAGACAATTGTGCTGTGCAGTGTTGCAGATAGCTAGCTGACAAGATGAAAATTGTTTCGCGAGCTGAATATAGCGACATTACTTCCCTCTGCTACAAAAGGGTCAATGGTAGAAAAGGTGGCCACAACCTTTCGACAGAATTCATTATTCTTCCTAGTGGATCTGCTTGACTACAAAGCCGATTTTAATATATACATACACTGCAACGTTGTACTGGCTCACTTCGCTATTCATGCAAATGTCTGTTCATCACATGATGCTTCACTTATTTCAACTGTTTCAGTAAATTTGGTCCAGGTGCATCAGAGACGAGACAAGAATATGTTGAATTCTAATGTAAATAAAAGTTTAGTTAACAAACAAATTCTAGGAAATAGAGAACACAAGAACCAAACCAAGATCACCATTGATGTGGCAAAGCAGGGACAACACAAGACAACTAACTAGACAGAGCTGCAAACAATCACACTAATGATGAAATGAAACAGAAACCAAACAGATCTACAAGCTAAAAGTTCACAATAATATAGGAAGCATGTACTGTAACAGTAGGATTAGAAGTGTGTTTCTCTGTGATAAGTCTGGATATTTCTTATATCAGAACGAAAAAACTTTTCCAGCTTTTTGCTCACGACCGTTGCTCAGACTCCAGTGATGAATCGAAGAAATAACCTGAAATGACTTCAGATCCGTTTGCCATCTGTTGCTGTGAGGAGAAGTGAAACTTTATTTTAACTGCCTGGCAATGAATTAAACATGAATCAAACACAGCATCAAGTACTAAACTTCAGCAAAAAATAAAAAAATAAATAAAAGAATTAAGTAAAAAATAACAACAATATTAATAATAAAATTATAAAAGTAAATTATAAGATCTCTTTAGTTAATATAACCTAATAATTAAAATAGGCAATAAAGTTGTTACAATATTTATTCATTAAATAAAAAATACTTTTCATTGATATCTCATGTTAGCAGAGGTAACTTCAGTATTTAATATTGTATTATTAAATATAATACTCCTCACTCACTTTCCTTTGACTTGTTCTCTACTTTTTTCGAGAGTCAACAACAGAATGGTATAATTTTTAGAAATGGCTTCTTGATAATCAACATTGTGAACAATAGGCTTTTTGATATTGATGTTGTTTTCTGTTGTTTATTTGAGTATTGTTTTTAGTTTTAATTTGTATTTTTATTGGCATGGCCTTGACCATATGGTTAAGGGACACCAATGAAAACTAGTCTTTGGGTTAATTTGGTATATATTTACATTGTTGGGGAACGTTGATTAATGTACAGTGTCCCATTTTGTGAAGAATAAATCAACTTAAATGACGGAAATATCTACAAAATATAAATAATTTCTTAAATTATTTTACAGTTGCAATCAGAATTATTAGCCCCCCTTTGAATTTTTTTTCTTTTTTAAATATTTCCCAAATGATGTTTAACAGAACAAGGAAATTTTCACAGTATGTCTGATAATATTTTTTCTTCTGGAGAAAGTCTTATTTGTTTTACTTCGGCTAGAATCAAAGCAGTTTTTAATTTTTTAAAACCCATTTTAAGGTCAAAATTATTAGCCCCTTTAAGCTATATATTTTTTCAATAGTATACAGAACAAACCATCATTATACAATAACTTGCCTAATTACCCTAACCTGCCTAGTTAACCTAATTAACCTAGTTAAGCCTTTAAATGTCACTTTAAGCTGTATAGAAGTGTCTTGAAAAATATCTAGTCAAATATTATTTACTGTCATAATGGCAAAGATAAAATAAATCAGTTATTAGAGATGAGTTATTAAAACTATTATGTTTAGAAATGTGTTGAAAAAAAATTCTCTCCGTTAAACAGAAATTGGGGAAAAAAATAAACAGGGGGGCTAATAAATCAGGGGGTTGAATAATTCTGATTGCAACTGTAAATGGTAGATTAATATTTGGATTAATAAATGCTTTAAAGGGGTGGTCCACTACGATATCATATTTTAAACTTTAGTTTATGTGTAATGTAGCTGTGTGAACATAAAAAAAACATCTCTGAATGTAATATGCTCAAAGTTCAATGAAAAGGGAGACATTGGATTTTACAGAGTTTAGCAAAAAGCTTAGCAAAGCCTATAGCGAACGAATTTGGGGACTACAAAAAAAATACATCTGGGTTAATGAGATCATAAACACTTCAGGTTAAATGCATTCACCACGCGCGTACACCCTGCGCAGCAAAGGGGCGTGGCCAGATGCACTTTAATATTATAGCAGAGAAAGCTAAAATGCCATCCAAATGCTGCTATTTCCACAGAGCTTGATTTGTTTCTGTATTTGTGCTTCCAAAGGACACGACACAAAGACAGATATGCTTACAATTTAATTTGAATTATGTTCTAGAGAATTATAATAAATATACAGCTAGCCTTTGACAAAGGACAGCTTCCAGAATCTCTCCCATGCAGTTCAGTGCTGGATTTGGCTAAAACTCCTCCAACCGATGAAGCTGTGGATTGTGAGTCACAACCTGTAAGTGTTTTTACTTGTTAAAATTGATCAATTACATGCAGAGTTTCTAGCGTTAACAGTATGTTGTAGCAAGGACATAAACAAGGATGTAAACAATGAGAAATGCTGTTTGGCAATGCTAACAATTTAGCTACAAATTCCTATTTATCAGTCAAACTACTGTAAACAGCCAATCTGCTGCTAACAGCTTCTCTGATTACACAGCACTAACACGCGTGCTTGTAGGGGCGTGACATGGTGACGTGGAGCCGATCCACGAATCACAGCACAATAAGTTAGCTGACCAATCAGAGCCTTTTGAGGGCTGGCCTTTTGGAGGTACTAGGAAATATGACAGTTGTTTTCTTGTTAGCTGAGTGACTGTATATAATCAAAGTAAGATATATGAAAAAAATTATGTGATTTTCTACAAATGAAGCATGAGCACACATTGCTTTTCATTTTATAAACACAACCAAACCTTAAAAATACACTGTGGACCACCCCTTTAAAAATATTTTTCATTTTTATTTCATGTTAACAGATTAAACCTTATTTTAAATTGTTGCCATACTTTTACTATTACTTTACTACAACAACAACAACTAATAATAATAATAATAGTAATAATAATAATAATAATAATAATAATAATAATAATAATAATAATAATAATATCTAGAAATCATTGTGAAAGATTTAAAAGGTACACCAGTGACTATTTTAGACACTGCAGACAGATACATATAGGAATAATGCACAGTAAATGGGACACAAGGTGAAGGTTAAAGCCCATTCTTAACCCTATGTTTTTGACCTTCTGCTCCGTCATCTAAATGCAAACCTGTATTGATCAGTACAAAACTGATAACATCAATATATTAGTAGAGAAGAGCAGCTTAAAAATGTCCTTTTACATTATGGGCACATGGGTGAAAATGCAAGTCACTTTGTATTCTGACTTTGCCAGCATAAAAACAGTCACTGGAAAATCTGCATGGGAATTATGTTTTAAAGGGATGCTTCGCCAAATTAAATAAACACATAAAAATGTTCTTTATATGTATTTGTTGATATGACCTGTAAGGAAATATGTCACCAGTCAACTGTTAATTTAAGTTAATAACCTTTATTTAACCAGGTAAGTCAATTGAGAACCAGTACTCATTTACAATGACGACCTGGCCAAGAGGGAACATTAAAAAGCAGATAAGAAGCAACAGGGACACAATACAATAACAATTTCACAGATGCAGATAATAACATATTTAAAAAAAAACAAAAAAAAAAACTAAAAACAAGTGCAGTGATCTCGTAATATTAACTGGATTGATTTTTTAAAGGATGATAGCGGAATAAAAGTGTTGAGCTTTAAGGTCTGCTGCAGATGATTCCAAGAATCAGCAGCAGAAAACTAAAAAGAGTAGCGACCAAATGAAGTGCGAACTTTGGGTATACAAAGGTTAATCAAACTACTAGAGCACAGATTTCGACATGTTTTCCGAATGCTAAGAAGTGACTGTAAATATACTGTAGTGGAGTTTTCCCAATAAGAGTTTTGTGAATGAACAGAAACTATTGAATCTGATGACGTGATTGAAGAGAAGGCCAATTCAATAAAGAGTACAGTTGACAGTGATGAGTATTAAATGGCGAATCAGTAACAAAATGAATTGCTGCATAGTAAATAACATCCAGTTTGCGAAGGAGAGTTTTTGAAGCTGATCTGTAAATTCCCATAATCCAGAATTGGTAATACGGTTAATTTGACCAAATGCTGCTTTAAAGAGTGCGTAAAAGAAGATTTGTTTCTGTAAAGAAAATTAATACAGGCTTTAACCTTTCTGAGCAATTTATTTATCTGAGTTTTAAATGCCAGTTTACCATCTAACCAGATACCAAGATATTTGTAGCATTCAACAAAATCAATCTCAGTACCGTCCAATGAGGAAATTTTAGGAGGAAACGCAACATGTGGTAAATTTCTATTAAAAATCTTGCATTTTGTTTTATTAGTATTTAAAGCTAAATGAAGATTGGTAAAAGTTGTATTTGTTGTATTTTTTATTGTTATTATTTTTCTTCTTTTTTTTTTTTTAAATAAATAAAATAAAGCATTAAAAAATGTGCTTGGGTTTGTGTCTATGCTTATGTAATTATGCAGCAGCAAGCTCATGCTGTATGATAAGGCCATGAATTAAAGGCAGTATCATAGTAAATAATATTTAATTTCCTGCACAGATCAATTCAATTATTTCATTAGACTTCGATATGGCTTTGATAACAACATTAACCTGATTTGGGCAAAACAGTATTTATTTATTCTTGTTTTTTTTTGACTCTAAAAATTCTGGTAGCTGACTTACATTATACGAATCATCAAGGATTACAGTTTCAGCTAAAAATCTTCTTCAGTGTTCTGCTAATGAAAAAAGGCACATTATTTAAAAATTTGGTTAAACTTTATCAAACATTTGAGTCAGGAAAACCAGCAAAGACCACGCTTACTTTTTCACTCTTGTTGATCTAGCTCAAACAGATACAGTCACAAACATTTTTTTAAAAATTCACATTTTTATTGAAAAACTTTTTGTTGTCTATGGAGACGGCAATAATAATTATTTTTCAAAATAACTAGACGATGTGCTTTGTTCACGTAAGATACACACTGTTTATGTTACTAGAATATTTTCTCTATTCCTTTCAGAGATAGACAGTTGCTTACCTTCATGTATTTCAGCAGGAAATTATGAATAAACATGAAGTAAATCCAGCAGCTCAGATCTCTCCTGCAAGTTGTTGCTAGAAGGGATACAGCTGGGATCGGAAGTCAATGTAAAGCATTAATATTATTTATTAAATTACGCATTAATTGTATTTTAAACCCAACCCTCACGCTAATGTAAAAATATTATTTGTTGTACAGCATCACAAAAACTATGCTAGATGGGATACAGCTGAGGATACTCATGTCAATATAGCATAATCAGGGCTCGAAATTGCGACCGTTTTGGTCGCATATGCACCCAAAATTTAATCTACGTGACCTCAAAATATATTTGGGAGCATTTGTTCAAGTGCATAAAACTGTTGCAGTGCGACCTACTTTCATTGCAAAATGTTCCCTTTTAAGAGACATTCACGCATAATGCATCTTTGCACCTAAAAATGTGAAACACAGTGCTCAGGCATGATTAAAAATGGCAACTTACAACAGTAAACGAAGTCCGCAATGCTTTGCCCCGCCTTTGCACTCTTCTATTTGGCCCACTGCTCTGGAATGGAAAGACAGTGCTGCACGTAAAAGTTAACGACGTGGCATCTTACAAGCACGAGGTGCTGAAAAAGACGGGAGTCATGCACATCCGTCAAGTGCATGTTTACAAAGTAGGAAAGGTAGCGCACTAGAGTAGAAAAACGTGAACCAATTGGTTACTATTATCTGTAAATCACTCAGTCAATGCCCTCAGCCTTCAGATGACAGGGAGCTCCAGCCGCAAAAATGTAAAGCGTTGAAGATGAAAATAACACTGACAGATTTTGTTTTAGAAACCACCTACAGGTTTACAAGTTACAAAGTTACACCTACAAGTTACAAATAATACTACACTTTTTTCGAAGTTAATGAATAAAAGACTTCCAGTGTGACAGAGTTTGCAGGTAACCGTGTTTGCTGCTGAATCTACACATTTTAATACACATTTAATTTCAATTTTATTTAAACAACACCTATTAGAACACAGAAGTTAAATTCATCCTATTCAGCCCAGTGGGCACATGCACATTTTTGATTAGTGGTGATTTCAAATGCAATAAATCTGTTACTATAAAATGTGTAGTGGAGCTCTTAATTTTGGTGGGTGCGTCTAAATTTTTGCTGGTTCTCCTAAATGTTTGAAGTTGGGTGCTACCAAGTAAAAACATCAATTTCAAGCTCTGATAATACAATTTTATAAGATTATGCTATATTGACGTGAGTATCCTCATCTGTATCCCATCTAGCTAATAAAATACAAATAATACATAATTTAATAAATATTATAAATACTTCACGTTAACTTCCGATCGCATTGTATCCCTTCAAGCAATAACATTACCTGTTATATAACAATAAATGCGATCATTATTAAGCTGTTTCAAAGGCAAAATATATGTTATATCACATATTTGAGAATCTGAGTATCATTCATTTCACAATATAATTAGAACATGTCAATATTTACATAAAAGTGCAAAAAGAAACAAAATATGACATATACAGTTGAAACCAGAAGTTTACATACACTGTATAAAAAGGCACATAACCATTTAAAAAAAGTCAGATGTTAATGTGACTAAACTTTTTCTCTTTTAGGTAAGTTAGGATTATCAAATTCGTTTCTGTTATGCTTAATAGCAGAATAATGAGAGAGATATTTTTTGAGAAATTATTATAACCTTTCTTGAAAGTCAAGTTTACATACAATAAGATTATTATGCCTCTGAAAAAGCTCAGATGATGGTGTCAAGGTTTTGGAAATTTCTGATTGGCTAATTGACAACATTTGAGTTAATTGGAGGCACAACTGTAGAATAGTATTTAAGGAAAACCTCAAACACACTGCTTCCTGTGTGACAACATTGGAAAATCAACAAGCCAGAATCAACAAAGAAAAAGCCAGATTACAATTAGCAAAATTACACTGGGGAAAAAATAATTTTTGGAGACATGACCTGTGGTCTGATGGAACTAAGATTGAACTGTTTGGCCATAATGACCAGTGTTACATTTGGAGGACAAAGGGGAAAGCTTACACGCTTATAGGAACACCATCCCAACTGTGAAGTATGGGGGCGGCAGCATCATGTTGTGGAGCTGTTTTGCTGCAGGAGGGACTGGTCCACTTCATAGCATAGATGGCATCATGAAGAAAGAACATTATGTAGAAATACTGAAGCAACATCTCAAGACATCAGCCAGGAAATTAAAACTTGGCCACAAATGGGTCTTCCAAACAGACCATGACCCTAAGCATACTGTCAAATTAGTTAAAATGTGCTTTAAGGACAACAGAGTGAATGTTTTGGAGTGGCCATCACAGAGCCCTGAACTCAGTCCTATAGAAAATGTGTGGGCAGAGTTGAAAAAGCTTGTGCGATCAAGACAGCCAACAAATCTGACTCAGTTACACCAATTCTGTCAGGAGGAATGGGCCAAAATGGGCCTGCAAAGTATTGTGAGAAGTTTGTTTAAGGATACCCAAAACATTTGACCAAAGTTATACAGTCTAAAAGCAAAGATAAAAAAAAAATACCAAGGAAATGTATGTAAACTTTTGACTGTCTAGAAATTAATGAAAAATTCTCGAAAAAAATTATTCTCTCATTATTCTGGCATTTAGCAAATGTAAATGATTTAGGTAATGCTTACGGATCTAAAATAGTAAAGCTTTAGTATGATTTACCATCAGACATTTTTTTTAAAAAATGGTTTTGTTCCTTTTTTTAGAATGTATGTAAACTTCTGGTTTCAACTGTACATAGATCATTGGGGCTGGTGGGTCATGTGACAAACTTGACGCGTCTACGTCAAATTTACAACACAATGGAATCTAAGTAACAGTCACCAAAAAAAAAAAACTCATGCAGAAGGGTCAGTTGGAGTATTTAAAACTCACTCGGGAAAGGGTTAAACAACATGGAGAATAAATACTATCCTTTCAATTCTAAAGGTTTTCCATTTGGGTGCATTTAATCTACACCAAGTTCAGCAATAAGCAGCAGGGTAACAATACAGTCGACGATCATAAAACACACCCAATTATAACCACCTTCCCATGTGCAAAAAAATTCAATGATGAACAGTAATGAAGTAGAAAAGAATGAGACAGGGGTGTAGAGGTTAATGGGCCCATGCATATCTCCAACTGGGTTCGAGTTCACACCGATTCCCAGAGTGCTAATTGTTGGCCTTATCCTTTTAGCAGCGCCTGTATACTTACTGCAATAAAAGGTAATGGATAATTGGAACAATCCATGCTCTATAAAAACCGGGCTGCTCTTCCTATGATAGATGAGGAGAAACGCAGGTCCTAATGACTCTAACAAGCAAGCCACCAATAAGTCATTCGTTTCTACATTATGGTAGTTCGTTTTAATACAGCTTCTGCAATGAAGCACCTCGGCTTGTCCAATAGTTAGCAGACGGGAGAAGTAGCAAAGAGAAGTACAGTATATAATGTACTAATTCTAGTTAATTATATACATTTCAGAAAAGAAAGTGCAAAAACTACAAAACGATGTGTTTAATCAGTTTCTATCGCATCGCACCAGGCCCCCTGAGCGCTAAAAGTGATGTTTCTTTGCTAATGTTTTTTTTTGTGCACTTCTCACTCTTCTGTCTCGTCTCTCTCTGTTCATTGCATACAGTATGATATCCTCTGCTGCAGCCTTGTCTGTCTCGGGAGTTTTTCAGCATTTAAGTTAGTGGTGATTCATAAAATATTTTCCTCCTAATTTATTGATCTTAAAATAATACTAAAAGCTATAAAAAAAATTGTTATGGCAAAGTATAACATGGATATAAAGTGGAAGTCAAAATTATTGGCCCTCCTGTGATTTTTTTTTTTTACCTTTTCAAATATTTCCCAAATGATGTTTAACAGAGGAAGGAATCTTTCACAGTATTTCCTATAATATTTTTTCTTCAGGTGAAAGTCTTATTTGTTTTATTTCAGCTAGAATAAATGCAGTATTTATTTTTTTTAAATAATCTTAAGGTCATTATTATAAGCATTTTTTTTTAAACAATGACCTGCCTAATTACCCTAACTTGCCTAATTAGCCCAATTAACGTAGTTAAGCCTTTGAATGGCACTTTAAGCTCAATACTAGTATCTTATATGTAGTAAGATACTATGTACTGTCATCATGGAGATAAAGATATCAGAAAGATATCAGAAAGAAATCAGTTATTAGAAATTATTTATTAAAACTATTATCTTAAGAAATGTGTTGAAAAAAGTCTTCTGTCTGTTAAACAGAAATTGGGGAAAAATATACAGGGGCGGGGGGAGGGGGGTAATAATTCAGGAGGGTAAAATGACATTAAAATGACAGCATTTCAAAAAGGCTGTTTTACTGACTTAAAAAAAAGCAGCACTGGAGGAAAAAAGAATATTTTTTTTTGATATTCGAATGAATTCTGAAGGATTATGTAACACTTGTGAATGGAGAAATGACTACAAATCAATCAATAAATCAATCAATCAATCAATCAATCAATCAATCAATTAATCAATCAATCCATCCAATTATTATTTTACAGCATTTGTTCATTCACATGGCAGTCTAGACTAAGATTTTCCTTCAAAAACAAATAAATAACTACATTTCTGACCCCAAACTCTTCAAATATATGCACAAAGTTTATTTAATGTATTGGTAATTAGCCAAAACATTTAAAGACAGCACATGTGGACATGTACAGTCAAAGTCACAATTATTAGCCCTCCTGTGATTTTTCTTCTTTTTTAAATATTTTCCAAATGATGATTAACAGAGTAATACTGTATACAGTATTTCCTTTAATATTTATTAATCTGGAGAAAGTCTTACTTATTTTATTTGGGCTACAACAAAAGCTACAATAAAAGCCCCCCCAAAAAATTTGTCTACAGAACAAACCACTATTACACAATGAGTAAGTTTACATGGACACCAATAATCCGATTTTAATACAATTAAGACAATACTCCGATTAAGCCTACCATGTAAACAACAATTTTTGATTACCTTAATCCGACTAAAGTTATAATCGAGCTAAACAGAAAGACATGTGGAGTATGCCAATGTTAGTCAGATTATTGAAGGGCAGTACAGACATGTAAACACAGCAATCAAACTATTACCTTTGTGTAGGATTTTCAGTGTGCGGTATCAATTTCCATTAAAACAACACTCTTGCAGCAGTTCCTCCCATCCAATATCTCGTTTGTCATGGGGGGCATACATAAAATGTTCCTGAATGAAAGTGAAAGCGCCAAACTGCAGTTAAAGTCGACAAATCAAAAATGAAACACCCAAAATTACATGAAACGCCAGAGGAAATGTGGATAGCGTAGTGACGCGATGACATTAATCAAATTATGTGCTATAACATGTAAAACAGGATCATGAAAGGAACATTCAAAAAGCAGCCCACGTAAACACCTTAATCATATTATTGTCTTAATCAGATTTAGTCAAATAATTTGATTACTGATGTCCATGTAAACGTAGCCAATGATTGCCTAATTACCCTAACTTGTCTAGTTAGCCTAATTAACCTAGTTAAGCACTTAAATTGCACTTTAAGCTGAATTCTAGTATCTTAAAAAAAGATCTAGCAAAATATTATGTACTGTCATAAAAGCAAAGATAAAGGAAATCAGTTATTAGAATGTTTAGAAATGTGTTGGAAAGAATCTTTGTTTCTGTTAAACTGAAATGGGAGGGGGGGGGGGTTAATAATTCAGGAGCGTTAATAATTCTGAATTCACAACTGTATGTGTCTTTATAACCACTAAAATGTTTCACAGTATTTATCATGACATGTTGGTCCTGCTGGAATGCGGTCATTATGAGTCAGTGCAACACTAAACCTCGAGTTCTAATAATCTCATAAAGCACATTTCCAAATAGCTCATAATGTGTCAGCAATTCCCATGCCAACTATTTTGGCCTCTCCAGCTTCCTGTAATGAAAGTGCACGAATAGCAGCTTTGGCCGGTGGAAGTGGCTTACATGAAAATGCATTTGACACATCAGTCCTCATCACCAAGCACACACTCGATGTAGTTACACATCACTGTTTCAGCACATGCACCGAAACCCCCTGGCCTTTAAAACCATGCACTTTTACTTTCACACCAGAGCCTCTCATGGATTTCTGAAGAGGGTTCGACATGAGATGAGGAGAGTGTGTGTGTACAAGTGAGCATATGTGGCTTACATGGTGAGCACTCTGTTGGATTTCAGCAAGCTGAGAATTTTAAGGCAGAAGTGTCAGAAAGTGTCAAGATAATCCCAGCTAAGGTGAAAGGATGAGAGCGAGAGAAAACTGAAAGAAAGTGTGTGTGAGAATGAGAGAGAGAGAGAGAGAGAGAGGTAGAGGGAGAGTAAGAAAGAGTTCGAAAAGGATTATAATTGATGTCTCAAATATCTCTCCTTCTGTTCAATCACACACACACACACATGCTACACTGTATTGAACACACTGTCTATGGGGATCAGGAGAAATATGGACGTTTTGCTGCCTCTGATTAATGATTAAGAACAATATTATTACAATTAAAATCATCATTTGTTTTTTATACCTAAATAATACTTGACTTACATTTTTAAATGCTATTTTAAATAAATAGACTATAGGATTATATAAATAGACTCGTTATACTACATTTTACTAGACTTGTTATACTACCTTATACTTTTGCAGTAGTTAATATTCATTTATGTCCTGTAAACGACTTTTTGACCACAGACCTAAAATGAAATTACCAACTTATATCGCTGTAAACTGTAGGTAGAAGGAAAGCTTATGAAAATTATGTTTGGTTTCTTTTAGAACAGAGATCCCCAAAGTAGGGCCCAAGGTCAAAGTTGGCCCATTGTAACCTTTGATTTGGCAGACCATCCCATCTGAGAGAATCTGAGTATGATGGAGAGGGTTGGGACGAACATGTTTAACACAGAGATTGTCATTTCTAATTTGATGTAACCTTTTTTGTTTGTTTTATTGCTGAGCTACAAAAAAAGCAAACTGAAATTAAATACTTCAATTAAATGTTGTAAATGAATCTGATTTTTAAAAATGTAAATAATGTCACTCGACGTATAGAGGACTATGTAGAAGACAAGATCGGCAAGCAAATCAAGGCAAAAACTAGTGTAATTCTGCTATAAATGTTTGTTTTGTTTTTATTGCAATAATTTCATTATTAAATGTAAAAGAAAACACGTATTAGTTAATATAAGGCAATGTTTTCCAGTAATTTCTAAACATTATTAAATAAACTAGGAAGTTACAAATCTCTCGGTTTGGATCACACTACGGTTTTTGAGTCAAAGATTGGACCATTTTTCGGATCAGCAAAAAAGGGAGGAGACAAATGTCACTTGCTTTCCATTTATACAAAAATATTACTCCAAAAACCATTGGTTTTAACAAACAACCTAGAACCTGTCATTTTAATAAAAATAAAATCAAGAAAGAACTAGCTGAAAAAAAGGGAAAATATTCAATACGAAAAATTATCATTGCTACTGTTGCTGATAATGCGAAATATAGAAATCTAACATCTTGTACAACAGATCATATTTATTTTCAATTAATGATTCAACAATTCACACATAAAACTTCATGTTTGATTATAGGTGTATTATTTTTGAAAACCTATTCAGTGACATCATTTTGATGGTTGTTTGTCGCCACCTCTTGGTTACAGAGAAGCTACAACATTCACCAGCGTCAAGTTTCATTAAACGGTGATTTTAATCTTTACCATAAACATCAATGTTTATATCTGAACTATAAACTGTTCTCCCAGTACCTCTGTGTTATTTAATTGCTTGTAACAAACTGAAAAGGTGTAAAAACTAAATCTCTCTCGATCAAACGCAGCACTTCGAAGGATTAGTAAACATACGCAAATAATTATTATTTATCATTCATGTTGTGCGGGTTTGAATTGAGATCACAATCCTTTTAATGTTTAATTGTGCAGCTTTACACCGAATGCATTAATGCAGGCTAAACAAACAGTGACAGAAAACACCTTTAATTAATAGCCTAAGAAAGCATTTAGGTCCCACCACAACTTTTTCAGTCATCATTATATTTTACAGAAAAGCCAAAAGGCTTTCATACACGTGATTTGAATGACATGGTAGGCGATCTCTCTGCAATTGTTATAAATGTTGTATTAACCTACAAGTTCAAACAAGTTATTAATCCACAGGTCACGTGCATTCCAAACTGTGGGTTGTGATACATATGGATCAACCGTGATCTGTTACATCCCTAGAAATTACCCAACTATATTTACCCTCAGCCCACTAGCCTCAATTAAGTTTGCTTTTTGGCCCTTCATAAGAAAAATCTTGGGCACCCCTGTTTTAGAAGAAAGATCTTTGCTAGTGGGGGGAAAAATGTTGAAATTGAAATGAAACAGAACAAAAAAAAATTTATTTTCAAATTGTTTTAATTCTAATCATTTTCTAAATATTTTTCCATTTTAAATATTATTTAATGTATTTTCCTTTTAGACTAGTGCTGTTTGCAAAGTGCTCATACCATGTTTTACTTCAGCTTATCAAACCAGTGCCAAGAAACCAACTCATTCCCATTTGGATTCTGATTTCTCAATATGCTACACATGACTGGATTGGTAAAATGAAAATCTTAACCGGCAAGATCAGATGAATGCCGTAGGGCATGTTAAAAAACGAAGTTTGCGCCAATTTCTAAACTTTGAGAGTCTCACTGTGCAGATTAGTTCATTCTATTGGGTCCCACTAGGCTCATAGAACAGAGTATGCACAAAGAATTCAAAGAAGAATTTATCTTTTTTCTTTGATATCTGCTAAAAACACATACATGAAAATGTGACTGGTTGGTTGTGCTAGATGGATTAAAATGGAGACACCAGATGGATAGATAATAGATGCCAAACTATGGGCTGTCAAAGATGATTAATACAGCAATATGCAATACTGAATGTGGCATCAAAAGAACAGACCATAATAAAGTGACCAGTGTTGAGGAAAGTTACTTTTGAAAGTAGTGCATTACAATATTCAATTACTCCCCCCCCAAAAAAAAAACGAATTTCATTACTTAGTTACTTTTTATGGAAAGTAAAGCGTTATATTACTTTTGAGTGACTTTTGTGTTACTTTTCCTTATACCTGGCTGAGGTTTGATCTTTTTCAGAACTTGAAGGTGTTTTTTCACCTTTTTTATAGAGTAGCCCTGCATTTAACAACCACCTTTATAAACTACATCTTCAGTTTGGTCTAACAAATGTGTAAATCATTTCCCAAAAGAGAAAATATTAATATATTACATATATATTAATATATTACAAAACGTAAAAAAAACCTACAAAAAAGTTTGAAATAACAAAAATCCATTGCAAAAATGTAAGTCTCCGGCCTGCCATTGTTTCTGTTTCTGACTGTCTATAGTGAGGACGGGCGATCTGCGAACGAATAATTAGTTTTTAATCTTTTTTAAACTACTTAACATTTTTTCAAAAGTAACTCAAATAATATTACTTATTTTTAAAAATATTATTTACTCGTTACTTTGAAAAAGTAATATTATTACATAATGTGCGTAACTTATAACGCGTTACCCCCAACACTGAAAGTGACCATAATCATTTTCTAAATATTTTTCCATTTTAAATATTATTTAATGTATTTTCCTTTTAGACTAGTGCTGTTTGCAAAGTGCTCATACCATGTTTTACTTCAGCTTATCAAACCAGTGCCAAGAAACCAACTCATTCCCATTTGGATTCTGATTTCTCAATATGCTACACATGACTGGATTGGTAAAATGAAAATCTTAACCGGCAAGATCAGATGAATGCCGTAGGGCATGTTAAAAAACGAAGTTTGCGCCAATTTCTAAACTTTGAGAGTCTCACTGTGCAGATTAGTTCATTCTATTGGGTCCCACTAGGCTCATAGAACAGAGTATGCACAAAGAATTCAAAGAAGAATTTATCTTTTTTCTTTGATATCTGCTAAAAACACATACATGAAAATGTGACTGGTTGGTTGTGCTAGATGGATTAAAATGGAGACACCAGATGGATAGATAATAGATGCCAAACTATGGGCTGTCAAAGATGATTAATACAGCAATATGCAATACTGAATGTGGCATCAAAAGAACAGACCATAATAAAGTGACCAGTGTTGAGGAAAGTTACTTTTGAAAGTAGTGCATTACAATATTCAATTACTCCCCCCCCAAAAAAAAAACGAATTTCATTACTTAGTTACTTTTTATGGAAAGTAAAGCGTTATATTACTTTTGAGTGACTTTTGTGTTACTTTTCCTTATACCTGGCTGAGGTTTGATCTTTTTCAGAACTTGAAGGTGTTTTTTCACCTTTTTTATAGAGTAGCCCTGCATTTAACAACCACCTTTATAAACTACATCTTCAGTTTGGTCTAACAAATGTGTAAATCATTTCCCAAAAGAGAAAATATTAATATATTACATATATATTAATATATTACAAAACGTAAAAAAAACCTACAAAAAGTTTGAAATAACAAAAATCCATTGCAAAAATGTAAGTCTCCGGCCCTGCCATTGTTTCTGTTTCTGACTGTCTATAGTGAGGACGGGCGATCTGCGAACGAATAATTAGTTTTTAATCTTTTTTAAACTACTTAACATTTTTTCAAAAGTAACTCAAATAATATTACTTATTTTTAAAAATATTATTTACTCGTTACTTTGAAAAAGTAATATTATTACATAATGTGCGTAACTTATAACGCGTTACCCCCAACACTGAAAGTGACCATAATCATTTTCTAAATATTTTTCCATTTTAAATATTATTTAATGTATTTTCCTTTTAGACTAGTGCTGTTTGCAAAGTGCTCATACCATGTTTTACTTCAGCTTATCAAACCAGTGCCAAGAAACCAACTCATTCCCATTTGGATTCTGATTTCTCAATATGCTACACATGACTGGATTGGTAAAATGAAAATCTTAACCGGCAAGATCAGATGAATGCCGTAGGGCATGTTAAAAAACGAAGTTTGCGCCAATTTCTAAACTTTGAGAGTCTCACTGTGCAGATTAGTTCATTCTATTGGGTCCCACTAGGCTCATAGAACAGAGTATGCACAAAGAATTCAAAGAAGAATTTATCTTTTTTCTTTGATATCTGCTAAAAACACATACATGAAAATGTGACTGGTTGGTTGTGCTAGATGGATTAAAATGGAGACACCAGATGGATAGATAATAGATGCCAAACTATGGGCTGTCAAAGATGATTAATACAGCAATATGCAATACTGAATGTGGCATCAAAAGAACAGACCATAATAAAGTGACCAGTGTTGAGGAAAGTTACTTTTGAAAGTAGTGCATTACAATATTCAATTACTCCCCCCCCAAAAAAAAAAACGAATTTCATTACTTAGTTACTTTTTATGGAAAGTAAAGCGTTATATTACTTTTGAGTGACTTTTGTGTTACTTTTCCTTATACCTGGCTGAGGTTTGATCTTTTTCAGAACTTGAAGGTGTTTTTTCACCTTTTTTATAGAGTAGCCCTGCATTTAACAACCACCTTTATAAACTACATCTTCAGTTTGGTCTAACAAATGTGTAAATCATTTCCCAAAAGAGAAAATATTAATATATTACATATATATTAATATATTACAAAACGTAAAAAAAACCTACAAAAAAGTTTGAAATAACAAAAATCCATTGCAAAAATGTAAGTCTCCGGCCTGCCATTGTTTCTGTTTCTGACTGTCTATAGTGAGGACGGGCGATCTGCGAACGAATAATTAGTTTTTAATCTTTTTTAAACTACTTAACATTTTTTCAAAAGTAACTCAAATAATATTACTTATTTTTAAAAATATTATTTACTCGTTACTTTGAAAAAGTAATATTATTACATAATGTGCGTAACTTATAACGCGTTACCCCCAACACTGAAAGTGACCATAATCATTTTCTAAATATTTTTCCATTTTAAATATTATTTAATGTATTTTCCTTTTAGACTAGTGCTGTTTGCAAAGTGCTCATACCATGTTTTACTTCAGCTTATCAAACCAGTGCCAAGAAACCAACTCATTCCCATTTGGATTCTGATTTCTCAATATGCTACACATGACTGGATTGGTAAAATGAAAATCTTAACCGGCAAGATCAGATGAATGCCGTAGGGCATGTTAAAAAACGAAGTTTGCGCCAATTTCTAAACTTTGAGAGTCTCACTGTGCAGATTAGTTCATTCTATTGGGTCCCACTAGGCTCATAGAACAGAGTATGCACAAAGAATTCAAAGAAGAATTTATCTTTTTTCTTTGATATCTGCTAAAAACACATACATGAAAATGTGACTGGTTGGTTGTGCTAGATGGATTAAAATGGAGACACCAGATGGATAGATAATAGATGCCAAACTATGGGCTGTCAAAGATGATTAATACAGCAATATGCAATACTGAATGTGGCATCAAAAGAACAGACCATAATAAAGTGACCAGTGTTGAGGAAAGTTACTTTTGAAAGTAGTGCATTACAATATTCAATTACTCCCCCCCCAAAAAAAAAACGAATTTCATTACTTAGTTACTTTTTATGGAAAGTAAAGCGTTATATTACTTTTGAGTGACTTTTGTGTTACTTTTCCTTATACCTGGCTGAGGTTTGATCTTTTTCAGAACTTGAAGGTGTTTTTTCACCTTTTTTATAGAGTAGCCCTGCATTTAACAACCACCTTTATAAACTACATCTTCAGTTTGGTCTAACAAATGTGTAAATCATTTCCCAAAAGAGAAAATATTAATATATTACATATATATTAATATATTACAAACGTAAAAAAAACCTACAAAAAAGTTTGAAATAACAAAAATCCATTGCAAAAATGTAAGTCTCCGGCCTGCCATTGTTTCTGTTTCTGACTGTCTATAGTGAGGACGGGCGATCTGCGAACGAATAATTAGTTTTTAATCTTTTTTAAACTACTTAACATTTTTTCAAAAGTAACTCAAATAATATTACTTATTTTTAAAAATATTATTTACTCGTTACTTTGAAAAAGTAATATTATTACATAATGTGCGTAACTTATAACGCGTTACCCCCAACACTGAAAGTGACCATATCAGAACATTGTTAAAATTCTTGCTCTGAAAACACAGCTTAACATGAATAAACTGAAGGACTCAGTGGAGTTTATGCTTATTTTCATAAAGCACATGACATTTTATGTTACTCCATGCATCCAATCTCCACAAACTTTCTGGCTTATTACCTCTGAAGAAATATGCTTTCATGCCAATTAACATCACACTCATGCTGAGATTGGTGATCCTCTCATGCTTAGTTGAGAGACACTCCATTTCCATTTTGATAAGTATCAACATTTTCAGCTGGTTTCTGGGCAGAGCATGACAGGCTGTATAATTTCAACATCTTAGGAAACAGATCTACAATTATCAAAAGCACAGCAGCCAACCCATACAGTACAAACTGGGATTATACAAGAGTTCAACTGAGCAGAATAGGGAGAGGACTTCAAATGTCCAGCAAAACAAAATTGCATGACTTCGGAAAGGACGTTCTGACTTCTGATGTGACTTGCGGAGACAAGTGAGTGTCAACCATCTGCATCGTCCACTAAAGCGACAAGTGTTGCGACAGCAATATAAAGCCTGGAATGAGCATATAGGCCTTCTGGATGCTTCTGTCTCTGAATGTTACTGACAGTAAAAGCAGAAAGTTGTGTAAAGCTACCTCTTAGATGTCACTCGGTGCATGCTGTTTGTGTAGCATGCAGTAGCCAAATGACAGGATGACCTTGAAGAAGTTTCCGGTGCATGTTGGTGACATGTTCGGCAAAAGACATGACGGGTTTTAATGAAGGACAGAGACTCAAACTGACAGGTAGAGGCAAGCCAAGATCAGTTCCTACAAACTATACATCCTAGAGGATAATGACCTATGGCTGCTTTCTTACAAACTTCAGTATGAATTCCTATGAAAAATCAGACATATTATTTTACAAATGCAGTATAAATTGTTAGTTTATAATGATATCAAACACACTGAGTGCACAATAATGCCAATTGGTAGTTAATTGGTGCTCTAAGGGTGTTTTCACACTTGGTTTGATTGCCTGGTCCACATCAGTGTCTGACTGACCCCCTGACCCTGCTGGACTGTGTTCACATGGTGGTTCTTGGTTCACAGTATGCTAGTATCATCACAGTGGAAGCTATTTACCCCTGTTGCTAGGTAACAACAGCTAAAGAGATGGAAGAATGGCTGTATTGCTTAAATGCCTAAAAATTTGTACTCTGGATTTTGTTAGACTACATTAAATAGGGAAAGCAGAACTGGGTATTTCCAAAAACATAGTTGTTAGAAAAATGACATCTACAGATGTAGACAAAATTGTTGGTACCCTTCAAATTTTGTCCAGGCCAGTTTCATTGGTTTGCCTTTTTTAATGCTTCTGTTGATCCACAATTAGGCATGTACCAATATAAGATTCAGTATTGTGATTACTGCTCTAAAATATCCTTTTACTGCTCACATTATGATAAATCTACATAAAAAATGTTTTGACCGTTTTTCTTTCCTTAGAATAGCTTAACTTAAAGTGCTGGAAAAAACATTTTTTTTAAGGTACTTTATGATATAGTGGATCTAACTTAGAAATTTCTAATTTAGAACTTTCCTTATAATTAATACTTTTGTTGTTTGAAATGATTTAATTGGTGTTGCAGTATTAAAAGCTTTAACACAGAACTTATAAATGACACCTTATACATATTTTCCAACAACTCATATTCCAACAGCTTTCATTTATTCCATTCTTTTTTGCTGAATATTATTGAAAACAATCATAATATTGTATTATCATGTACGTATAAAAGAGAGTAAATATAAATATTTTCGCCAGCAAATATTATAACAAATAAATAACAAGTCTAATATATCCAGATGCATCAGAATAATGTAGCTACTAGCTAACAATGTTTATATATATGCCTGTCTTATATGCCTATGAGCTGACTTACCTGAACTGTCTGCATCACTGCTCTTATCAAATGTCCAATCTGCATCATTCTCATGGTCACTAAATCCTATCTCATCCTCACTTTCCTCTGCAGGAAGAGCCAGTTCTGACCTTTTCTTCTTTCACTTACCATAAAACATGATGGTCCTCACTAATACACTGTTCTCCATATTTATTTCTAATCAAAAGTATTGCCATTAAAATTTGATTTTATCCATAATTCAAATGCCATTACCATATGATACATTTGATCGATTTACAAAAAAGCTAATTTGTTAAAATATTTGTTGAGTTGTGAATATGTCATCATAACTTACAAGAGGTGATGATTCAAATTTTTTTTTGGGTGGGTCTGACATGAGTTGATCCTTTGTTTTTATTGACGTTTACATTTGCATTCAGCAATTACTCACAATAAATGCCAGTCTGTCAGAAATCGCGCCACAGAAAAACACTGCACGTCATGTGACTTAACCAAAGCACATCATTGGCTAAACTAAGGTCTTCTCTTTCCAACAAAAAATTTAGAATGTTGGTCTTAAAGAAACAGTGGCATGGAAATATCATGTTGCTATATGGCAACACCATGCGGTAGAGGGATATGCTCTTTTTAAATGTCTGGGTAAAAAAACAACATTGAAAATAATGTTTTTGTATTTAAAAATATGTTGGAATAGTAAACATGTCAGGCTAAATAATTAAAATAAATCATTGACTTCTGCTATCTTCATTAGTTTTAAAAACAAAGATTTCTTTACAACTTGAATGGGCATCTTTGGATATCTTTCTTTTCTTAGAATATAAAGTAAGCCACTGCACTGGTCATGTCCATAGCATGCTGGGATGTTGGTGTTCAAATGTTCAAATGGATTCGCTTCTGATGTGGATGGTCCTTTTCTGCTGGAGAAACTGTTGCCCTAAAAAAACTAAATAAAATATTCATAAAAAAAATGTATATATATATATATATATATATATATATATATATATATATATATATATATATATATATATATATATATATATATATATATATATATATATATATATATATATATATATATATATATAAAAACTAGGAACGGTATACCAGAAAATTTTGGGGGGTTTTCTAAACTGGAGTTTTCAAAACTTTGGTAAACCTTGAAACTGGTCCTACTGTAAGCCTAGCCACAATTCAAAAGGAATATCTGATTTTCAATTGTTTATTTTCAGTCATTTTTGATGAATCGTGACTTTTTTCAAGTTATTTCAGTGACCACTGTAGTTTTTCTTTCTTTAGTGGAGGGGAGTTTCCATGTTTGTTTATATAACTACTATTTTCATTTATAGCACTTCATTTTTGCATCTCATTTAAATTTAATGAATTAATGAATTAATTTAATTATTTTCTTTATTCTCTATTTCCACCTGGGGATACTCATCCGAAGGCCCCCAGAGATTATGCAGCACCATTGATGCGATCCAAGTCCTGTGAAGAAATGATGCCAAGGTATCCATAATCCTGGACCAGGCCGTATCCTGAGCTGATGCTGTGGTAATCATGGAGGTGTGGAGTGCATGAGACTGATTCTTGAAAGACCTCAATGACAGACGAGTCCCCGCTTTGATCATGTGGGCCAGCCTGATCACCCGCTGGTGACCTACTCACACCTGCAGTTCTCTACGATGGACGTCCAGCGTTCTCCAGCCTCCAGCGCCTAGACTACAGCTCCACACAGTAAGTTAACACAGTAAGGAGAAATGGTGGTGCCCAACAGAGCATGGTTTCTCTCAAGGTTTTTTTTTTTTTTTTCTTCTTCATTCGTCAGTTGTAGTTTTTTTTTCCTTGCCACTGACTTGCTTGGATTGAGATTTGTGGAGCTGTGCATTGATGGATTTGCTCTTCAGTGTTTAAACTTTTAGCAGTGAAATTTAAACCACACTTAACTGAACTAACCTGAACTTCAACTCTGAAATCTGGACTTTACTAGAACGTCTATGTTAAGTGGCTCTGACACAATCTACATTGTAAAAGTGCTATAGAAATAAACATGACTTGAATTTAAAAAAGTTGTCCACGTCTGTATGCTCAAAGCATGTTCCCTTATCCCAAGGTTAACATAATCACTTGGATCTGGTCCATGTCCAGAGAGGACATCGATGAGACAATGCCACCTGAATAATCCTCCTCAAAGACCTCAATAATGGGACGAGTCCTCTACACAGAACACAATGGCCAACTTCAACACACCCCAACCATGTCTGACTGGGACCTTCACCTCTAGCAAGGACGGTGCTCATCCTCAAGGCCACTGATACAGTGATGTCGTCTAGTGCTGGATAAATTGCAGCTCTGCCTCATCATCCATTAGGCTGGAGAAGAACTGCTCCCCAGACTGAGCCTGGTTTCTCCCAAGGTCTTCTTTCTCCATTACCATCAATTGGTGGATTTTGGGTTTTCTTGCCACTGTCACTTTTGGCTTGCTTGAGGTCAGCAAAGCAGCTCTTAAGGTGAATCTCATCCTTCAACAATGACATTCATAGTGATTTACAATGACTCATCAAACTACCTAAAACAAAGCATTCTGCAGACATGAATGTGCCTTATGTATTGAAATTGCTTCACAATGAAAGTTCATTACTCATTTTCTATTATTGCCAGTTCATTTAAGTTAAGCTGCTTTGACACAGTTTGCATTCTGTAAAGCTCTAGATGAATAAAAGTGACTTGAGCAACATGGTGGAACGCAATTTCTGTCAAATTAAAGCAGAAATATAAATTCCCTCTGCTTTCAATGTGTGGTTCACAATTGCTTGGAAATTGAGTGAGTAAACAAGTAAATATACAGCATGTCCATCTGCTAAAAGTATAGCAAAGTTACTACCTTTGTTACAGAGTAATGTCATGTAGCTTATCTCTACCTGAACTCTGATGCAAAATGTGGCACGGTGGCTCAGTCACCTCACAGCAAGAAAGTCGCTGGTTCGAGTCTCAGCTGGCCCAGTTGGTGTTTCTGTGTGGAGTTTGCATGTTCTCCCCGTGTTCGCGTGGGTTTCCTCTGGGTGCTCCGGTTTTCACCACAGTCCAAACACATGCACTATAGGTGAATTGAATAAACTAAATTTGCCATAGTGTTTGAGTGCATGTGTGAATGTGAGAGTATATGGGTGTTTCCCAGTGCTGGGTTGCGGCTGAAAGGGCATCCGCTGTGTAAAACATATGCTGGAATAGTTGTGGTTCATTCCGCTGTGGCGACCCTTGATAAATAAGGGACTAAGCCAAAGGAAAATGAATGTTAATGATTATTAAAAATTAATGTTAAAAATTAATGATTATGTTTTTGAAAAATCAATACTGTGAGTGAGAAACAGTAGTATCTTCCTCTCCAGTTTTAAGTTGAGAAATATACAGGCTGCTAATTTAAAACTGTTAAATGTGAATTACGTTTGTCAGAAGTGGCAGAGAATATGAAAATTGCAGCGAGGTGAGTTAAGTGCGTAATTGCATAAATATACATATTTAAAAATAGGATTTAACATACATGCTTGTTCTTAACAATTCATAAATAGCCTGACATAACATTTGCACTTTTTCATTCATACAAAAAAGAGATTATGTTAAACTGTTCATTAAAAAAAAAGAGAAAAAAAAATATGCACACACACACACACACACACACACACACACACACACACACACACACACACACACACACACACACACACACACACACACACACACACACACACACACACACACACACACACACACACACACACACACACATATATATATACACATATACACACACACATATATATATATACACACATATACATACATATACATACATATATATATATACAGGGAGTGCAGAATTATTAGGCAAATGAGTATTTTGACCACATCATCCTCTTTATGCATGTTGTCTTACTCCAAGCTGTATAGGCTCGAAAGCCTACTACCAATTAAGCATATTAGGTGATGTGCATCTCTGTAATGAGAAGGGGTGTGGTCTAATGACATCAACACCCTATATCAGGTGTGCATAAATATTAGGCAACTTCCGTTCCTTTGGAAAAATGGGTCAAAAGAAGGACTTGACAGGCTCCGAAAAGTCAAAAATAGTGAGATATCTTGCAGAGGGATGCAGCACTCTTAAAATTGCCAAACTTCTGAAGCGTGATCATCAAACAATCAAGCGTTTCATTCAAAATAGTCAACAGGGTCGCAAGAAGCGTGTTGAAAAACCAAACCAAAAACCAAGACGCAAAATAACTGCATATGAACTGAAAAAAGTCAAGCGTGCAGCTGCCAAGATGCCACTTGCCACCAGTTTTGCCATATTTCAGAGCTGCAACCTCACTGGAGTGCCCAAAAGCACAAGGTGTGCAATACTCAGAGACATGGCCAAGGTAAGAAAGGCTGAAAAACAACCACCACTGAACAAGACACACAAGCTGAAACGTCAAGACTGGGCCAAGAAATATCTCAAGACTGATTTTTCTAAGGTTTTATGGACTGATGAAATGAGAGTGGGTCTTGATGGGCCCGTGGCTGGATCAGTAAAGGGCAGAGAGCTCCAGTCCGACTCAGACGCCAGCAAGGTGGAGGTGGAGTACTGGTTTGGGCTGGTATCATCAAAGATGAGCTTGTGGGGCCTTTTCGGGTTGAGGATGGAGTCAAGCTCAACTCCCAGTCCTACTGCCAGTTTCTGGAAGACACCTTCAAGCAGTGGTACAGGAAGAAGTCTGCATCCTTCAAGAAAAACATGATTTTCATGCAGGACAATGCTCCATCACACGCGTCCAAGTACTCAACAGCGTGGCTGGCAAGAAAGAGTCTAAAAGAAGAAAAACTAATGACATGGCGTCCTTGTTCACCTGATCTGAACCCCATAGAGAACCTGTGGTCCATCATCAAATGTGAGATTTACAAGGAGGGAAAACAGTACACCTCTCTGAACAGTGTCTGGGAGGCTGTGGTTGCTGCTGCACGCAATGTTGATGGTGAACAGATCAAAACACTGACAGAATCCATGAATGGCAGGCTTTTGAGTGTCCTTGAAAAGAAAGGTGGCTATATTGGTCACTGCTTTGTTTTTGTTTTGTTTCTGAATGTCAGAAATGTATATTTGTGAATGTTGAGATGTTATATTGGTTTCACTGGTGAAAATCAATAATTGAAATGGGTATATATTTGTTTTTTGTTAAGTTGCCTAATAATTCTGCACAGTAATAGTCACCTGCACACACAGATATCCTCCTAAAATATCTAAAACTAAAAACAAACTAAAAACTACTTCCAAAAATATTCAGCTTTGATATTAATGAGTTTTTTGGGTTCATTGAGAACATGGTTGTTGTTCAATAATAAAAATTAATCCTCAAAAATACAACTTGCCTAATAATTCTGCACTCCCTGTGTATATATATATATATATATATATATATAAATATATATATATATATATATATATATATATATATATATATATATATATATATATATTTTACATAGTTTTTTTTATTTCACACTATAAAATAATTGTATTTATTAACATCTGCTGCGCTTTTTGGAAATTCATAGATCATATATTTTCTTTCAATGATTTAAAAAGAGCCGACTGGAACCTGCTTGGCAATCAAACAGCTTAACACATTGAAATGAGTCTGGCCAGACAGCATTTCCTCCACAGAACGAGTCCAGAACTCCTCTATTCACTTGAAGACCTTTGTAGAAGGAGCTTTTGTTTCATTTCCAGTTTTTCTGCTCACAAACGGATGTGGGTTGAATGCTAAGATTGTTCCGCTAGCTGAACGTATGGTCAGAAGTGTGAAAAAGCAGCCAGGACATGAAGCTCACACAGAAGCGTTTTCCCTTCACTCGCTTGTTTTTTCTCCTCTCTCTCTCCCTGTACTTCACAGATCCAACTCTACTCTAAATTCCACACATTCAGCACTCCGGTCACACTTCTTCATTGTTGGGCATTCATTACAGGTGTCATTTTACCTTATCAGCAACATTAGTTCTCAGATTTGTCTGCAGTGACAGAGAGGATTTAGCTGGCTCCCTCAGCCCATCTCACATTTACCTTAGACGGCACTGATGCCCATCTGCTCTCCAGGCACTTGGAGCCATCAAACCAGGCTGGCAGAAGAGATCTGGGACAAAAAAGCTCTGCTGCATCAACAATCCTCTAAGTCAGGCCAGTGTCGAGTGTGCCTTTAGTGGTTGAAACAATCAAACCGAGTCCTTGCCACTAGTCGCTTTTCTTCTGATTTAACCATCGATGCTGGTGCTAACAATGCCCGTTGTGGATATCAGACTTTGGCGAATTTGAAACAACAGTTTTAACCGTCTTTAGCAGCTTTGCGCAGTCTGTGAGCTTGTTAAAAGAGAAAAATACAGCACACTCCAGCCTCCACCTCCGTAACTAATAATGATAATAAGTCAAGAGTGTAATTTCCTAGAGAGCTTATCTGTTGTATTTCTACCCAGGTGATTACAAGAAATAAGTGAGGTCTGAGAACCCTCAAAAGGAGGGCTAGATTAATTGGATTTGCAGATGAGAAATGTTTGATGATTGAATCTGCTTTCCGTTTCATGTTGCATGCTGGTGTAGTGCAAAAGAAGTTCTAGATTTCAACTAACATCAATTAAACTAGAAAAGTAAAGTTCGTAGACAAACTTTATGGTGGCTTGAGAAAGCCTCGACTAAAAGTTTGAAGTAGATTTAAAGTAGTGGTGGGCCGTTATTGGCATTAACATGCTGCGGTAACGCGAGACTCTTATCGCGCGATAAAAACAAATATCGTCGTTAATCTATTCTGAAAGTTGGGTTGGAAGCTGGGTCTAGTTTTTAGTTGAAGTCTTGTTTTTGTTTTGTTTCTGTTGAGATGTTATATTGGTTTCACTGGTGAAAATAAATCATTGAAATGGGTATATATTTGTTTTTTGTTAAGTTGCCTAATAATTATGCACAGTAATAGTCACCTGCACACACAGATATCCTCCTAAAATTGCTAAAACTAAAAACAAACTAAAAACTACTTCCAAAAATATTCAGCTTTGATATTAATGAGTTTTTTGGGTTAATTGGGAACATGGTTGTTGTTCAATAATAAAATTAATCCTCAAAAATACAACTTGCCTAATAATTCTGCACTCCCTGTATGTTAGCATGCTTCTAGTACGGATTGATATGTTTCTTGCTAGGTGGTTGCTAGGGTGTTCTGAGTGGTTGCTAAGGTGTTGTTAGGGTGGTCTGAGTCATTGCTAAGGTGTTGCTAGGCAGTTGCTAGGGTTTTCTTAGTGGTTGCAATGGCTTTGCTAGGGTGTTTTGACTGTTTGTTAAGGCATTGCTAGGAAGTTGCTATAGTGTTCTGAGTGGTTGCGCGGCGGTTGCTAAGGCATTGCTAGGGTGTTCAAGGTAGTTGTGGCTAGGTGGTTGCTAGGATATTCTAAGTTGTTGCTAGCTCGACAGCTGAGCAGTTGTTAAGTTGTTGCTATGCAGTTGCTAGGGTGTTCTGAGTAGTTGCTAAGGTGTTGCTAGCGTGTTTTATGTGGTTGCTAAGGCATTGCTAGGGTGTTCTAGGCGGTTGCTAAGGTGCTGCTAGGCAGTTGCTAGGGTGTTCTGAGTGTTTGCTAAGGTGATGCTAGGGTATTCTAGGTGGTCACTAAGGTGTTGCTAGGGTGTTCTGAGTGGTTGCTAAGGCATTGCTAGGTGGTTGCTAAGGTGTTCTGAGTGGTTGCTTGGTCGTTGCAAATGTGTTGCTTTGGTGGTTGCTAGGGTGTCCTAAGTGGTTGCTAAGCAGTTGCTAAGGCATTGCTAGGTGGTTGCTAGGATGTTGCTAGGTGGTTGCTAGGGTGTTCTGAGTGGTTGCTAAGGCGTTGCTAAGTTGTTGCTAAGGCATTGCTAGGTGGTTGCTAAGATGTTGCTAGGTGGTTGCTAGGGTGTTTTGAGCGGCTGCTAAGGTGTTGCTAGGCGGTTGCTATGGTGTTCTGTGTGGTTGCTAAGGCATTGCTAGGGTGTTCTAGATGGTTGCTAAGGTGTTGCTAGGGTGTTCTGAGTGGTTGCTAAGGCGTTGTTAGGTGATTGCTAGGGTGTTTTAGGTGATAGCTAAGGCATTGCTAGGCAGTTGCTAGGGTGCTCTAGATGGTTACTAAGGTGTTCTGAGTCGTTGCTAGGCAGTTGCTAGCATAAATTACTAGTATGAATTAGCATAATGATAGTATTGTTCTAGTATGAATTAGCATGTTGCTAGTATGATTAGTATGTTTGTTAGTATGTTTCTATTGTGGAGTGGTATGTTAGTACCATGTATTATGTCCAATGTAAAGTCAATGGCAGTTTTTTACAATGGAAGTCTATGGGACAGATGCTAAGGTGCTGTAAGTGGTTGCTAGGGTGTGGCTAGTAAGTTGAAAGGTCATCAGTGATTGGCAGATTGGAAGTCTGAGTTAAATGAGCCCAACCTTAAGTCTGTATGACAGTCTGGCGCAAAGTTATGAAATCATAAAGTTTGGTCCAATGTTAAGTCAATGGGACTTTTCCAAACTTTCCAGGACAGTTTTTAGAAAACCGTAAGTCAGATCAGTTGGAAAAGACATAGCAACCCGAGTCAGACCAGTTTGGAGGATTGGAGTCAGTTTGGTGTTTGTAGTATGCACGGTCTAAGAGGAGATGCATATAGAAATTAGTCTCCGAAGAAGAAGAAGACGGAAGAATAATAAGTTTATGTAGTACAACAGTATGTTGGCTTTCTCAAGCCAGCATAATAACATTTGACTTGCACTTCACAGGATTTCATAAAGTAAGAATAGGTGATTTTCATTTAGTTTGAGGCTTCCAATCATCTTTCATCCTCTAGATAAGACATTATTCACAGCGCATACATACAAGATGCAATTGAACAATAGAGCTTAAAGCCACAAATGCTGTAATGAGCAATATATTTCGACATTGCAGTCATTCAGATGCAGCCCCACCTTGCAGACATTCATTCCCATATTGCATTAGTAATCCTCTAAAAGTGAGATGAGATAAGAAAATTCATTAAATCGAAACTACTGTCATTTAGAGGGAGAAAAGTGAATAATTGAATGTTAAGTGGCGAAGAAGAAAAGCCGCATTCGAAACGAAACTCTCTCTGAGAACAATTACCCTCATCAAGCCACATCTTCTTCTTCATGCATAACATTAGGCATGTTTTATAATAGCACAGAGCGTATTATTACAGCAGCTACTGACTCTTTCCTGTAAAAAGAGAAAATGAGTCAAATATACTGTGTCCGGTGTGTGCAGAAATATATTTTGAGCTTTTCAATCTGACTGCCATCTGAGATCAGAACAGCGATCGATCGCAGCTTGACTTTAAATAAAAGAATCTGAAGGGCTTTTTTTTGAAAGTCATTTTACTAAAGAATTATAATAATAATACAATCTAATCTATGAAATTAAATAACCCCAAGGGAATTATCCTTTGCGATAAAGAACAAATGAAATGAAACAAAATCAAATGAGATAGAGCAGAGGCTATTATCCTATCAACATAAAATCAAAACATTAGTCCTCTGCCTGGCTTATCTTAATCTTTGCACGCACAAGATTTGAATCTGAATGGTTTTAAGCAGCATTCCTTTTCCGCACTCTTCCAGAGCATTTCGTTCGAGTCATGTTACAAATAAATGCATTAACTCAACATGAACATAAAATGGGTCACAAAACTTTGAAAACACATAAAATGAAACGGTGCATATTCGGTACACACAAGCAATCCAATTACATCTCAGTCATTACCTTCAATCAGTACAATGACTAATTTATGAAGTCTAAGCATATGATCTTGTTGGACAGGATCTTTAATATTTGTTCTAGGGTTGTCACGATACAGTAATTCAGAACTAATCGATACTGAAATTTTAAAAACGTCCATTTCTCGTTGATATTTTGAGCGCTACTGAGCACATTCTTAAACAGCGCTGATTTACCATTGTGTTCACGTGCTCAACAGAAATGACTGTGATTGGCTGTGAAGGTCATCAATTCACCAAACTCACTGCTGTTTACTGAGTGTAACCACAGATACAGGGACACTGGAGTGTTTCAAAGTCAAGTCGATCAGCTGGTTTGTCTATAAGCTGACATACGAGCTGATAAATCGCAGCTTTAAAACACTCCAGTGTCCCTGTATCTGTGGTTACACTCAGTAAACAGTGGTGAGTTCGGTGAACTGATGACCTTCATGGCCAATCACAGTCATTTATGTTGAGAACGTGAACACAACGGCAAATCAGCGCTGTTTAAGAATGTGCTCAAAATATCAACAGGAAATGGATGTTTTTAAAATTTCAGTATCAATTAGTACTGAATTCCAGTATCGTGCAACCCTATTTTGTTCATTGTACAGTGGACATAAAAATGAGAGAACCTTGAATGCCCTTACTTTCAAGGTCACTGCTTAGTAAGAGTTAAAGAATGGTTTTAAAGCATATTTCATGATGGGTTTCATATATTCTGAAGCACACAATGAAAAACCAAAGTGAAATATTTGAAAAAGAATGCATAAAAGTTAGAGAACTCTTTCAGAAACCTCCAGGTTATTGGGGATAATCTGGCACCGGGAGTTTAATTTATTTGGGTCAGATGGGAAATGCTGTCTTTTTACATTATCATTAATATTATATAACATTATCTGTCAAACTGCAGAAAGCCTGTGTGCAGAAGTTAGTGACAGGCGGAGGAAGAAATGTCATGATTTCTGCAGCAGTTTGGCCCCTTCTACAGCAACATGGCAAAGTCAATGCAAAAGATTATCATCAACATGAGGTTCCATTTTCAGCGTTCATCACTCAATCAGCCAGCATGCAGAACAATGCCAATGATACACGGCAAAATGGAATAAGCAGTTTTCGATGTTTAAAATATAGAAAATATAGAAAAATGACATGTCCAGCTGAGAGTCCTGATCTAAACCTGATTGAAAATCAATGGTGAGAAAGTTATGACCAGGAAACCCACTACAGTCATTAGTTGAAAATGTTAGTTGCAATATTTCTTCATACTACAATCATTGCTGTTCTCTAATTCTGATCAAAGTGCTTACTAAAAAATAATTTTAAATTAAATAGTGGCAGTGCTCAGCATAATTGAGTATGCCCCATTTTGAAAATGAATATTTGTGTCCATTTCTGAGTGAATATAGGCACTGCATTTTGGTGCATTTAAACAAAACAGATTTATTAAACAGATATATTTATTAAAATAATATTTTAGTCACCAAATATATTTAGAAATTTAAAGATAAAAATTTAATTCAAGTCAAATATTGCAAAAAATATTATTTTGCTTCTCTTGATTTTTCCTCTTTTAAATTTGTATTTAATATTTTTCTATAACATATAAATTTGGGTGTACAAGTTTTTGGACCGTTATTATAAGTTATTTTGTTAGATAAGCTCCAGATTTGGCTTCAGTACAGACTAATCTAATGTACTGTACATGCACTAGGGGTGTAACGGATGACAACCCACAGTTCAGAACGCACGTGACCCGTGGATTAATATCTTTTTTTTTGTAGGTTAATCCAACATTTATAACAGCTGCAGATTGAGAGATCGCCGTCATTCAAATCACGTGTATGAAAGCATTTTGGCTTCCCTGTAAAATATAATGATGATGAAAAAAGTTGTGGGGGGACCTAAATCCTTTCTTAGGCTATTAATTAAAGGTGCTTTCTGTCACTGTTTGTTTAGCCTGCATTAATGCATTCAGTGTAAAGCTGCACAATTAAACATTAAAAGATTGTGATCTCAATTCAAACCTGCACAACATGAACAATAAATGATAATGATTTGCATGTTTCCTTCGAAGCGCTGCATTCCAATCTGCATATGATCAAGAGAGATTTAGTTTTTACACCTTTTCAGTTTGTTACAAACAATTAAATAACACAGAAGTACTGGGAGAACAGTTTATAGTTCAGATATAAACACTGATGTTTATGGTAAAGATTAAAATCACAGTTTAATGGAACTTGACGTTGGTGAATGTTGTAGAAATTACATTGTGTTGCCAATGGGTGGCGACAAACAACCATCAAAATGATGTCACTGAATAGGTTTTCAAAAATAATACACCTATAATCAAACATGAAGTTTTATGTGTGAATTGTTGAATCATTAATTGAAAATAAATATGATCTGTGTACAAGAGGTTAGATTTCTATATTTAGCATTATCAGCAACAGTAGCAATGATCATTTTTCGTATTGAATATTTTCCCTTTTTTTCAGCTGGTTCTTTCTTGATTTTATTTTTATTAAAATTACAGGTCCTAAGCTATGTTTGTTAAAACCAATGGTTTTTGCAGTAATATTTTTGCGTAAATGAAAAGCAAATGACCTTGTCTCCTACCTTTTTTGCTGATCCAAAAAATGTTGTCTGACCAAAATCCGATGTGTGACTCAAAAACCTTACTGTGATCCAAACCGTGAGATTTGTGATCCGTTACACCACTAATATGCACAAATATAATATTGTATAATTTCCTATTAAAAAATATGAATTTAAAAGATAGATTTGTGAGGGGTGTACTTATATATGAGCACTGTATATGCTTGGTATAGCCCCTAAAAAAACAACTACAATTCCTTCAAATCATGAATGAGGAACACAGTAAAAAAAAATACAAGCTTAGTTTTTCCTTTTGACAGTTAGAGGATGGTCTTGTCAAACAGTTTGCCAAAACCTGAAAGAGGTTGACTGCCTCATTAATAATAACTAAATGTTCAGGCAGCTTTGTGTACATAATGGGATAATGTATTTGCTCTGTTTGCTTTACAAATACTAAGCATACCATATTAGTTTTGTATTTTGACTTGTTTTGGATGACACAAAGAACAAAAACAGCATTTCTAAATCAGTTAGAGTGCATGCTAAACTCAAAGCCATAACCTTTTTCTTTCTCTCCTTCCATCTCAGTGCAGTCTTTTGTGGCTTCAGCCTCGCTTTAATCGGCAGGTAAGTAAAACAGCCCTCTCTGGCTCAGTGGTTGTGAGGTAAATTAAATCTCTTCAGAGGAAAGTCACATAGGCTGATTTATTTACCATGTGGAGATACGAGAGCTCTCAGGGGCTAGAGGAAGGTCTGGGGAAATGACCTATAAACTCAAACACAAGCCCACTCTGATCAATCTTCTTTAATGCTATGCATGAGAACAGAGAGCCAACTTTAGCTATAAAAATAACCAAAGAGACAAATCTTGTGTTATTTTATTATGCAAATTTATTATACAGGGTTATTATTAACCACAGCATGCTCTCCTTACTTCTGAACAAAACCATAAGCCCAATTATATGTGCATTAAGGCATGAACAGAACAAAAAACAAAATTAAGAGTGCTAAAGAACTGCTTACCATGCAAATGCAGTTACAGTATTTCACAAGTCGCCATTAAAATGATGATATACACATACAGAGCCATTTCAGATCCATTTGCGCCATTGTACCCAATTTTAATTCTTAATACTGCCATTAAAGCTATCATGTATCAAAAAATATGAATCTGAGCCACTTAACCCTCCATAATGTGCTACGTACTAAGATAGCAGAGGAAGAAATAATCCAATGATCTTTAAATGAGAAAAAAGAAAAACGCTGTCACTTCATTAATCTGCTACTTTAACGTAATAAAGTCAATTCTTTCTCTCTTCTCTCTCTCTCTCAAGCAATTACACCTCCCAGTATCGAAACGTAAACAAATCATTGTGCGGAGTTTAAATTTTGCAGTACTTTAGGAGCACAGTTAAAGCTATTGTTCAAAGAAAAAGTAGCAAAACTGGCCGCATGTTCACTGAGCAGTGAGCAGATTATCGAACAGATACAGATCTTGTACACGCCGCTCCCGAAAACAAGGCCACCATCAAACGGATGGACATCTAATCATCTAAACAAACTCACTCTCTGAGAAATTAAGAAAAAATATATTTAAATAATTAAGCACACTTCAATTTAATTCATCTTTATGTAAATAGCACTTTAATATTGTAGATTGTGTCAAAGCAGCTTAACAGCAGAGATGGGAAGTACTTCGTTACTGTACTTAAGTAGTATTTCTGGTATCAGTACTTTACTCCACTACTTATTTTTTTTTGACAACTTTTTACTTTTACTTTTTACATTTTTACACAAAAATCTGTACTTTCTACTTCTTACATTTTTTAAACCACGGTCGTTACTCTCGTTTTCATGTGTCAGGTGGCGCGATCTATATTATTTCTTGTCATTGCGCAATAATATGAGCGCCTTTTTGATGCAGTCAGTCTATTTCTCCTCATTGCGTGCCTCTGTGCTGCAGCGCGCGGCTTCTTCAAGGCTATCGCGCACCGTACATGGCCTAGCCCTAGTTCATGAAGATTACTATGAGAAAGGCTAGGATTACTACGCAGATGTGACAGAGGGAGTCGGCGAATTTAACATGACTGATGCTGCCCTGTTTACACGGTAATAAGACACCTTTTGCTCGTTCGGATCACAGGTAAACGAGACACATTCCAGTCAAAAACATGCTGTTTAAATGCTTAAGCCTTTTGTCCACTTCCGATCATACTGCACGGGCTTTCTCTGGTCTTTCATTCTAATACCGCGAAAATAGTGCTTTTTGTAAGTACATTTAGTACTAAAACAATCAAATACTTTACAAAAAATGTATGCATTGCGGTTTATTTCCTTTATTTCTGATGAGTTCATATTTCCTATTACAGAATTTATGCTGTTTTTCAGTTTTTATTGATTTTTTTATTGACTATATGATTTTACATATAGGCCTATACTGTTGTCTTCAATTAATAATTTTTAACAAATATTTTACAACAACAAAGGTAATACAGGGCAATTTATGTGTATGTTACCTGTCTTACCTGTGTATGTTGCATTTAGCATAGAATAAATGTATTACAGTTTTTCTCAATCACTTTGGCACATTTCTCAGATCAGAACTGAAATTTGCAAAGCAGTAGGCCTAAGTGCATTTCTCAAAACAACACGTATAAATAGCAAAACACCATGGATTACCTGCAAAAGCCAGTCTCCTGCTTAAAATCCTTCAGTTCATCTCTCAAAACTAAATTTCTGTGTCAATGAACATGTCAGTGGCCTTGTGTCATTGTATATGAATAAGACTCAAATTACTTAGTAGTCATGTTGTCAATAACAGTGTACTCTGGAGGGCTGTTCTGGTGTAAACTATGGCAATATTTTTGCTGTTTGTACTGTAATTAGTTGCCAGATACAGAAAGGAAAAGGGAGCACCGCATAGCACAAAGAAAAAACTAAAGTAAAAATGTGAACATAGGTCAACCTCCTTTTAGACCTTCATTAGAAAAAGTCCAGATTCACCTGGGAGAAATGTAAAAAATGCATTATGACTAAATATTAAGACAACTTGTTCAGGCATTTGAATGATTAAATGTTGTGGTAAGACTATTCAACAGAGATAAAAAATAATACATTATAATCAACGTGACACAAGCAACTGATAACATAGGAAACATCAGAAAATCGCACATAATCATTTGCACGGATGAACAAAAGCATTTGCAACTTGTACATAAAGAGAAACTGCCTTTCTGATGTGCACAAGTGGCACAATGATGATCTGAAGATTGAAGATTGAGAATTTCAATTCTGATGTGAGAAATGTAAAGAAAGAAAACTGTAACAGAATTAATGTTTATTCATTTTATAAAATAACCATAATACCTGAAAAAAAAAAAAAACTGTGAAAATGCGGGTTATATATGAGAGCTACTCTCTGAAGAGAATAAGCAGCTTTAGCCTAATGCAAAAAAATAGTTTACAGTCATATCTGATAAAAATTTATTTTAGCAAAAGAAAAAATCTATATATTTTGGACAGAATTCAGTGTAAAATGTAAGACATTATTTATTAAGACAGAGTGTATCAACATAAATGGCAGCTGTTGTATTTGATCCAACAGTGGCAAAACTACATGCTGAACACTGTAAGTTTGCGTCAGGATGATTACCTATCTATCTCACTCGTTATCCTTCAGCTTCGTCCCTGATTTATCAGGGGTCGCCACAGCAGAATGAACCTCCAATTATTCCAGCATTTGTTTTACGCAGCGGATACCCTTCCAGCTGCATCCCATTACTGGGAAACACCCATACACACTCACATTCACACACACACACACACACACACACACACACACTTATAAACTACTGCAAATGTAGTTGAAGTATTATTCGCCTATACCGCATGTCTTTGATGATGACTGTGGTTGAAATGAGTACTTTTTACTTTTTTACATTTTTGAGGTGGTACTTATTTACTTTTACTTAAGTACAGAAGTGTAGTCAGTACTTCTACTTTTACCAGAGTCATTTAAAACATGATTATCTGTACTTCTACTTAAGTAAAGGATGTGTGTACTTTTGCCATCTCTGCTTAACAGAAGTTCTAGTAAATTGAAACAGTTGTGTCCCCAGTCCCCAGTCCCCAGTTGTGGGGAAAAAGGAATTTTTTTTTATTACTTTTGTGTCTTTATTTTTTATTAGAAAAATGTTTATACTAACAATAAACTAACAATAAATCTTTTTCTTTTGTATGATACTATATATTAACCAAGCATACTTCTTCTTTCTTAATGTGTTGCATACTTCTTAGAAGGAACTGCTGACAAGAGGGAAATAGCAGAATACGAAAAAAATATAGTGTGGGGGGCCTTGCTCCAGACTTCTGTCTAATAAGAAGTCTAGACATGTCACAAGGAGCTGGATGCTTGTAGAAGTTGTGAAATGTATGCACTTAACTGTTCAGTTCTGGTATGCAGAAAAGGGTTGCAGAAAGAGGAAGTATGTTTGGGTGCAACAGCCAAAGGACTGCAGAATGACTGATAAGTGACTTTACACCAAAACACAGGGAAATGTAAGTTAGTTGCGAACCTCCTGAATGTAATTTTCGTATTGCATTGGGGTAACGTAACTCGAATAATTTATTTGTATGCAATAAATTACTAATATTTTTGACATTGAAGAAATCCCTCTTCTGACCTTTTTTTTATTAAACATGCATGGAATTTGCTAGATATTCCAATACAGTCCAGTTTTCAAAGTTGAAGTTCAGTTTAGTTCAGTTGAGTGTGGTTTAATTTTCACTGCTGAAAATCCAAACACAGCAAAGCAAATCCATCGATGCACCAAGCAAGCCAGTGGCAGGGAACAAAACTTCACTGATTGACGAAAGTGAATAAAAAAAAAACCTTGAGAGAAACCAGGCTTAGTTGGGCACGACCATTTATCCTCTGGCCAAACTTCTTGTGCAGAACTGTTATCTAGGTGCTGGAGGCTGGAGAATGCTGGACGTTCATTGTGGACACGTCAAAATTGGCAGTTTGGCTTTACACAAGGTCAGACATCTGAATATTTGATTATATTATTAATGTTTTACTAAAATCAAGCTTAAAAAGGGTCACAAGGCTTTGAGCAGTAAATATCAGAGCACGCATCATTAAGTGCATGACATCAACTTTTATTGTAGGAATGTGTGAACTTGGTTTTTCATGTCCTTGAATACACTTGGTCAAATTCTCATTACAAAAGATGAATGCAAATGCTGTTTTTATACAGTATTGGCCATGACTATAGAAAATGCTAGACTAAAACATCTCCGCTCATCACATTTGTTATGTACATATAGTGCTGGGCGATAAAATCGGTATCGATATTTATTGACCGAACACCATTGTCAATATCAATAAAAAAAGATTTGGTATGTAGTTTTGCTATGAAGTGCTATAGTTTTATTACAATTTGGCTGCTGAGCGCGTGCCATAGAAGCAGTGCCAATAAGCTTAGGGTGTAAGTTTGTCATTTCCAATGGAGCATAGGGGGTAATATAGTCATTCAACTTCACAATTTGTAATGTTGCAGTATGTATTTGAATTATGATGGCTGGTTTCTTGAAGGGTCAGATTTGATGATCAGAATTTGTGAGTAAATGAGTTTGAGATTTACAGTATCATTATTATTCACACCTTACTGATGTTGATCTTTACCATTGCACACACTTTGTAACATTTTATTTATCAAGTTTAAGAGTCTCTTTACCACTTATGTTTATGAGATACTTTGTTTAAATATTTTAGTTTTTGACTTTTAAAACTATTTGCCTTAGTAATGTTGGTAAATTAAAATAAAGTGGTTATTAAAAAATATCCTAGTATTCCTAAATGTATTGTTAAAAAAATATTCAATAATTATTAATATCGAATGATATGAAACATAATATCGTGAAAAATGTTTTTTTTGCAATTTCGCCGAGCCCTATGTACATATTCGAATCTCCAAATTGAAAATCTAAAGTGAACACCAAATAAATATTTGAATAATCAAATATTCTGGGCCAGCCCTAGTATGTATGCATACAACCAGTTCTTTATTTACACTTGCATCCACACAAAAAAAAAAAAAAACACGAAAACAATGCTATACACAGCTTTTGTTGGCTTTCTACTTACAGTACATTATCCCAAACATTTCAAACAATGTTTACATTTGGAGAACTCTGCAATTTCAATCAGTCACATGGTCTGTGCCAGTATCTATGTTTAAAAATGCGAATTAACTTTATGTGCAAAACTGGAATATCGCATAAAAGACGTGTGAATAAAGCAGCATTTCCATCCAACGAGTCAAAAAGAACAAAATCGTCACTTCCCGATTAACTGGAACCAATTATCAACAGTAAAAAAAGATGACTTGCGGCTCAGAAGGCAATCCTGACACGCAGTGAATGAGTGGTGGCGTTTAAGGGCATAAGAAGCGGAGCACAGACCCTATTGATTCTGGAGGTCATTAATAATATAACAACCCTAATACTGAAATGGTGAAGGCATTTTAGAATGACCAAAACAACATTTCAGATGTTTTACAATGTGCTCAGCCTGCTGATTTATCCATTCACACATATTTTTATCATCACATTATCTCTTATAACAAAATCCCATGACCTTTTTAATGCACATACTGGAATTTGTACGTATATAGTAGTAAGCCACTCATTCATTATCATTTTCTTTGGGATATGTTTTCAAAAAAACTGTTAATAAAAGTAAAAATAAATGGGTACTTCAAAAGGTTCAAGATTATTTTGAGGCAAGAAGTGTGGTGAAACAAGAAGCATATTATATCTTACATATTGTGCCTTTAATGATTTTTATTTGTTAAATATTTGTGAAATCTCACAAACAGAAAGTAAACAGTAGAACTGATTTCTACACACAGATGCTGAAGTTTCTAAATATGAGGTTTCTGTCTTCTGACAGCAATTTATTTGTATAAATTGGTATACATACTGTAGGTCAAAAAACTTGCACAGATTCACTCTAATTATTATTCAGCTAAAATCAATTATGGGAACATTTTGAATAAGTTTACATCTTATCTTTAAAAAACCTTGTATACAAGCCTCAGCTCTAAACAGAGAAAGTGAGAGGTCAGTTGTTCCCCTGAGTTCTCATTAAAGTTTCTAAGATAACGTGCGTCCTGAAGCTAAGGCTCTCTAAACCCGACCCTCGTTGTGTACGATACACAAGAATGAATACAATCTTATCTCTTAGCGCTGTAATCCATTTACGCTTGCCATTTAGGTTATTAAATATGACATCATCCTTGATGTCTTGGTCCGAGTTCTGAGCAGCAGCTTCTTTGCAACAATCAATCTCTCAAAATATTTTCTCCAGCAGACAATTTTCCTTGGCATATCATATTTATGGATAGTGACAATCATGACAGAGCAGACATGCGATGCCGAAACTTCTCTGACGCATCTGCTGTGCATCAGTTGCCAAAATGGCAAAGAGTGAGCAATCTCATATGATCCGGCCCAACCTTAATGCATCTTTCACTTCATATCCCAGTCCACCTGCCACCACTCATCGACTGACATTTTACCGCAGAATTGTAAGTCGACACTGCAACAGATTTTTCCCTCAAAGCGCATTTAACCTTGTGGAATATGATGTCTAACCACAACAGATGAGAGTATCCAGAAAGGCATTCTGACACAGCTGGACATCATTTTCTCGGAGATTTTCTTGAAAATGACACTGTTATCAGAAATAATGTTGTTTCATCGTACAGATGGCAAACAGATGCTTTCATTTCAGCATCAGACGGTCCCTTCTAACAGGTTATCTACAAAAGGGTGAAATGCAGACTACCAGATCAGTGGTTGCTTTTGAGTATGTGGGTGCAGGTGTGAAAAATGTAAGGCGAATACTTCACAAGTTCCCATATCCAATAGTTGCTAAAAGGAGATTATGAAAATCCTTATCATAAATTTATCTGCCGCTAATTTTTAACTTAATTTCCAATTATCATTTACATGTACATGCACAAGTATGGATTTTACATAAATATTTTATTTTATAAAACAAATGAAAGAAAAGGACAAACAAAACATTTTCAGTTTTAGATTGACCTCATAATTACTACTTTGTGCATGGTACAAAACAAAACATAGAATGCTAATTGCTAAGAATGCACTGAAATGTTTTTCAGTTTTTAGCCGAAAAATAAAAATGGAGGTGGAAAAAACACTGCTGTTATGCACTGTCCAGAAGTGTTTAGTAGGGATGTCCAGATCCGATCCAATCACGCGGTTTCAGACTTGATGGGAATCAGATGTTACCACCTATTTATTGACTCAAATATATTTATATAGCGTCAGCTGCGCCCTTTAGCAAATCTCCTAATACCTGCAGCACGATGACTTTATGATAATTTATGAGCGTCAACAGTGGTGGATCTGTTCTGCAAAATATCTGACTGCTTGTCACTGCATCCCAAACGACTAAAACAATATAACCAAAACAATCTCCACTGCGCTGAGCGAGAGCGCTTCTCTTCCTGTTAAACTGAACAGTCGCATCATCGATGACGTAATCGTGCTCAGGTACGGAATGCAAACGGCAGTGAGTGGAGGCCGAGGAGGAGAGGGGAGGGAGGACAATTGCACATCAGCATGGTTCAAGGCAACTGTACCTAGTGTGAGCACGCCCTAAGTTGAGGTGCTAATTGTTTTTATATTTGATTTTTTTAATATTTACTGTTACACTAAAGTCCAAAAGTGAAGAATTTATGTTATTTATTTCTTGATTGTTCAAGCTCCCTCACAGAAGTGCTCTGTTTGTTAACAGAGTTGCTGAATGTTCAAATAAGGTGAATTAAATAAAAAATAAGGAACATCCTGGATCTGTTTCTTCGCTCTTCTTTATTTTTTTTTTTATGTATTATAGAAGTATCGGATCGGGTTTCGGTATCGGTAGATACTCAAAATCAAATGACTCGAACTTGGACTCAAGGGCAAAAAAACCTGATCGGGACATCCCTAGTGTTTAGCATGCTCTCCCCCCCCAGCTGTAGTCACTTAATAGAGTATAGCAGCTTTCACACCAGTCACGGAATGCGCTGCACTATGAAACCCATTCATTTCAATGGCTTGTGAGCAGATTCAGGGCATCAGGGCTGATTGTTGCTTCTGTGTCCAAAGTACAAGAGCAGTGGAGCACACTAGGGCTGCACAATAAATCGTTGCAGCATCGATAGTGCAATGTGCACATTCGCAATAGTCACATCGCAAAGATATGCAATGTCCAGTCTGAATTATAGTTCACCAGCAGCCACAAAATTGTATTTATTCACTGTATTTATATGGAATTTATATAATTTATGCAAAAAAAAAACTTACTTAGATTTTTTTTGTCATGTTTTTAGTCCAAATTTCTACATCTCAAAGCGAAAACAAGATTATTTTACTTACCCCACCGGCAAATTAAAACAAGCAAAAAAAACTTCTTAATTTTCACTTATTTCTTCTAACGTTCAAAACTAAACAATATTTTTACTTGCTCTAAGAATTTGATATTTGGACTAGAAACAAGACAAAGTAAGAAAAGCATATTTTTTTTTTTTTGCATTGTGATTATTCAATTTCTCTACCTGAATACTGTTAGACTTCCCACAAAACCATCAAACAGTGCTATTCAAACTATTGTTAAACGGTATTCATATCGCAATATTGCAGAAAGATAAAATATTGTAATATCAGAATTTTCCAATATCATGCAGCCCTAGAGCACACAGACAACTAGCTTGTGAGCGTGCCACATGTCAACGTTCAAAATAACTCTCATGTACCCTTATATCTATGCATAAACCGCACATATCAATGGAAAAGGAAAGTCTGCTCAAATAACTTGCATTAACTTAACAGGATATTTATATGTAGTAAACTTATACTTGCTGCTTGCATTAGCGCTACTGTCATGGAAATGTTGGTAATTGACGGCTCTGGACTAATTCAATAATCTTGTACTTTTTAATTAGTGTATTTTAAGTTGTTAAGTTAAACAAAGTATTTTAAAATTACTTTATATTATTGACGCAGTGGGTAGTGCTGTCGCCTCACAGCAAGAAGGTCACTGGTTCGAGCCCGGGCGGGGTCAGTTGGCATTTCTGTGTGAAGTTTGCATGTCCCCCCCTGTTGGCGTGGGTTTTCTCTGGGTGCTCCGGTTTCCCCCACAGTCCAAAGACATGAGCTATAGGTGAACTGAATAGGCTAAATTGGCCATAGTGTATGTGTGGGTGTGAATGCAAGAGTGTACGGGGGTTTCCCAGTGCTGGTTTGTGGCTGGAAGGGCATGTGTATAACATATGCTGGAGAAGTTGGCGGTTCATTCCGCTGTGGCGACCCCTGATTAATAAAGGGACTAAGCCGAAAAGAAAATGAATAAATGAATAAATTTTCCGCTTCAGAATATTAATTTCAGGGAATCCCTATAGCAATAAGAGTCATTTTTAAAAAGACACACATCTATTGCTGCTCTAAAGGAAAACAAGGATTGTGACTAACCATGAAGTACTGTAGTACAACTGAAAAAAAAAAAAAAAACTAAAACCAGGAGATTAAGAAAAGCATAATCCCTTGTAACATACGGTATACTGTAATTTAGTAGATTCCAACCGGAGGACTATGTTATAGATTTATCGAACCAGTTGCATCTTTGGTCAGTCCTACCCCATTGATCCAAACTTGGCATGTGACCTTGACGGAACTCAGTCATGGATTTAATTAAAACTAAGAAGATTGACTGACACTCTAGACAGGTTAGTTGAAAAAAGAAAAAAAAATCAATTATCTAACATACAAAAGCTTTTTAGCATCTTGAACACTCCACATTGTTGGTGAGTCAGATCCTCAAAGCCATTTTTTCTAAATGTAACAACTTAATGCAAATAAAAAGTAGGAGAAAGACATGTATCGACTAATTTGCAGAAAGTTTTTACAAGTCTAAATCAGTTCATTAGGTTAAAAGTAGCAAAATGTAGGATGTACTTTCAAGAGGAAAGAAATTAATGAGTCTGTTCACAATCTCAGACAGATTTCAGACAGTGACCATGCAAAATTGGTCCAATCAGGTGAAAGTGCCTTGAGAACAATATTAAAATAGTAAGAAATTGATGGGCTCTGCCTGAAAGGCTCTACAACCTGAATAGTGAACAAGTATTTTAAATGTACATTGATGTAACACTGTAAAAATGCATAGAAAAAATGCACCGATCACATCACGTTGTACTACAACATCTGCCTTTGACTAAATTTTCCACAGATGCATAAAAAAATGGAAGTATACTTTAGGCTTAATTTGAAAAGAGCTTCATTCGTGTAACTAAGAATGCATGACCATTAGTTACAAAAACATTGATTTCACATATCTTACACTCATTTAACTAAATACATTGGTTGAGGTTTCAACTTTACATTAATTAAAGGTGCAGTAGGTGATCTGCCAAAATGCTATCCACTAGCATAATACCTTTGAATACACAGCCCCTCCCCTGCCGGCGAAAGCCACGCCTCCTGAAACACAAACATGCAGCTTAAAGATGACAATAGACAACCCACCTGATCATGTCATTTGCCAGTTAGAAAACTTTACAGTACTTTGTAATACTACAATTCTGAATAAAAAACTGTATTATATCTACTATAGCATGTTTTCAGTTGTGTAGCAAGCAAAACTTGTCATAATATGCAATATTTCATGCGTGCATTGATCACTTCTCTCACTCTCTCACGCACTTTGTCCTTAAGCGACTACTGTATGCTTAGTGGTTGGACGGCGGCGTGCAGGAATTTCACTTAATACTAAGCCACACCTGCTATTTCAGACTAAATTTTCAAAGTAGCATGGTGAACAATATAGAGAGTGCGTCACAGGCTGTGATTGTTAAAAAATGAACCAATGTGAATATAAAACCAACTTCACCTCAGTAAAGCAGGCTAGGGGGAATAGCGCTATTTACTTCTGTTTTGTTGTTAAACTAAATAAAAATCTACATTATCGATGCTGTAAAAGGTCGCTTATGAAATTGAAAAAAGTCACATCAATCTTTTGTTGGAAGATTTCAGTAGCTGAACAACACTTCTGTGCATATAACCCACAAAAATGAACCAAATCTACATCAGCTTTGCGTGACTAAATTGCTTTAAAACAGAACATTACCTGTATAAAAGAAATACTTCAGCCATGGTGTCCTCCTTTCTCCAGTGTGCAAAAGTAACTCTAATATTCATTCAGGATTTTAAAAAGTTTTGATTCAGCATTGTTTTTTCCGCTGTCACTCTCTCGTGTGCATGTGAATAGCGAATCTGTGTGAACGGGGTGTGCAGATGTAAAAATCTACATTTGTTGACAGACAGTTTGGGGTACTTATCAAAATAGACAGCTTGACAAATTTTTATCGGATAAACATTTTTTTTGTCTTATGCCTTACCCAGAATTTACATTTACACTGACATTTAGATCATTTACTTTAATCATTACTATTGGAATGTAAAGAGACTTTCAACCAGCACAACAAAAAATGTTTCTGAAGACAATCACCTACTGCACCTTTAACATATACTAAGTAAATATAGTGCACGATAAATATATATTTTGCGATATAATAATTTTGCTATGTAGTTATTCCAGAAAATCAACTGAGCTCAAAATAAAGAAAAGTTAAATACTTTAAAAAAAAAAATGAAAAAGACTTTTTTTTCCTTTCATTTGGTCCTTGTTAAATATAAAAGATGCACAATATTTGGATTTTTGGTGATATTTTCTAACTACTATAGGCTGAGATGATACTGAAATTATTTCTATTTGTTTTTAAGAAGTAGTGATTTACAGGATATCTTTTCTCAGATTTTTAGTCAGGTTTATTTCCCATATGTTTTAGTTTCTTAAAATAAATTAAAATCAAACTGGTGGATTTTTATTTCTGTACTCCCATTTGCAATTTTAAGCCACAGATAGGCTGCATTCGAAATCGCCTACTACTCAGTAAGTAGTGTATTTGAATTTAAATGTACTACTCGACCATTAGAAAAGTACGTTCTATACAGTATGAATGTGAGCAGTATGAACGGAGTTTGGATGTACTACATCCGCCATTTCAAGAGTTCACACTTAGCTGATAATCAATAAAGCGTAATTGGCATGCTGTCCCAGGAGAGAGCCCTGAGCTCGTAATATCCTCGAGCACGGGGCTCCCTCCCATTAAAAGGGCGAGAGGGGAGTTCGAGCTCAGGTAGGTCTCGAGAACTCCCCTGCTTGTCGCCGTGTGAGAAGTGTAAACTAACGTTGTCTTAGGTGATAATTTGGTTTATTTGATTGGCTATGGTGTATGTTTTTTTTTACGGTGGGAGGAAACCGGGGAACCCGGGGGAAACCCACGCGAACAAGGGGAGACATGCAAACTCCCCACAGAAACGCCAACCGGTCCGATAGGAGGTTGAACTGGCAGTGTTCTTGCTGTGAGGCAACAGTGCTAGCCACTGGGCCGCCGTGTCGCCCTATAGGAATAAGGGTGGAAGTAGGGGTGGAAGGGGGGGAACTTCAAGATGAAGATAACTGGAGTGAAAAGCTCTGGTTATTTATAATGTGTATGCAATCATCTAATAGGGCAGATTACGGAGCTAATGGGGTGCCAGCCGTGTTGATCATAAGCACGTGATCCTCTCAAAAGTAGTTTATAAATAAACCGCACTTTGTCATGATCACATGCGTCGCTTCACTCCCATTCATGAATTCTCTCGCAGGGCATTGTGGGATAGCATAGTGTGCATCGGGTGTAAACTTCAGAATCTCGCCAGAAGTAGTAGGACATCCGGGTACTTCTCGCATATTGTTTTTCCAATACTACGAATTCGGACATAATACTCGGCTCGCATACTGTTTTTAGCATATTATATAGTATATAATATAGATTTCATAATCTAAATCACAGTTAAACGTTTACCTGACCTTATTACAGGTCAAGAGCTTCCCTCATCACTCTTGCTCACGCACTCTGCAGATTAGCTAGCCAGGTATTAGATGTATTCATGGAATTAAAAATATATATTACGGTTGACAATTAATTCCACAGCAGTAGGAATGGGCTGGTATAAGATTCTGACAGTATGATAACCTTGGATAAAAATATCACGGTTTCACGGTATCATGGTATTGTAATTACTTTTAAAGATTCTTTTTAAAAGTCTGGGTAAAAAACTTTTTTTCCCATTGAACATAATATATTTTATTATAAGAAACATTTAAAATAATTTGGAACAGTAGCTTTTGATGTGTAACAAACTAAATAAAATAGTCATAAAAAGCATGCAAACCCCCTCCAAAAAACAAACTTGAATATACCGTGGAAACAGTATACCAGCAAATGTTGGCGGTTTTAAAACCTTGACTTTTCCAAACCATGGTAAACCTTGAAAACGGTTATCATCCCATGCCTACACAGCAGTGACATATACTATCATACTGCACAATAATATATTGGTATATTTAAAATATACATTAATGTACTACTAAAAGTTACAGTAACAAACAAGAGGCAAATACATCCTCAGCACTGAATCTTTTGTCTTTGACAGTCAGTAAGTTTTGTGAAGTGTTCTACAGAAATATCCTTCTCAGGCTGTAGGGAGCAGTGAAGACTGAAGGGATCTGTGAATAAGAATGCAACTTTTGACACCACATGCCCTTCCTCCAGCTAAAGGAGAATAATGACTGATAATTGGCAGCTGGCAGTTTTTACAAGGCGAGAAGTGTGAGAAGTGATTAATGCTAATTAAGGCTGTTGGGAGAGATGAGGGGAAAAGACAACGAGTGAGTGAAAATAAGAGAGACGGAGCCTGTATATGACATTTGTTGGAGAAACCAGATGCACAAGAAAACATGCTCAACAAAAGAGACTATTGTGAAAAATGAATATTCTGTCATTTTCTTAGCCTCATGTCACCGCAAACCGCGATGACTTGCTTTCTTTAGTGGAACACAATAGAAGATGTTAGGCAGAATGTTCACGCTGCTTTCTTCCCAAAAGGGAACAAAGAAAGTCAATAAAGGCTCAATGGAAACTGCCTGGCCTGCATACTGAAAAAAGGTACAAATACATTAACTTCACTGCAGTTTTAAAGTGAAATGAACAAAAAAAGGCAGGAGAATGTCAACACAATTTATTCCTTGCAACACAAATGATGATAATGAGTAGGGCTGCACAATATATTATTTCAGCATCGATACGTGTGCATCCGCAATAGTAACATCACAAGACATGCAATGTTACATCTGAATTATAGCTAACCAGGAGCTACAGAATTGCATTTAATTACTGTATGTACAGTTAAAGTCAGAATTATTAGCCCCCTGTTTATTTTTTCCCCCAATTTCTGTTGAATGGAGAGAAGATTTTTTCAACATATTTCTAAACATAATAGTTTTAATAACTCATTTCTAATAACTGATTTATTTTATCTTTGCCATGATGACAGTAAATAATATTTTACTAGATATTTTTCAAGACACTTCTATACAGCTTAAAGTGACATTTAAAGGCTTAACTAGGTTAATTAGGTTAACTAGGCAGTTTAGGGTAATTAGGCAAGTTATTGTATAATGATGGTTTGTTCTGTAGACTATCGAATAAAAAAAGAGCTTAAAGGGGCTAATAATTTTGTCCTGAAATGATCTTTAAAAAATTAAAAAATGCTTTTATTCTAGCAGAAATAAAACAAATAAGACTTTCTCCTGAAGAAAAAAACATTATCAGACATCTTGTGAAAATTTCCTTGCTCTGTTAAACATCATTTGGGAAATATTTAAAAAAGAAGAAAAAATTCAAAGGGGGGCTAATAATTCTGACTTCAACTGTTTATGGAATTTATACACTGTAAAACCCAAAAAGTTAAGGTAACTCAAACTATTTGAGGAAACTGATTGCAACAAACCATTTAAAACTAAAACTAAATCCTAATGAGTCCCAAAAACTAATCCTAATGAGTACTGTGAACCTAATCAGTTTGAGCCATCTGTATCTGTAATTTGTATTATCTAACAAAATGCAGCAAAATATATCTGTCGAAATGTATTTCACGTAGGCCTGTCACAATAATCAATATATCGACCTATCATGCAATACTTTGAGATGACCTCAATAATTTTTTACCATTGCAATATATATTCACAAATAACGTTAAAGCCATTTTACACAGAAATTTACATTCTACCTCACAGGTGTCAAAGTTTATAATTTACCTAATAGGACATTTAATAGTATATATGATAGGGAATTTACCATTTAAAACTAAAACTAAATCCTAATGAGTCCCAAAAACTAATCCTAATGAGTACTGTGAACCTAATCAGTTTGAGCCATCTGAGCACACCCAATAAATGAAGAGAACTCAAATCAACTGAGTATTGTAAAATCCAAGTTAAGGCTTTTGAGGAAACCGATTGCTACAAACCATTTGAGTTAAATGGAGTAAGTTCACAGTACTCATATAAATTAGTTTAAGTTGAAGTACTGAGGTATTTTATTTACTCATTACCTTCAACACTGAGTTCAAAACTCTTTTCAAATGAGTAGAATTAACTTTCAGTAAATATTGAGTTAACTACACTCATTTCATTTGATAAAGCTGACTGTTGGGTTTTACAGTGTACAAATCAAATTATTACTTACTATATTTTTTTTGTCTTGTTTCTAGTCCAAATATCTACCTTTCAAAGTGAATACAGGATAATTTTACCCCACTGGCAGATAATTTAGCTACTATTAAGGAAAAACTCTTAATTTGACTTATTTTTTCTGAGGTTAAAAAAAATTGGACCTATATTTTTACTTGATCTAAGAAGTTTTAGATATTTGGACTAGAATTGAGACTAAGGAAAGTAAGAAAAGCATTGTGATTATTACATTTCTGTACCTGAATACTGTTAAGACTGCCCAGAAAACGGTCAAATAGAGCTATTCAAACTATCTTGTGAAACTGTATTCATATCACAATATTTATTGCAGAAAAATAAAATATTGCAATATCAAATTTGTCCAATATCATACAGCTCTACAGTAATTATGAGGCAGATTAACAATGAAAAGTATTGTGAAAAGAATCACACAAATAATACGTCTTTTATTTTTGTGTGGTTCCTTGTACAATTCTATGCCAAGGCTTTATCATAGTGTATTTTTGCGCTGTTCACTAGTAAATCCTCACATCATCAGCTGGGAGATCCCAAAAAAATTTCAATATAATGTGGTTGAAAGGTTAGGGCAGCATATTTAATAATTTTTTAAACATTTTTTTTTCTCTTTTTTGTGTGTGTGAAATGCAAATTTCTGTCACTACTCACACAACACTGCTAACACAGCAATATTAGCCATATTTCAGTTTTAAACCACAAAGATGATACCTTGGATATCCCACAGCATTTGGCAATTTTGCAGAAGTAATATTAGTAGGTCTCAAATTACAGTCAATTATTTGCTATACAGAAAGAAAAACATGTCTGCTTGTGGCATCTGTCTCTTCACCAGCACATCTTTTTTAGAGGTAACAAGAACTGAATATACAAGATTTTAAATCTTATGAGCCATATGTCACCTTGATATCATCAATGTCATTAGCTACTGACAATATTTCCAATCATTGATGCACAATATAAATGTCTGTCGGCACAACACTACTGTATTTCATGTAGTTCTTACTCTGCTGTAGTTCACCAGGTACAGGATTGCACTTCTAATGCAAAGCGATTGGGTTGGAGCCCAGGAAAATGCAGTGGGCCAAAATGACCAAATACCAAAACACTAAATAATGAATATTTCATTTCTGATCTGCTGAGACACGTACAACAAATATCCAGAGATGTATAGTAACGAAGTAGAACTACTTCACTACTGTACTTAAGTACTAAAAGGTTGTATCTGTACTCTACTGGAGTATTGTTTTTTTCTCCTACTTCTACTTTTACTTCAGTACATATTTTCGATGAGCTTAATACTTTTACTCCAGTAGATTTTTTATGTGTTGCATAGTTACTCGTTACAATTATAAAAATGTTACGAATCAATCATTCATTGATCAGACGATCAAAGAAGACAGTGCTGCCTGCCTGCATTGAGAGTACTTTGTTTTAGACATGGAAAACCCAGAAATTCCACCTTCAACTCCTTTACTTTCAACTGTTCGTGGCGATGAGGAAAAAGACCACCCGTGACCCTATTTAAAGCCGATGTTTGCATTTGACTGAGTGAAAGACAGTTCATATAGAATGAAGCGCATATACCATCGGATTTGAAGAAACATGTCAAGTTAAAGATAATATAATACACAAAACAGCAGTTTGAGCTATCCATAAGAGCTAGAAAAGTTAACTACCGTTAGCTACCTGCGGTTCATATAATGCTCCAATGTTCACATAATGTTAACTGTCTATCATAAAGGCTGTCAAGCTGAATGGTTTTTTTGACCCATCATATACATATTTATTTATTTATTTATTTATTTATTTATTTATATTATAAACCGTAAACCATGGTTCTTTTTGTTCTGCTTAATCCTGTGCCCCAAAAAAAGATATTTAAAATAAACAAAACAATATGTCTTTTGACTGCTTTTTTAAAAATAGCTACATAACGCAATACTTGTACTTTTACTTTCAGTACTTGAGTAGTACATTTTTAAATAAACTACTTGCAATACTTAAGTACAAAAAATGTTGAATACTTTAGTACTTCCACTTAAGTATTGTGCTTAAAGAGCACTTCAACTTCTACTCAAGTCACTTTTTTGATAGAGCACTTGTACTTTTACTTAAGTCTGGGTCTCTAGTACTTTATACTTCTCTGCAAATATCGCATTAAAAAATTTAGTTTGGAATTGTCAACAAGCAATGCAATATAATTCACAAATATTTAAAACACCACAGATTCAGTATGTATTCTTCAATCTGTTGAACACTGCGCTGTAAATAAAACCTACCTACAGTATACACTGGATAAACAATGATGTAACATATTTTGCCTATGGTTGACGTATTATCTAACAAAATGCAGCAAAATATACCTGTCGAAATGTATTTCATGTAGGCCTGTCACAATAATCAATATATCGACTTATCATGCAATACTTGGAGATGACCTCAATAATTTTTGCCATTGCAATATATATTCACAAATAACGTTAAAGCCATTTTACACAGAAATTTACATTCTACCTCACAGGTGTCAAAGTTTATAATTAGACATTTACCTAATAGGACTTTTAATAGTATATATAATAGGGCATTTACCTTTTTAACATCAAATTATATAATCTAAATATCCTTAAGAAGAAGTATTTTAAAGTGTTTACGGCTATTTGCATTATCATGCTGTTATATAATCATTAAGTAACTAGGGACATAAAATGATTTAAAAATTACAATAATATCGCTTTTATCGCAACAATTTCTGCGACAATATACACCAAAAATTCCTTATCGTGACAGGGCTAATTTCACAAGTTCACACTTACAGATATTTTAAACCTCTAGAACATGCGTAATTGATGAGCTGTCCAATGAGAGGGCTCTAACACACCCTAACTCATGTTATTTCTCTTGTCAGGAGGGTGAGAGAGATCACAGTGTCTGGCCTAGCCTCATAAGACTCTCCCACTTCGATTTAAGTAGATATCGGGTTTAAAAGTGTGGAGCTGGGGTGGTGGAGGGATGCTGAAAGTAGAGAGAATTTTGACGTAATGAACGCTTGGTTATTTATATGGGTTTGCTCTTAAGCTGATTGGATAACTGATTGATTGTCATCAATAAATTAGCCTGGTCAAAACATCTGCACATGCTCCTCACAAAACTTGTTTATAAAGCATCAACACAGGTTTTCAGACATATTTCCAATGAGTCTTTGGTTGGATACATAAATATAGGCATACTGTAAGGGTGAAAATCAATACTATGTTTTGGGGAACTATCATAATTTATGAATGTATAATTTGATTGCACTCTCACTAGCATGCCATCATAAAAATCAAACTAAACCTGTAAAACAGCGACAGCGACAGGCAGGGAGACGTGAAGGAAAGTGACAGAGGAAGAGAGAGCGATAAGGTGTTAATTCTGCAGCGTCTCACATTGATGTGCTGGTTTCTCTGATGGATGAAGAAAGTGTGTTGTCAGCTGAGCTGCAGGCAGAGAGCAGGAAAGGTTCACAATCCGTTCTGCATGCCAACAACGCTTCAGCCCTCAAAATAACAACTGCTTAATAAGCAACGCTGTCCGCTAATGATCCCGAGGTCAGGATTTACAATGAATTATGATGGTATAACAGCGTGTTATTGCATGCACGGTTTAAATAAGACAATGTCTAAACTCTCCGACTGTGGTTGTAGGGTTTGTTTAAATATCGCTGCACTGGGCTAGACACTATTGATCTGGAAAATCAATTACTAGCTGCATAGCTGATTTTGGACCCGGTTTAATAGCTCAGAGGTAATTGTACAGCACAAACTACATACACAGAAGGTGTTGTGGATCTTTAAAGATGTCCTGCTGAGTACAACTAAAGCACGTGGTCTGAAATAGCAGTAATCCCACTCCTAATCCTGACCTTTACTATACAGCTGCATCAAATCAAGGAAAGCCTAATACATCTATATTGGACGTTCACATCATCTCAAACGTAATCCTTTAATATTTTATTCATTTAACAAGACTGTAAAAATGTAGTCTTTAACATTTTTAAAATTAATATTTAAATTTGGAGTTTTTAGTCCATTTTGACAGTATTTAGTTACTGAAAATATAATTATTCCCCATATACAGTATAATATTTTTGGGTGTGGATTTGGGGATAAACATAAATATACACTCACAACACATTGAACCTTGAGGCGGATGAGCTACAGCAGCAGAAAACCACACTGAGTGCCACTCCTGTCAGCTAAGAACAGGAAACTGAGGCTACAATTCGCATAGGCTCACCAAAATTGGGCAATATAAAATATGACTTCACAAAATATAAAATGGACTTCACAGTCACTAGATCAAAATCTAATAGAGCACTTTTAGGATGTGGTAGAATGAGATTCGCCTCATGGATGTGCAGCCGACAAATCTGCAGCAACTGTGTGATGCTATCATATCAATATGGACCAAAATCTCAAAGGAAAATTTCCAGTACCTTGTTGAATCTATGCCACAAAGAATTAAGGCAGTTCTGAAGGTAAAAGGGGGTTCAACTCGGTACTAGTAAGGTGTACCTAATAAAGTGGCCGGTGAGTAAAAAAACTGTTTTTTTTTCATTTGAAAGTGCATGTTATAGCTGTTAAAACAAATGTGTGAGGTCAAATAAATATATATGCACATTTGATGTTGATTCATTTGTAACTTTGATATATTTGAACTGTTTTAAGCCATCATGAGTTCAAACTCCATTACTTTCTGATCATCTTTTTTTTTACTATGTGGGTCAAATGTGATTAGAAATTTCAAAGAATATCTGTATTTAATTGATAAATGAGGTAGTCTCATGGTAAATGGTAACATTCAAAACTTGATATGGAGAAAAATATGTAGCTATGGCTAAAAAACAAAGATTCTTGTAACGCAGCAAAGCTCAATTTCAGCAGCCATTACTTCAGTGTCGCATGAACCTCAAAACATAAACATAAAATGCTGATTTATTCCTCTAGAAACATTTATTACGAGTGTTTTTTTTTTTTGTAAATAGAAAGTTGAACATTACATGACAGAACCCCACATTTTATTCACAGTGCTGTTAACTTTACATCACCCTGATATGTAGCATTTACTGTGACACTGCATGAACACAACAGAATAACGAGCATTTTGGGTTGGTATTCTTTCCGTTCGTGTCAGAAGATGTTAAGCAAGAGTCCTGAAAGCCATGGTGAAAACATATCATTCAGTGCTCTACTTTGCTCCTCGTGTTGTTATGGCACAATGAATGGCATTTAACAATGGCCAGATGGAGAATTGACCATCCTGCTCCTGACTCAGTCTGAAACACTCTCATTATATCTAAAGACAGTCTAAACTGTCAGCCTGAAGGGTAAAAGCAGATATTTTAACTCGAAGGTGGTGGTATAACAAGACAGGGAGTTTGAAATGACAGTGACTTCACACAGGTTTGAACTTTAATGGTGTGGGGGTCCGAATAGACCATAGAACAATGACAATAGAAAGGCTCATCCACTGAGGTGACAAGAAACAAAAGTCAATCAGAGATATTTATACTGTAGCAACACAATAAACATCTGTTGACTCAGGCTGTAAAAAAAACGTAGAAAATCTATTTATCTAAACAATAATCAGCTACTCAGCTAAACACTTGTTTAAAATAATTAATTGAAACACACACACACACACACACACACACACACACACACACACACACACACACACACACACACACACACACACATTCAAACTAAACAGAAATCACTTCAACTTACAAGCACTTCAATCATTAAAAATGTCAAACAATTATACTCCTGCAGTATAAAATAAGTTTCTGTATAACTTAAGTTTCATATTGATTTTAAAATATTGCTTCTTACCTAGAAAGCTTTAAATAATCTAGCTCCTGTTTATCTAACCAACCTCCTGTCTACAACCCAACTCGCTCTTTAAGATCTCAAAACTCAGGGCTTCTGGTAGTACCCAGAATAGCAAAGTCAAGTAAAAGAGGTCGAGCCTTCTCATTTATGGCCCCTAAACTCTGGAATAGCCTTCCTGACAATGTCCGAGGCTCAGACACACTCTCACAGTTCAAAACTAGATTAAAAACCTATCTTTTTAGCAAAGCATACACTCAGTGCATCACTTAGCGGTATGACGCATGATATGACCCACGCAGGTTTTTTGCATCTCATTTATATACACTATGAACAGCAGCTACGCTAATTATTCTCCTTATTCTGTATTGCCACCTGGGGGTACTTATCCTGAGGCCCTCAGACTATGCAGCGCCACTGATGCGATCCAAAACCAGCGATGAGACGATCCCAAGGTTTTCATAATCCTGGACCAGGCCACATCCTGAGCAGCTGCTGTGGTGGTCATGGTGGAGTGGAGAGCATGAGACTGATTCCTGTGACGCTCCAGGGACAGACGAGTCTTCGCTGAGGTCCAGCATTCTCCAGCTTCCGGCGCCTAGACTGCAGCTCTGCTCAAGACGTTTGGCCATAGGAGAAATGGTCGTGCCCAACTGAGCCTGGTTTCTCTCAAGGTTTTTTTTTTAATTCTTCACTTTCGCCAATTGGTGGAGTTTTTTCCTCGCCGCTGTCGCCACTGGCCTGCATGGTTCGGGATCTGTAGAGCTGCGCACCGATGGACTTGCTCTTCAGTGTTTGGACTCTCAGTATTGATTATTAACACACACTGAACTGAGCTAAACTGAACTGAACTTAATCTCTGAAAACTGAACTGACACTGTTTCAATTTACTATAATCTTATATGTGAAGCTGCTTTGACACAATCTACATTGTATAAGCATGTTCTGTGCATGGTGTACTGACTTAATCAACAATCAAATATACTGACAGGTAAGTTGATTATCGACACAGGCCAACACCAAAAGTCTATTTTTTGATTGTATACAGCAGCAATGCATTATGCAAGAGTTTTCATTCACCAATGCTATAGGTTGTTTTCAATCACGTGGTTCTGATGATGCGCGAAATTAAGATGGAGGGCAGGAAGTAAAAAACCTGAATGGGAAACAGAGGAAAGTCTGTATTTTTGTGATTTATACCATATTTCAAAGGAGATATATAGAGAAAATAAGCACATATGTTGGGCATGATTCTTATATCATGAAGAGGGCAGAGTTTTCTACTAAACTAAAATATATTTGCCTGTCATCGATGTGGTACATACTGTATAATTGCGTTACATGAAAAAATATTATAGTAAACATATAGGCTGTTTCTCAATTCCAAGAACGCAGAAAACGGACTCGTGTTCTTGTGGAGACCAGTCTTGCCAAGTAACCACGAAAGAACGAACTCGGGAGATCGCGAGAACAGAGAACGCATCCTCTGAGAAATGAGATGCTGCGTTCTTCCTGATGGTCACATGACCTTCACGCATTTTTAATGGAAATTATGTTAGCCAGCACTCAATTTTGGTAATTTACACCTACCTAGCTTTAAATAGTAACAGTTCCTGACTCCAGTAAGCTACAAACACAAACCGGGTATCATTGGAAAGAAGACACTTTGAGCTTTACTGTGGTAAAAGGGAAAGTTACATGTTAAAAAATATAAAAAGTTATACATTATGAAGTCATGAGAAAAAAAATTGTATTGTGGTCAATATTTGTTTTTCCATATACAAACACAGGAAAACATTAAATGTAATGTCCTAGAAAAAATATTACTTGAAAGCCAAGTGTCTCATGAGTTTATATTTCAAATTTGATGAAGATAGCATGCAAAATGAGATTTCTATAAAAAGTTTTCCGAGACTATATCGGTGTCCTTCTTTCCCTTACCCTCAGAGGCACTTTCTCAAAAATGACCATCTCAAACTAAAACATTTGCAGTTGCTGAATAATTTACAGCATTTATACAACTATTTATTGTTTTTCCCCTTTTCACAATATATACTATCCATAAAGACATTATCAATATACTTTGCACAACACAAATAAATCTCATTTTAATAGGAGTTTCAGCAAATAAACCCCCTTAATTTGTTTATGCCTTTATTAAGCTTTTCATGGTAATGTTTACTTTCACCATTTCATTTAGGGAATCTCCTAAGATAAATAAGTTCTATCTCTAAACTCTAATAATAAATCTACATAAAATGCTGCGTTTCCCACCTCCTTTATTCAGCCGCAATGACTTCTGGGACTTCTAGAGCGAGTTCAGTGCCCTAATCTGCATCGGTGCGTCCTCGATATCAAAAACACATCCGGGAACTTTCACGTGTCCTCCGTTCTTGCGGTCTTGAGGAACCGAACTTTGTTAGTTGATTATGACTATAATTGAGGACATGAGGACGCAAGATCGCTAAAGAACGCATATTAAGAAAAAGACATAGTGTTTGGAAGCATACTGTATTTACTTGAATTAAACTATCGTAATAATTATATTGTTGCTGTGGTACAACACAACTGCGATAATAAATTATTTAATAGGCTTCAGTTTTCTATGCTATAATCACAATGCACCACAGTCTACTCTAAGGTTACGAAACGCCAGTAAAGACATGGATTATTGCAAGGGAACGTTATTTAAATTCTCCTGTGTGGTGGTGTTTGTAACTGATTTCTATATAACTCATTAACATGTGTATATAGGCCTGTAAATAATCTTTATTGGTGCTGTCAAACGAATTATCAAATTAAGTTTGTACACATTTGTGTATTGAAAAAAATGTTTATTACATGCCATCTTGTGAGCAAAAACTTTTGGAAGTCCATAAAAGCTGCTCGGCATTTCTTATTAATTTGGTCAATTTAAACAATTATAAACAACATAAAACAGAGACATTTTGATGTTCTGATAGTGATTCCTATGTAGAAGAATCACTTCCTGCCCTCCATCTGAATTTTGCACGTCATGTGAAGACAACCTATTGTATAAATGAGTCCTTCTCAGGCAGCCACAATCAACTTACACTACTCTAGGAGTGAAAATAAAAGTGGCTGTAACTTAAGTAGATGTCATCTGCAATGTGGAAACCATGTAGAATACATCCATGTAGATGCCTACAGTCCAATCAATGTATATCTTTTCAAATGCTTTTTCTATGGGATACTAATTCTAAAAGACACCAAATAATAATAATAAAAAAAAAACATTTACCCATATATCTGTACTCAGAATGAAAGGTACAAATCAAAAAATCTACACATGAAATATGGAGTTTTTAGACTTTACGACTAGTGTTTTTTTATGTTGTACACTGCAGTTCCTGTCCTTTTTACACATAAAGGATTGCATTACTCAACAGCTATTGTTTCTTTTATTGCGTTCTTAATAACTAAAGTCATCCATTGAAATCTTTGAACAAAAACAAGGTCAAGAAAAATACCTACTGTGCAATCATAGAGTATGAGAATACATTTTACACACAAGGAAAAATGAAAGTGTCATCCATAATACTGTACATGAAGGCCCATTTTTAAAGCCATCCATGAATAATTGCAAATATAACCTTTTTTTTATTTTAAAAATGATGATTAATTTTTTTTTTAAATATCAATACCTATTACCAATGTGTGACCCTGGTCACAATTGTCAATTTTTAAAAATTGTGATTTATGTGTTATCTGATAATTGATTTAATAGGCTTTTTATTGATGTATAATGTGTTAGAGTAAGACAATTTCTAGCGGAGATAAAACTATTTGGAAATCTGGAATCTGTGGGTTCAAAACAAGCTAAATAATAAGAAAATCCCATTAAATTTGTAAAATTATATATTGCATATATTATATATAGTTATATATTAGGGGTGTGAACCTACACTGGTCTCACGGTTCGGTTACGGTTATGCCATCGATTCGGTTCAATTCGATATCTCGGTGCATCACGGTGCATTGACGATGCTTTCCATACATAATTTGATTTTTTTTCTTTACAACACAAGAATTTTTTTTTATTAAAATCTATAAATATATGTTTATATTTATATATTACTTGTAATACAATATATTACTTGTAATACAAACGAGTTTATCCATTTATGGTAGGGCATTTACAAAACATTTTCATGAAACATGATCTTTATATTGTGATGATTTTTTATATAAAAGAATATTAAATAATTTCAACCTACACAAAGTATTTAAAGTAATAAATAATTTCAACCTACACAAAGTATTTTATAACTGTGTAACATAAGATGGTTAATAAAATGGTTTTATGGTACAGAGTAAATATATTACAAACAACTGCATCACCTAAAAGCCTTCCATGTGCTATTTTTTTTTATATACACTCCCCAGCCACTTTATTAGGTACACCTGTCCAACCGCTTGTTAACGCAAATTTCTTATCAGCCAAACACATGGCAGCAACTCAATGCATTTAGGCATTTAGACATGGTCAAGACGATCTGCTGCAGTTCAAATCAAGCATCAGAATGGGGAAGAAAGGTGGTTTAACTGACTTCGAGTTCACTGTAATCAAATGGCCTCCACGGTTACCGGAACTCACTCCAATAGAGCCTCTTTGGGATGTGGTGGAACAGGAGATTCGCATCACGGATGTGCAGCCGACAAATCTGCAGCAACTGCATGATGCTATCATGTCAATATGGACCAAAATCTATCAGGAATATTTCCAGGACCTTGTTGAATCTATGCCATGTAGGATTAAGGCAGTTTCAAAGGCAAAGGTGCAAGTAAGGTGTACCTAATAAAGTGGCCGGTCATTGTATTTCTCTGTGTCTTTTCTCTTCAGACCCCATCTAACATGAATTAATTAATGCTGATCTCTCTGAGTTTTCTCCTTTCAAAGTAAACAGTAGGCGAAAAATACACAAATACATGTGGTCAGCAGCATGCACACAAATGATTTAAACAAAATACTATTATCTCATGCTCTCATCTCTCCTTAATCTATGCTGTTCATCTCAGAGAAAATGCTGACTGCCTTAGATGTGCTCCTCGGCACTGGAAATACAGAAAAACACACTTACACAACCAAACAGAAATAGCAGGGCTGTAATGGATTTACACTCCACCCTTTCTGCTATCCACTTATAAGCACTTTAAAAGTCATGACTTCAGTTTAGCGTAGCATTCCATAGAATTATGGGCACAGAATGTGATTTAGGCGAGATTGAAAGGAACCAGAAAGTAGTTGTCTGAGGGTCGCTTCATCTCAGACAAAGCAAACAGACTGGGGATTTCCATACCAAACTCTGAACAAAATATGTGGATTATGAAAAGAAAAATAATTATCATCACATTTTGGTGTATACAAACAAACACCATAGATATACAAAGAGAGTTCACCTGCATTACTATGAATGTGGAATGTCAGTATGGCTACCACAGCGAAGGAAGTTCAAGGAAGGAAGTCAATCTTTATAGCCATGCGGTTCTGTGGGGGAGGGGTCTGTACAGATTCACTTAGTGTTAGGGCAGGCCTTGTTGTTTGGTGACTACAATGCGTCTACATTGATTTTGGCAGGTGAAATGACATTGCAGCACAACCCATCATATAACAGTATCTTGTCCTTGAAGTGTTGTCCTGTGCTCTTTGCTCTGGGTTCTATCTTTGTTCTTTTTTGTAAGCGCATCCTCTGCTTAATGAAACAGAAATAACCTGTTTTAAATGCAATCAATGCTTCAGCAGCAACAATGTGACAGGCCACTTCAGATTTTGTTGTTGATTTGAAATTTTATTTAAAGATCAGTAAGCAGTTTTTTTTTTAAGATTTCAGGATTTAGACAGGACTTTGACCTTGGAAGGGACTTTGAATATAATGGCATAAAATAAAAATATAAATAAAAGCTAATGGTTTACAGTTTATTCAATATTAGGCATGGGACGATAACCGTTTTCAAGGTATACCGCGGTTTTGAAAAGTCAAGGTTTTAAAACTGCCAAAATTGTCTGCTATACTGTTCCTATGGTTTATGTCAGATTTTTTATTTATGTTTTTTTTTTGTTGTTGTTTTTTTTAGGACAACTGTATCTCCAGCAGAAAAGATCCACAAAAATGCTGTTTTAAATTGTATAGAAATCTGTGTTTCTGAAACTAATGAGGACAGCAGAAGTGAATGATTCATTTGAATTATTCAGCCTGACATGTTTACCATTCCAACATATTTTAAATGTTTCTCAAACTAAAATATATTGTGTTCAAAGGGGGGGAAAGTTTTTGTTTTTTACCCAGACATTTAAAAAGGGCATTTATTAGAGCACTAATCACAATACCGCCAAACCATGAAACTGTGATATTTTTTATTCAAGGTTATCATACCGTCAGAATCTTTAACCGGCCCATGCCAAGATTTAGGAACTTTCACTTACAGTATGTGAACTGATTTTACTAGATTTTATTTTGTGTACATGTATCAACATGCATAAACAGTTCTTATACTACATGACAACAAACGAAAACGGACAAATTAATAAAAAAAAACTTTTTATATAACCTACGAAATGTTCCCAGGGAGAGATTTCTAAATGTAATTTAATTTAACTAAAATATCTAAAACATGAATTAATACGACAATATAAATACATATTAAAGGGTCAAGAAACACCAAAGCACATTTTTTGAGATGTTGACAGTCATGTATATGACTCACGTTGCTAAAAACACATATATTTCACTAAAAAGTGAAAATTGGTGATTTTTGCTTTATTTCAAGCAAATTCATTCCTCCGGTTTGAAAAGAAATTTTGAAGCTGCGTCATGGCCATGCAATCATTGTGTAAATTTCAGCATGGAGACTGGACGTCTTTGAGTTTTCAGCATTAATTTATAAGAAAGACTTGAGATGCAGCTTTATTAATATGCATGATATAGCTTCAAAGAGGTTTTTACCTGTTACAGTGTTCAGACGGCAGAGAGACGCCACGTTGTGTTGCTAACCGTGTAAGAAGAAGAATTGTTCGAAGACATGGGTCATCAGTGTTGTGTTTATAAATGTGCCACAACAAAGGTTTGGTTTCCATTTCCCAGCGATGAGAGCACAGCTCACGTGTGAACCCACATGTGTGGATTACAGTGGTCTGCTAACATGCGACAAAAAATATGTTAGTAAGGAACATTTTTTACCCGAGAGCTTTTCGCATCTGCAAATGGTGAAATCCGGATTTGCCACTTGTCTTCTTTAAAAAAAAAAGGACACGGTTCCAGTTTGTGCTTGTGTTTGTCTCCAGATTGTTCTGTCTCTACGGATTTGGAAAGTGTGTGATCTGTGTTCTATGTTTATTCAGATGGCAAAGTTAGTTAGTATTATCAGCAGTGCTCTTTCAGTTTTTAAAGACATACCTTAGTCAAAATGATTTAGTTACTAAGATGTCCATGTAAACATAGTCACTGTCTATCTTCCTTGCGTCTGTATTTGTGTTGCCGCTGTGAAAATCAGTGTGTACGTAATGAAACTCTCCTCTTCTTCCCTCTTTCACCACTGGACACTCCCACCTAAACAAAGCTGGACTCACCCACTTTTCTGACTTTTTTCAAACTAGAGGTTTCTTGGCCCTTTAAAGAAACTAAACCAATAAAAAACCCAAGCAATGTGCAAGATGGCTAAAATAGATGGAATGCTATAGAATGACTAAACTTGTAGCATAAATGTCTAGTAATGCTATACTTTTTTATTTAATGCAGCTTAAATTCTAAATCAATAACACTTTTACTTTTTTCAATTTCTAGTAATAATTCAAACTGCTTCAACTGGTCAACTTGGGTTGTTTTTAATTGTGCTATAGAAATAAACTGTCATTGTTAATGTGTAACATCAGCTTATTTTCACTGTAGCTTTTTATTTGATCCTTTGCTAGTGTACAAGTAATAACATTTCTCCACTCTGTCTCCACGGTCAGACATAGCCAATCAGAAGACTCTGGCACCTTTGCGGTCCTAAAACCAATATTGCCTGCAACACCTTCAATACCTTTTTATAGTTCTTTTATCATAGAAGATGTTCGCCGTAGAGACCAGTGAGTAACCTCAGCTGAAGTGTGTATTACTGCACAGTGGCTACAATCACGAGCACCCTACTGAAACCCAAATGAGACAAAAGTAGACCCACTGGCTTCAGGACGTCATGGGTATGAGAACACGGCATCCATTACACATCCTCAAGACCGTAACTGAACATCAAGTGTGCCCTTTGGGACACTGCAAAAACTAAACAGAACAACACATCATCACGTCAGTCGCTGTTTCTCCCTCATGCTTTCCACACACACACACACATCTGCCAAACCAATTATTCCAAGCCAAAAAACGCTCTCTCTGTCTTTTTCACTATATGTCTTTATCTCTCTTTCCTGTCTCACTCTTTCTCTTCACACAAACATTTGTTGCTGAAGAAAACGTGATTTGGGAGGACAGGCTGAGAGACACTGCCAAGAGTAGAAATGGCCACAATGCTGACAGACAGCAGTTCCTTCATTCACAGTAGCCTTTGCATCTACATTAAAAAGGGACACTTTCAGTTTGATTAGTCAGGGCTGGAAAAGCCTCTTGTGCTTTTAAGGAAAGATTTAGGAGCAAAAAGACTAGTCACCAAAGTAGGGCTGCACCAGATGCTCTGAAGCATTTACTTAAATTGGAATATGAAGCGCAAAGTAGAGGCACAATGCCACAATATACTTGGTGTGATATAATTTCATACAAATCAGGCCAAAAAAGTTTTTGGAGCTGATTTGAAACCGCTTTTCTAAGCAAACTTTGTAAAAAAAAACTTTCCTGGTTCTCATTCAGACACTGAAATCTCCTTTGGATTGTTTTCTCTGCTTAAGATGAAATTATCTTGAGTAAAAGTAAACACTTGAGCGCTTATTTATAGAAGAACTTGAAGTGCAATTCTATCTGAAAGCAACACTGACACTTTTTTTCAGCTTTGATCCTGTAAAGGTGCTTGTCTCAATGTAATACTGTGTAAAGTGGTATACAGTACGCAAGTAGTGACTGCAGAATTTGTATAATTACTATTATATGAGATGCTTTCTTAACTGATGCTTTCTCACTGCTGTCATTTTAGTTGTTTATCTTGTTGTGCATAGAACTGTCACGATATCTATTTTTGTTGTATGATAGATTGTACAAAATACATTGCGATAAATTATATTATTGTCATTATTGCCAGAATGACAATTTAATAGATTGATAATGCAAGTACACTCTTCCAAAGACATGATATTTTATTCTTAAGAATATTTCATTTAATTATAGTCATTTCAAGAATTAATAATTAGAATCAGAATGTGAAAACGCATATTCTAAATAAATTATAATAAATGTTAACAAAAAAGTGCAAGTTAAAAGTAACCGAGGCTGCAATATCTATCAGATCTATGTTCAGTTGTCAGACACCACATGAAAATATACTAAGTAATTTATAGTAAATACTAGTGTTTTTTTAACCAAATTGACACTGACACCTCCAATAAAGATAGATATGTTGCACAATCAGCTAAAATGTTTCTAGAATTGGGTTTTATGTATGGGCGATCTATATTGCATCACCAAAAATGATTGTGGTCATGTCCAAATGTAGAGCGATAAGTCGATATATTGATTATTGTTACAGACCTAGTCGTGCAGAGGAAAATGTGCAACACATATTTACATCTTTACATAGGGCTGGGCAATAAAATCGGTATCGATATTTATTGACCGAACACCATTGTCAATATAGATTTCATTGTCAATATCAATATCGATCAGTTTCGATATGAAGCGCTATACAGTAGTTTTATTAGATGTGGCTGCTGAGTGCGCACCTTGGAAGCCATGCCAGTAAGCTTGGAGTGTTAGTTTGTCATTTCTAATGAAGGCACGCGACAATGTGTACATTGGAGTGACGTGCACATGTTGAAACCTAGTTGCACCTAGTTTAAACCATGAACTTTTCTGAATGCTGCGAGCACACCTCAATTAATGCAAGTGGAACTGACCAATCTGCTTCACACTTTGTATGGAATATACACATTCTAGTAACGGTAGACTAATTAGCTCAGACAAACACAGTGCACCCAAACACTGCAGTGGTTTTTACTTTTCTCCATAAACTTGCATTGGAGTTGCAGCAATGGTTTTTCCATTTGTCATCCTCTGAGAAAACGCTTGATGGTCACCTACTTACGAGAGATGCCAGGGGTGCGCATGTGCAAAGCTCATTGTAAATGGTGAAGCAAACCAGGCGCTCACGCTTGTCACTACCGGTCAGAATAACAAAACACATGTGAAAATGAGTGCCATATAGCAGCAGTGAGGAGATTGTAAATAATAAAGAATGTAAGAATGTCACCAGTTGGTTTCTTTTCATTTGCATCCTAGCCATTAGTACTCTATCTGAAAGATTTTTTAGCATAGGGTAGGGCTGTGCAATTAATCAAAAACTCAGTTTCGATTTCGTTTTGGCTTCTAACGATTATGAAAAAACATTAATCGAGATAAAGCGATTATTGCATCATATACCGGCCCCTTTCCAGTTGTACACATTTGTTGCTCTGCAAAGCTCAGTTTCACATGAAAATTACTAAAAGAATGTACTGTAATGTAACTTTATTGTTGTACATTCGAATCATTCATGTTTTTAAAAGCGCAAACAAGAATTCATGCTGTTGTGTGTGTGCGCTTAGCCTCAGAGACGAGCAGAGCACACACATCTAAAGCCATCTTAATGTGACCGCTTTAATAGTCAAATAGGTGCCAAAACGAGCTGTTTAGTGATTATTCATATTAACCCTCATTTGTGTAATAAACAGACAAGTTGAGAATCAAAAGACATGTGAAAGAGAAACCTTTAATCAGAACCGCGCTGCTCTTAAAGTGACAGCGCGCAATCTTGCTGTTGCTGACTGTTTTTATCATTAATCAAACAACAAAAGAGGAAAATCACTCACTGCTCTTGACTGAAGGGTTTTTGTAGCTAAAGTTTTTTTCTTAAAGTAAAGATGCTTAAAGCACGGTTTGTTTCATATTTTTATTCTATTGTATTTATTTTCCTTTCCTTATTTACAGGGAGGAAAATAACTGTATATACAGTTGAAGTCAGAATTATTAGCCCTCCTGAATTATTAGCGACCCTTTTCCCCTCAATTTCTGTTTAATGGAAAGAAGATTTTTTTCCAACCCAATTCTAAACATATAGTTTTAGTAACTCATTTCTAATAACTGATTTCTTTTATCTTTGCTATGATGACAGTACATAATATTTTACTAGATATTTTTCAAAATACAAGCATTTAGATTAAAGTGCGATTCAAAGGCTTAATTAGGGTAATTGGACAAGTCATTGTATAACAGTAGTTTCTTCTGCAGACAATCAAAATATATATTGCTTAAGGGGGCTAATAATATTGACCTTAAGATAGGTTTCAAAATATTTAAACCTTCTTTTATTCTAGCCAAAATATAACAAATAAGCCTTTCTCCAGAAGAAAAAAATATTATAGGAAATACTGTTAAAAATTCCTTGCTCTGTTAAACATCATTTGGGTAATATTTATTAAAAACAAATAAAAATTTCATTTTGACTTCACCTGATAATCGTTTTGAATAATCGTGATTACACTTATTACCAAAATAATCGTGATTATGATTTTTCGCATAATTCAGCAGCCCTAGCATGGATGGTAATGTAGTTATTCAACTTCACAATTTGTAATGTTGCAATATGTATTTGAATAATGATGGTTAGTTCCTTTACTTGAAAGCTCAGATTTTATTATCATAATTTGTGTTGTTGACAGAGTTTGAGGTTTATTATTCACACCTTACAAATGATAATCTACCTTTACCATTGCACACATTTTATTTATCAAGTTAAAGAGTTTCTTTAACACTTTATGTTTATTTTATTATAAAGAGATCAGATACTTTGTTTAAATATTTTTGTTTTTGACTATTAAAGCTGTTTGTCTTAGTGATGTTGGTAAATTCAAATAAAGTGGTTTAATAAAAAAAAAAATCTTCATTTTCCTAAATTGATTGTTAAAAAATATTCAATAATTATCAATATCGAACAATATGAGACACCCAGCCCAGCCCAGTCCTATCTTTACACATCAAGATGTTCACAAATAGTCCAAAAGTTGCTTAATGTTGCAAAGTTTTTTCAATATATTTTATTCCCCTAAATGAAAAACGAATGTAGAATACATTGGGGGCTTTAGTAACTACAAGCTATAGTTTTACAACTAATCCTACATTTAATATGTAGCACCATCTGTTCTCAAGGTAATCGCATACCATGGCATATGTTCAACAACCCAGTGGCAGTCTTCAAATTCTTGAGCAGAAGTTAAATGACAAACATTACTTGTGAATGGTGATTCCAAGTTATTTTGACTCACATAATTTAAGATAAAAGCATATTTGAACTTAAATACAGTAATCATTAAATTACTGAATACGAATAAGAGAATAACCAGAAACAGTAGTTGGTAAGAATAGTAATACAAAGATATACATTAGGGCAGAACAATATATCGTTTCAGAATCGATAACGCAATGTGCACATGCGCAATAGTCACATCGCAGGATGTGCAATGTTGAGTTGGGATTGTATAGTTTAGGATTGTATATATATTACATTGGAATAATATAGCCACAGTTCAAAATCCAAGACATTTGTGGAGTTACTGCAGAGTTTAACCTTAATGGAGTAAAAGTTTGTAGTTTTCACATGTTTTTAAGCACTAAGAGCATTCAGACACAATATTTAATAGAAAATATTTTTATTGTACAATTTTTTTTTTCTGTACCTGAATACAATTTGACTATACCCTGAAAACCTTTAAGCACTGTTTTTATTTGACTCCTATATTTGCATATTACATTTTATGCATGGTTTCCCCAACAAAACCAGCCAATTGATTGAAAATGAATCAATTCATCTGAAATTGTATTTATATCGCAATATATAATTGCAGAAACACAAAATATTGCAATGTCTTTTCTAATATAGTGCAGCCCTAATATATATTAATTATGAAAGTATAGATCACAGAAATTACATTTACATTTGAGTCAAAAAAGTTTATAGTAAGAAAACACAACAAACTATTATGTGTAAACAAGTATAAATGACAACATCATATACAGTCAAGTCCAACGTTATTCACACTTAAAGCTAATTTTATTAAACCAGCAAGTTTTTTTTTTTTGTTTTGATCAGAAATGACACATGCTTCTCCCAAAAAATAAGAAGAGGATGTTCAAGAGGCATCATTGTGAGAAAAAAAAAAAAACTTTCTCAGCTTTTATTTACATTTAAAGAAAAAGTTTAAGTCAGAATTAGCCTGGGGTATGAATATTTTTGGGCTTGACTTTATGAAGTTAATCAAGAGCTTATTAACAATTAAATCAATCTGTCATTTTATTTTAAACATTTTATTCATATACTTATGGAGATTCTTTTTTTCAAGGTTTTTGGTGCAACCAAAATATTTGGTACTGCATTACTTGCTCCGTTTTACACTGCAACTAGGTCAAGTAGTTTACGGTTTATGAATTTAAGCCTAAAATTACAAACTCACTTCACTACAAATACTATAGTCCATGCTCAAAAGATATATTAGTCTTACAATGAATCAAATGAGCTTTAAAAATCTGCATTTCAGCAACATACCTGTAAGGATGCAGCGTTCTTCATGAACGTGTATGTATTAGTAATGGGAAGTTCGGATCATTTTACTGACTCGGACCTTTGAGTCTTGTTCACTGAGATGAACAAATCTTTTTTTGAGTCGTTTTGTTCATTTTGTTCAATTTGCTAAAATAGTATTAAAATATTACAAGTTGCTTCCAAACGCATCTACAACTACACCAAACGTTAATCACACTACAAACAAGTCATAACTAGAATGCACTAATAAGAAAAATTTATCCTTTGTTGTTTACCTGGTCTATTGTCTATGATTATGTCAGCTCTTTTGACATGCTTTCAAATTTGAGTAGTTTGTTCACGTCACACAGAAAGTCCCATATAAGCTTAAACAAAGCACACAGTCTGATTAGTTCACATTTTGAGTCTTCTGGTTTTTGAGTCGTTTGTTGGTCACGGGACAGCATGTAAAGAGAGATGACTCAAACCCGAGGACTTGAGAGATGAATGGATCAAATCTTTTTCCGGCTCTAACTGCATATGATTGGCTTCTGTCTTTCACATGATGAACGAACGACTCAAACCCGATAGAGGACTCGAAAAATGAACTAATCTTCTCGTCCACCTGCACAAATGTGCACATGCGCGAATGAACGAATCACTCCCTAAGAGGACTCAGGCTGCGTCCGAAACTGCATACTTCCATACTATACAGTACGCTTAAATCAGTATGCGAGCCGAGTAGTATGTCCGAATTCTTAGAATTCGAAAATCAGTATGCGAGAAGTACCCGGATGACTTACTACTTCCGGCGAGATTCTGAAGTGCGCATCCCATGGACGCTGCGCTATCCCATGATGCCCCGCGAGAGAATTTATGAATGGACGTGAAGCGACGCAACTGACGCAGGTAGGTCACGTGTCCATGACAAAATGGCGGATGTAGTACGTCAGAATTCCATTCATACTGCTCACATTCATACTGTATAGCAGTGGTTCTCAAAGTGGGGGTCGGGACCCCCCGAGGGGTCGCGGGACAATGAAGGGGGGTCGCCTGGTCATTTCCAAAAATCTATTTATTTTCATTAAACCATAAGAGCTACCATATTTTATCCATAACCTACAGAAAAAAATAGTCGTTTACAGTTACTATATACTATATAGTTACTAGTTCTATTGGATTGCGACCCCTGGGGGAATTACATTATATTAAAGACACTGCAATAGCGTCAGATGCAGCAGATTTTATAACATCAGGTTAAACTTTCTGGCACATTTACAGCACTGAGATACGTTAAAAAAAAATTAAACGAAGAATAGACTTGGGTCTATTGGTGTGTGTGCGCCATTGCATGCAAGGTTTCTGTATTTATAACCCCCTCAGAGGATATTGGGGGTTGCGAGTCACTGGCATTGTTATTTTGGGGGTCGTGGGCTGAAAAGTTTGAGAACCCCTGCTGTATAGAACGTACTTTTCCAACGGCCGAGTAGTACGTTTATATTCAAATGCAGTACCTACTGAGTAGTAGGCGGTTTCGGACGCAGCCTCATTGTTCTTGAGTCATACAAAAGGTTTGTTCAAAATGAACGAATTGTTCAAGAATGACCCATCACTAGTACTGTAAGTATATGTGTGAATACATACAGTAAAAGTCAATGGAATCCAACAAAACACCTCCAGTGGCTTTCAATGCATGGAAAAATTGGTGAGTGTGATTAATTTTTTTATTACTCTCCTTCTTAAATCAAACCAGAAATGCGTTTCGCAGCCACACCATTTCTTTAAAGCCAGCCCAGCGTCCTGTAGGTATTGAGTCAAGAATGGAGAATCCATACAGTAGCAGTGAGCGTGAGAGAGTAATGAATGTCAGTGCATCTCCATCACTCAACATATAAGGTGCCATTTACACTGACAACCTGAGTTCTTCTCCTTCTCTCTCACACACACATACACACAGATACAGAATCTCTGTATCATTAGCCTGCCTAGAAACCCGAGGAGCAGCCTTCATAACCCAGCTGCTCTGGGACACCATTGGGTCAGAGGAAAGAGCAAGACGACCACTCATTTTCACTCTCACCTTTAGCTATTATTGATGAGCTGAGAAATGTGTCGAATATGAATGTGGCAAAACAGAAAGCACACGTTTGGCTTGAGGTAATTATGCCCATTGTGTATTTTTACATGACACTTCGAGGTTTGAAAAAGCCCATTACAGCCGGAGACATAATGGGGTAACTGAGCATATGAACCAAATAATAAACACACTTTTACGAGCCTTTCTGAAATGGTGTTACAGTATGCTTTGGGGGAAAATATATTATTAACTTGCTGCGATATGCTTAATTCCTTAGCAGAAGGGGGGAAAATCAATACGGAAAATCTTCTTCTGCCCAATATTAACTCTTAAGTTTACCTACGGAGAAAAAGACGGTTAGGGGATGATAGACTAAGTTTATATTCAGCAGATCATCACTGGCGATTGGCAGGTACCTGTTCCATCATTCAATTAGTCCTTCCTCAAATCTTTGATACCTTGACAGTCTGCATTGTAATGTGTGATGTTTAATTTAACATTCCTTTTATCATTCAAGTAATGGATCTGTCAGAACAAAGTGGAACTTGCGGACAGACTCCAAATGAGCCTTTCATCTTTGCGAAAGATTCTTTAATATATTTAAGGAAAGGTTCAGCACTGCTATGTAGAATTAATGGTACGCTCCACTTGCATACATGTTCTATGAACGGATCACAATGTTACAAACATATAATTACTTGCTCAGAAAGTGTCATGATCACCAACAATCTAGCCCTTGTAGATGGCTGGAAACCCTCACTATCACCCAAACTACAATTCTGCCACTAAACTGCACTACATTTCCCATCAGTCACCTCACTTACACACCAGTTCCGGATCACCCCTGATTACGTACACACAGCTGTAAACTCATCATGGACTGGTAACCTGGACTATTTACACACCACACATGCACACACAGTGCTGAGTGTTGTTTGCTGTAACATTTCTAAGCGTTGACTTGTCTAGTCTTGCTGTGATTTTGATCCTTGCCTTGTTTTTTGTTTATGATGTTGTTTTGCCGCCTGTATTGACCATTTTGCCTGTTAACTAGTGGTGGTCAAAGCGGGGCTTCATGAAACACTAAAACAGTCAAAGCAAATGTGTCGAAGCTTCGAAAAGTTTTGAAACCCGTCTCTATAGTGACAACTAGTGGCCATTTTTATGTATTGCTCTGGAAGAGCTTCAGCAAAGAAACAGTTAAGCAAATTGAGGAGTTATACCCCACGTTGTAGAGTTGAGGTTTCAAATGATTTAGAGAAGCGGAAAGAGTTCCCGACTAGCATGTAGAGATAATGGGTTCGAATCCAGGGTGATGCAGCTATAGACGTTAGATTTTTATTTTATTTTATTATTTACTTAGTTATTTGACATGGACATCCCAATTACACTGGACAACCAAATGCATTTGTTTAAGTGTTTTAACAAACTTACTAATTCTCAACACCTGTCCACAGGAGGCTTGACAAATGCTCTGTTCTTGTAACGTGTTTTGTTTTAACATTGGTCTGACATCCGAACGAACACTTTGTGAATAAATGTGTCATGTTTTTTGTTATAAAAAAAGTAACATTATTAAAATACATAAGGTCATAAATTCAGAGTATTGAAATGACAAATTTGGGATTCGAACTCAAGCCATTTGCAGCACACGCACGGCCCACTAGGCTACCCTGTCAGTCAAAAACAGATTCGCCTGGTCTCGAAACGCATCTGAAATGACCGATGCTTTGACTCGCTTTAGTCACGTGACCTGGTGTTTTGAAACATTTTAGTCATGTGACCTGGGTGTTTCGAATCACCTTAGTCACGTGACCAGAGTGTTTTGGATCATGAGTCACTACAGTTTTTTTAAACACTTGCACTTCAAGATCTCGACCCTGTGTCGAAACATCAGTTTCACGTCAGCTATCCCTACTGTTAATGCTTTGACCATGCATTTGGACCCTCAATTCTGTTGTACCCTGACTCCCATGTTACATAAAGAATACACTGTAGATGTGCACATTCATTTGAACTAGATTAATTATTTTTGCTATTGGTATAATTATTATTAATAATAATAATTGTTAATAATAATTATAAAAATACATATAATATAATTATAAAAATATAGTATTAAATTAGGCGACGTGGTGGCACAGTAGGTAGTGCTGCTGTCGCCTCACAGCAAGAAGGTCACTGGTTCGAGCCTTGGCTGTGTCAGTTGGCATTTCTGTGTGGAGTTTGCATGTTCTCCCGTGTTCACGTGGGTTTCCTCCAGGTGCTCCGGTTTCCCCCAGAGTCCAAAGACATGCGGTTCAAGTGAATTGGGTAAGCTAAAATTGTCCATAGTGTATGTGTGTGAATGAGAGTGTGTGAGTGTTTCCCAGTGTTGAGTTGCAGCTGGAAGGGCATCCGCTGCGTAAAACATATGCTGGATAAGTTGGCGGATCACTCCGCTGTGGCCAGATTAATAAAGGGACTAAGTCGAAAAGAAAATGAATGAATGAATGAGTATTAAATAAAAAATAATAATAAACATTGATAGTTTAATTTGTTTAAAGTCGTTTTTATTTTTAATATATAATTTATTTAGTATCATTTATTACCGGTCAATAGGGAAATCCATGAACAAAACTAAAGCCGTCCTGAAAAACTGTAACTTTAAAGCATCTGAAAAGTCACAGAAACGCTCGAAATACTAGCCTGCTAATTTTCCTAAGAACCTTCAGCTAGTCAAGGACGAAAGAAAAACAGTACATTCAAACAGCGATAAAACTACGTGAGGCCATTATTGCTCAATATTAAAAGCTTTATTGATGGGCATAAACTATTACAGAGCCATGCCACTTCAATACTTTAAGTACCACAATGAGGCAAAACAAGCAGTTTAGAGTAAATCACTGCACTTCATAGCCCTAACACATTACTGTTCAAAAGTTTGAGATCAGTAAGTCTCTTTTTAAAGAAATGCGATAGTTCTGTTCGCTTGATCATAAATGAGTCACACAAAGACATACATTACATAGACTTACAAAAGAGAAAAAAAATATTTCTACTGTTTTTCGAACAAAAAAAAAATCCTGGAAAGAAATTTAACAGAAAAAAAGACATTAAGAAACTGTAATAAAAACACAAGAGCAAATGATTTGGATTAAATTGCAAAGTTTATTTTTACTTTCACAGAAAGTATTCCGACAAAAAAAACTGTGTTAGAGTTAAACACTGAGAAGCTCCATAGAGACCAGCAAGTCATATGGTTACGATTCATGTAGATAATATTCACATAAAAACAAAAGACTCCTCAAGGAGCACATACTTACAGGTGAGTAACTTGACTCAAATAGTCCTTGATATGAAAGGAAGAAGGTCAGTAATGTCCCACAGAAAAACAAACACAAGCTTTGTCATAGGGGAAGATGTCTTTAACAGCATTAAAGCCAGAAGAACAAGTTAAACTGCAGAGTTTTCATGATATGATACTGACAAATTGAGTTTGTAATGATATTAAAATGTATGAACTGTAATAATATGTCACTTCAACTGTATTTTCGATCAAATAACCAAAAAGTGAGAATAAAAATTTTTTAAAAACATAAAACATTACCAAACATTAGAAAGGTTTTGTAGATGATAATAATAATTCATACAAGTCAGCTATCACACTGAGAAGAATGTTAAATATATTTAAGTAAAGGTTCAGCTATGTAGAATTAATGGTACCCTCCACTCACATACAGTATATGTTCTATAAATGGATCACAATGTTACAAACATATGATTACTTGCTCAGAAAGTGTCATGATCACCAGCAATCTAGCCCTTGTAGATTGCTGGAAACACTCACTATCACCCAAACTACAATTCTGCCACCAAACTGCACTACATTTCACTTTGTAATTATATTAAAATGTAACTGTAATAAAGTTCTACTGTATATTTGATCCAATAAACGTACCCTAGTTGAGAAAAAAAGACGTTCTAAAAACATAAAACATTACCAAACATTAGAAAGGTATTGTAAATGTATGAATTATTATGATCATCATCAAGTCAGCCATTACGCTGAGAAGATTGTGAGGGCAAATGACAGCATACACCTGAGTTACAGATAGATTAGCTTGTTCAAATAATATTAGTTTAAATATTTTTCATGTAAAACAAATCTGTTGTAGAAAGAATAAGCAGCAGCCATACTTCTTTCCACAAAAAAATAAGGAAACGGCATGCTTATTACTTGAAAAAACAGAAGGAAAATCATTTACCAGTGGCTTAGAAAAATAATTGTGCAAATGTGCTTCTCATGTAAATTTATGTAATAAAAAAAAAACACTGATTAAGAAAAATACTTCTTTTCTTTTTTGCAATTAATGCAAATCGTAGCCAGAACACCTGCAGCTTGCTTGAGTGTGAACATAATGAGACTAAGATAAACTGTGTATGTGTATTCAGCACCTTTAGCATCGTGTTGTTGAACCCAACCTTAGCGTGATGTACACAAAGAGAACAGGTGTGAAGCTGAGAACTTCTGCACAATAGGTTTGTGTGGGTAAGCATTGTCCTAAGATTGCATCACTGCCCTCCTGAAACTCACACAGATAAAAAAAAAAACCCCAACAACTGCTTACTGATACCAGAAAACAAAAACGGGGATGGATAATGAGGACTGAATGCTTCTTTTTTTCAAATGACACCTACAAACTTGAGCCTCGAGAGACTGCGATGACAGTTCTAGCCTTTGCTTTGCACCAGGCCACTGGCAGGACCACATCTGCGGCACCAGGGTCTTTGAAAGTCGCCTGTTTTGTAGTCTGTAAGCCGGAGAGTCCCAATTAAACAGTCCCACCTGTTCTCCAGAGGTTCGCCGACCCATCTGTCAGCCTGCTGCCCTGCTACAGTCAGCTCACCTGCTACAAATGACTTGTGGGATGCCCACGTGAGCTCTGGGTCTCTACAATCATCACGATTTCCAAATGCTCCCTGTCTCCCGCTGACGCCACTATGCTCACTCTCGTATGACAGAAATATATCCAAGTATTTAACATCTGTTAAGTAGACGCAAAATGATCCCCATAGGGAGCTCTTAAGAAATTACTGTAGATCAAGAATCTGGAGTCTAGAGAGACGCTGTTGATTAGTATCCATTCTGACACAATATAAGCGTTACATCTGGCATTAAGATGCATTATCGTCTATCGTATCACAAGTACTGTAGATGATGTTAAATAGAGGAGGAAATGAGGTCTATAATGTTTGGACTGCTCACACACAGTAAATATATATATTTAAGTTTACTAAATCAAATTAAGTAAATGAATTTGCACAATTCAATTAAGTAAATTTCAACTTTAGAAGTATTTACTTCTAACTAATATATTAAAAACATTCCTTAATTAGAACATTTTGAGGGATGTAATCAACACCAATGGTATTATAACAACGTATTTCCTGTTTTGCATTTTTTATTTCCATAGCTTCCGAGAATCCAAAAAAGTACGAATATTGATAAATAATCCTATGGCAGATTTTTTAACGAAAAGTTATGATCGAATTGCCTTTTCTTACAGTTTTGAAATAGTTTGACAAGCAGGAATTTTTTTATGGGCCAATGACATCACCACATTAAAATAGTCTATTAAGTGACACTTACTGAGACATCTACAATGTTTTGTTGACTTTACAAGATCAAATTGCAGATCCAGTTGAGTTTCATTATTTTATTTTTACAGAAATCTCAACATAACACAACAATGTCTAAGGCAGGTCGCACACCAGAAGCCACGCATTTCAGAATTCTAAACATATAGTTTCTATCAGGGTACACACACCAGCGCCGCAAGTCGGCGGCTGTCAGCGGGTGTCCGTGGCACCCAGCCACGACTCAGGACACTGTTCATATTTCTGCCGTGCCACAGAGCACCATCTGAATAGTTTCATTTTAAATAGCATGCGAATGTGCGCTTCTGGTGTGCGATACTTTCAACTGTCATGTGCGTGCCGTGTCGCGGCGCTGAGTGGCTCATCCGGAGTGTGACGCCCTTAAGGGTGCTTCACATTAGCACTTTTGGTGTGAGCTCGAGTTTGTTTGACGTCAAAGTACGTGTACGTTTAGCTAGTGTGGATGTGTCTTCTGAACTCAGGTGTGCACCCGTGAACCGTACACGAGTCCGCCTGTAAGAGGTGGTCTACAGTTCACTTCTGATATGAATATAATTGTACCAAATATCGGATGTGAATTGCCAATTGTACAACGAACATTAGTATGCATAACGTTCATTTGTGTGTGTGTGTGTGTGTGTGTGTGTGTGTGTGTGTGTGTGTGTGTGTGTGTGTGTGCATCACCTAACTTGGTGACAAGTGGGACTGACCCACTGCAAACAGTGATCATGTCTGCCTGTCTCCACCAAAAACAACTTCTGCAACGCTTTTAATGCTTTTTGCGGCAGATAGACTCAAGTGCCTTTCTATATTTTGGTCTTGGTAACAAAACCAAAAGATTCAGTAAAAGCAGAATGACCATGATATGCAGACAGCTCAATTTTGGTGCTTTGCGTTCATGGCCGTCACCTAGCAACCGATGTACACAATACAGCAGCTTGACGACGCAAGCGTACCAGTGTTCAGATAGAAAAAAGACGATGTGTACACAAACCAGATGAGAAGGTGGGAAAGGGGAACAATCGAACTTGAGTTAGGTCCAGGCAATTGAATTAATTGTGAAAGAACCCTAAATCATGTCTCCCTATGTGAATCATGTTAAAAAAAATTCACAAAACTGCATTTTTTACATTTATTTTTCAGTCTGACACAAAGCATGCTGAAAACTAAAAATCTGCAAGGGTAGGTGAACTCAGTTTAAGTTCAGTCTAATACAATTAAATTGAGTTTACATAACTTGTTTCTATTAAGTTCAATAAACTTTCAATTAAAAATGTAAGTCAAAGGAACTGCTAAATTTTACAGTGCAGGAGTAGTCGAAAACATTTAGCTCGCTTTCAGTGTAAATGCTTGTGTAGATAAATGTGTTCAAACAGGCACAAAAAAATGACCTTTTCTTAGTCTACTGACCTAACAACTGACTGCTGATTGATGGGATATTGTACCAAAACGCAGATTACTAATCATTATTATGGATTTGATGTTGAAGAGGGATGATTTATAACATTTATGAGTGTAAACTGCAGCTGCAGATGTGCAATAAGTAGAAAGTTTATTCAAAACAAAGTAAACTGGTGTACAAAAAAGAACATAAATAAAATAGCATGAAAGAATAAAAATAAACAGAGCATGAACAGAAAAAAAAAATCACCTAACTGAGCCTAAACCCTCAAAATAGACAAATGCAGAAATGAAAATGCAGAAAAACTGTGTGAATACTTCAGTGTAACATTAAACTGCACTAAACAAAACAACAATACATGCACGCCATTCCCCTTTCGAATCTATCAAAGTGACAGTATCCCAAAGTCACAGTTTTCAGCACTTTGGTTGGTTGAGATCCAAAAACAGGTGTTTCATCAACTTGGTTCTGAGATCGACTAAACAAAGTGACAATTAATTAGACAGAAATAGATTTGTGATGCTGATGTCATTTTCCCACCGATTAATCAAAGTGTGACAACATCGGTAATACTTTTAAAAGGTGCCATATACTGCATTGGTTTAATAAGTTAAATTGTTGTCTGATATCTATATGGTAGGTATATAGCTTAGGTAAGTTCAGAAAACGGTTTTATATACTCATTTATGAATCCATATTATACCCCTAGAATAAGAAGGTCCATAAGTGACCATATTTGGGTTGTGTTGTAAATACCTACGAGGGTCACTCTGACATGCAGCTCCTTACAGACACACACACAGCATGGTGTATGCTGAACACAGACAAATATAAATCCAGCAGAGCAATGTTATCCTATTTTGCTCATGACGTCTGTTGTGGATAAAGGCTAAATTATAATTAAGCTTTGCAAAAGACACCGATAGAGATGTATTGTCTTTTGGTTTTAAGATATAATGTCAAAGAAAACACAGCCAGGAATTAATATCAATCTCTGCATGAACTGATGACAGTTGAGCTGAGTGATTGACATGATTCAATAGTCTACATATGCATCAAATTTCAAAATAAATGAACAAAAGATACAAATAAACATACCGTATGCCTTTTCGGAGTGGAGTTGAATAATGTATAATCTGTACATCTTTATTTTGCATCCTGACTCGAGTTTAAACATGTCTTATGCAAACGTTGTTCAGTATGGAGAAATGCATAGTAAAAAAATCAGAGCCTCCCATCTTCGAAATAGAAGTCCCAGATACATAGTAAGTTTTAAATGCGCTTAGAAAGGAAAATGATCATTGTTGTATCACTAGAAAACATTGCGGCATAGCATGCACAGTTGAAGTCAGAATTATTAGCCCCCTTTTGATTTTTTTTTTCTTTTTTAAATATTTCCCAAATGATGTTTAACAGAGCAAGGGAATTTTCACAGTATGTCTGATGATATTTTTTCTTCTGGAGAAAGTCTTTGTTTGTTTTATTTCGGCTAGAATAAAAGCAGTTTTTAATTTTTTAAACACCATTTTAAGGACAAAATTATTAGCCCCTTTAAGCTAATTTATTTTTCGATAGTCTACAGAACAAACCATCATTATACAATAACTTGCCTAATTACCCTAACCTGCCTAGTTAACCTAATTAACCTAGTTAAGCCTTTAAATGTCACTTTAAGCTGTATAGAAGTGTCTACAAAAATATCTGGTCCAATATTATTTACTGTTATCATGGCAAAGATAAAATAAATCTGTTATTAGAAATGAGTTATTAAAATTATTATGTTTAGTAATGTGTTGAGAAAATCTTCTCTCCTTTAAACAGAAATTGGGGGAAAAAAATAAATAGGGGGTCTAATAATTCAGGGGGGCTAATTATTCTAACTTCAACTTTATATTATTGATCTCAGAGCTACATATGAGTCTGTGTTCTTTTGATGACACGTAATTGTCATTTCGTTAAAAAACTATAGCATGCCAAGTGTTGAAGATTTATCCTATTGTGATCTTCGGGTAAAGTCTCAAATTGCTGCTTGAATTAAGACCTATGCATCAGAACGGGCACTATTATTTTGATGAGATCAGGGCTAGGTAGGCTGTTTACCTTGCTGACTCCAGCACTTCATTTGCATGCTTTGTTTAGCCACCTCCACCTATAAACTCTGCCCCCTCCTAAAACATAAAATAGACTGGACAACCCTGTCTTATTTAGACTTGTTAGACTGTACAATAAGAGACTCTTGTAGGCTCTATCAGACTCGTGTGGACTGCAGAACAACCAACACGTTTCAATAAAGAATTCTGCTTGTAATAAGTCTCCTGGGTTCTTCCATTTATAACAATACATAACCAGTGTACAGTATATACACTATATACACACACAAAATGCATGTGGAATGTGACAACATTGACTGACAATATTCACATCCTATTCATTCATTCCCACTCGCGCATGAGTCATGAAATATTCGTTTGTTCATTCAGCAGTATTCATTTGTAGCACTGAGTGCTCCTGTGAAAGTGATGTACAGTGTGATGAAATAAGAGAAAGGGGTTCCAAAGAAATACGAACACAATTGGAAACAAGAGATGCATTTTAAAAATGCATGTTAATACCAGGTGAAAACAGGGCCAAGGAGATAGAATAAAAAGTAAACTAAAAAAGACACCACTTAGATACAAAGTCAGAAAAAAAACATAACATTTTTTAGCAGAGGACACAAGGTTTGAAAAAAGTGAGAAAATACAGTTCAGGTCAAAAAGTCAGTAGAAACCACAGAGATTTCCGACACGACAACACAGCAAGCTTGATCCCACAGGCGTACTGGACAGCCCTGTTTGATGACATAATGATGTATGAGTGCCCATTCAACTCCCCTCTTTCTCCTTGCTCTAAGGAGCAGGTGTGCAGATCAGTGCCTCTTGATCTGTCAGTATAAATACAAAAATAGCCCTTACAATTCAAGCGAGACTGAGGCTCCGATGACCAAACCATTGAACTCCAAACTGACCTTGACCAACGTTTCAAGGTTCCTGACATTTCTAATTAAACTAAAAGCCTCTCAAGGTGAACTGGCCAGTGATAGTATCTCAGATCTCTATTCCATGATCATTAAAGCAGTAGTTCACCTGGAGGGAAATAAAAAATGTAAAAAAAAAAAAAAAAAAAAGGAAATATTTGACCAGAAGGCTGTCTGCAACTACCTATCCTGCATTGAAAAAAAATGTAACTTTTAAAACATACAGTAATTAGCTAAATTTTATAGCTTTTTCTAAAAGTATAATTTTACTCAGATTCACACTATAACATTTGAATCAAATCAAAAATATTTCTTGTGGTGAAGAAAAAAAATTACATTCAGACACATGTTTTGTGTTAGCAAAGTTTTTTCTAAATTTTTAAAATTACCCTCAAATTATATTTTTGATTTGGTTGAAAATGAAAAATGTATTTTATTGTTAAATCAAAATATAGATCCTGCCCATCGGAAAAAAAAAAAAAACATTGACTCAAATGTAAAATATTGCTTTTATAGATTATTTTTTAAATCAATTTTTTGAATATTTTGATAGATGATATAGAGAATGTTGTACTTTACGCTAAACTATAATAAACACATAATATTAGGCTATGCTACTGCTAGTTATTTTATTTTCAATAATGAGCATCTGCCGGTGCTTTTAGTATGGATATACAGTAAATGTCATGCAAGATGGTAACAACAACTCACATTAAAAATACATATTAACTGAAAGCACTTAAACAGTACCTTTTTTTCATGCAGTCACATGACATGAAAACAGTAATGAATCTAAAGGTCCTGAATCTTAAATGTGTATAGACCATTTTGAGGGATGTAAACAAAAACAATGGTCCCAACGTATTTCCTGTTTCACATTTTTAATTTCTATAGCTTCCGAGAATCCAAAAAGAGCCACATATTGATAAATAATGTTATGATAGCCGTTTTAACATTAAGTTATTATTGATAAACTTCTTGTTACAGTTATGAAATAGTTTGATAACAAGCAAGAAATGTTAATGGGCAATGATATCCCCACATTGAAATTGTCTACAGTGTCACAAAAAAAAAAAAAAAAAAGGTGTAAACTTTACTTGCATTGTTTTTCTTTGTGATTTTTTTTTTGTGATTAAATGTAAGTTATTTAAGTGAAGCATGTTTGTGTAGGCATATTTATTTTATTTCTTTTATATGAAGAGTTCAGATGCAAAAACCTTTAAGTGCCATCTGGAAATTTCTTCTACAATGAGAATTGTGTTGAATTATATTGAAACTTCTGTTTTTATTTTCCAAAACAACTAACCACAGTTATGGGGTCAGAAAAAAATATATCATTTTTTAAACATTTTTTTTATACTTTAAATGAGGAAAATAAGCATGCGCTATGGATGTTTGTTTGTATACAACATACTTTGAAGAAATTCTGTGAATTAAGCTGCACAACCCCAAAGAAATAATGCTAATCAAAAGGAAAAGAGTTGGCTCACTATAGAACAAAAAAGATTGATTTGATTTGATTTGATTTGACATTCTTGCATTTATGAGGAAAAAGCTCTGTTATGTATGTGACACCCCTCAGTTATGGATGTGACGGATGTGAAATTGGTGCATGTGTGACTTTGGTAAATCAAATATAATAATTTAGAAACATTGACGGAGACATTTTTGAGTAATTGTTTTTGGTCACATCCATAACGCAATCTTATTATCTTAATTTAAAAAATATAAAATGTTTAAAGAATTATATATTTTTTTCTCATCCCATAACTGTGGTTAGTGGTTTTGGAAAATATAAACAGATGCTTCGATATTTATAATAGTTGAATTTATGTTTTGAGATTTTAAGGTTTTGAGACTGGAATTGCTCTATTCTTTAAATGTTTGGCTTAAGATATATTCAAATTAAAAATTGATATATAGCTGTGGAAAAAAGTTAAGAGATAAACTGGAAATTCTATACATTTTTGATACAGTACTGTAAAATACAGGTCTACACAAAAAAAAACTTAGAAAAGGTTTTGCTATTTTGGTGAAAAAGCACAGGGATCTTTTTTTCTCAAATGAATTTTCTCATTTATTCATAGAGAACATTATTCCAAAAATGAACAGCGCTAGTAACTGGTGCTCTCAATCCTTAAAATATTTTAATTTAAAATCAATTAAAATGAGAAGACCGAAAAATAAATAGTTTTGTTGCTTTTTGTCCACCCACTTCCAAAGTCTGAAAAACAACCACTTGTGTTGAAAAAAAAAAAAACTACCCATTCACTTTTCAATCAACTTGACCATGAAGTTCCTTTTATGCCTAACTACCCCTTTAACAGGTCTAAGCTAGTACCACTCAAAAGATCCTTACTACTTCAGCAAAGCTTTGGAGAAAGAAAAAAAAAACAACTGCAACCCAATTATTTCCCCTTATCTCAACAACCCAAGAGTGCAAAGACTGAAAACAGAAGCACCTTCAGATATCCAACTGCCTTCGGTGTAATCCCTCTATCCCCACTCTCCTGTCTCCAACATGCTTGCACAGTGTTCTCCGTATCAACCATAAGCTCCAATGAAAGTGCATCACAGTGTTTTTCACCGTAGTTTGCTGCTGGTGCTGTTGGTGTGGGCATGCTGTGTCAGCATGTTGTGCCGTAATGAGGCTGAACAACTACACAGAACCTATCACCAACCATTCAGCCGCCAGTGTTCATAAAGCGCTGCCTCAAGTAATTACTCCTTCAGCACTCTGGTCTGCTCACCTGGCTTTCACTGTATTCGCACACCTTACTCGCCACTCTCACATAAAGAGAAAAGATTGACTCAATATTTGCTGTTTATGTTTTAAATGTGTGACCTGCAAATATTATAACTCAGAGGACGAGTTGCTTTTAGTTGTTTTTCTCAACATGCCCTATTATTTACACTATAAGATGCATAAAAGGAAATACGTATCATTAAGTAACAGGTCAAATAATCTAGTTCATCTTTATGCCCATGTGGTAGAGGTTTTGTAAAACGCTGGGGAAAAGGAACAGGACACAGATAGCTTCGGTAAAGACATTGGTATAGACAATGACGTGAGAAGATACAATATAATATAATATTATGACAATATAATCAACCATTTTCCACAATATAACATATGTTGGCTCTGCACTAATTAAGTCTACAAAATGATATTAAACATATATACAACCCTTTAAAAGTTTAGGGTTTAATGTTTAAAAATTAAATTTAAAGAAAAAATAAATAAATAAACATAAAAATTATATATGAGTACATCCCTCACAAATCTCTCATTTACATTAATATTTTATGTATGCAGCTTTACAATATTATTAGTCAGTACTGAAGCCAAATGTGGAGCTAATCTAACAAAATAACTTGATAATGGTAATGATAATGGTCCAAAATTAGTACACCCAAATTTATATTAGGGAAAAATATTAAATACATTTTTATATATATAAAAAAAAGAGCAACATTCAAGGGAAACAAAATATTTTTATATTGTTCCCCAATATTTAACATACATTTAAATGTATTATGTTTCTATTTCCGAAGATGTTCGATGAGTAAAATATTTTTTTTATAAATATATCTGTTTAATAAATTAGTTTTTGTTCAAATGCACCAATGTATACTACCTCTATTCACTGAGAAATGGATAAAATGTTCATTTTTAAAATGTGGTGTACTCTATGTTGAGCACTGTACAGTGCATCCGGAAAGTATTCATAGCGCTTCACTTTTTCCAGATTTTTTTCTGTCACAGCCTTATTCCAAAATGGAAAAATTAAAATTCATTTATTTCTTCAAAATTCTACACACAATACCCCATAACGACAATGTGAAAGAAGATTTTTTGAAATTGTTGCAAATTTATTAAAAAATAAAAGGGAGGGTTAGAGAAAAATGTCTGCTGCTCTGCAAGTTCCAATGAGCACAGTGGCCTCCGTCATCCGTAAGTGGAAGATGTTTGGAACCACCAGGACTCTTCCTAGAGCTGGCCAGCCATCTAAGCTGAGTGTTTGGTGGAAAAGGGCCTTAGTCAGGGAGGTGATCAATAACCTGATGAAAAAATTCCCAAAGACAGGTGTGCCAAGCTTGTGGTATCATATTTAAAAAGCTCTAATTGCTGCCAAAGGTGCATCAACAAAGTATTGAGCAAAGGCTGTGAATACTTAATGTCATGTGATTTCTCAGGTTTTTTATTTTTGATAGATTTGTAACAATTTCAAAAAATCTTTTCACATTGTCATTATGGGGTATTGTGTGTAGAATTTTGAGGAAATAAATGGATTTAATTCCTTTTGGAATAAGGCTGTAAATAAAAAAAATGTGGAAAAGGTGACGCGCTATGAATACTTTCTGGGAGCCCTGTATATTTATATATCAGTAATGTTGTAAAAAGCTAATATAGATGTTTTTAAATTATATTTAAAAATGTGTTATTGAATTTTCACAGACTTTTCAGTATGCATTGGAAGTCAATCTAATATTTTGACAATGTAATAAATGATTAGAGACAGACACGGATGATGGTGAAATACAGCTCATTAGTCAAAAATACCAAGTTTATTTGATGTATTTGTGGTGAAGTTAATTCAAGTCTTTCTGAAACGATGAGTCACACACAAATGGCGTTTGCAGTACACACGCAAATTAGCATTTACTGACACCATGCGGCTGTCGTGATTATAGCGGTTAAGAATTAGATAGTGATTTTACTGTCTTTATTACAAACATGCTTTTTTTAAAAAAAAAAGCTTTAAACTTCTAAAACCTATAAAAATCACAGTTTCAACAAATATTTGAATCCCAGTTTATTTGCAAACAAATGTTCTGTGGACATGTGTGTACATGTTATTATAGAAACATGGCGCCTGTCAATCAATTCGGTGAGCGGAGAAAACCGAGAAAACTCAGAATCACTGGGATTTGGATCATATTTTCAACGTCAGTTAATTTTATTGTGGGTTTTATCACTCCAATATGACAGTGAACACACTATACCTACACAGGTCTGTCCAAACAGCTTACAAAAGTTCATTTTCATCATACAGTAAGTGCCCTTTAACATTTATGCCATTTTCACATAACCACAAAACTCTCTTACAAATGTCTTACCAATAACCAGTAATGGCCATGAGCCTTAAAATAATATCTTATAACAATAAAAATTACCTCATAATTTCACTTTATAAAGCACATTCTTGTGGTTAAAAATGTAATTAATTATTATTTCCAATTACCAAATGCATCTGTGTTTTTGTTTTAATTATGTTTTTAGTGCCGGTCAACCCAAAATTCTACACAACGTTGACAACTTTCTCAATTTTAAATGTACTATATTGGCTAATTTGAAAATCCTTTCAGATAATCAAAAGAGCAAGGTATTTCCAACACATTTCATCATATTTAAATCTAGTCTACCAAAATGGCACAAGAAATAAATTCCAATTTAGGAGCCAGTCTCTTATCATATCATGTCCGAAACATTGCTCTGTCTTAGCATAATTCAATGTTATCATTACACTGTAAAACAAGAACTACTCAAACTGTCTGCTTGTGAGGTGTATATATAAACTAATGCCGTGGGTGAATGCAGACAGAATGCATGAGGAAACAAGACAACGATACAGAATGAGTGGGGGGAAAAAAAATGCTAAAAGACGAGGATGGCATAAATTTAGCTGAAAAATAAACCAAGCATGGCCGTTTAATTGGCCCCTCTAACTTGGCCTGTCCCAAATCTCAAGGGAGCCAGCAAGTTCCTCATCTGGACAGCCATCAGAGAGAGAGAGAGAGAAAGAGAGAAAACTGAAGCTCAGTCGAGCTGGAAAACGTCTGATTTACTCTTCACAGGCACTGGCAAATGTTCACATGCTAATGTAACATTTATATGTTCGTTCTCTCCTGCAACCAAAGAGGAGGCTATTGCTAGTCACATCAGACAGAGACAAGCAGTCAGTTTCAGTTCACATAAAGAAACAATTTCAGATATTTCTCTAGAGTGATCAGACTTGTTGTTTTCACCTGGCGAATGATAGAACAGGCTGAGAAAACAAGCATCTCAAAGACTTACTCTGAAGGAATGAGCCAGAAAAAAAACACCAATAGTCGGAACCAAACACAACAGCTCTGGTGGCAATATTTCCACAGACAAGCGTCACTCAGATTTACGACTGTTACTGCCATTTATCTTTGCTCGGTGTCTTCAAGAACACCGGGCATGTCGTGGATGTGAGAAATCATTCCTGACTCTCGAATGTTCAACCAAACAATGTTTTGCAGCGGTGAACCACTAGCAGATTTATCTGTAGTGAGTTCTGAGGTATTGGTCTGATTGGGTTTCATTGCTTGCCGAGTTCCCCCCATTCAATTCCCAGAATCCTTCTCAAATCCTGTAATCTTAAGACACCTAATGCATTTCTTTCCTGTTTTCTCTCAATCGACTGAGACTAAAAAGAAAAATGGCTTCATTGATGATAAAAGGCAACTTTTCAACCAATCTTGACTCGATATGTGGACGCTATAACAACACTTGATTGATTTTGACAATGAATAATGAATATTTTTGAGTACATTTATTAGATTATTAAATTTTGGTTATTTTAATAATGTGTACGCAACACTCTCATTAAATAAATGGTATCAAATTAAACTCAGACCTCAGAATTTCTCAACAACAAGAGCAAAACATTTGCAAATATGATTGTTGCGATAGTAACTGAAAAGTGTGGGTCAGTTTCTCCAGTTCCTTTGGTGCCTGGTCAATTACAGCCATTTCCTTATGAAGAACCTGCGAGGCTGCAAAAGTAAATCTCACTTTTATGAATATTTAATGTAAATTACCTTGTATTTCTGTTGACTTCTGGCCCTAATGGAGCCTAAAACTCTGCCATTGTGTTGTCCATGATGAAATGGGAGTTCCTATTCCGACTGTGAATAAAAGGAGTCAGGCTGAATTGGCATTCAAGTGTCCCAAACATTATCTTTCAGCTGGCATAAACTCATTCTCGCTTTTCCAAAGGCAAGGCGGATCAGATTCCTGACTTCATTAGTTATTCATTGCTTCTGATGTCCAAGCAGCTGGTCAATCATGAAGAATATGTCACGGATCACTAAACTATCTGTGCAGCATGATGTAACCAGAATGATTATGATGGCTGGAAGAAAATCCCATCTCACTTTATACTAAGAGCAGCAATTTATATACAGTGTCTGGCATTGCCTTCAAATCATTCAAGAACATATTATTACAAGAATAATATATAGAAGTATGAAAGGATAAAAAAAAGCTAGGATAACATAAAAAGGAAGGAAGATGCTAATACATAGATATATACATAGATTCAACAAGGTACTGGAAATATTCCTCAGAGATTTTGGTCCATATTGACATGATAGCATCACGCAGTTGCTGCAGATTTGTCGTCTGCACATCCATGATGCGAATCTCCCGTTCCACCACATTCCAAAAGTGCTCTATTGGATTGAGCTCTGGTGACTGTGGAGGCCATTGTAGTACAGTGAACTCATTGTCATGTTCAAGAAACCAGTCTGAGATGATTCACGCTTTATGACATGGCGCGCTATCCTGCTGGAAGTAGCCATCAGAAGATGAGTACACTGTGGTCATAAAGGGCTGGACATGGTCAGCAACAATACTCAGGTAGACTGTGGCATTGAAACTATGCTCAATTGGTACTAATGTGCCCAAATTGTGCCAAGAAAATATCACCCACACCATTACACCACCACCAGCCTGAACCGTTGATACAAGGTAGGATGGAACTATGCTTTCATGTTGTTGATGCTAAATTCTGACCCTACCATCCCAATGTCGCAGCCGAAATCGAAATTCATCAGACCAGGCAACGTTTTTCCAATCTTCTATTGTCCAATTTTGGTGAGCCTGTGTGAACTGTAGCTTCAGTTTCCTGTTCTTAGCTGACAGGAGTGGCACTTCTGCTGCTGTAGCCCATCCGCCTCAAGGTTGGACGTGTTGTGTGTTCAGAGATGCTCTTCTGCATACCTCGGTTGTAACAAGTGGTTATTTGAGTTACTGTTGCCTTTCTATCAGCTTGAACCAGTCTGGCTATTCTCCTCTGACCTTTGGCATTAACAAGGCATTTGGGCCCACAGAACTGCCGCTCACTGGATATTTTTTCTTTTTCGGACCATTCTCTGTAAACCCTAGAGATGGTTGTGCGTGAACATCCCAGTAGATCAGCAGTTCCGGAAATACTCAGACCAACTCATCTGGCACCAACAACCATGCCACGTTGAAAGTCACTTAGATGACCTTACTTCCCCATTCTGATGCTCAGTTTGAACTGCAGCAGATCGTCTTGACCATGTCTACATGCCTAAATGCATAGTTTTGCTGTCATGTGATTGGCTAATTAGAAATTTGTTTGTTTGTTGTTGGAATAAAGTGGCCGGTGAGTGTAAATAGACTTTAGACTTTAAAAATGTGTTTTATTTAAAAGGATACTTTACAAATTGTGCCTATTTGAAAATGTGTTTTGATGAATTCAGAGATGGCCATTCTGAGGTCTAACTGCCGAGAGCATCCTTATGATAATCACTTATTCTGAAGTCTGATGTATGTCTCTGCTGAGCGATACAAATTGGTTTAGGTATATCCAATGGCAATACTTAGTCACAATTATCTGTTAATGTAGATTTATGAATTCTGTCCAAACTGAGCTATTCATTTCTTCTAGTGATATTATCCTTAATAAATCGCAATATGTATCGTAGAAAAATATATTAATCGCAATGTCAGTTTTTTTCCCCCAACATCGTGCAGCTCTTATAAGAATTATTAAGAATAGGACAGAAATACGAATATACTTACACACACTCATGCATAATCTTCATCAGCCGTAATGTCTCCACTATCTGATAAAATTACTATTCAAATGTCTGCAGCGATCAACTCAAGTGTCACAGTGGTGTGAAAAACTCAAAGGTATGAGATTTTACCAGAGCAAGAAAAATCCATTAGACTCATCAAACTCTTATGCTTTCCCCTAAAGCCTTTCTCAGAGCAGTGTGAACGACAAAAAGGATTAAACTTTAATTATGGAGTCACACTCCATTCTACCTCAAGGCTTTAGACCAGACCTACACCTCTCTCTCTCTCTCTCTCTTCATCTCTCTTTCACCCTCTCTCTATTGGCACTGCAGTACAAAATATGTTAATATGCTGAAATATGAGAGCGCTGGACAGAACATCTCTTCAGGTTTGGCTCTCCAGGAGCACAGATGAATCTAATCAAGGAGGAGGACAACAGATGGATGAGGATACCACGCTCGGTGGTAAAATCCTGAGAAAAGTGAACAGAGATACTTATAACTCTGGGAGGAGAACGTAATTAGAAATTATAGATGTAGGTGTTTCAAAGAAATGTAGGAGTTTTCTATGCCACTTTCCGATGAGGAGCACTTGATTATGAGTCATGGCTGAAGAAAAAGGGGAGAAAAAACAACAACATTTGCTTTAATGTGCCGTTGTAGCTGTGGGGATCTACACCGCCGGTTTTCTTAGGGGTGTAATGAAAACACACAAATAGGCCACAATCGTTACAGATTTGTCAGCAACCTCTGTCCTGACTTATGTTATAGCCCGATGCCCGGAAACCTGGTACAATAAGATTCAATAAAATTCCTCCATTAAATCTGAGTTAAGACAAAGTGGCAGGAGGGTAAGCCAAGCACGGTCAGCTAGACTGATTATATTACAATGTAATCATTGTGGTTTAAATCAATCACTCCCCGCTTGATGAGTTCAATTACTTTGTCCATATATTTGTATGATATTGCTTAGCTGGAAATTACACATTTAGTAAATTCAAGCCGACAGCCAGACAGTGTCTTATTAAATCAGCGAGAGAGCAATTATTTATTAGCTTTGAAGGACAAAGAGAACAATAAAAACTAAATTCTCATGCAAAAAAAAAAATAAATCACTGCCACAATATGAAGATGTTTTGTATGGTTGCTAGGGTGTCTTCTGTGGTTGCTAGATTGTTTCACAGTCAACCAAGTTGAAGAGGAGACGTCTGTTTAATATGGTCCCTAGAGATGATTCTGGTCTTTTTTTAATGTCTAAAGAGGGTCCCACACAGCACGTAGCGCTACATCTTTAAAATGCTACAAACTGTTTTCTATGAGTGTATGTACACCGGTGGCGTCTGACAGTGGTTATGTGACTCATGAAACTGTTCAAATTCCTGCCGCACTACAGAGCAATATCTACATAGTTTCAAATTAAATAACGTTATATTTGCTTATAGAATGTGCGCATATAGAATGTGCACATACTAGCCATGAGGCGATAACCGGTTTCAAGGTTTACCGTGGTTTGGAAAAGTCAAGGTTTTAAGTGAAGTTTATTCATAAACTAATTTCGAGAGGATCACGTGCTTGTGATTTACCACAGCTGGTCTTCCATTAAACTAATCATGATCTCCCAATCATATGATTCCCTATTTACTATAAATAACCACAGTTTCAGTACACAGTTATCTTCGTATGGAAGAAACCCCCCTTTTCTCCCCCTTCTCCTCCTTTTCATAGATCGGGCGGCACGGCGGCCCAGTGGTTAGCACTGTTGCCCCACAGCAAGAACACTGCCAGCCCTGGTCCTCGCCAGGATGGTGGGTGTTTCTGTGCGGAGTTTGTATATTCTCCCCGTGTCCGCGTGGGTTTCCCCCGGGTCCTCCGGTTTCCTCCCACCCGCAAAGATATACTTAATTCACAACAGACTTAGGCAATGGATACAACTGTCTAACTCCCTTTCTCCTCAAGAGTTTCCTTAGCTATTGAAGCTGGGGAGTTTGAGAGCTACCTAAGCTTAAGCTCTCCTCTCGCTCTACGAACGGAGGGGAGCCCTGGGCTTGAGGATCCCTTAAGCTCAGGGCTCTCTCCCGGGACAGCATGCCAAACAAGCTTATGTTAAATCATCAGCTAAGTGTGAACTCTTGAATACCGCTAAAATATTTTGTTATACCGTTCCTAAGGTATATGTCAATTTTTTTTTGTGTTGTAAAGAAATCTGTGTTTTTAAAACTAATGAAGAGAGCAGATGTCAATAATTTATTTTAACGAATTAGTCTGACATGTTTACTGTTCCAAAATATTCATAATGTTTCTTATAATAAAATTAATTGTGTTCAATAAGGAAAAAAAGTTTAGTTTTTTTGTTTGTTTTTTACCCAGACATTTAAAAAGAATATATTTTAGAGCACTAATCACAATACCGTGATACTGTGGTATTTTTATTCAAGGTTATCATACCCTCAGAAACTTATACCGGCCCATGCCAGGAGCACTGTGAGAGATACCTTGAGCTGTCACAGCACTGCATTCTTCTAGACTGGTGTGTGACCGGCTTAAGGCTTGTTTTGGGTTGGTTGTTTAGACAAGTAATAAAGCTGTCCCCAGAAACTTAATTCTTATGAGTTTTACACTGCAAGTGTTAACTCCAAGGTTTTGTCATTCAAATCTCTTAATCCCAGGTAAATGTTTCACACATTTAGAAGCAGTATATGGACAGGATTTATATTACATAAAGAGGGTAAAGTAATGGTAAAGTAATTATTACCGGAATGATTTTATTTCCAATGTGTTATTTCAGCATTAAATATACTGGCAAAAAATAAATATCAAGATTTGTATTTATGCTCTATATATTTTGGCTTTCATTTATACAGAGTTATTGGTTAGCAATATTAAAAAATACTCATATCGGTGAATCCGTTACAGCAATAAATATCCCAATCAAAATGAAAGTCAAAAGTTCTTGAGGCACAAAAGTCTTAAAGCTGCAGATAAGTGCTTATTTTCAACCGATGACAGGGAGGTGGCTGTAATGCATAAATTACGTTACTACTCCTCCTTTTGCTATTTGTCTATTTTCCATTAATATAACGGCCACCCCATGGAGAAATTAATTACTCTGTCTACCTCCATAAAACTACAATTAATTGTAATGAGTTAATGTAAATGCCAGAGATATGAGGCTGATTACTGTACTTAGGCTAAATACCTACACAGATATCAAAAATAACCTAGAAGGAGTTGGGGACGCACATTCTTAAACGCCGCTGATTGGCCATTGTGTTCACGTTCGTAGATCAGTGGATCCATCGGTGGACCACTAATATGTCAGCTCATTGACAGACCAGCTGATCGACGCGACTTTTGAAGTGCCCCAGAGTCTGTGTATCTGTGTTTGCACTAGGTGAACGGCAGTGAACCGATGACCTTCATTGCCAATTACAGTAATTTCTGTTGGGCACGTGAACACAATGGCCAATCAGCATGGCCGACTATCTTTGAGGTACCCGAATGGCAGCCAGTCTGAAGAGGGGGAAGTTGGTGTGATGAGGTGACTTGTCCCTGGGCGATAAGTGCTCTTAAACATCAAACACATTCACTTACCCAAGTAATCCATAAAAGCCTGAGGCGATTTCGCCATCTTGATCCATAACGCATGCTATCACAAACGCACGCACATATACACGTTGTCAGAATGTGTAATGTTTTCGGTTTGTCTGCGTCTAAGTGTTGACAGTTGTTATTTGTTTCATATTTTCCTGTTGTTTGGCATCCATGTGTCTCTGTTTGACCGGCTGATGGAAGAGAATCCAGAAAGACAGACGAAACAGAGCGCCTCCCAGTGGCCTGGCTAAATAGTGCAGTTCGCTGTGGATCGCTCCAGAGCAACCGGATGCCGACTTGTCCATTGTCTTTTGTAAAACGGGAGGGATGTGTTTATACTTATCTTCATTTATGTACATATTTCTGTTTTTATCTTTATATGTTCAAATATTTTAGTTTACTTTGACTAGTTTGGTGTCTAATGTGTTTTAAACAGTGAACTTATGAACATATACAGATGTTTAAACGTACCTTTTAATAAGTGTATGTTGGCTTATGTCAAAGGGGCATAGGTTCACCTTTAAAAGGCAGCCCCAAACGTCAATTCACTGTCAGTTAACCTGGCGAACGAGCAAGCTACTGTGATGCCGTAAGCAATTTGTGACTTGTCTGTGTATAATAGTGTGGTTGTACATGTATCGTTTGTTTGTTTGCCGTTTATTTGTTCTTTTATTTTTGCCTATTTTGTGACTTTGCTGGGTTTTTGGGTTATTTTGGTTTTCACTCACGAACCCACTACGAGCCTTCCTGGTTCATCAACTTCACAGCATTTTTTAGAAACGTGCTCAAGAGAACTCAAATTGTAGTAAGAAATGGATGTTTTTTACCGATTGGTACTGAACACGATACTTTTGACAACCCTAAAACAACATTGACACTGCAAATATGCACATAGCAATTTATCCCAGGTAATAGTTTAGTATGTCAGCGTATGCAAACTCAGGATTAACTGTTAACCCACAGTAAATAATGAGCAGTCAGTATGAAACCTAAGGCAAGATAACCTACGATTCCAGTTACCCAGGGTACAAAATCACTGGGGCTTAAAAATTTCAAGTGTGAAAACCTTAAAACAGTATGAGCGACAACAATTCACTCAGTGAACACTACTACTCACAAAATGAACAGATTATGCATACATAAAGTGCTCAATTGCAGTTGCATAACTCAAAAAAATGAATTAAATCATTAATTCACCATAACATGAAAGCTAAATGAAGACTTCAATATAAATGAAACTGTCAAAGAAACACTTGAAACATCAAAATGCACAAAGAACAGAGAGGCGTCTGTCTGAGCTTCACTCAAGTGTGCAGAGCTCCACTGAAGCTGTCAGGAATTTACTCAAATGAACTTTATCCATCCCTTCACCATGTCACAACAAAGTCGGTATCAATAATTCATCTGACTGCTTAACTCTCACTTCAGTTACGAACTCAGATCTTGTTAGCTGGTCTGGCTTTAGGTCTTTTTTACTATATACTCTCGATGTAGCTGCTGTGGGTTATGGAGGAGATCATTTGAATATATCTGCATGAGTGTCTCCTTCAAATAAGCGGGGCGAGTGTGGGAATGTTCCCGTGAGACAGGAGATTTGACAGGCGAGTTCTGTCCCAGGCCCCCTGAGCTGTTTCTTTTTAAACATTTTGTCACAAACATGGTCAGTCCTCTTAATCCTTCTGGTTTGCATCTACATCTCCAAAAATATATTTAAACAGCCCCAAGCTGTCAGAAAGCATATCAGTGAGACAGCAGTAAAAATAAGGAAAACAGAGAGAAGCTAAAGACCGAAAGTAGGGGCAAGACATGCCAGGAATATCTCTACTGCCATAAGAATGATATGAAGACTTCTAGTAAACATAAAACACATCCTCAAACTCTTATTCGGAAAAGTAACAGCAGGGACCAAACACTCAACAGGTCAAGTGATTAATATACCTTGCCTGGCCAAAAAAATTGCTATTTAGATTTAAGTAGGCGAATACATAAGAGTCTATGATTGGTGATTAGTTATGTTTTGACTCGTTTTATGTTTTCCAACAATTGCTTTAACCCTAAATGATGTGATGCGCTACTTTTTATTTGTTAATCACTGCAGAAGATCTATCTTGCGGCCATATTCCAGGATGACAATGGAAAGATTCAGTGGACTGAAACTGTGAAAGAAAACTTCAGTTTTACACATTAATTGGCCACCGACTGACCTGAACCCAGCTGAACATCTTTGAGATGTGCTGAAATAGACTTACAGAATGGTTCGCCACAGGGTCTATTTTCATTCCAAGACAGTACAAGACATCATCCAAAAAAAACTAATGCAACTTTTGGTAAAAATAAACAAATGCACACCGTAATGTAAGCTAAAGAAGGTCTAACACAATATTCCTCTTGTTTTAAAATAAGGAAATATAATATAATATAATATAATATAATATAATATAATATAATATAATATAATATAATATAATATAATATAATATAATATAATATAATACAATGTAATGTAATGTAATGTAATATAATATAATATAATACAGGGTGGGCCATTTAAATGGATACACCTTAGTAAAATGGGAATGGTTTCCTGAATATAGTTTCCTGAAAAGTTGATTGGTCATCGTGGGCCAGTTGAATAGCCCCCAAGGTCTCCCGATCTGACCCCCTTAGACTTTTATCTTTGGGGTCATCTGAAGGCTATTATCTATGTAATTTATTAAGGTGTATCCATATAAATGGCCCACCCTGTATAATATAATATAATATAATATAATATAATATAATATAATATAATATAATATAATATAATATAATATAATATAATATAATATAATATAATATAATATAATATAATATAATATATGAGCAATATCACACTCGTAGCAGCTGCTACGAGTGTGATATTGCGTTTATACAACAGTTCGACAGCATAATCGTGTGTGTGTGTGTGTGTGTGTCTGTCTGTCTGTCTGTCTGTCTGTCTGTCTATCTATCTATCTATCTATCTATCTATCTATCTATCTATCTATCTATCTATCTATCTATCTATCTATCTATCTATCTATATATATATATATATATATATATATATATATATATATATATATATATATACACAGTTGAAGTCAGAATTATTAGCCCCCCTGAATTATTAGCCCCCCTGTATATTTTTTGCCCCAATTTCTGTTTACCAGGGCAACGATTTTTTCAACATATTTCTAAACATAATAGTTTTAATAACTCATTATTAATAACTGATTTATTTTATCTTTGCCTAGATAACAGTAAATAATATTTTACTAGTTGTTTTTAAGACACTATACAGCTTAAAGTGGCATTTAAAGGCTTAACTAGGTTAATTAGGGTAACTAGGCAGGTTAGGGTAATTAGGCAAGTTATTGTATAACAGTGGTTTGTTCTGTAGACTATCGAAAAAATATATACTGTAGCTTAAAGGGGCTAATAATTTTGACCTTAAAATGGGTTTTAAAAAATTAAAAACTGCTTTTATTCTAGCCGAAATAAATCAAATAACTTTCTCCAGAAGAAAAAAATATTATCAGACATACTGTGAAAGTTTCCTTGCTCTGTTAAACATCATTTGGGAGATATTTAAAAAATAAAAAATAAAATCAAAGAAGGGTTAATAATTCTGACTTATATATATATATAAATAAATAAATAAATAAATCCAACACAAGACTCTAAAAAACTCTTTTGGATGAGGAACTACTTTCTTCCATTAGTATTTGAATGATTCTCCTGCATAATATCTAAAGTGATGACAAAACAGTTGATTTTGCTGACATTTTGAGATTATAAGGCTGAACAGCATGACATGTCATCAATCTACAGAGATTTCCCAGTATTTCTCTGTTGCAATTGGGAGATCACAATGATTAATGCCGAAAAAGCCAAAGCAGCGCAATCACTACCAAATCACTGTTGTGTTTGTGATAAGAAAAAATGCTAACCACATGCGGTCATTTCTTATTACTAAACTAGTCTGCAGTAACGAAAACAGGAGACTCATTAGAAACAAACAGACGGCCAACCAAAAAGTAACTCAGGATTATACAAAGTGTGGCCAATACAAAATACATACATTCCTGATATGAGAGTCCCATCTCATACTCAATACACTACAATTATATGGTATAAATACAGCACTACAACATACAAAACAACCGTCTTTGCTCTGCTCAAAGACAGGCTATCGGCCGCCCACACACTATCTCTCAAAAATTATAAATATTTAAAATAGACACTATCCTTATAAATAATCTGTATAGTTGCAATCTAACCAATGACATTCTCGACTACAAAAGCCTCAAAAGTACCTTATGTTGTCCATCAGCTGCAATATTTGTCAAATTGTAGAGTGTCCTCTGCTTGTCGCTGTATGTGGGCGGAGTAATACTGAGTCCTGTTATTTGCAGAATATATCAGATTTAAGAACCAGACAGAATGGTTGTATAAAATATAATATAATATAATATAATATAATATAATATAATATAATATAATATAATATAATATAATATAATATAATATAATATAATATAATATAATATAATATAATATAGGCGACGCGGTAGCCCAGTAGGTAGAAAGAAGGTCGCTGGTTCGAGCCTCGGCTGGGTCAGTTGGTGTTTCTGTGTGGAGTTTGCATGTGGATTTTCCTCCGGGTGCTCCGGTTTCCCCCACAGTCGAAAGACTTACATTACAGGTTAATTGGGTAGGCCAAAATGTCCGTAGTGTATGAGTGTGAATGAGTAAGTATGGATGTTTCCCAGAGATGGGTTGCAGCTGGAAGGGCATCCGCTGCGTAAAACATGTGCTGGATAAGTTGCTGGTTCATTCTGCTGCGGTGACCCCGGATTAATAAAGGGACTAAGCCGACAAGAAAATGAATAATATAATATAATATAGTATAATATAATATAATATAATATAATATAATATAATATAATATAATATAATATAATATAATATAATATAATATAATATAATATAATATAATATAATATAATATAATGAATATCCTTTATTTAAAAGATAAATAAATAAACAAATAAATAAATAAACAAATAAATAAAGCATGAGATTTAACAGCCCTCTGACATTGAATAAGCCGGATCAGACATGCACAGTGGAAACATCAAGCAATGCTAAGACAAATGATGTGTGTGAGCAATAAAGTACTGTCTATTAAAACCAAATTGCTGAACCTCATCTTATAGGCTCAAAATCACTTAAGACTCACTCAACTTCGACAGCAGTATAACTATTAGCCCGTTAATAAAATCCCAGCATGCATCAATGTTAATGAATCTATCAAGTAGCTCAATGAACTGTAACTAAACATAAACAAATGAAAGCGCAAATGCAGACTCCAGATCGTATCTGTTTTTATATTTAGCTTTCATTTCTCCCTGAATATATGCAGTTTTTTTTTTTTGTTTTTTACAGATTGAATAATGGGTATAATTAGGACTGCAAGACATATGTTGATTGGCACAGGCAGTCTAATGCTGATTTAATGTGATTGTTATGACACACCTCATTCATCTTGATATGGTTGCTGAAGCGGTGAATGATGCTTTGATATATTGGGTTCGAGATATATTATCATAAAGAATCGTGTTTAGATGACTGGTATAGGCAATTTATCTTTGTTGGCCATGAATTGTCTCTTTGCATGAAATTTAGCGCCACAGCTCTGAATGTTACGGTAAGAGGAGTAATTTAACAAGTGGTCCTTAAGCATGGCTGACACACAGCGAGAAAAAAAGTCACTTTCAAACTGCTACAGCTGCCATCGATTGACCCTAGTGAGCAAAAGTGGAAAACAGAACAGATTGTTCTCACACAAACATCTTGAAACAAAAATCACGTCTGATAGGAGAGTAGCTCCACAGTCTTCCAAATCGACAAAAATGAAATATCTGTGTGTATGGCTAGCTGTTTTAACATTTAATCTGTAAACCATAATACCTAGAGCACCTATTTTAAATGGCTAGAGAATACCCACAACACACTGTGAGAGTTTGCACTCCAAATCAATTTCCACGAAGATGACATCCACTGCAAAATACAGGAAATTTGTTTATTTTTAAACAAATTCTTTTTAAATAATTGATGTTTGTATCCAGAAATCAATATAAGTTGTATAATTAATAATAGGCAGTCCAATAAGAGTTATTGAAGAGATATCGAGAACCCATAAAAGGGTCTGACCACGAAGTTCATTTAATTTTTATCAATCAACAAAGCACAAACAACACAGCATCCCATCCATTCCATTCATTTACTCACTCATTTTCATTCACCTCCTATAAGTGGACAAACTTCATCATATGACACACGGCAGCCATGATCATTTATGGATATATATAAGGGTTTTTTCTTTTCTGCAAATATTGACCAACATCTTAATTTTTTGGTGAATTATCTCATATTACGATTCTCAAATAGGTGTAAGCACATGTACTTGCTGTTTATAATCTTTGCTTAAAGGTGCAGTATGTAAGTTTGACACCCAGTGGTTGAACTAGGTATTGCACACCTGGTTTGAAACACATGCAATCACAGGTTGCCAGATTGACGACACCAACAGTAGTGTGCCTGACTGTCGAGCCTAAAGGCTGATTTAGGCCGTGTTCTAAATAGAAGCAACGGCACGTGATAGAAGGAATATTTTCCAGTTTTTGTTCTAACCATAGACTGTAAAAGATATGGACGTAGTATCCGTGACGTCACCATTAAGTTTCTGAACACTGCAAAAGAAGTTACAAGTAGGCGCGGCCAACCGTCGCCATTTTGTTAGCGCGTCATTGCACCAGAAGCGGGATACCAAATAAGGGCAAAAAGGCGGAGAGTGAGCGGAGCTGCAGACGCATGCTGGATTCTCAGCATTTTGCTTAGACCGGCTTAGACAGACTTTTTACTTCGGAAGAACGCTTAATACTTCATTACCTGTGACTCGTTTGTGTTCTGACCACACATGCTTGGTTGTACACTATATCAATAAAGTGTTTAGACTTTTAAAAACACTGCTGTAATACATTGAGCCACTAAACATTGTTCTTATGACGTTTTTCAACAGGAGGAAAACGCAAATTACTATCAAACACTTCAGATATAGTCTGTGTTAGTAAATGCAAGACTATTTCCAGGCATAACACTGTATGACAACGCTTCAGATGACTGTTTTATAGCCTACAGCTAATCAATCTGTCAGATTCTGGAGTGCATTACAGGTCTAAAGAACATTTAAATCATAAATGATCTTAAATAAAACAAATAAATTCATAGATAAAGTATATAAGTATATAGTTTCACTCACCTGGGAAATGGAGGCAACTTGAATGGTTTGTAAGCACAATTAAGTCCACACAGCATGCCATATCATATGATAATTGCAGGAAATAATAACAAAAGGCAAATGACTGTGTAAAGAAACATTAACCAAAACAAAAATATGATGTATATGCCGAGCTCAGCAGCTAATTCGCCAGAATCAGCTGAGGTGACGAGACAGCGACCAGCGAGGGCTAGCTGTCACTCAAGTGGCCACGCCCTTAATAATGCAGACTTAAATGAAACGGATGAGTTATAAAAAAATTCACCCCCTCACAGTTGACATGAAGGGTAATCATAGCTATATGCACCAAAGCCATCTTTTGTACCAGGCTGTATATATGTTTTTATCAGCTGTAAAAATGGCCAATTTACCAATGCAGTAAGAAAGCACTTGGACTTCCTGGAGCCAGCCCCCCAAGGCGAGTCGATGAATTGCAGTTTTAGTTACTGTCGTATTGGCTTCCCGAGTGAGAGGGGGAGGTTGCCGCTTGGTCCCAACCAACACCTGAAATATATATTTTAGAAATGGCTTCTATTTCTCGCAGCTGAACAACAGAAAACTATGACAATGATCACCTCAGGTACACCTCATGTGCTTTATTCAGTGTTAAATGCTAATAATGTGAGTTTGAATGCCATTTTACATGACACTTATTGCCATACTATTGAAAGCAGCAGCAGATAGTTCACATCAGATCTTGAAAATAAAATAAACCATTTGAAATTGAACTTTAGAACTGTGAACATATATCAGTGATTCAGCATATACATATAATAATGTTAAAGAGATTTAATATTTATTAATTCAATTTTAAACCTTACCATTTCGTTGGAGTGCAGTAAGTGCACTGTTCTGTGCTTCTGAATGGTTGCGTTTATATTTCTGTTGTGTTTCGTCTGGTGCAAACAGCCAAATTGCTCATCACTGCAAATCTCATCACGTAGCGTGTTGTTAGGACATGGAGTTACAATGTAACCTGCTCACCTAATGTTTACGTTCGTAATATTTATATTATTTGCTAATCAATAACCTCATGTGGAACTCTGAATATGAGTCTCATTTCGGAAGCTGTTACTGTCCACAGGAGGTCGCATTTTGGTCATGGATGCATACTTTGAGAGCCTTTCTGACTGACTGAATGAAATGTGCTGTTTTTCACCAAGGCAACCTGGGGTGATGAAATATAATTGGCTAAACTGGCAGTGGGTGGGTTAAATGACCAAAACAAGAACAGATGCTCCGGCATGTAACGCACATTTTCAAAGCAGAATATCTGACTTCAGCATTGTTTTTGAGACAAACAAGTATGTTCACTTAGCATGTTTCTTAAATATCTGCAAACATATTATGGTATTTTTATGCTTTAGAAAAGGCAAAAACATTACATACAGCACCTTTAATATGATCAGCTTTATAATGATAATTATTTTTGATCTATAATGGGTGCCACCATGTTATTGGAGGGATCAAAGCTGCTGGATTTACAACATGTTAAATAATCAACTTCTCCTAAACCAACGCAATCTCACGGCAATTCGTAACTTTTTTATTTAGTCGCTAATTCTTATGAATTCGTACGATCTAATTTGTACAAATTAGTACGATTTGCTCATCACCCAATAACGGTTGGGGATAGGGGTGGGGTTAGGTGTCACGCCTCCTTTTTAAAATTGTACATTTTTGTATGACTGAACTCGTACGAATTCATACGAATTAGCCACTAAACTGACAAAACGTAAAATACTTACGTTTCCTCGTGAGATCAGGCTGCCTAAACCACATAAGATAAAGTATCTGTTTAACTGAGAGAAGAATAGAGTAAACATTCTAATTAGAAAAAAACAGTGTGTATCTGATTTGAACAAAATCACTATTATAGCCATTTTCATCAACAGCCGTATTATTTTTGTATTTTTGCAAAGCATTAACAATATGTTTTGCTAGTATGTATGTGTATTTATTTGTCTCAAACCTAAAATAAAGGTTAAAATAAAATCTGTGATTCATGACAAGAGCTGCATGGCTGTTTCTCTGGCTCAGTGTAAGCCATCGCGTGAAGTAAATTTGAATTTATTAGCTGCTGTCATATCAGTCACACCGGTGTGACCGTACACTTGAGGGACCAGCCAACACAATACAGCCAATGGATACAATACAGAAAAGGTTAATGATAAACACTAACATAAGACCAAAGTGTTGGTCAAAAATGCTGTTCTACCATTGCAAAACACATAATTCAAAAGCTTCAGTTTCCATTTATTCACACACATTACACCGCCCACCAGTGCTGGGCAACATGAATCACATAAGCTCTTTAGCCAGGTAAAGTGCCACCAAGCACAGCTTCAAAATAAGCCCTCGGAGAGGACGTAATTTAAAACATAACAATTTAGTGACCTCTGAAATAACCTTAAAGGAGCCCGAGAGCCACCCCGGGAGCACAACACAAATGGCAGCATTTCTCCCAGGAGGAACAGTTCATTCTGTTGTGTGAAAATCAAACACAGTTAGACCCGCGGATCAGCGGTGGTGTGGAAATCAGAGACTATGGCGAGTCCAGGAGACCGAGTGATATGCAGAGAAGAGATTGTTCGTGTGATTGAGAGGTTGTCTTGGACTAAGCTGGAGCTCCAATTCAAACTGTGCCATGGATTACAGACAAGTGTGCCAAACAGCGCAGGCCAATTCACCTCCATAGAACACCTCATTGAGCAGCGATTTCTCCCAGCCTCCCTCTCCATTCATTTTCTCTCTCTCTTTTTGTTCTCGCACCCGAGCCGTATTCAATTTGTCCTTTTCCATTCGGTCGGCCTGATGCATACGGTTCCCCTAAGAGGCTTCCAATGAGCATAAACGGCAGTCCACATTCTATGCTCCTAATTTACTCATTCATTAAATGAGTGATAATTAGCTATGGGTAATCAGTTCAGAGGTAGGACAGAGGTATCATCCTGCACTTTCAATGCTCCATTTGTTTAGGGCCATTAGGAAGAGTTGGTTGTAGCTTGCGGTACAATTAACTCTAATGCCCTTACACTCCACAGCATATGGCAGGGAAGCTCTACAATGCTTTGGTGGTGGATAAACAGTTTCAGGTTCAAGAAAACTACTGGGTATATATCAGAGTAAATATTCAATAATGATCTGGCGCAGCGGCTCTTTAAAGAGGAGTTACCTTATTCAATATTTAATTTCATTTGACAGGAATGCTGTGAGGAATAAGTGTACAGTCTCTTCAGCAGGCTGTGGTGCTGTTTGGTGTTGATTATTCAGCATGAGACATTTGTGTTCTTTTTTTTTTAATATGGTGCAACTGCTATTGTAAATGTATGATTGTATTATTTAAATAATTTACAATAGTTTTCATCGGGGCTGCACGATTAATCGAAAAAAGATCAATCTCGATTCGACTCCCCACACAATCTTAATTGTGCATTTCTACAATTCAGCCAATAATATTTTCATGGTCAGGAGAGAAGCATAAAAGCACAAGTCCAAAAGGTGTTAAAAGATTCACATACTGTATTAATAAGGTATATCTCACCCAAAAATGTCATTTCTGTCTTTATGTAATGATGTATTTGCGGCGGCGAAATCACATGTGAGCTGACCATGAGCTGTGCATTTACCACAGAGAGGATGCGCGTGAATGAGGTCTACTTTAATGAACAGAACCTGCATAGGCTGTGAATAACAGGTTATAAAGTTGTAAATAATGTTCAGTTTGTAGCACTGAGCGATCGCTTGATAATGATTTGCAAGTCTTTTTTATTCTCAAAGTGATGGCAGCCATGACATTAAATGATCATATCGCATTTTAGAGTTATGATTATGACAAGCATTTGATGTTTTTTCTTTCACAGCAAACACAGAGAGTTGTGCATGAAAATAAAAATGTAACAGTGTGAGCATAACTACTCTAGCCTATATAACATTGAATATAATGCATGAGGGAATCTGAAAATGACAAATGTCTCATTGAAAAAGTAAAAAAAATATCTAATAATATTGTCTAATAATGGTCTAACAACATTCTGATGTAATAACTTTACTGTGCATTAGTGACCATGGTAAAGTTAGTCTATTCAAGTCCACCATTCAAAGTCTATACAAAATTTAGCATTTTAACTAACAGTAGACCTACACATAGGCATAATATTATACATTTTTTACCATATGTTTGAGAAATAACAATAATAAGACTATTCATATTAACCTTTATTTTACATCAACAAAATCGTGAGAAAATCATGATCTTGCTGTAAGCAAAAAAAAAACGTAATTCTCATTTTAGTCAAAATCGTGCAGCCCTAGTTTTCACTTACAGGTTCGGTAATAGTTTTAATGCCATATTTACAAACTACTTGCCACCAATGCAACTTTTTAATCTTTCTTTGGTTTAAATAACTATTAGTATTTACTAAATACACATTGTGAAAATAATTATCAATGAAATGGAGTGAACAGAACATATGATCCTTCAATTATCATTCTGATATGTTGACTTGGTGCTCAAGAAATATTTGAATTATTTTGTGGAAACTGATTATTTCAAAACAAAAAATAATATTAATCTGAACCTTTTGAACACACTCAACAAATCTTGTGTCTGTCCATTAGGGCTGCAACGATTAACCAATTTTATTAATAACTAGGGGTGTCAAAATTAATTGTTTCTTTGGTGCATCACGATGCAGATGCGGACAATTCAGTATTGGTTCAGTAACAATCATAACCGGTTATTATGTACTGACGTCATTTATCACAAATGCGCTATGTCGCCGTAGCTTACTATGGTGAGGGAGGCGAGCGCGAGTGTTTACAACGCTCCAACTACTTAAAAATGTAGAAACTGTGCACAATTTCACTGCGTGTGTGTTTGCTGGACAGTCTTTCACTGACACTTACAGTAGAAGCCCCTTCACTGCGATTGAGAGAATGAAAGTAAACTCCATTTCTCTCTCTCTCTTTCTCTCACTGTGGCCCATTTGACTGGCTGGCTTGACTTTCCTCTCCTCTCGGCTGTTACAGCGATACTTCTGGATACAGACACGAGCGCGTGAGTTTTCTCCACCGCGTCTATCATGGATCAACTGTGATCGACGCTGCAGTGTTTTCAGATGTAGCTGACTGATTCCAGCCCAAAAACTATCCAAAACTCGCCGAAATGCCTATCCAAAACTGCCCAATCAGGCAACACTGCGCCGCTGCCGTTTATCAGTGTCACTAATTGGTGAACAGCGCCTGTAAAGTAAAATATAAAATTGTGTATGGAAAGCATCGTCAATGTACCGTAATGCACCGAGATATCGAATTGAACCGAATCGATGGCATGATAATCATAACCGAACCGAACCGTGAGACCAGTGTAGGTTCACACCTTTACTATTAACTACATTTTAATTTGTCACGGTTCATTAATCGTAAAGGCTTCTCAACACCGCGTTTCTGCATGGAACAAAACTGCAACTAAGTTATGCCAACTGTGCACTAGTTTAGTTTCGACCTTGTACACCGAGGCTAATACGCAATTTGGCTGAGGCTATAAACTAAGGGCCGTTCTCATATCGCGTCTTTTGCTTTCTGTTATTTCCAATGGAGGTGCGTGGCTTGTGTGCACATATTAGGAGTGACATGCGTGCACGTGGCAAACGTGGCATGCGAAGGGCACGATGCACTCATGCAGGCTTTTTAGGCATTTTTATTCATTCATTGTTTTCAGTGTAAAATTATTACTTTTGTTTAAATGCCAAAAAGTTTTCTCAATAGTCCAAAGAGAAATAGTAGTGTTTTGAAATTAATGAATGCATAATAATTGTGATAACCGTGAAACCGTGATTATTCCTCAGACTATAATGGTACAACCAAAATCTATAATCGTTGCATCCCTACTGTCCATTGTGTGGACTGATACACAAGAGAATAGACAAAAGTACTGAAAAAGAAAAAAAATAAGAGCAATAAACCCTACTTTATCTAAATGGCACACTAATTCTGTGAATTTTCAAAGATGTGTGCAGCAGAAGTCTGCAAAGTTCAAAAACCATAATTAGTACTCTTTCTAGAATATTAAATTACCCAATTACATAGTCCACTGCTATCTATGTGAGATTACTGCCAACAACTAGTCACTAATCCTTTAGGGGAAATGAATTAGAAATGTGAAAATTGAATCTCCACCCCAGTAACTACTAGGGATTTACCGTGGCTTAATGAACTGCTTCCCTCACCACCAACACGCTTGTTTTAACTGTCAATCACCTTTGAGACACCGTCTTTCTTTGCCTCCACTCAGAATCATAAGTCAAGCCAAGCTGGCCTTGGATCACATGGTTTGTAACTCGCAAAACAAACTTGTATGCATGTAAGCGGCTCTCTAATTGAATGAAAACAAATTCCCATTTTGTCTATGCAAATGAAAAGTACCTTATTTATTAAAAGGCAGTCTCTGGGTGTTAAGATAGCCTGCTGTTTGAACACTGATAGAACATAATGAGCAATCCTTCATAGAGACAAGCCAAACCAGATGAGGTAGGAGGGTTGATTAAAATCCTATCTCTGTGCTTTCTACTGTAACTGTTTTAGTTCAGTTGGTACTTACTGAGCATTTGACTTGTCTACTCTTATCCAGACTTTCCCCTCACCCCGAGGCATTCTGTGTTTGTCACATTATGGTTGCACAGTTCATATCGACGCTGGTTAAACCTGAGAGGGAATTTCAGGCAGCTTCCTGGAAACCCGAAGAGCTGGAAAACATCCATCGAGCCCTCAGCTACTTTAAATGCAGACATCAAAAATGTAACCTTTTGCAATTGATCTCTCTGATCACGTAATGGATTTTGTGTCTGCCTGACTGACGGCTGTAATGGGATTCAGCTCTCCTTTGGCTGATAAGAGACCTGACAGTTCCTCAGGCCACCACTAAAAAGTTGCACACAATAGTAAATGGGGCTCCTCAAAACCGCAACCTCTCAGGGCACATCAGGTAAAATTGGTGAGAGACTCAGTCAGGGGATAAATCCCACTTCCACTAAAAGTGAAATAGAGAGTTCAAGGATAACCCAATAAGTGGACACACTGCTATGTCTTATTTGGAAGAAACAGGCTTATACAGCTGCAAAATCTTTTAAAAAATAAATCTGCAAAACACACAACAAGCTAAAGGCTTATATTACCAGGGTATCTGAAGGTAGGGCTGTGCAATTAATCGAAATTGAATCGCAATTTGAAATGTGAAATCTCAAGAGGCTGCAATACGAAATATATATTATGTATTATTTAATTTTTCCCACCCGGAGCAAATGTATGTGTGATAGTCTTACTAGCCAACTGAGTGAGCACACTTTCGTTCTGCCCAATCAGAATTGCACAACTGAACTGCTCCCACAATAAAAAGAAAAAGAAAAAGGAAAACAAACGGGAACGCGTTGACAAGTGGGATGATGGTGTCTGCTGCTTCAGAAGCATTAATAAAAAAAATTTATATCAAAGAAAAACAGCATTTGTAATATGGGAATATTTTTGTTTCAAAGTCACAGACACTGAACAAAAACAGGTAATTCTTAAGAGCTGTCGCAGAATTGTTGCCACGCCTTGCAGATTATTGAGATAAAGCTTGACAAAATGAAATCGTAAATCAAATTGCAATCGCAATATGTCAAAAAATAAACAAATAAATAAATAAATAAATAAATAAAATAAATAAATAAATCACAATTAGATATTTTCACCAAGTCGCACAGCCCCATCTGAAGGTTTTAAGAAAGTACCTGTAAGACTTTAACCAAGCAAAGAATGTTTACTTAGTAATAAAATAAGGAACACAGAATGTCAGTCTTCTCTAATGTTGTATTAGCATTGTATTGTGTTGCATTGTAATTTTTTTTTCTCCTCAACCCCCCCAAAAATCTTAAGGTTTAAACAACACCTGCACTCAAATACTATAATATGTAATGTAAAATGGAAGGAGGTCAAAATAGACATACAATAAAAGGTAAAAATACAGATTGTGAAGTTTATAAACTAATTTCGAGAGTATCACATGCTTATGATTGTTCACGGCTGGTCCCTCATTAGCTAATGCTTGACTCACTATAAATAACCAGAGTTTCTTATCCCAGTATTTTCGTCTTGAAGAATCCAAGTAAACCAACATAAATTGAACATACCAAATTGGCATCATAGTCAAGCTCTTATATCTCTTTAAAATAAAAAATGAAAATAAATAAATAAATAAATTCATTCATTTTCTTTTCGGCTTAGTCCCTTTATTAATCCGGGGTCACCACAGCAGAATGAACCGCCAACTTATCCAGCACGTTTTTACGCAGCGGATGCCCTTCCAGCTGCAACCCATCACTGGGAAACATCCATACACACTCATTCACTACGGACAATTTAGCCTACCCAATTCACCTATACCACATGTGTTTGGACTGTGGAGGAAACCGGAGCACCCGGAGGAAACCCACGCAAACGCAGGGAGAACATGCAAACTCCACACAGAAACTCCAACTGACCCAGCCAAGGCTCGAACCAGCTAAATAAATAAATAAAAAAATTAAAAATATCGCAATTAGATATTTTCACCAAATTACACAGCCCTATCTGAAGGTTTTAAGAAAGTACCTGTAAGACTTTAACCAAGCAAAGAATGTTTACTAGGTAATAAAATAAGGAACGCTTCTCTAAATGTTGTGATAGCATTGTAGTGTGTTATTTTTTTTACTCCCCGAAAAATCTTAAGGTCTAAACAACACATGCACCCAAATACTATAATAAGGAATGGAAAATGGAAAAAGGTCACAAATCACAAAATCCCATCCATATGATTGTTCACAGCTAGTCCCTCATTAGCTAACGCTTGATTCACCAATCAGATGATTCCTAATTCACTAAATAACCATAGTTTCTTATCAGTATCTTTGTCTTGAAAAATCCCCCCCAACCATCCCTCCTCCCCCCCCCACTCCCCCCCTTTCTCGATCGGGGAAAAGGGCGGTCCAGTGATTAGCACTGTTGCCTATCGCAGCAAGAATGTCTCTGGTTAAAGTCCCTACTAAACTAGTTGACATTTCAGTGCAACGTTTGCTCGTTCTCCCCGTGCTTGCGTGGGTTTTCCCCAGGTTATTACCTGTAAATTGTAAAGTACCTAAGTAAATTGTACCTAACCTAAGTAAATTGAACATATGGCTTGCTAAGAGCTTGACTATGATGCCAATTTGGTATATCTCCTTAGACATCTTATATCCGCCATTAGCCAGAAATAAGTTGGGGGAGTTCATCGAGATCTACCTGAACTCAAACTACCCTCTCGCCCTGGTTCTGGGCTCTCTCCCGGCACAGCATGCCAAACAAACTTATTACCAATCATCAGCTAAGTGTGAACTCTTGTTGGTGCCATTTTGTTAAACTCTCAATAGTTGAGTTGGCTTAGTCATTCCACCATCAGCCAACAGTAAAGGTGAAATTCCTTAAAAGAGATTTTGTCCCTCTTTGGCAAGGACCACTACCACTTGCAGAATGATAAGAGCAGCTACTGACAGCCAGTACAAATTGATGAACAGCAGTGATGTGCACACTCTTCAGCTTGTTAAAGTCTACTTACACTGCCACATTCTCAATCAGCTGAAGAGGTCAGATATGGCTGTAAGGCCTGGCAAGAGAGTAATACAATAGTCCAACCTGGGCAGAACAAGATATTTAACAAGGAGTTGCATAGAATGCTGTTATAGGACAGGCCTAATCTGTCTAGGTTGGGCACAATCAATGTTTTACCTAAAGCTTAGCTGATCATCAACCATAACTACAAGGTTTCTGGCTCTCCTGGAAGCAGCTAAACAATCCCATATAGATAAAAAATGGTACAATAACTGAACTCTGAGGCACGCCAGTAGCTAGATATTGCAATTTGGACGCTCACCCCTTCAAGACAACCTGAAGGCGTATCTACTGTAACTAACTTGTATAAGACACAACCCATATGAGTGTAGTTCCTGGGATCCCTATTGTCATGAAGACTTACAGGAGGATATGGTGATTAACTGTGTTAAAAGCAGCAGACAGACCCAACTAAATGTGTAACGAGGATTTGGAAGCTGCTCATACCATTCTCAGGGATTCAACAACCAAGATCTGGGAAGTCTCAATTGAATGTTCATTTCTGAAGCTAGACTGGTTGCTATCCATTAGACATTTTTATGTGAGAAAGGCAGAGATCTGATTGAAAACAACTCACTCATATGAGTTTGGAAAATTCTGCCTTCTAAAGCAGAAAGAAGGACATGAGTACAGTTTTTGGTGTGAAGAAATGTTGTTGTATTATTAATGAAGAATCTTGTAAAGTCATCAGAGTTGGTGGAGTTGATGAGATGGAGAATAGGAGGAGGACAAAAGGAGAGGGGGAAATACTGTACTTTAAAGAGCCAGTGAGACCTAATGGCAGTGCTGAATTATTAGACAAATGAGTATTTTGACCACATCATCCTCTTTATGCATGTTGTCTTACTCCAAGCTGTATAGGCTCGAAAGCCTACTACCAATTAAGCATATTAGGTGATGTGCATCTCTGTAATGAGAAGGGGTGTGGTCTAATGACATCAACACCCTATATCAGGTGTGCATAATTATTAGGCAACTTCCTTTCCTTTGGCAAAATGGGTCAAAACAAGGACTTGACAGGCTCCGAAAAGTAAAAAATAGTGAGATATCTTGCAGAGGGATGCAGCACTCTTAAAATTGCCAAGCTTCTGAAGCTTGATCATCGAACAATCAAGCGTTCCATTCAAAATAGTCAACAGGGTCGCAAGTGTGTGGAAAAATTAAGGCGCAAAATAACTGCCTATGAACTGAGAAAAGTCAAGCCTGCAGCTGCCAAGATGCCACTTGCCACCAGTTTTGCCATATTTCAGAGCTGCAACATCACTGGAGTGCCCAAAAGCACAAGGTGTGCAATACTCAGAGACATGGCCAAGGTAAGAAAGGCTGAAAAACGACCACCACTGAGCAAGACACACAAGCTGAAACGTCAAGACTGGGCCAAGAAATATCTCAAGACTGATTTTTCTAAGGTTTTATGGACTGATGAAATGAGAGTGAGTCTTGATGGGCCAGATGGATAGGCCTGTGGCTGGATCGGTAAAGGGCAGAGAGCTCCAGTCCGACTCTGACACCAGCAAGGTGGAGGTGGAGTACTGGTTTGGGCTGGTATCATCAAAGATGAGCTTGTGGGGCCTTTTCGGGTTGAAGATAGAGTCAAGTTTAACTCCCAGTCCTACTGCCAGTTTCTGGAAGACCCCTTCAAACAGTGGTACAGGAAGAAGTCTGCATCCGTCAAGAATGCTCCATCACACGCGTCCAAGTACTCCACAGCGTGGCTGGCAAGAAAGGGTCTAAAAGAAGAAAAACTAATGACATGGCCTCCTTGTTCACCTGAATTGAACCCCATAGAGAACCTGTGGTCCATCATCAAATGTGAGATTTACAAGAAGGGAAAACAGTACACCTCTCTGAACAGTGTCTGGGAGGCTGTGGTTGCTGCTGCACGCAATGTTAATGGTGAACAGATCAAAACACTGACAGAATCCATGGATGGCAGGCTTTTGAGTGTCCTTGCAGAGAAAGGTGGCTATATTGGTCACTGATTTGTTTTTGTTTTGTTTTTGAATGTCAGAAATGTATATATTGGTTTCACTGGTGAAAATAAATAATTGAAATGGGTATATATTTGTTTTTGTAAAATTTTGCATACATACATACATACATACACACACATTGAGTGTGTATGTATGTACACACCATTTACACTTTTCAAGGAGTGGATAAAAGACTTCCAGTGGGTTAAAGTCCGCTATGAAAAAGACTAAAGCCATTCACCGTAAAGTCTGTGGAACAGAGTTTTCAGGTAACAGTGTTTGCCACATCTACACATTTTAAGCATGAGATGTTCCATTTATTCCTTCATTTTATCGTCACGATGCTGTCAGTCGTACGACTGGCATCGCAGTCACCTTAGCAAAAGACAAGAGCATGCATTCACTGAGAACAAACTAATATTGCAGCTTATTGCTATTAAGATGACGTATGAAAAATAATAAGATATATGTCAATATCATCTGTGCAATATCAGACAGCACCCATGAGAACAGCACAGTTATTATCACCCTGCAGCCCAAGACCGGTTACTCACTGAAGCTAAGCAGGGCTGAGCCTGGTTAGTACCTGGATGGGAGACCACATGGGAAAACTAGGTTGCTGTTGGAAGTGGTGTTAGAGAGGCCAGCAGGGGGCACTCAACCTGTGGTCTGTGTGAGTCCTAATGCCCTAGTAAAAAGTGAAGGGGACACTACACTGTCAGTGGGCGCCGTCTTTCGGATAGACGTTAACCCGAGGTCCTGACTCTCTGTGGTCATTAAAAATCCCATGGCACTTCTCGTAAAGAGTAGGGGTGTAACCCCGGTGTCCTGGCCAAAGTCCCTCAATCGGCACTTACCCATCATGTCCTCTTAATAATCCCCATCCACTGAATTGGCTCTTTCACTGTCTCTTCACTCCACCAATAGCTGGTATGTGGTGAGCGCACTGGCGCCGTTGTCCTGTGGCTGCCGTCGCATCATCCAAGTGGATGCTGCACACTGGTGGTGGTGTGGAGAGACTCCCCTCACGATTGTGAAGTGCTTTGAGTGTATGGCCATACACAATAAATGCGCTATATAAATACACATTACATTACATTATTATCGTTAAGGGGCCGATCACACCGAACGCAAGGCGCACCTCACTGCCTTTTTTGTTGACAAAAAAAAAAAAAAAAAAAAAAAAGCGTGGTGCACACTGAATCAGCTGGCTATTGTGCGCGAGTGTTGCTGTTAATATTAATATAATGTTAAAATTTAATATTATTGTGATATTCAAGGTTTGTTAGGTCATACAGCACTGGATAATTCAAAACAGCAACCACTAGTCTCTGCTCCATCTTCAAAAGGCTCCATAGTTGTCTTGACAACACAAACACTGCAGTCACCTCAACAGAAACCCCGCCTCTGCTTTATTTGATTAGAGAATAAAAAAACGTGACTGATGTAACGTGCTTTTTATGCTCAGAGTTGGCTTTTGTTCAACTGCGAGTGCACAGCATGTAACGGAAAAAAACACGAGGCGCAGCAGCTGGTTAAAACGCGAGTCGCACACGGTGCATAAGCAGTGCACACAACACTAGCAGCCGTTAGAAAATCATTCAAAAAAGGCGCTTCAATACAAAAAGCGAGTTCTGTGTGATCGGCCCCTAACTCAGTTCATCTCATTCATGTCAAGCAGTCCGTGTAGGGCCGGTGGGCTCAAACAGATTTTTTTGTTTGTTTGTTAGTTTTGATTAGTGTTGATTTCAAATGCAATAATTATGTTAATATACAACTTGTTGTAACCGTGCTCATAATTTTTGGTGGGTGTGCCTAAAATCTGGCTGATGCGCCTACATTTTTTAAGTTAGGAGCACCTGTGCTACAGTACCACGCAAAAAGGTTAATTTCAAGCCATGTTATTCTTAAAAATGTTGTGTAGATATAAAACTTTTTTAAAAAGGAAGAGAAAAACCGTTTCTGTTTTGGAACTGTCATGGTTAAAAAGTTTAAAACAATGTACAGTGGCATGTGTAAACTTGTGATGTGCGATACCACTGATTTCCTATCCGATCCGATACCAAGTAAAATGACGATACCAATACTTTGCCCAAAAATTACTGTTTGGGAAACTAAAGTAGCAAGCAGTGTACTTAAAAGTGTCCTTTCATACTAAATACCAGACATATTATGGGTTATTCTTGTTTATTGATGAAGAATTATCATACAAAAAAGCCAACTTACATATTTATTGACAGCATCTGAGCATGTATATCTTAAAACGCCTGCCTGAACATCTTAAAAAAAAAATTCACACTTCTACGTTTAGTGATATGTTAATCCAGTTCCCATGAAAGTGTTTCGAACCTTTTCCCGTTGTTTTATCATTGTCACAAAAAACCCAAGCCCCCAAAATACAGCCACATCGCCACATTTTCTCCCTCTGTCTGTACCTGGATAGTGCCTGCCTGCTGCACCTAAGAACTCTGAATGCGATGTCTGTTTCGCCCTAGCAGCACCTGTGCCTCTCCTTTCCTCCTCTTCTGACAGCCTAGTCGTGACGTTGTCATATTCTGTCTTGCGATTTCTATGAAGATGTTTGTTTAGGTTTGTGGTATTACCACAGTACCTCACCGCTTTGTTACACGTGTCACAAACTGCACTGTTTGAGTTTATGGAAGTGAAGTAGCTCCACACATAACTTCGCTTGGAGTCGCCCATATCCAATGACACAGTACTGAGTGGACTGAGTGGCTACTGGCTAGCTAGCGTGATCTGACTGCAGTTGTATTGTGCCCTATTACGCACATGACTTTGCAGGCGGAAGAACAAGTAGTTCTGACCAAGTTGGCATTATTCAGATAAATCAGGGTAATTGTGGTTACTTTCCACTGTATTTCTATATCCAATAATCTACATATTTGCTCCAAATTACTGAAATATTGATATTTTGATAATATAATCGATTCTAGAACATACAAAGCTGGTATCAGAGATATCAATATTTTAGTATCAATCCGCACATCACTAGTGTAAACAAGGCTTTACATTAACACCCCCCAACCCGCCAAATGCAGGCAGATTTCAGCTGTGGCGGGTTAGACAACCACTCTCACTAGCCACTTTGGCTGGTTGAAGATCATTTTCAGGAAGAAGATAATCAACTGCTGCGAATGGTTCTCTTTAAAATAGACTGGACAAAAAGTGATGCTCGTGCACCCACAATCCTGCTGCTTCCAAAAGCTCCGGATGTTTTTAAAATATGTCTTTTTCTAAGCAGCAGCAGTTGCCGATTTTAACTATTCTTTGAAGAGAACAGATTATGGGTCTAACGTTACCCGTGTGGGCGTGATCATCCTTCCATTATCACACACGGTATGTTTTTCACCTGCTTTCTTTTGCTTATTTTTGTGAATATAGTTTAATGATCATTTTTACAATAACATTGCATTATAGGAGATTAACTCTCCATGTATGTGTAGTTAACTAGTGATCTGAGAGACCTTTAGCCTGGACAGACTAGGCTACTTTCCATAGTTTTAGATACATGGCAATAATTACTTTTTAAATGTAATTGGGTTTTTTTTTTAAGAAAGGTTTTGTTGAATAAAAAGAGCATGTATGCAGCTATATTTTGCATGTTGACATATTATTTAACATTTGTGGCTAAGAAATAATTATTTATTTATTTTTGGTGTGGTCAGAGATAAATTTGATAAATCCTTAATGTTGAGCCCTATAAAGTCATGGGAAATAAAAATGAATTGCAATGCGACACTATGAAACCACAACCCATTTGCTCATGCACATTAAGCAAATTCATGTTCAAGTGAAATGAATAAGGAGGCATGTGGACATAACACAAAGTCTAAATTGAGTAATTTTAGCATGCCAAAGTCAAATTTATGCATATAAAATATATTTTCCCAACAACAAAATTGTGGCTAGTGAAAATGGCGAGTGGCTTAGTAATGTTGGAAAACTACTAGCCACAGTGGCTGGTGATCAAAAAAGTTATAGTCAAGCCCTGTGTGTAAATAAGATCATTCATATTATGTCTTTGTACACATAGAAAACACAATTCTGAGAAAAATGTTTTTAGTCCAACTGTGGACTATAGGCGGTTACTGTTAAACTCAATAAACATCTCAATCAGAGCTATCTTAGACATACAGTAATATCACAGTTATTTTCAACAGAAATCCAAGTTACCTTACCATTTTCACATGATTACATATGACTTTGATATTACAATAAAAAAATGCAATACAACAAAACACATCTGCTTAGCAAATGAATGATAAATGCTGCTTTGTAAATATCTCCAGTTTGTCATGATGACATTTCAAGGTATCCAACAGGGCCACAAACGAAAATGTTCCCTCAAAATCACAAACTGAAATAGCTATGCAGAGTGTTTTATCACGGTAATCACCCCACCATTAGGTGGGTAAAGCTACAAAAGTGAATCAAACAGCTGTGGTACCAGATTTAGATCTTAGTAACACCACAAAATCAAAAGTACACGAATATTGTAGGTGCATGAGTTCTAAAAGTTTAAAGGACATGGAAGTCAAACCATTGGCTCATCTTCAGCTATGCTGCAGGTGCATGGGTCGGTGTAAAACTCTGAATGACCCCATCCATTGGGGCCATACTAAATAGAAGAGGCAGGACTTATGGCTGCCTTCGCTACTTGTGTCCTCCATCACTCAGCACAATGTCTGACCTTGTGTTATGGCACGGCAGCTCTCCCCTCTCATCCAGAGACAAATAGAGTCTCTACTGCCTCAAAGACACTCCAATAAGGGCCTCCACTGACGTTAACAGCTTCACTTTCTTTGTCGGAGTGTCAAGGCTGCAGGTATCATCCGTTTCATTAATCACGAACACAAAATGGAAGGAAATAAGGGCTGTTCAATATTTGTAATTGGTATTTTAGTGATGTGCAAGCTGTGTTAAACAACAAAGGGATGCAGTGGCCAATCTCCATTTCAAACTTGTACAAAGGAGGCACAATATCATCTGAACCATCTATAAATTAGCAGTAATGGCTTAAAATGCAAATATAAGCAAAATAAGGAAATTATACTGATATGCCTTGCCAATAAGATTATGTGTTGATTATGAGCTTGCAATACATGACTTGTCTGCCAGGAGTCCTGGCAATAAGCTCACTGCAGCAGTCTGGTCATTCTTGAAGTGATTTTTTTACAGTATGGTGATTTTGATTAATGGTTTAGATTGGTGCCTTGAAAATGTGAGAAAAGAATTGCTCTATGTGCAATACCTGTCATTTATATGGAGGTCCTAGAAGTATACGACTAGTAAAATTAAAGTATATACCACACAAATAACATTTATGTCATAAAACCATGACAATTTCCAAAAATACACCCAAACAGGTATACAAGGTATATATCTATGCAGGCATTTTTGTTAAAAAAAGGATAGGCAACAATCCAAAATTGTGCATCACTACAATATTTTCCCAAATACTAGCACATGCGAGCATAATTGCAAATGTGATATTGATTTTATACAACAGTTTAACAAACAAGAAGTTAATAAATTAATAAATTAATTGTTAACAAAGTACATGAATGAGACAAAATATTTCAAACTAAATGATTTCAATGTAAGCTGGAGCAAACCATCTGTGCTTTGGAGAATTAGTGCAGCCTTTCATTCTTAAAAAATCTGTGTTAAAACAAAGTATGATAGTAAATGACTCTATGGTACATTCATAAAAACAATAACTTTCTTAAATTTCTAAATGAATCCGCCATTATTGAACAAATTGTTGAGTGAACAATTCAATGAAACTCCCATTAAAACGGGCCTGCCACAACCTGTTAGTGGTTTTATTGCCATTTTTGTAGGGATGTAATGATTCACCTGACTCACGATTCGATACGATTCATGATACTAATCTCACGATTTTTTCATGATTTTTACCACAATTATTTGAAACAAATTTAAGGTGGAGCACTTTCAATTTTATCTTAAATGCTGCACATTTTTTGTTGAATAATACATTTTCTGCCATAACTAAATAGCTATTTTAAAAACAAATTCCCCCCAAAAAAATAATAATAATAATAATAACACAAACTAAAGAAACCTCATTCATATAAACAAACTAAAACTGTGACTGTGCTGAGATTTTACATTTAAAATAAAAAAGAAATATCAGCATATCTATGTTTTCTGGCATAAGCTGATGTCTTTGCACATTTACAATGTCCCCTGCTGATGAAAAAACTCTTTCACTGGGGACTCGGATGGCTGGTGTGGAGAGGAAAGTCTTTCCTGAACCAGAGAGCAGTGTGTACAGAGGTGGTCAATAGGCCCTCTGATCCAAAAAACTGATTATAAAATGACTAACTATATAGTAGGATAGAGACAGGAGTTGAACATGATTATGAAGATGAATAATTAATATTACTTGTATAAATAATTGGTATCAGTGTGATACACTTAAGAAGAGATAATCTTGAATATTTTTAAACATTCAATATTAACCAGAAGATTATTAAAATATGTATAAACTAATTTGAACGAGAGGAGAGGGTAAAATAATCTAATACCCGTTTCTGTAACGGAACAACTTTCTCTTTCAGTCTGAAAAACATCTCACACTTTCGTTATGAAAACACTGATGCACCATGTGATTTCCATAGCACTAGCTGGAGCCGGTAGTTTTTCTCTGTGCTGACGGTTAACGTGCATCATATTCGTTGTTCTGTAAGTGTAAGTAAACGTTTTTTTGCAGTATTTGCACACAGTTTGTGTTTGTCTGGCACACTACCGCTGTCATTTTACTCTGTCGCCCGACCTTCTCCTCGCCGCTGATGTGCAGGTAACGCGAGTTTGCACCTGTAAAAACAGCGCCCTCTATGTTTAAAAAAATGTATCTTGATTCGTTCAACATTTCTACCAGTTTGAATCATCACATATTTTAATTATTTTCAACCGGCTTCAATCGTTACATCCCTACATTTTTGTGATATATTTTGCATACCACTAAAGTAAATACATTCTAAATGTGTACATTTGAAAATAAAGATGTAAATCAATAAAAAAAAAGTACAATCCATTTGTCTTACAAAAATCATGCTTAGTTGGAGCTGCTTCAGTCTGCTTTCAATTGACTTCCTGTAGAGTATTATTTGATTCACAGCAATATAAACTTCTATTCTCATAATGTAAACCTCAACGTACAGTGATTGAACAGGAAATACAAATGAAAATGTCCTTTAGGTAAGCTTGACGGAACAGATGGCTTATAAAACCAAGAGAAAACTGGAAGACCACAAACTAATCAATCAAACCAGGCTAGCAGTCTTATGCAAGAAGCAATTAGAGACAAAAAAAATGCTTACTAAAGCTGTAAGCGTTTTAAGTATGACGTGAAATAAAAACAAATGAATCCGATGCCGCTACAAAATCACCCTGCTGTAATCCCTTTAGGACAATTGAGCACTTTTTCCAAATAAGATGGGCAGAATTAGTATTCAATAATAAGGAGCACAGGCGATGCTTAACTACATCAGGGAAAAGGCAAAAGGAAATCTCATTTACATTGCTTCAGACACAGTCCCCTAATAGGCTAAAGTAATTCAAATTCTGAAATACTGTAGTCTCACTGGCACTCGCAGGCTTTGGGTTTCTACCATCTGTTTTTGTACCAGTAGCAGCAAATCTATAATGATTAGGTGGATGCGGTGGAACCTACAGCAGAGATATGGGCATATACTGCGGCAGCACCGCACTCATGCAGCGTAGAACACATTACCGAGAGTAAAGGTTTGCTGGGAACGGATTGGATTATGATGTGTCAATGAGAATGATTCCAGGGGGAGGTGAAACAGCTGCTGCCATTGATTAGCATGATGATTCTGGCACTGAACGGTCTGCAGTGAAACAAAAATCATGGAGGAATACGCTTTGTACACACAGCTGATTCTTAAGCTTCTTTGGCACAATTTCCAAGTTGCATTCAACAAGTACATCATAAGATGAAGTACAGCAAACATTTTCTAGGTTACTGCTTTTGGGAAGCAATTACACGAAAGGCACCTGTCACTGAAGGCAGTTAGGTCTTTATATGTGCTAATGTCACTTATAAAATATGCTAAATGAAAGGGGGAAAAAGTTACACCCTGGGTGTTAAAAAAAAGAAATGCTAACTTTGCCTCCAAGGGTTAATTCTCTTTTATTCTGTCTTTACCTGTCATATCAGTGCTGAACAGAAAATGTATTAATAGAGCAGTGTTTAGAAAAAAAGGTAATATATTGAGAAACCCTATATACTGTATACAATTAAAAGTTGGAATAATTTAGCATCAGGTACAGTTAGAAGACGGTATTCTTGTACAAGGTGACTTTATTTGCATATAATTAGAACAAGTGTAGGTAAACGAGAATAAATCAGGATTATAGAGTGACTTGCTTCTATGCAGCTTCTCTAATTAAAGAACAGGTTTATGGGCATTTCTTCATTCAGACGCCTACTGCTTTGCCAAAAGGCTAAATTAGCAAATTTGTCTTTAGCACAAAATATGCACTTTTGTTAGTATGACACAAGAAATAAAACATACCAAGTCGACTCCGCTATTTATCCACTACATTTATTTATTTTTGTTAAATACATTCTTTCATGGGGTGGCATGGTGGCTCATCGGATAACACAGTCGTCTTACAGCAAGAAGTTCACTTGTTTGGCATTTCTGTGTGGAGTTTGCACGTTCTCCCTATGTTTGCGTGGGTTTCCTCCGGGTGCTCCATTTTCCCCCACAGTCCAAAGACATGCGCTATAGGTGAATTGGCCATAGCGTGTGTGTGTGAATAAGAGTGTATGGGTGTTTCCCAGTACTGAGTTGCTAGAAGGGCATCTGTTGTGCAAAGCATATGCCGGAATATCTGGCGGTTCATTCCACAGTGGCATCCTCTGAAATAGAGACAAAGCCGAAGGAAAATGAATGAATGATGACATTCATTCTTGTTGTGTAGACTTAAAATAACTGCATGGAAAGGTTTTCTATAATTTAATGAAATTATTTTAATTGTAGAGCTGCAATTTTTCTAGTTTTGTTTTGTCTAAATAATAACTGGGATTGGTATAAAAAATAGAATCCAGATTTTAGTTTGTAATTTTTGTAGAGCTGCATAATTTAGCCAGAATTGTGTGACTATGTGTCAATATGGCTAAAATAAATAAATAAATCAACAAATAAACAAAAATAATTAAATAATGGTCATATATGTCACAGTTAAAATAAATAAATAAATAAATAAATAAAATTATATATATATATATATATATATATATATATATATATATATATATATATATATATATATATATATATATATATATATACATACACACACACACTGTATGTGTATATATATATATATATATATATATATATATATATATATATATATATATATATAATTAATTGATATATCAATAAGACATAATGACATTTTAGTTTGTTTGTTTTTAAATTCAAGTTTTTTTTAAATTGTTTTCTTCTGGTTCATGACAAAATAATACAAAAACATATTACAAATGATCACTGGTAGGCCGACTAAATGTAAAGCCAGGATGTATGCAATGGCTACCATGGACAAAAGTACAATAACCTGGTGAGTAATTTTAAATTGTGTTACAAGACATCGTCACATAAGACCAAAAGTCTTCCCACACTGGGATCCACACAGGGACCCCTGCTTTGTCCTTATTATAATTTGTAAAGTAAACGTTCATGAAATTTTAGTTTTACATCCTAAATAAAGTCCCAAACAAATCTATAACCTGATCTCAATGTTTGTGAAAGCCTTCAAAAAGCAATGTGGTCCATGCATAATCCTCCAGTACCAGGCGTATGGTATTTTATTGAAAACTAAAGCAAAGCAGTAATTGTAGTGCTATTAGTTCAGTTAAGCCATCTCTCTCTCTCTCTTTGTATATCCAGATCATTACTGCAGTAGCTGATAAATATGCTGCCATCAGCAAATATGGCACAGCAATAGCACTCTAACGTGAACTGAAAGTACAGTTTGAGGCTTGATAGCAAGCTTTCAGAGCTCCTGGGTTAAGAGTTGACAAAGGTTTCAGCATGTTTCTTGCCAAAACTCTGACTGAGCAGCAATATTAATGTGATCAGACTCAAAAAGCTCACAGGGGTCTGAAAGTAATTCAACAACTCCCTGTTAAATGAGTGCCTTTCTGAAAATGCTGACTAGCGATGGGAGGATTAAACAAATTTAAGCAGTACTGCTGCTGTCTGTAAATGAATACATGGAGGAAATGCCAAGAACAGAATTTAAACATTTAAAAATCAACATTATTTAAGTTCTAAATCATAATATGTGACACTGGGTGACAAAAACAGTCTTGGGTTGCACAAATATATTTGTAGAAATTGCTAAAAACCATTGTATGGGTCAATTCGATTTAATTCATATTTATTATACCACTTTTTACAATGATGATTGTGTCAAAGCAGTGTAACAATGTAGATGGAGAAAAAAATAATTAAAAAAAAATAATAATTAATAATTAAAATAGTTTATTTATTTATTTCAAATAAATTATTTTATTCAAAATGATAGATTTTTCTTTTATGCCAAAAATAATTTGAATATTAAGTAAAGATCATGTTCCATGAAGATATTTTGTAAATTTCCTATTGTAAAAATTAGGGATGCTCCGATCAGGATTTTTGAAGCCGATACAGATTACCGATTCCTTGTCATTGTGATCGACCAATACTTGTATCAAAACACTGGATATACAATGGGTGCAACCAAGAGACCATCACTCGCGCGAGTCATACCAATAAACTGTATAAACAGAGGCCACACCATATCTCTATATATTTTAGCTGCTGTGTTGGGAGCACAGCGATCGCTCACGCATCACGCCCCACGCATCATTTATCTTTTCACGTGTTGTAGCACTGCCAGGTGTGCACGTGCATCTCCTCTGCGTGTAAACCATTGTACAATTGTAAACAAACACTTGCGATCGGTTCCTGAAATCGGCCAGATTGGCGAGTACCAATCAAGTCATAAAATGTGGTTATCAACTGATACCGATCTCTGGCTGATCGATCGGATCATTCCTGGTAAAAAATATTAAAACTCAATTTATGTTTAGTGATTTGCATTGCTAAGCATTTTGTTTGGGCAGTTTAAAAGGTGTTTTTCTCAGTATTTTGATTTTTCTGACCCCTCAGATTTCAGTATCAGCAACTTCAGTATTTCGACCAAATATCCTAACACACCATACATTGATGAAAGGCTTATTTATTCAGCTTTCATGTGATGTATAAGTCTCAGTTTCTAGAAAATAACACTTATATTTTTTCATCCATGGTCACATATAGGCATGGGCTGGTAAAAGATTCTGACGGTATGAAAACCTTGGAAAAAAATATCATGGTTACGCGGTATCACGGTATTGTGATTACTGCTCTAAAATATATTCTTTTTAAAAGTCTAGGTAAAAACACAATTTTTTTTCCCAATTCAACACAATATATTTTATTTTAAGAAACATATCAGGCTAAATATATTTTTTAAATAAATCATCAAATTATTCCATTTTCCAAAAGACAGATTTCTTTACAACTTGAAAAGGCATATCTTTCTTTTTTTGGATATAAAGTAAACCACTGCACTGTTCACCTCAATAGCATGCTTGAATGTTGGTGCATAAGTGATTTGTTTTTCAAATGTTTCCTGAATAGTGGGCTGACCATGTACCTTTTGCTGTGGAGGGTCGTTTGCTGCTGAAGATACTGTTGATATAAAAAACTAAATTAAATAGTTACAAAACAAAACTTACATAAACCATAGAAACAGTATATCAGAACATTTTAGTGGTTTTAAAACCTTGACTTTCTCAATCCACGGTAAACTTTGAAACCGGTTATCGTCCCATGCTTAGTCAAATACAGTTTTGTTTGTTTGTTTACAGAATTCAACTAATGTCAGTGCATATTAATATTTTAACTGAGACATATTTCTTTGTGTCATGGAAAAGAGGCTGACAGGTTTAGAACAACATGAGCCAATTATGCGGACTCATTTTAATCAAATTATCTTGCTATGTAAAAGACAAAGCAATTACATCACATTGATTACCTTTAAATTAAATACTGTGATCAGGTAGTAAAGCCAAACATGTGAGTTAAAGTGATAAGAAGTCTTAAAAATCATATTATATGGTATTAAATATTCAACAATATTTCAATAACATATTTCATATACTTTGCACATCGTTCATTCTAACGAGAATTGTCAGGAAATAAATCATGACTTGTTATCTTTTTTTCGGCTTGGTGTGAATACTTGCAAAGTTCCAGAATTTTGTTCCGGGGAAGAAAAAAAAAGTTTGTAATTAAAACCTTCTTTCGATCTTGGCTGCCAGCCCATCAACAGCCTTCCGCCCCAAAGTCTGTGAAAACAAAACTAAATTAGCTTTAGCGCTCTCTCACACTTCTCCTCAAAATGCAGAGTTAACCTGTTTACTGTTGGAAGCCTGTGACAAAAATGTAAAAAAGCAATTGCAAAGGCATGTAAATGTCATTCTAAGAGGAACCACTGGGCCATTTTGTCATTAATGTAATAACACAGCCCTCATCTCGCTCCCTCTAAATGATCTAAAAAGCATTCAGACCAATCTCTAATCCCACAAGTGGATTTGGGTCCAAAAAAAGGCTTGCAAGGTGCATTAGCAATAGCTCTCATTCACTGGAGTGGACTGGTATGCTAATTTGACTCGCCAGCGCAGACAGTGTTCATTTGTGCAAAGGCGGCACTGTGCTGAAGGCCTTTTATTAGAAATGATAAACATACGATTAATAAACATCACATCTGCGCTGTCCCGTGGGATGTGGTGCCAGAAAAAATTGCCCACTGATAATGGAGGAGTATCCATCTTGTTTGCCTGTCATGTTTGCCCTCGAACAGCCACATCTGCATGAAAAAGAGCTGATGAGATGGAGAATGACAATGAAAAACTCAAGCGTAAGCCCATTATAATAAAAGCCATGAAAAATAAAAAAAAGTTTTATAAAATAAGCAGCACAATTTAGAAATGTTCCAGAGAAGGAAAACAAGCACCTAATTAAGATCAGGATCTTGCTCATTCAGACTACAAAAAATGAAAAGTGGTTAAATGAAATGGAAAAACTGCAGTACTTTTTTTTTTTTTTGTAAATTGTTTTAAAATAAGCCAAAGATAGATGATACAGTTCGAGGGACAAAAGCTATCCTATTCGAACTAGTGTTGTCAAGATACTGGAATTTTTTATTTCGATATACGATACCTTGAAAATATCGATATTTTCGATGCTACAAGGAAAAAAAACCCACAACAATAAAAAAAATTAAACAATTTTAGATTATTTTTTTTTAAAGATAAACAATGCTAGAACTTAACAAGGATTTTTTTTCAATCCTCTCCAATCTAATCTTATTTTCTAATCAAAACAAAAGTGTTATCCTAATATTATAACTGTTCGCTAAAACATCTTGAGGGTAAATTACAGAATTTTCAATACTGCATTGCACAAACATTTAGCCCAACAGTACCTACAGTAAGTTGATGTTTTTGACATTTTTTTCTTGTCAACTAAAACTCCAATAACTCTGAGAGATTACCTACATTAACTTTATAGGGAGATTTAAAAGGCAAAAAATGGAAAACATGGATATCAATACTATCGATAACTAACCAAAAGCAAAATTGTATCGTTTTTAATATTTCAGTATCAATATGTATTGAAATACTGATATTTTTGACAAAACTAATTCAAACAGGGAAATATTCTAGTGCTGCAAGACAGTAGAAACACCAGTAGATATTGATATGCTGACTGGAAATCAAATTAGAGGACTGAAACGAACCGTTCCATGAACATGAACAATCTGTAATTTAGTACATAACTGTAATTATGCATATTAGAAATGGTTAGGGGTGGGAATCAACAAAGCCTCTATTATACAATTACTATTATATATAGTATTTGTTACGGCTGTTGCCTGTTTGTGCGTGCGTCATGACGTCACTCACTGTTTGTTTCCTAGAATCTGGTCTGCCAGAGTTGCGCTGTTGCAAATTGGCTATAAACATGGACCGACATTGAGCGGAGAGGAGACTTCGCTGCCAGCCATCAAGCTTAATTTATTTTACTTTAATTTTCGGCCTTTTTTTTCTTAAGTCTTACTTTATTATGTATTGTTATTTGTTGGGTTGTTAGTCTTAAGTTAGTGTTGGATATTTGTTGGAGAACGTGAGTTTTGATTCTTTATTCATTCTTGTTAGTTGTGACACATGATTTGTTTGATTGTTTTGTTGTAATAAATGTACTAGTTTAGACGAAACTGGATTCATGTGTCCTCTTTATGTTGTGTTCCCTTGATGGATTAAAATTACGATACATGTGTCACAATACAATATTATTGCAATATTAAACACACTGAGATATTCTGTGCCAGACTGCAATTTATTACCTTTTCCAAACTTCAATTTATTTTCCTGAAGAAAAAGAAAACATGGCAACTAGGGTTGTCACGATACTGGAATTCAGTACCAATCGATACTGTGATTTTAAAAACGTCCATTTCCTGCGAACAATTGAACACTGTTGAAGGTCATTAGTTCACCGAACTCACCGCTACAATGAAAATAAATGACAGAACAATGAATAAATACATAAAAATAAGAATAAATGAAAATAGTATTTGTCTAATGTTAATTTAAGCTATATATTAGCTAAGAATTTAAATGAACTGTTGTTATTGTCTGCGTTCATACATAATCATTGTAATAATTTTTAATAATTCATCTAACATATCTTTTGTTTACATTGCACTGAAAGCCACGCACAACTCTCACCACTACAGCCTGAGATCATTTCTACTGTGTGTCGGTCTGCTTGTGAGCTGTGCGCGCACCGCTTCAATATGCGCGCGTCTTTATTGGAAATAATGTACTTGCACGTGGAAAAGACGCAATATGTCAACGGCTTGCTGCTAAAGTTAATCCAATGTTTGTGTGTATTGGCATAACTAGTTGCAGCAGCTTTTTTCTGTGCAACAAACACAAATGCTGCGTTGAGAAGCCTTTAATGAATAAAAGCGGGGTTAATAGTGAAATCGGCTAATCATTTCATCCCTATTAACGATATCAGTGCATTGTACAAAAGGCATTTTCTACAAACATCAAAATGTTTCGGCTGCTTGCACCACTCACTTAATGTCAGGTGACTCACGCTCTGCGCAGCCAACTGCAGCTCGTTCTGTATTGAACAGGCGCACGTCACTTCATAACTATAGCGGCCGTTTTTCGACTGAACTAAATTTATTTTTGACGTCTTGGTCACACTATTTGGGGGGCCGGAACAAATCGCCTCGGGGGCCAGGTTCGGCCCGTGGGCTGCCAATTGAATAGCCCTGCTTTAGATTCTCATTGTTGCACATTTCTGCTGTGTGGTATGGCTCTTAGATCAATATAGGGTAACACTTTATTTTGATGGTCCATTTGAGTATTAGTAGACTATCTGCTTAATATCTGTTGATACTGACATTTAACAGTCCTTCAACAGACATTTAACTGACTATAAGAAACTTTGCAAGTACCTGTCAACTTACACTAACCCTAACCCCAACCCTAACCCCAACCTAACAGTCTACTTATAATCTAATGATAATTAGTTGCAATGTAACTTAAATTCAACAAACGGACCATCAAAATAAAGTGTGACCCAATATAGAGTAGAAAAGTCCAGAGCTTATCATTGTTATTGACAAATTTTAATGTAATTCGATATAATATCGTTTATTGGGCCAGCTCTAAACTGTAGCGTTTCAAAATCACGTCAATCAGATGGTTTGTCTATACGCTGACATACAAGCGATCCGCTGATTAATTGCAGCTTTAAAATGCTCCAGTGTCCCTGTATCTGTGGTTACACTCAGTAAACAGCGGTGAGTTCAGTGAACTGATGACCTTCACGGTCAATCACAGTCATTTCTGTTAAGCACATGAAAACAATGGCAAATCAGCACTGTTTAAGAATGTGCTCAACAGCGCTCAAATGTTAGCGGGAAATGGACGTTTTTAAAAATTGTGTGTCGATGTGTACCAAATTGTAGTATCAAGACAACCGTAATGGCAACACCTGTTCTAACTAAACAGAAACATTTCTCAGTTCATCTCACTTCAATTTTGTTTTTGCTGCAGTGTAAAATGGGACTATCAAGCTGGAGTTTATACAACTTTAAAAATTGTGTGTGTGTGTGTGTGTGTGTGTGTGTGTGTGTGTGTGTGTGTGTGTGTGTGTGTGTGTGTGTGTGTGTGTGTGTGTGTTGTCAACTGTACAGAAAGATGACTGAATATAATGTGCATCACAGGTAGGGCTGGGCAATATGGCAAAAATTCAACCTCAATAATTGTTTTTCATATTAAACGTTAAAGATTTATATTTTGATACAAGTTGTTAATGCCTCCAGATTTAAAACAGTCTCCCAACAATAATTGAAGCCACAAAAATTAGAGTTTATTAAATAACATTTTAAAATATTGTTTATTAGCAAAAACAGATTACAAATTACTCAATTACCTCTGATTTTCTATAATATACTTACAAAAATATACTTATTGCACTTTCTATAAATAAATAATTGCAGAACATTATTCATACATTAATTATTATACATAAGATAGCACTCTAATGTGTAACTCTTCATTACTGTCAAAAAAAGATGTGTAAACTTGGTTTTGGCCATTAACGTACACATATTGTCACATATTGCTCCTAATCGATATATTCCCCCACCTCTATTAAGGTTATAGTTAACCAAAAAATGAAAACTCTATCAAGGAAGCATGTCTGAGTTTCCATCTGCCACATTAGAATGTAGAGTATTAGCTCTATGTATGTATGTATGTATGCATGTATGTATTGTCAACAATATTAATACTTTAACAATGAATAAAAGCCTAAATTAAATCTCTTAATCATATAAAGCAAACATGTCTGTTTAGAAGACATGGTACTGGCAATTCATATGCATACCTTCCAACATTTGTCTCTAAATATCCACATATAACACATTTGAGAACTAAGTTAGTAACTGTACTATGGAGCTGGTTTTGGGCGGCCGCTATGATCGGATACTATACCAAAGTTGGAGACCCGGGGGTATTACAGACTGTACCAAAAAGCTGAGGACCCTGGGGGAGGGAGGGTGAAATTACAGGAGTTTTTCGGGAGAAATAACAAAACTGGAGGGTGGCGGGAGATGGGTCTGAAATACGGGAGACTCTCGGGAAAAACAGGAGTGTTGGCAGGTATGTTCATACGACTACTTTTCTAAAGTTCAAGCAACCTTGCTAGTGCGCTTCGCTTGTAACTCTGGGTTGGTGTGAAGATATGCAGTGTTTAAAACATCATTGAGGATTAAAGAGCAACGTGCCCTGTCAGAAACGTGATGAATAGGTTGATGGTTCAATTTGCAGTTAGAACATTTAAAAGCTGTTCACATAAGACGTGTGCCTGAATTACGAAACGGTGTGAAATGGCACAGAACACAGGGGGTAAGACACTTGTAAAAGTTCAACTACTTTTAATTTGATACAACATAACAAAAGGTTCTAGCAAACATCTAGCATATTTACATGAAAAATAACTGAAACAGCTCACTGCTGTGAAAGTGAAATGGATCACTAAACTACATTTTCACGTTAATTGTGGGAGAAAACTTGTTATTTTTAAGCTTTACTTTCATCCTCTGGGTTTAAAATGCACACTGTGGTAAAAATATCCATCTCATAACTATTCAAGAAAATGTATGTTCCTATCAATGAGCAGCCTATTTACTAGAATTACCCTCAACAGAAGGGCTTGACTTTTTGATCAACAGCCACTGTGGCTAGTAGTTTTCCAGTGGTAGTAGCTAAGACACTAAGGATTTCCCTTTTTCTTCTCTCTGACCACACCAAACGTATTATTTACTTGCCACAATTTTTAAATAATGTGTCAAAACAAGCAAAATATAGATGTATACAGCTTTTTTCATTCAACAAAAATGTTTTTAAAACATTGCATCTAGCAACATGTATCTAAAACTATGCACAGTAGTCTGTCCTGGCTAAAGGTCCCAGATCACCAGTTAACTATACATAAATGGAGAGTTAATCTCCTATTAAAGCAATGTTATTCTAAAGGGTGATAATTAGACCATTAAAAATAATAACAGTCAGCAAAAGAAAGCAGGTTCAAAACATACTGTGTGCGATGATGGTTGTGCACAGATGGTTAACGTTAGGCCAATTAATAATCTGTTCAAAGAATGGTTAAAGCGAAAGCGGCAAAAGCTGCTGCTTACAAAGAATCTCAAGTTCTCGAAAGTAGCAGGACAGTGGGTGCATGAGCATCACATTTTTTCCAGTCTATTACAAAGAGAACAAGTTACCCTCCAGGCTTCGCACAAGAAAACAAGGGTGTGCAAGTAGGGCTAGTTGATTAATTGAAAAGTAATCGAAATCAACAATCAGAAGCTATAATTGATTTTATTTTTCCAGGTCAATTTTTTCAATTACTTCCCTACCGTTTTTGGAGACACATGACCTCGCTCTGTTAAGGCTGATTTATACTTATTATATTATTCTTATATTATACTTCTGCCAAGCGCACACATACGGCCCGGCGCAGCCTTCAGATGCCCGCGTACCTCTAAAAAAAATGTAACTACACGTAGCGCAAGCTTTGTGATGGGTTTGGTTTGGTAATAATGACAAGTGTGGGAGGCGCGGAGAACCATGTTTTAGGCGATGTGTGTTTTAATTTCAGTTGTTCAGCATTGATGTTCAATAAATAATCATAGATGATGGATAGTTTGTTTACTAGTGTGATGCTTACATTCAAAAATCTCTCACTTGTAATATGTGAGCATATTTACTGTACAAAACTTGTCAGTGAACTATGAGGGCAAAAACATCAAATAGATAAATAAAATAATCGTTCATTATTTGTAATCGAGTTAAAATGTTCAATCAATCAGGATTTAGATTTTAGGCCAAATCGCACAGTCACATCAGCTGTGCGCGTCACACTAAAGCCATCAGTGAGCAAAGAAAGCCTGCGCATGATCTTCATATTCGTTATTCACTTGCTTTTTTGCTTGCGCGAAGAGTCATTTTTGTCAGTCATGCTACTCGATTCATATACTAACATTCTAATCTTTAGTGACGAGTTTTGAAGTCTACCCGCATTTGCCAGGTTGGCAGGTGTTAATGTCAAGCCCTGTACAACAGCATGCATTTGCCATGACAAACACTTCAAACTATGAAGCAGGATACATTAAGTGAAACCCTTATTTTTAATTATTTATTTATGTGTCATAAATGTTCACCACTTTCCCAGCTTTTTTTTTCAAAATGGAAAACTGACCCTTACTGAATTAGACATGGTCAAATTTAATGTTGTTCAATGAATCCTGTTATTTCCATCTGTACTCAATGCCATGTAGATTTCCCCAGAAATTTTGCAACTTGCTCTGTTTTGAACATTTCATTTGTGCAAATTTAGATACCATTTACTGTAGATACTTCGTTTAAAAGGACATCAATTGATATCATGTTTGATGTTGTCATGTTTGTTTGTTTTTTAAAACAACTTTTCATTGCTATCAAATCTACAAAAACAATGTGAACAGCAGGAAACAAAAACAACACTACTATTATAAAATCATGTTGCAGAAGGGAAAATTCTGTAATATGCATTGGTGTTATTTTTTATTTTATATACTTTTATCTTTCCAGGAATTTCCTATTAAGATATGAGTCTCTTCTACCAGTGGGTGCTGGCCAAAATGGCAGCACAAAAAGTTTCAGATACAAAATGAGACACACATAAAACATCACGTATTAAAATTTACACAAAACATTCCTCCAGGTAAGACTTCAAAAGATTTTTAAAAATATTTAGGGATGGAATAGTTCATAACACTCTGCATTTCATTCCATAATGTAGGGTCAAAGGAGGAAAACACTGTTTGACCAAACTCTGTACGTACTCTAGGAACAATTAAATGTAATTTATAAGAATTTTGTGTACTATTACTACGAGTGTAATATGATAAAAAAAATTACAAACAAAAGATGCCAATGGTTAGTAGTAATCTTCAAAAGCTCCATGTTCACAGTTACTGCACAGAAACGCCAACATTATCTAATAGAGACCAATTTAGTCCAAATGATTGGAACTGTTGCAAAGAGGACTGTTTTCTGATGCCTTGACTCAAAACAGTGCAAATAAAGCCTGTAGACCTGCCATGGCGAGAGCTTGGGGATTGTTCTCCTTTAGCAGCCCTGTAGCAGACCAATAGAGATAAATGTAATCACTGCACTTTGTTCTCCCCTGCGATATCACACCGCCTTATTACTCCTCAACCGCTCTGCCTCTCAGTCCAAGATCAAAATCTTATTTTGTTGCACATTTGCTTTGAGCTTCAGCCATCTCCGATTTCAGCAGGTAATTACCTCACAATGTTGTTGCCCTCAGACCAAAGACACACCAAGTCACGACTACCTTCGCTAAAGCCGCTTCTGGTTGTCCTTTTAATATGATCTAAAATAAACCATGTATAATAAGAAGTTTAGGATTCAAAGCCATTCTTGGATCAGCAAAAGAAGTTCATTCTAGCAGTACACGTGAATCTCACTCTGACATTTATGTCTCTGTATTTCTTTTTTTTTTTAATCCCTATAAGTGTGGCAAGTTTCAGCTCATCAAAAGGAAGCGGTGATGATGACAAAGGTGGCCTTTAAGAAAGGCCTTTGACTGAAGACAAACCAAGGAAAGTAACATTTATCAAAGTCTAATACCAGGGCTGCTGAAGCAAATAGAAAATGTCATTTATCAAGGTATGCCACAACGCCAGACAATCCAGAGCACTATTATGGATTTTTGCTGCTAAAACACTCTTGCATGAGATGCAGATATTTTTATAATAGCAAAGTATCATGTTTAGTAGCGTCATTCCTAAATAAGTAATCCTGTAAAACTTCACTAAAAGGTCTCAACTACTCCATGTTGTGTCTAAAAAAAATGTGGGAAAATATTTCGATGTGATGCAAGACCCTGTGATTTCAACAATGGGCAAAGTACAGTGGTTTCGCAGATTTTTTATTTTTTTTTTTGTACAATTTTACATGCTTTTTTTTTTACAGCGCATTGTGTTTGTGTCCTGATTAGCGCATTGTGTTCTACATCCTGATTGGCTGTAGACCATTGTCAATCAATCTCCTCTGTGCCATGTCTCCTGTACAGTAAAGAATGCATTCAGCTTGCCAAATTGACATAAATCTTTGATCGCTAGCAGTGTGACTCTGAAGTGCTGTACTGTATGTTTGCAAGTTTTGTCCCCAACAAACCCCACAATGTCGACAAAATGTTCTGCACTATCAAAGGCACCTGCGGTAGCAGGCCAAAAGGCAGAGGAAGATACTAACCATCACACAAAAAGTTGGACTTCTGGACATGCTAAAGAAAGGTAGAAGTTACGTGAGTGTTTAAACAAGAGAGAAAATTGTGAAAATGTTATTGCCTATCTGAGAAAATTGTGTAGTGAGGGGTTTTACAGCCTTAAAACATCTATAATAATTGTAAAAAATAAAGCTGACTACTTTGCGGATTTCACCTACTGCGGGCTATTTTTAGAACGCACTGTAACTCCCACGATTAATGAGGGAGCACTGTAATGATAGAATCGCATAATCCAATCATAAAAATAGAATTAGCTGTACAATATGTAATGGAAAATTTGTCAAAATAAATTTGTCTAAAAAGGAATGAGAATAATTAAATTAAATTTTATTTAATTATAATATTAGCGATAAAATTTATGTCAATAACAATGATAAGCTCTGGACTTTTTTACTCTATATTGATCTAAAAGCCAATCACACGTCAGAAATGTGCAACAATGGGAATCTACAAGTGTGTTGATATTAGAGATGTACATAGAGATGTAGCGAATTTTCAGCCACCAAAAATTTATCGGCTGAAAATATGTAATGCTATTTAATAGGCCCTCTAATTTTTGTGGCTTCAGTGATTGTTGGGGTACTCTTTAAAATCTGGAAGCATTAACAACTTACATCGAAATATATACCGCTATTGTTTAATATGGAAAAGAATTATTCGAGATTGCATTTTTTCCATATTGCCCAGCCCTAAATTAAATTAAAAGCCTATTGTGATAAATTAGAACCTTAGTGACAATTTTGTTCATCTTTTAACCTTACCACTACAGTCTTATGCTGTGTTGGAAAAAAATGCACTATTCGCACGTAAATAGACATGTGAACATTTTGAGCTTACTCGCTTCATTCGTGCATCAAAATCCGCTTCATTCATGATTCAAATCCGCTTCATTCGCGCGTCAAATTCACTTCAGAACAGACGTGGATTCGCATGATGGGTAGGGCTTCTGTCTGCCTGGTGACTGTAGCTTCGTTGCTAAATGGCTAACATAGATTTTATTTTATAAAAAAAATAACTGTGTTTATGTGCTTTATGAAGGCTGAAAAACAGCATCGATTCGTTTGGAGCAGTGTCTGAGTCCACTAGATCCATTCAGAGGTGCACCCAGCTCTGCGCTTATAATCTCCTCCAGAAACTACTGTATACCTGGATGATGGAAGCATTTAGCGGTGCTACTGACTGAGCCGAGCCTAGTTTGATGAACTGTTGTCTGTGTAGGCAGGAGGAACAGGCGCTACGTCATAATCATGCCCCCACAAGACCAAGCTCCTGATTGGTTAACGCAGAGCGAATGTCCGTTGAAGTTCAGATTTTCAAATTTGAGCGATTTGCGCATATCGCATCATTCCTGCCGCGCCATTTGAGCCGCAGGAGGTCTATTCGCATATTTGCAATTACTTAACATGTAAATCACTCGCACTTGATGCTTCTTCCGCGTCTGGTGTGAACACAGCATTAGAGATTTATTCAACAAGAAAAAGAAACATATACCACATCAAAGTACATTTCTGTGGATTCTTCATTCCTAGATTAACCTTTATACAATGCAAACTGCTTTCAATTCAAAAACTCATTAGATCAGAATGGGGCATAACAGAATTATCAAGAAAATGTTCCACAAAAAATTTAAATCACCTTAGAGAGGAGAAACATACTACACACACCACCCAAGAGAGTGGTTTGTGGTATTTGTTACAATATCCACACCCTTCTGTGTCTAAGAGTCAGTAATACTTCTTCTGGAAATTAATCACCAACCAAATGAACCCCAGCTAATTCCCTCTCCGCTGTCTGTGCCTTTCCCTTGACTGATCTGAACGAAATCAGAGCCACAACCGTAACCACCACACTCATGTGGGGATTCAAACTCATGAGCACAAATGGATTGAGCTGCCCAAAGTGCCACAAATGACTGCTGCTGATCTTATATGCTTGTTTGGCAGCACTGGAGGGCTTTCAGCTACAAAAAAAAATAAAAATGAAAAGAGACATTTACTCACATTCAAAAGTTAAGATGCAAGAAGCAGCAGACTGCAAAAATTGGGCATTATTTTTTATATTAAAAAAAATCCATCTGGAGCTTAAAAAGATTCTACTGTAACTGCTTCAAACCATTGAAAAAAAAAGTAAAACATATTTTGTTTGTTATCAATGATAATGTTCTACTGTAGTTTTTAGAGTAGATACATCTCAAAATAGGCTTGGCTGTAATAATCACTGTTAACTTGACATACTGTACCCTGTACCTTGTCTGACAGAGTGATTTAGTGTTTAAGTGACATCTGCTAAACTACTGCCATGTAATTTTAGCAGCTCAGCAGTGACGCCGAATTATAGGCTTTCAGTCATAACCAAAGTGCTGCATATAAAAAGATGTGAAGGGTGCAAAAATTTCATATTCAATAAAACTTTCAGGAAAACGTGTTGGAATTCATACCGTGTATCCTGCAATTACAAGCGACAGTAACACCAAACCTATATTTGGCTTGAATATGAAGGTTTGACTTTGAAATCATTACAAATGTTGACCTCAGACGGATCATAAGGGTGCAATAAAGCCAGGCTATTCTCTCTAGAGCGGTGGTTCCCAAATGGTTTGGCCATGGGACCCATATTTTCCCATGGTCATTAAGTCACAACACATTTTTTCTCTCTCTCCTTTTTCATATGCATGTAGCACAAGTGCCACCACACTTTATTTAACATACACATAACTACTTATGAAAAAACATTAAAAGGATAGTGTCATCATTTACTCAACCTCATTAGAGACTATTTGAGTTTCTAGTGTTGAACACAAAAGAAGATATTCTGAAAAATGCTGATTGCTGGGACTCACTGAGTTCTATATTGTTTCTCCTACTATGGAAAACGAGAACATTCCATTAAACTATGTCCCTTTATTCATTTTCCTTCAGCTTAGTCCCTTCATTCATAAGGGGGTCACCACAGCGGAATGAACTGCTAACTTATCCAGCATTTATTTTACGCAGCGGATGCCCTTCAAGCTGCAACCCAGTACTGGGAAACATCCATATACACTCATTCACACTCAATTCACCTATAGCGCATGTCTTTGGATTGTGGGGGTAACCGGAGCACCCAGAGGAAACCTACATGAACACAGGGAGAATATGCAAACTCCACACAGAAATACCAACTGAGCTGGGACTCAAACCAGTGACCTTCTTGCTGTGAGGCGACAGTGCTAACCACTGAGACAGGGGCGCAATTGCATATTTACTGAGGGGTAGGCGGATTCAAGTTTTGCGCCCGCCCCCCATATTTTTTCCTCATTAACATGTCAATGTTCTAAACACAACTGAAATAGTATGAAGTAGTAAAAGTATAATTACACTAAGCATGTTAAGTCACAAAGAATTTCATCTCATCCCACCCCAAACTTCTTCTCAATTAAATTTTCCTCACTAAATGATTATAGCACCTTGACATGCCTTGCTCCTGTACATTTGTCAAAACAAAACAATATATATGGGAGTCAAGGGCAAAATAACTTAAAAATGTAATCACTTCTCACATGAATACTGCGAGAGGTGTAAGGTCTGTCTTTGCATGAACAATTGACTGAAACTGCTATTACACCTCTCACAAAGTCGGATAAAAAAAAAAAACTGTAAAATGTTGGGTGTAAAAAAATAAAGAGACAAACTGCCTGAAATGTTTTATTTTATCAAAATGTTATGGGCAAACTTTTTTTGTAACTAAACTGAAATAGTTTTGAGCAAAAAAAAAGTTACCAAAAGGCCTGATGTATCAATATGATATATAATAAATTTATAAAAACATGTATATGGTATAAAAATGGATCTTGATAGAAGGATTAATAAACATCTCAGTTCCAAAAAATGTGAATATTCTGACCATTTGTTTAAGTGTCAATTTTAACAGAGTTAGGAATCGTTATAATTAAGTATATAAAATTTATATAGGAAATGTTTTAATCCAAATATTATTTTCTATTTTGTCTGAAATATATTCAGTAGGCTCACACAAAATCTGCACACGCAGAAATCTGCGTATTTCCGCAGATTTTTAGCCCATCATTGAGTCTAAGTTTTTTTTTTTAATGTAAATGTGTGTACATTTACTCAGTATTTTAATTAATTTCACTAATATTATTGTAATATAATAATAGTAATATTAAAATGTTCATATGATTTATTTAGAATACAGTTGGTAAAGTAGTATTGTTTGCCTTTTAGATATATTATATGAGTGACTTGCTTTGTTTACCAAATAAGCGGATCTAATTTGATTTGCAATATTTAAATGCAGTAAATACTAATTTTATCTTTTGAAGCTGACGGTCCATACATTTATGACTATCAAGCGTTTACCATAAAGTCAACTTTACGCCAGCCTTATGGCTTTAGCCCATAGAATTATACTGTTTTTCACATACTTTACAGGATGGAAGTATGCGATTTCAGACGCAGTCCAGGTGTGGCTGTGTGTCACTGCCCCCCTACCTGGACAAAACCACCTCGCCTGCATTTATGTTAAGTAAAAGCTCATGCAGTGACTGGGTGGCGATAATGAATAATTAATTATACAGTATGGCCGCCCGTCGCTCCTAAAAACATTAAAAGTTGATTAAAAGTATGGTAATAATAGTGTTAGTTAAGCTTACCAATCTCTTATTATCCAATTTGTCATGGCAGTTTTCATTTTAGGGCATTTTGGGTTTTTTTTCGTTTTCTATTTTGCGCTCCACGTCTCTTCACTCTTCTCTCCATTCTGAACATGTGACTGTAACCAAGCAACTGGTTTCCTTAGATGAGAGATATTTTCCGTAATGAAAAAAAAAGTTGCGCTTGTGTTAGCATTATTTATTATTTTACATGAAATAATCATGTCAGACATAGCTACACACGGTATTTATTAGGGTTATCCATCGCTGATGGTCGATAAACATCATGATCCGCCCCTGTCGCAGCACCAACCCGCATGCGAAAAAGACACACTTAGTTTTAAAATGCATTTTAGAATGAAAATGATCCACGTCCATACTGCCGTTTTATTTAGCATTTCTGAAAAGATCTCCGTCCACACTATACCGCTGAAAACCCACATCACGTGACCACCCACACACACACCCACACACACAGACTCTGGCATGCGCTGCAGCATATGCACACGTTTGAGCTCCAGGCAGTCAGTGGGTGCATTGTGCACAAAACCCCAGAGAGCAGTGCACGTCGGACAGTTTGTCAAGGATGTACCGCTGGATCGTGTCTCACTATAGTTGTCAAATGTGATATTTAATTAATCTTGTCTCTATCTAACGACTCTTCTGTCTTTTGAATCTATCAGGTAACGTGTCACAGCATCAGTACGCTGCTTCAATCTTTCGCTTTCATGCTTGTACTTAGTAATTTTAGTGAAGACCTCAGATACTGTTGGTTGTGCACCTTTTTTACCAACCAATTTTGTCGACGCCCTTATAACGACACAGATCACTGCCTGTTCATGCCAGAGTCCCGCGGAAAAAGTGATTGATGTGATAATTTGTGTATAACTTATCTTTATTTATTTATGATTTGGTTATGAGTAAAACAAAGACCATGCCGGTCAGTTAGTTGAAACATTAGGCTACAAATAATTATTTTTTTATTAATTAATTAATTCATAAATAATAATTCACTGCCGCCTACCGCAACGATGCCATCGTCCATCGCGATGTTTCACATTAGACATCGTACGATGCCAAATTGGTCAACATCGCCCAACCCTAATATTATATTTCTACCTGGCAAGACGACTCACACCATTCACACGTCATTTTATTCGATTTTTGATGTATTTTTTATTTAATGCCATGTCAGCTACCAAGGCTATTTTAATGGCAAGAACGTTTCAATAAAAAAATATACAATTAAAAATAACAAACGAATGAATACTGTACATAAATTAAATAATTTTTAGTGCTAATATGTGACAAAAAAAATCTAAACATTTTCCTAGTGTCACTTTATTAAAAATGTCCTTAAGAGAGTTCATTTCATAAAAAAATGCATTTCACAATAAGGGGAGTCGTACAGTACAAACATTAAGTGGGGTCTTGACGTTTAAGCAAAAAGGAATAGGTTAATCGTGTATGTCCAATACGACATCTGGTAAAAATCACTTGATCAAATGTCTTAAAACTGTTTGAGATTTCAGGTTGTATTTCATACAATTTATAATTTTTCAATGCATCCCACTCCTCTTGCCACTTATTTAAAATGTAAACGTTGATAAAAGGTCTTATCTTTGAAGGAGGAATTTGGCATTTGTTTGTTGCTTTGGTATGAAATGTTCTTTGGTTTGTTATTAATACCAAAGTCCCTTGAAGGCAAGTCATTTTACAGCGGCCATCTTTGAACCACCTCTCGGGAAACATAAAATTCTCCAAAATTGCTTGCCAAGCTTACAATTAAATTTCATATTACTAATCACCAGAAAAATTAAACAACTGTCTATTTAGTTTCATGTCTAAATCTGCAGAACCTTACGTCTAGTCCAAGCCCCTCCCCTGGAGAATTGTCAGTCTATATCGATCGATGATTGGCTCCTGTACTAGAAGGTAGGGCTTCATTCCCCATATTAACAGTTACACTTTCCCCCATTCAAAACAATAGGAGTGACACATCTTGTGTATTCTATAGTCTTGGTTAATACTCTGTTTAGTAATCACTTTCAAAAATATACAATATTTCTATCTCAACCAGGCTAAAGCGAAGTACTGTGCGAATGAAAGCGGCAGGATTTGGGGATTCCCATGAACCTCAAAACTTGCATCTAAACAGCCTTCAGGAGAGCAAGAACACATCTGACAGAAGCCTCAGACATCAGATGTCTTTCAAAATTAAAGTCATGCATCACAATTACATTCTGCAACCCACCCAGAATGCTTCTGCGACCCACTTTTGGGTCATGACCCACCAGTTGAGAAACACTGCTTCTAAAGGGTAACATAATTACTTTGACCCTGCTCTCATTTTGTCCCACACCCCTGTCTGATGAAAAGCGAGCTCACAGATTGATGCTTTGCTTAATATTTAGTAGATGGGCCGAGTTTACTTTTCAGCCTGACTGCTTTCAGTAAAGCACTTCATTTAGACAGCATAAATATTTCACAGAGCCTCATTAATTATTTGAACCCCGGATGCACAATCGATGCGTTTCCATTAATTACAGTTTATTCAAAATTCATATTCGCCTGCCCACTCATTTATATATTTACACAAACAAATTACGCTGTTAGACATGTACGCCCATTCCGTTGATATACTGGCTCGCGCTTCCCTGATAAAATGTCACAGCCATTAGAGCTGCGATTTCTGCCGAGTCTGTATTCATGCAAACAGTCCCCGAGTCCTGACCATAAGACACTCTAACGATGGTGGAAGGACAGTTTTAAAAGCCCTGTCTGACCTAGCAGCAGCCTTTACATTCAAAAAGCTCAGGTGTGATTTTAATTGTAGTTCCCAATTTGATATTTGCCCTTTTGGATAGTAGGCGGTTTATAGACGACAAGGACGAGCATTATATATGTTGTATGGAAATGGGAATGGGGGATCATTTAGATTGGATAGATGGCTTTTATCTGCGTGTCCTTCCAGTGCATGAGACATTAAATCACTACGAGCCTGCTGCATCTATGAAGATGAAGAACACGGTGAAGGGCAAGGTATGAATGCAGTAAACCTCAGTCATGCGAACGCTCCAGAAAACATGCTTCTAGATGTGCACATATGGTGAGCTGACATTAATGATCCATCGCTACATAATGCTACAAGGAAAGCATTACTTAAAAAACATAACCTGAGAAAGAAGTGCCATTTCATTACAGCTTCACTGCTCAAGTGAAACTACTATCAAAAAAAGAGATTTTAAATGTCACGCTTAACCAAAGATTCAGAGTAGATCTGACAATATTGGAAAAATCTGATATTGCAATTTGAATACAGTTTTACAGATATAATATAGCGCTATTTAATGCTTTTCGGGTAGTCTAACAGTTTTCAGGTATAGAAGATGAATATTCACAATGCAAAAAATGCTTTTCTTACTTTGTTTTGTCTCATTGCCAGTCCAAATATATAAAAAAGTCCTTAGAGTAAGTAAAATCTTGTTTAGTTTTTACCGTCAGAAGAAATAAGTGAAAATTAAGAGTTTTACCCCTTAAAACAAGCTAAATTATCTGCCAGTGGGTTAAGTTAAATAATCTTGTTTTCATTTTTAAATGTAGATATTTGGACTGAAAACAAGACAAAAAATAAGTAAAAATTTGTTTTCATATGTCCATATAAATAGTAATCTGCAGCTCCTGCTCAACCATAATTCAGACTTAACATTGTATATCTTTGCGATGTGACAATTGCAGATGCGCACATTGCGATATCAGTGCGAAAACACTATATTGTGCGTCCCTAATTCAGAGGAAATATTAAGCAACAGAAACCCTAACAGGAGGGTCAGAAATCGACAGAGGATATCTAAAATGTTTACTCTAACCAATTAGCTATGCATGCATATGTTGCATGAAATGTTTAGTATTTGCTGTAAATGTATTCACCCTCAGGTGAATTATTTCAGGACAATAAAGAGGATTTTCAGAAAAAAAAAAATCTATAGTATTTGGTGATTTCTTAAAATTCAAAATCAACAGCTACCAGCACTTCAAGAGTAAAATGGTTGGTCTATGAAATAAGCCATATATTATCAACAACACTATTACCAAGAATTAACACCCTCAGACTTAAGCACTTCATTGTTAAGAGCTGCTAATATTAATATTTTTTGCCGGTATTTTGTTGTTGTTGCTTACCTAAAATGGCCATAGCTGTTGACATGCTTTTTATGAATCACCAAGAACTTTTTATCTTCATTGTTCTACTGGTACATGAATAATAATTTCTTTTAAAAATCCTCAACATTTTGCATGGCCTGAGGATAAGTACTGTAATAAGCAAAGTATCATTATGGGTGAACTATCACTTTAATGCCTCCATGGACAGTTATGTGTCTTCATCACACTTCTGCATTCGCCAAAAAATTCAACAAGCTTTATTTTTTTCTTCATGGACTAAAAAATATAAAATGATTAATATTGTAAAGTTAAACAAATAAAAGATAGAAAATAAAAGACTTGTGTACAAATGTTCAATTTTGATCACATGCTGAAATTACTACAATACAATGACAACCAGTATTTTAAATAAAGTTTCATTTATTTTGGAAAAATATCATTCTCTGGGTGTCTCTGAGTCTGGGGTAAACACTGATAAAAGAAAAAAAAAGTATGCATGTCATGCTTTTGCCAAGTATGATGCAATCCTGGATTAACTTGATCCTGAAACATACTGTAATTTTTGTTCAAAAATGTAATCCATACCTGTTCCCTACCCCTAAACCCAATCATAACTGTAAATAATTCCCAAAATCAGAGGGGAATAATAGTTGGATAACAATCATGCAGAATTGCATAAACCTAACCGCAAGCCAAAACTTAACATACACTATAAACATATTCTTTAATTCTGATTGACTGACTGAAATGTTGTTCCAGGATCAACATAGAGGTTAATCCTGGAACATGTCCTACTTGGTGAAATCAGGTTGGCAAAAAAGCATACAAATTTCACACTATTGGGCATTTAATAGAAATATCAACATATGATTCTGTATTTACTGCGAATTACGAAATGTAACTATTAATATTTAATACGGTTGAGTTTGCTCTTCAGTGCAGTTTGACCCTGGATGTCAGTCTGAATCCATTTTACTTATGATGCATCATTAAACGAGTACAGTTCTGGTCAAGCTACCCACAAACTTTTTTATGACATGAACTGAATATTTGATGACACAGTGTTTTATATGTTGAAGAAAAAAGTACTGAAATTGAGTTATCAAATATTGCCCTAAAAAACTAAACCAAAAACATAAGAATCAAAGAAAAAGAAATATATTTCAGCCACTGGCTTAATGTGTAATGTGATACTGTAAAGCACTTCAAGGTGAGAGTGTTATTACCCAGAGGGTTTTCCATTTGATCTAGCTTTCTCCTGTTGTCCTGCTGCTGCGTAAGCTAAATCTCACCTGGCCCATCAGCTGACCCAGTGCTCCGACCCTCATTCTAAATATATATGGATGTGAGTGTATGTTCCAAGGTAACAGCTTAAGATGTCTTCAAAAATCGTCTCATTAAAGGATTTTTGAGATTTTATGCACTGCTATAAAATTTGTCCACTCATCCTTGTTGATATGCATATGCCTCTGACCTCATGCTTATCAATATGCCCATTTTGGACATTGCATTTTTATGATAAATGATAATATAATCTCTATGGCAAATTTCATTTGAGAGCCTTTGATATTGGTAACCTTTAGTTTGGGGTTGAAACAATGCATATATGTTAACATAAGTTAAGCAAAAATGTTTTTCATAATCTGCCAAAGGCTGCAATAGTAAGTGTTGCCATGGGGTGTCTAATTAGTTGCTTATGATTCAAAGGTAGATTAACCTCTAAATGAACATATTACGCTTTGGGCTTGAACAGAGAATCATTTAGTAAACTGGATGTTATGTGAATAATTAAAAGTCTGAAATTAGAAAATAAGGCTGAAATCTTATGTTGAAGCACTGTACAAGACATAGAAATCTAACTTCATGTTTAAAAGAGTTCAAAATAATTTTGACCTACTTCATCCTACTAGATCAAATGCATTGTAAAACGATTATAGAATATTCCAGAACTCTTTTGTCCTCGTTCAGATCTATGACTCCTAGATGCAGCATCAAAAAGCACTAGAATTAACATGACCCTTGGTGTAGGTGCAGGTTAAATCAACAAAGAAGCTGCTGAGGATGCTCCTGGGACGGATAAGAAGAATGTAGCATCAGTGAGAGGCGGGTGAAGCCCACTGTAGGTCGGACTCAGAAATACTTTACCGCTGGAACAAAAGAAAAGGGCACTTATGATCGAAACTTGGAGCATGCAGTAAAGAGAGAGCAAAAATGGCTTGAGGCACTCCAAAAAAAAAAAAAAACAGTGATTTTACACATCTCGAAGCAGATCGCAGAAAGTGTGCATGTGTAATGTGGAAGCTAGTCAAGCTGAAAGAAGAAACCAATCAATAAATGCCACCAGAGATGATCAAAGTTTGGTTTCTCCCCCCACACTTACTGCTTCTTTTGATCTTCTGTTATTTACTCCTACACAATCATGAAACAGCAATACTACACTTAACTTACTGTCCAAATCTTAATTAAACGAAAGGAAAATAAACATTGTGCATTTCTATTTATATGAAATCTTTTGAGAATTAGTGATCAGAAGGAGGTTACATAAAAAAACCAACAACAGTGGTTTGAGATCTGAGGCTTTAATCAGAGAATACTGTTCTTCTTTAAGCTGCACTCTTGAACTTCAATATTACTTTTCTGATGCTTTAGGAAGGCCTGCAGACTGTACTTTACTGCATACAGAGGTAAATAAATCTGTAAATGAAAGGAAGAACACTTTGGATATTTCATGGTACACTTTAATGTGTGTGGATAAAACAATTTACTGGAGGACAGAGAGTGATATTCTTGCTGAGCAGACACAGATAAATCTTGCAAACCTAACAACTGCCTGGGCAAAAGGGACTCTATCATAAAACCAGCTTATAAAAAGCTCATTTGGTCTGTGCCATCTGTAAACACTGACAGGGAAAAGGTTCCTGAACCAGAAAACAGAAAGTAGCAGAGATCTGCAACAAATCAATGTTGAAAAAAATCCTAAGGATTTTTCCATTGGCTTTTTGATTATTGCAGAAAATAAACTGTGTAACCAACCAAAGTTTACATTTCTTAAATGGTCTCTACATGTTAAAGCAATATACATCTGGCATAAAAAAGCAAAGGCTACTATATGATTTCAAACTCAACATTAATACGCTTTCTACAAATCTTTTAATCCTCAGAAAATGTTGAGGTAGAATAGTTTGAAACGCATCTAGTACTAAATAAAGCACAATGTTTTGAAAGCAGACTAGTGAGTGAATTGAATTTTCCTGCTCAGCATTTAATGTCCTAGACAACCTCTATAGTCTCATTTAGCCACTTGTTAGCAACTACCTTTTTCAAGACTCATAAAATCCTTTAAAAAAAACTCAGGAACGTTTGTTAACCACACGACCTATTTTAGGCATTTCATCACAAACCAATTGACTTCCAGGTGATGTTCTTGTTTCCAGGTTTAAGGACTCATTCTAGTCCATTTTCTGAGACATTAAACTCATTTATTACAACAAAACCTGTGTGGCAGTGTAAACCACATTGCTCTACCACAGTTATATAACACAACACGGTGATCTAAAAACAGTGCTGTGTGCTTATTTGATTTTTTTAGTTGTTAGAAATTAGGAATTTCACAAGAAGATATCTTCACACCAGTAACTAAACCTACTGTACCACAACATACTCTATTTCCAATAACAGAGGTGAGAAATATATAATCATCATTAAGCCATTAACAATTGACAACTTTTGAAAGTGCACTTTTCACTTTCATATTTGCAATCTAGTGATTACTGCACATTTGTCAGATATTTGCTGCTGTCAACCCTTCTGTTTTTCCTGGGATTCTGCTGTATTCTCCCACTATCATTACATTAAAGTGTTTTCCCATATTTCTCCAGTATTGTTAATCTTTCAATGAAGGGTGGCTATGAACATCATCAAATAGCCCAATGTTTCTCAACCACATTCCTTGAGGACCACCAGCACTGCATGTTTTGGATGTCTCCTTTGTCTGTCACACCCATTACAGGTTTTTCAGCCTCTGCTAATGAGCTGATGATCTGAATCAGGTGTGCTTAGTTAAGGAGACATGGGCATGTGCAGAGCTGGTGGTCCTCCAGGAATATTGTTGAGAAACACTGAAATAGCCAATCCTCCTTTTACACATCGTACACCAAACACCAAGGGATGCTCCTTGCTCTTAAATGGGAAAATACGCTTTAATTTTATTTAGAATTGAAAACACTGAAACGAATATAAAAATGTCAGGATTCCCTTCCTTTCCATCACAGGTGATGTTGCCCTTTTTATACAACCTTCAATCAGTCAGTTCATGTACCGGTGCATGACTGTCAGACACGCTTCATGGTTATAAAGAGACGCTGTTTCCCAAACAGATTCTGTTCACGCGATTTGAAGAGGAGCAAAAGTGGACTCTCTGGGTTTTGGGTGCATGTTTAAACAAACAAATAGACATAATAACGTAAAAAAAATCCATTTTGGTGTGTTTTATTTTAAACAAAACTAATTTTGTCTTAACTGAAGATAAAGCGTTAGTAAAGCAATCAGATGTGTTTGTTATAGATCTGTACATTCTGAAAAGTGACACCTCTGCTATTTAATACAAGCAAACAAACAAATAATCAAAATCTTTTGCTGCTCTTTAAGCAGAATATATTTAAAGTATTCAGTGAAGAAAAAGTTAATTAGATTTAATAACTTGATTCCATTTCTGTATAATAACCTATTATTTTTAATAGGCTAAACTGTATCATTTATTTTCAGCTTTTTTCTTATGTATGCTATTTATTCCATCTTTTGCAATTTATTTTTTTAAACATATCACTGACCGTTTCAACTGTTTACTTACAATGAAACGGCTCCAGATAAACAGATTTAGGTATTTTAGGAAATTTTGGAAATTAAATAATAATAATAATAATAATAATAATAATAATAATAATAATAATAATAAATTAATGAATTAAAAATATATATTTTCACATCCCAATGTTGACAGATATAGTTATTTGTCAATGACACTCATGTCATGATCTACTGCTTATGAAATCTGCCACTACAGTGTTGCCAATCATCAATTGATAACTAAAATCTCACCCCTGCTGCATTGTATGAAACTTTACATTTTGTGTTGCACGTTGCAGCAAATCTACTACACTTTTAGAAATAAAGAATAAGAGAGCTGTCTATGGGGTGGTTCATTTTCAAAAGTACACATTTCTACTGAAATTGTAAATTTTGGTATCTTAAAGATACATATCAGTACACAAACAGTATGCAAACTCAGTGACAGCGACCATTTAGGAATACTGTAGGAAGATAGTTCACCCAAAAATGAAAACTTCACTTGTTTGTTTGTACTCGTGTTAAACACACAAGAACATATTTTGAAGAAAGCTGAACCATTGACTTCCATGTTTGTTTGGTCTAATATGAATTTAATGGTTACAGATTTCAAGTAAATGAAATTACGTTTTTACACAAAACGAAACTAAACAGACCAGGGCTGTTTAATTCAACCTTGTGTAAAAGCTCGGTTCTTCACACAATTAAGTATAGTCAAGACAAATATTAGGGTTAAGGTTGTAGAAGAACTGAAATCTGCAAACTTCCAGATTTTATCAGCAATGCCATATAAAGACCATGCGTACATTATTGAAGATAAGAAGGCCTTTTATTCTCTAGTCAATGCAAAAAAAAATATGGTAAATATTCATATTAACCTTGGGGTCAAAACATATTGTGCATCTCAAAAGAGAAAAACAACATGCTTTTCCACTTTCCTGACACGCAGCTCTTTTGTTGCTGTTGAACTTAAAGCAAGTCATTTAATTTAAATAGTTTAGCTTTCTGCATCTTTTATTATAGAGCATTTTAAAATACTTGTCTTTGGGGTGATTTGTGTACAAAGTAATTCTTGTGTTCTTTTTACAGAAGTTTGCATTTAATACATTTATTACAATGTCATATTTTTGCTTGTTGACCGTACTGCATAATTCACTTTACAGCAGAGCAGCGAGCGGTGTTGTTCCTTCTTGACTGCTTCATTTTTTAATAATGAATACACTGTTCTTCAATATATTGTTTCAATTAATCAGTGTACTAGTGGCATTGTAAAAGGGAGCCAGTGTAATATATGACATTTACATACACATTTATAAATAAATATGCAAAAATTTGACTGATTCCATCAAGATATATAATTTTTCAATATCACACAACGCTACTCTGACTGCAGCAATATGAATTTTTCTGAATATATTTCACAATATCTAACTTACATAAGCGCATGTGTGTGTGGATGTTATCGGAAGTAGGGCTGCACAATATTGGAAAATGCTAACATTGCATACAAACAATTTCACCATATGACTTCATATCTCTATTTGGAAAGAATTTATAATGTTAGATAAATTGGGATGATTTTGCAGTGGGAGTGCTTCTCCATAAAATCTAATAAACAATCTATAAACATTTTGGGGTCCCCCAACACATTTTTGTTGTTGTCTGTGCTATTTGCAGTGCAATTTAGTATTTGCATGTGTTGTGAGTATTTTCATGCACATGTTTAATCAGAGATTCATGAATTAATGTGTACTATTTGCATCTTCACAAAATCTAATAGACAGTCTATAAACTTTTTGGGGTCCCCAAACACATTTTTGTTGTGGTCTGTGCTATTTGCAGTGCATTTCTGTATTTGCATGTGTTGTGAGTATTTTCATGCATAACAATCTATAAATACTGTACAATCAAGAAAAAGATGCAATTAAAATAAAGCATTTTATCATTTCCAAGTCTAACGGTATTCAAGTACAGTAACTGAATGATAAAAATAAAAATAATTCAATAAAATTAACCATATTCAAGGACACAAACGGTACAATTTCTTATACCTGAATGCTTTTAAAACCATTATACAGTCACAGGCATCAAAAACACATGCAAATGATAAATAACACAAACTCAACATTGCAATATCCTGCGATGTGACTATTGCGAATGATCACATTGCGATATTGATGCTGAAACGATAAATTGTGCAGCCCTAATCGGAAGCAATCATGCAAGTGTTGCAAAATGTGTGAAAACACCTACCCAGATATTATCTTCAAACATAAGCTTACATTAGAATAAAGGAGATATGAACGATGACATGCCCAATTTGAAACATTATTTCTTATCTCTTGAATATGGGTGAGTTTGTAGCATTTTTTACAGCTTGCACATGATTAAACACTCTGACTATGCGCTCCACTGATCATTCTGAAGGTGGGAGAGAGGAGAAGATGAAAAAGAAAATAAAGCCTGATGGCAGATCGGCCTACGTTGCTTCTACTTTAAACTAATGAAGTTAAATTCACTCCTCACCGTCCAAAAAATAAATATTTACACACAGCCCCCAGCTGAAGAAATGCATAGTAAAAAGCAGTCACAGTAGGCTCATTTTCTTTTTTGCACACACACACACACACACACAAGTGTGGCTATGAGGTAATAATAATGCTCAAGGTTACACTCTCTAGGTACTTTCACTTACCATATTTATTCCATCTCTTGAGGCCATATATGAGAATTACTTTTCTTTGGCAAAAAAAAAAAAACAGAGATCGTTCATGTAATTTCCTTATTTACAAATGTTGATCCTATTAGAGCCTAATAGCAGTTTCAAGAGAATCATACTTTGGCAAAACAAAAAGGTGGTGCTTTTTTTCTGACTCTCATCTGTGAGTGTTCAGTCATTTGGTTTCATTTAAATGTAAATTTTGAGCAGTGAGCAGCACTGCACTGGCACAGCGTTAGCAAACGCGAGCTGGTGATGGATTTTTATAACTGCGAGGAAAATGCACAAAACCTGTGTCGCTTCCAGATTTGGCTGCTTTCTCTCAATGAGTGGTCCACTATAGTGTTTGGCAGCTAGACAACTGCACTTCTAAAATTAGATTGTTGCTGCTAAAACACTGTGTATATACAGTTGAAGTCCAAATTATTAGCCTCCCTTTTTAATTTGTTTTTCTCTTTTAAATATTTCCCAAATGAAGAAGGTCGCTGGTTCGAGCCTCGGCTGGGTCAGTTGGCGTTTCTGTGTGGAGTTCTCTTCCATCAGTTCTCAGAACTGATTCTCTTGCTGTGTGCATGTTCTCCCTGCATTCGCGTGGGTTTCCTCTGGGTGCTCCGGTTTCCCCCACAGTCCAAAGACATGCAGTACAGGTGAATTGGGTAGGCTAAATTGTCCGTAGTGTATGAGTGTGTATGGTTGTTTCCCAGCGATGGGTTGCGGCTGAAAGGGCATCCGCTGCATAAAACATGTGCTGGATAAGTTGGCGGTTCATTCCGCTGTGGCGACACCGGATTAATAAAGGGACTAAGCCGAAAAAAAAATGAATGAATGAATGAATGAATGAATATTTCCCAAATGATGTTTAACAGAGCAAGGAAAGTTTCACAGCATGTCTGATAATATTTTTTCTTCTGGAGAAAGTCTTATTTGTTTTATTTCGGCTAGATTTTTTTAAAACCATTTTAGGGACAAAATTATTAGCCCCTTTAAGCTATATATTTTTCGATAGTCTACAGAACAAACCATCATTATACAATAACTTGCCTTATTAACCTAACCTGCCTAGTTAACCTAATTAACCTAGTTAAGCCTTTAAATGTCACTTTAGGCTGTATAGAAGTGTCTTGAAAATTATCTAGTAAAATATTTAGTGTCATCATGGCAAAGATAAAAGAAATCAGTTATTAGAAATGAGTTATTAAAACTATTATGTTTAGAAATGTGTTGAGAAAAATCTTATCTCTGTTAAACAGAAATTGGGGAAAAAATTAAATAGGGGGGCGAATATTTCAATGGGGGCTAATAATTCTGACTTCAACTGTATATAAGTGCAATATTATACATTCAGAAAAAATCCCGCAGCATAAGACAAACTAATATTTACATGTGCAGATCTAATCAAGCTATAGCAAGTTTATGCAAAGTCAACAGAGACTTTATTCAGCAAAAGTTCACATAATGTATAGCCTAATCAGATTGAACAATTAAATAAATATTGGCTTCAAAGAAAGTGCATAAGGCCAACTGAAGTCTATTTAATATGTGAAAATGAAGTCTGTCAGTTCAACTTTGCGTGGAAAAAATGACAATTTCAGTTGTACTAAATCATTTATGACATTTAAATAAATTATTTTATTCTGACTAAATCCAAAAGTCCAAAGTACAAGCATCTGAAAGTGATTCGGTAAACATTGCGCCAACTTTTCCAACAGCAGGAATGACTAAGCAGGGTGCTCCACAAACTAAAAACTTTAAGATTATCCATGGAGTTATATTTTAGCTCCGCATTTTTACAAACTTGTGCTGATAGACATTAATTTACTCTCATGTCGATGCAATCTGTGCCACCTTCTGCTAAGGAAAAAAAAAAGGAAGCTAACCATCGCGTGCTGTTATGTGGGATCTACGGGGCACACACGCTCGAGTGGATGCATTGAGAACCCTTTTAAAAATTCATATAGGCCCCATTGGGCTCGCTGAGAGCAGTGTAGCACGCAAGAGGTCTCAGGTCCTGACCCTTGACGTGAGTAGCACTCATTGTGAAGATATGATGCTCATCCACATTGATTTCAGAACGGTTAAATCTCACAAGCTTCAAGACATCTCAGGCAAGAATAACAAGCTGCTGTGACTTAAAACCTGACCTTTTGGGGAGCTTATAAAAGCTTAAGTCTTTCAGGACAACTGGATAATTGTAAATAAGTAAATAAATAAATGATTCATAGAGATTGCAAAGATCAATCGATGATCAAAAATTAATTTACACTGCACTTAACATTTTAGTACATTTAAATTCAATTTAGAAAACGTTTTTTAATAAGTATGGGAAACCTGAAATAATAACACTAAATTATAATCAGTAAAAAAAATCTAAAATGCAACAACACACACTAAACAAAGTTTTTTTTGCTTCTTGTTCAATCCATTTAAATTTGTAAAAATAATTAAGTTAATTAAATTGATTTGTGTTGGGAACACATGAAGCAATTGTGTGGAACCAAGCATTTTTTACAGTGCGACTGATAATATATTGTATTATATATATATATACGTGGTCATCGTGGAGTGAGAGCATGAGACTGACTCCTGTGATGCTCCAAGGACAGACGAGTCTTCACTGAGGTCCACCTTCCTGCGCCTAGACTGCAGCTCTGCACAAGACGTTTGGCCATAGGAGAAATGGTCATGCCCAACTGAGCCTGGTTTCTCTCGAGGTTTTTAAATCTTCACTTTCGCAAATTGGTGAAGTTTTTTTTCCCCGCCGCTGTCGCCACTGGCTTGCATGATTCGGCATCTGTAGTGTTGCGCATCGATGGAATTGCTCTTCAGTGTTTGGACTCTCAGTAGTGATTATTAACCCACACTGAACTGAGCTAAACTGAACTGAACTTAATCGCTGAAAACTGAACTGACACGGTTTCAATTCACTATAATCTTCCATGTGAAGCTGCTTTGACACAATCTACATTGTATAAGCGCTATACAAATAAAGATGAATTGAATATTCTTTTAAATTACTGTGATATTTGTTGTAACAAAAGAAATGGGTGTCTAAGGTAGTGTTTCCCAACCCTGTTCCTGAAGGCACACCAACAGCACACATTTTTAACTTCTCCCTAATCAAACACACCTGAATCAACTCCTAAAGAAAATTAGAAGAGACTCCAAAACCTGAAATTAATGGCTCAGATAAGAAAGACATCCAAAATATGTATTGTTGCTGTGCCTCCAGAAACAGGGTTGGGAAACATTGGTCTAAGGAATACTAATAAAAATACCCAAGACTTTTAAACTGCTGTTTATTTTGAGTTGTCCAATAAAAAAAGTAAATGTAATGTTGCCTATAAATACAAAACAAAACCTCTAAATTGATGATTACACATGAGCTATCACATAGCATAAGAGTCCATCCGCGTCATCCTAATCCACGCAAGACAAGCGTAAGGAAAATATTGCTGAACACTGCATTTTCACTACATACCATAAATATCTAGCTCGAGTCGAAGATATGCGCTCAAACTCTGATTTCAGGCTTATATGACTTAATTTTCATTTAAGCGTGAATTTAACAACATTGAGTACACAAGAATCGCATGGTCTCCTGTTGAACATGGACTTTCTATCAAAAAAACTCCCGCACCAGTTTTACATTTCTTCAGTTTCATTTGATCCCCCAACAATCCCGAAATAGTTAAAAAAAATCACTGCTCGCTTTCAGAACTGATTTGTTACAAACTTTCCATTCCACTGACAGTCACCTCAATGTTTACATCCTACCACAATCCATTAAAACGACGAATATACAGCCACAGCGGCAATTAAACATACTTAGGACCAATTTAAGCATATTAAAAACGCTCTGTCTACTATTTAAACATTAAACTCTTACTCGTGCACGACAGCGCAGGCGATGCGCGAAATCAAACAGGTCTCAGGAGATTTTCTATCCAGTATAAAAGTTTAACTAATGATAAATGGGGATTTAGTGCGCTCATAACATTCTAAATTTCACACCATATTTTCTCCAACACACAGCCCTTACCTCGACCGCTGGCGTACGGTGCACAGAGCGCGAGAACCGTGATGATCTCCAAAAAGAGCCATGCTCTCTTCCTGGTACTTCCCATTTCTGTTCCGTTTCTCTCAGTCATTTTAAGGGCTGATTGCGTCCATCTTCTTGTTGCTGTGACAGCTCCTTGTTTTTTGCTCTAGCGGTCTCTTTCACTTTAATGGTCTGACTTGTTTCTGGAAGATCTGCAGACATCATCATTCCGGCGCGCTGAACTTCAGGCACCGCGCCTGCTTGTGCCCCGCAAGAGAGCCTCGTTGTAGTGCACTCAGACTCGCAGGTGCCGCTCGCATACTGGCCGAAGCAGCCAATGGCGCGCCGGGGTGGGCGGAGACAAGCTCACCACAAGCATCAGCACCAGTCAGGTGGGAATATTCGTCCTGGCAGTGGTTTATGATTGAATATTGATGGAGCTTTTTGTGTGCGTATTATGGAATCTGACCCTTGTGCGTAAATACATTTTAAAAAGTTGAACAAAATGTTCCAAAAACAATCAAAAACATTATCATAAATGTGTAATATTTCAATAAATACTGCATTTTATTTACATGAACTGATATAGCTTATTAAAATCAGTCCAGATTATTACCAAAAATGTATTAATTTAAATATTTTAGCATTTTAAATTACAGTATGATTATATAATGTCACTGTTTTTTATGATAAACATATACTATACTGTGCAACGTGGTTTGAGCCTTGGCTGGGTCAGTTGGCATTTCTGTGTAGAGTTTGAAAGTTCTCCCCGTGTTCGCGTGGGTTCCTCCGGGTGCTTCGGTTTCCCCCACAAGTCCAAAGACATGCAGTACAGGTAAATTGGGTAAGCTAAACTGTCCGTAGTGTGTGTGTGAATGAGAGTGTATGGGTGTTTCCCAGTTATGGGTTGCAGCTGGAAGGGCATCCGCTGTGTAAAAATGTGCTGGATAAGTTGCCGGTTCATACACATTTTTGCAGGTTATCAGCTAGGTTTTGCTGTTTTTAATAATTGTTTTGAGAAATGCATGCACAAACTTCTGTGCAAATGTAAATAGTGTGAGAAATACACCAAAGCGACTGAGAAAAACTGTAAAATGCATGGTTTTGCCAAATGTATGATTTTTGCATTAACAGCCAAAATTATCACAAAAAAAAAATAATAAATTGAAAAAAAACAAAAATGTTCCTATATGCACAAGGGCTAATAGGGAGAAATGTTGTTGTAAAAAAAGTTTAATGCTTAATGACTATTTGTGACTATGGTAGCTGCTGTTGATAGATAGATAGATAGATAGATAGATAGATAGATAGATAGATAGATAGATAGATAGATAGATAGATAGATAGATAGATAGATAGATAGATAGATAGATAGATAGATAGATAGATAGATAGATAGATAGATAGATAGATAGATAGATAGATAGATAGATAGACAGACAGAGAGAGAGATAGACAGACAGAGAGAGATAGACAGACAGAGAGAGAGATAGACAGACAGAGAGAGACAGACAGACAGAGAGAGAGACAGACAGACAGACAGACAGACAGACAGACAGACAGACAGACAGACAGACAGACAGACAGAGAGAGAGAGAGAGAGAGAGAGAGCATTTGATTCAATTTGGCATGAAGGTCTGCTGTCTAAACTTCTAGAATAAGGTATCAGCGGTAAAACATACATACATAATAGTCAATAAACGAACAGAATTCTTCACTCAGGGACGGGGTGTGAGACAGGGCTGTCCACTGTCACCGACCCTCTTCAATATTTACATCAATCAATTGGCAATGCTCCTAGAGCAAGCAGATACGCGGGGTCTCACACTATATGACTCCAGTGTAAAGTTCCTGCTGTTTGCAGATGATCTGGTGCTGCTGTCGCCAACAGAAGAGGGTCTACAGCAGCAGCTGGATATCCTGCACAGCTTCTGTCAGACCTGGGCCCTGACCGTTAACCCAAAGAAAACCAAAACCCTAATATTCCAGAAAAAACCTAGAAGTCAGGGAAAGAGACATAGTTTCACCCTTGGCATGACAAAAATTGAACCTGCCACAATACACATACCTTGGGTTGAAAATAAGTGCTAATGGAAAACTAAATTTGGCAGTGAATGAACTGAAAGAGAAAGCAAGAAGGGCCTTTTACGCCATTAAAAATCAACACAAATAGAAATTCCAGTTCCAATCTGGCTCAAAATTTTCCAGTCAGTGATTGAACCTATAGTGTTATACGGGAGTGAAGTGTGGGGTCCTCTCCTCAGTCATGAGTTTGGTAATTGGGATAAGAATCCAATTGAAAGCCTACATGCAGAGTTCTGTAGGAACATCCTAAGGGTACAGAGGAACACACCCAGCAATGCATGCAGGGCAGAATTAGGCCAGTATCCTCTACTCATGCACATTGAGAAACGAGCCGTCAAATTTTGGAAACACATAAAAATTATCCCCCAACTCTTATCATTATAAAGCCCTCAAAAACCAAAAAATGGACATTGAAAAAGCCCCCTGATTCAGATGGTCCTGAAGCTACAAACCAACACAACAAATATGACTAACAGCAGGCAGCATCAGGACACGGACATGCTCATCCACAGAATTAAGCCCAATCAGATTATAAATGCATGAAAAGAAGAGTATCTGATTTACTGGAATGAAGCAGCCAGAAAACAAAGTAAACGTCAATGTTATTTAGACCTAAATATAAATTATACCACAGCAACATATCTGAGCGCAGTAAAGGACAGTAAATTAAGAACAACAATGACCAAATACAGGCTGAGTGCTCACAGTCTGACTGTAGAGACGGGCCGATACAGACAGAACTGGCAACCCAGAGAGAGCCGCATCTGCCCACACTGTGCCCAGGCAGAGGTGGAGACGGAGAAACACTTCCTCACCCGCTGCACAAATTATCAGCACATCAGAGAAACATTCTACCCCAAGCTACAGAGCATTTGCCCACAATTCACTGAGTCAGACAATAAAACACAGCTTCAATATTTACTAGGAGAAAAACTGACTGTGTCCTTCTAGTGGCGCAATACATTAATGCCCAGGGTGGTTGAGTGGTTGATAAGATGTTGCTAGGCAGCTGCTATCATGTTCTGAGTGGTTGCTAAGGCGTTGCTAGGCAGTTGCTAAGGTGTTCTGGGTGGTTGCTAGGCGGTTGCTAAGGCGTTGCTAGAGTGTTCTGAGTGGCTACTAAGGCGTTGATAGGTTGCTGGGGTGCTCTAAGTCATTGCTAAGGCGTTGCTAGACCATTGCTAAGGTGTTCTGGGTGGTTGCTAGACGGTTGCTAGGGTGTTCTAGGTGGTTACTAAGGTGTTTCTAGGCAGTTGCTAAGGTGTTCTGAGTGGTTGCTAGGCAGTTGCTAACATAAGTTACCATGTTTCTAGCATAATATACCATGTCGTTAGCATTGAGTATGAATTAGCATGTCACTAGCATGTTTCTAGTATAAACTAGCATGCTGTTAGCATGAATTTAGTATGAATTAGCATGTTTTCAGTATAGATTAGTATATTATTAGTATTAGCATGTTTCTGGTATGGAGTAGTATACTCCTAATTGTCTATGGGACAGTTGCTTGGGTGCCGTAACTGGTTGCTAAAGTGTGGCTAGTAAGTTAAAAGGTCATCAGTGTTTGGCAGATTGGTAGTCTGAGTTAAATGAGCCCCAGCTTAAGTCTGTATGACAGTCTGGCGGAAAGTTATGATTTTCTCAAGCCACCATAAATATGATATATTGAATAATATGACATAATATTTATATTTTAATTATAATATATATATTTATAGGGTGACGCAGTGGCGCAGTAGGTAGTGCTGTCGCCTCACAGCAAGAAGGTCGCTGGTTCGAGCCACGGTTGGGTCAGTTGCCGTTCCTGTGTGGAGTTTGCATGTTCTCCCTGCGTTCGCGTGGGTTTCCTCCGGGTGCTCCGTTTCCCCCACAGTCCAAAGACATGTGGTATAGGTGAATTGGGTAGGCTAAATTGTCCGTAGTGTATGAGTGTGAATGAGTGTGTGTGGATGTTTCCCAGAGATGGGTTGTGGCTGGAAGGGCATCCGCTGCGTAAAAACGTGCTGGATAAGTTGGCGGTTCATACCGCTGTGGCGACCCCTGATTAATAAAGGGACTAAGTCGAAAAGAAGATGAATGAATAAATGAATATATATTTATAATATATTTACTTTTCTTTTACTACTACTACTACTATCTATTGTGTGTACTGTTTTTTTTTCAATTATGTATATGTATGTTACTTTTATGTAAACTTTATAAATGCTTTGGCAATACATTTGTAACATTTGTCATGCCAATAAAGCAACTATTTAATTGAATTGAATTGAGATTAATTGAGAGAGAGAGACAGAGAGATAGACAGATAGATAGATAGATAGATAGATAGATAGATAGATAGATAGATAGATAGATAGATAGATAGATAGATAGATAGATAGATAGATAGATGGATGGATGGATGGATGGATGGATGGATGGATGGATGGATGGATGGATGGATGGATGGATGGATGGATGGATGGATGGATGGATGGATGGATGGATGGATGGATGGATGGATGGATGGATGGATGGATGGATGGATGGATGGATGGATGGATGGATGGACACTTTTTCTATACATGTGAAAATGCTGTTTCTAAACATGCTGATATATTAAGCACTGGAACATAATTGTGAATTTATTGGTGGAATGATGCCAATGCTACAGAAGCTACCACCTTTTAAAGAAGCAGCTGATGACATCCTTAATTACACACCTGTTTCCTAATCTGATTGTCCAATAAACTTTGCATTGTGTATTGTGATCGTTGTCTCTTTGATAAAGTTCTTTGTGCTTCTTTTACAAATTGCTTTAGTAAGGGCATCTAATAAATGCACGAATGTAAATGTAAATTATCCATAAATACTAACTCACTAGGAAAGATCCAACAAAATACTAACAAAAACTGACTATTTCCTTTATTTCTATCTGCCAACAAAAACAAGTCAAAAGTTTATAGCGAGCAACAACTTTTTTTTTTTTTTTGCACAGTATGGTAGTATACTATTACTGTAAACAAAGTGAAAAATTCTTAATGCTTTGTAGATAAATTTGAGGACCAGAATGAATTGAAGCATTTATAGCATTTTTATACATTCTAGTAAGTGAAGTCTTCCAATGGTTGATTGTTTGCTTTTTACTGCATTGAGCAAGCAATTTATTCAGTAAATAGCAGCATGTCAAAATCTACAGAACTCCTTAACACAAAATAACATATTGTAAATACACATATAACATTAAAGGGTGTGTAATATAGCGCGCTGTAATGGAACAATGTGCAAACATGTTTTCATGCTATAGATTCACAATAATGCAATAATCTCCCCTTTAGTTAGATACAGGTACTGAGTAAGAAACAATTTACATATCCAATAGACATAAATGATGCACCTGAGGGGGCAATATTACATCTGAGATAGCAATTCAAATGTATAATGTGAATAACCTTTCATGGTGGGCGGCATTTAGAAACATCGCATTTTTCTCTAAACTGAGTTATGCAAAAAAAAAGGAATATTACGCACTGTTTGTTTTCAACCAGAGGAAAACTGCATTACAAAGTTAGATGAAAAACAGTCTCATGATTTTCAGAGGTATGAGCACTGTTTTTGTACAAGTTGTTTGTATATACAGTACTTCAAGGTTAGTTTTTTATTTAAGAAACGTTTGAGATAAAAGTTAAAAGTCTGTATATTCAAATTGACATTTTCAAAGTTCTGCAAATATATGCAAATACATGTCAATTGCATGACTTAATAATGGTCCTTATATAATCACGCAGCTTCATGTCTATTTTCTGCATCGATGTACACAACCAAGAGCAAGTGAAGCTATAAATATCTTCCATAAAACCTTATTAATAATTAAGAGTCCTCACAACATAGGCCTATTGTTCCTGGCAGTATAGTACATGCTTGATAGCATAAAACAGATGAAAGACTCATTTGTTATATAATTGAAAATAAATTCAGTATAGTTGCTGTTGTATAAGTCCTGCAGTTGAAGTCACTTAAGACAATCTTTTGTCTTTTTTCTCGGTTACATTTGATTGTCTGTGCACTGATAGTTTCCAGCAGTTTCTGAAAAGTCTTTGTTTCTCCTCAGCATTTATGGTAAGTTGAAATTTAATCTTTCAGAGGATGCATTACAGAGTATTACTCACCATTTGTATCACAATTTAAAGATGAATAGGGCACCAGAAAGCAATGCTTCCATGAGCATGAAACAGAGAAGAACTAGCTGGGGTTACAGGGGTCATTTTCCATCATTAAACCGATACACCTGAAGACGTAAATATATGAATCAGACAGTTTCATTTGAAAGTTCCTTACGGGACATAGAAAGAGTTCTTCTGACTGGCCCACATTGCTACTTTTTTTTTGCATGAGCTTCACCAAAACATTACAGTAAAGTAAAAAAGCACAATGGAATGCATCAAATGAGCCATGGGCAATATATTCAGGAAGGGAGAAATTTTAATGAGCACAGAGGCAGTGTTTTTGGCAGTCTTCTCATTCATCAAATATATGCACAGAAAGTTTCCTATTTTTTATTGCTGATACAAAACAACTGTTCTTCGGAATGTTTTAATACTTGATACAGCTTTAGATGATGCAAAAAGGATGATGTGTGTCTTTTCATTCAGCAAACTTCAGCATTCATGCAGCACACTCAACTTGGGATACATATTAGTTGTGGTGTAGTTTTGTGAGTAAATCATCTGATTTAGTACCTTTTATAACTCATAAATTACTTTTATATAAATTACTCATTGAATGAACTCAATTTATTTGAGGGCAGGATTCATTCTATCCTACGCAAAGCATGCTGAAAACTACAAATCCCCTAACCAGGTAGTTGGACCAACACAATTCTTTTATGTTGTTCCAATACAAAATACTTAAGTTAACTTAATGTTTACAAATTTAAGTGGACTTAACATAAAACAAGCAATTTGATTGAGGGCAGGATTTCCATCCAATAAATGTATTTAGCACCAACAAAAAAAAAAAACTAAATGCAACTGAGTTGCTCCAACATGATTTTATCAAATAAAAGTTATTGAATTTAAACTTAAAATTTAAAACTTAATCTGATAATATTATGTATGTCTATTATGTGTCGTACATTTCAAAGTCTCTTAGTTATATTAGAGTTTATCCTAAATGAACATTTTTAAGCATATTTCATAAGTTACATATACAGTTGACTGAGACTGATCTCAGAACTAATTTTTGGACAGTTATTGCTCACTGAGCAAAGCAACAAACTGCATTTTTGCGAATTAAGCTGCCAACACCCAAAGCATGGGTGCTTCTGCAAGGTGGTAATCTAAAAACTCAAAGCATTACATGAATATCTTCTAAATCTTCAAACAAAAATAAAGATTAAACTCTAACAAATCTTTCTATTAACTTTAAACACCTAAAGTTCAAAAATCTGAACTTCTGCGGACATTCGCGCCGCGTTAACCAATCAGGAGCTTGCTCTTGTGGGGGCATGATTTTGACGTAGCAACTTTTGTTGGTGTCCCGGGGGAAATCCTCCAGCCGACACCACAAAAGTTCATCAAACTGGGCTTGGCTCAGCCAGAAGCACCACTGAAAGCCTCCGTCATCCAGGTTAAGTTTCTGGAGGAGTGTATGAGCTCACAGAGCTGGGTGCACCTCTGAAAGTATCGAGTGGACTCAGACACTGGTCCAAACGTATCGACGCTGTTTTTCAGCCTTCATAAAAGCACATAAACACAGTTATTTTCTCTTTAAAATCCATGTTAGTCATTTAGCAACGAAGCTACAGTCACCGGGCAGACAGAAGCCCTGCCCATGACGCGAATCCACGTCTGTTCTGAAGTGAATTTGACGCGCGAATGCGAAAGCGAGTAAACTCAAATGTTCACGCGTCTATTTACGCGCGAATAGCGCGATTTATCTGCGCATTCCGCGTCTGGTGTGAACACAGCATAAGAGAGATGACTTTAATGTTTATTTTTTATCATTTCGAGTTTAAATGTTGGAATGTTTAAGACAAATAGGGTATAGGGCGGATAACTGGGAATAGAACACACCCAGGAACTATGCTTCTAATTACAGCTCGAGGGGTGTAGTTGCAAGCGTACAAGTTTGCAATGTACGTTGGAACAACGGATTTGGGAAACGCCAAACTAATGAACTATGTTTGTAACTATGGAAACACACCCCAGTAGTTGGATCAACACAAAATGCTTAAGTTAACTTAATGGATTACAAATTTAAGTGGACTGAACATAAAACTAATAAATTGGCCAAAGAAATTACAAGAATTGTGTTGTTTTAGCTCATTTGAAACAGGTACATAGTTTGAACAAGCAGCAGTAATTTTTTGAGTGAAGACTAAACAAAAAATGTGAAATATGTTTGTGTATGATTTCATTGCACCATCTGCTTAACAGTTAGGAAGCTAAATATATATTAAGTTACAAACACCAGAGACTAGAATACATCATGGATAGACAGCTCATGGGTGTAACCTTTTTCACAGGGATTCTCCATATGGTGAGGTTGCAGTAAACATTTCTATTGGAGAGGTCTAGCCTTTGAGTCTCTTAAGCGGCCCTGAACTTGCTCTGTGGTTAACCTCCTCAGGGTAAGTAAATGGAGTAATCGACTTGCAGCTGGCAGAGCAGAACAATGGAATGAAAATCTGGCATTCGAGCTGTACCCCTGAGCAGCGAAGGCAAACTGATAGTCAGCACTTAGAGGTAATCTTAGGAGGCATCAATATCTGCCTTCATTTTGATATCTCTGTGAGGTCTGAATGATGGCAATTCTGAATGGCCTTTGCACTTTTTCATCCTGTATTTACACTACATTTTTTATGAAAACTGAAGGATTAGTTGAGAAAAATTAAAGGAATAGTTCTTCCAAAAGCGAGAAGTGTAATCTTTTACGTATCTTTATTTTGATTCAAACTTGTACTGTGACTTACTCTTTTTCTATGGAACACAAAAAAGATATCTTGCAGTGTTAACTATATGGCACAGAAACGGTCAAAAAAAGCCGAATTGTTTCAACCCAAATTTGATTAAAGGTGCCAAAGAATGAAAATCTGGATATATCTAGGCATAGCTTAATAAAAAATTTTAAGTACATGGAAATGACATACAGTTGAAGTCAGAATTATTAGCCCCCCTTTGATTTTTTTTCTTTTTTAAATATTTCCCAAATGATGTTTAACAGAGCAAGGAAATTCTCACAGTATGTCTGATAATATTTTTTTCTTCTGAAGAAAGTCTTATTTGTTTTATTTCGACTAGAATAAAAGCAGATTTTAATTTTTTTAAAAATCATTTTAAGGACAAAATTATTAGCCCCTTTAAGCTATATATTTTTTTCAATAGTCTACAGAACAAATCATCATTATACTGTACAATAACTTGCCTAATTACCCTAACCTGCCTAGTTACACTAATTAAGTTAAGCCTTTAAATGTCACTTTAAGCTGTATAGAAGTGTCTTAAAAAATATCTAGTCAAATATTATTTACTGTCATCATGGCAAAGATAAAACAAATCAGTTATTAGAAATGAGTTATTAAAACTATTATGTTTAGAAATGTGTTGAAAAAAATCTTCTCTCCGTTAAACAGAAATTGGGAAAAAAATAAACGGGGGCAAATAATTCTGACTTCAACTGTATGAGCCTCAAACATACTTTTTCCTCATTGCTGTGAGTGTAAATCCTGTAAGTGTAAAACCCTGGTGAAAAATTTTATGTGGATTTAATGTGGATTAATGTGATTAATCCACATTAAATCATTAATATAGACCATTATAAATTATTAATATAGATCATTTCGACATGGGTGTCATTGACCCATGAACATTTCCTGCTTGTTATTAAACTATTTTAGAACTATAACAAGAGGCAAGAGACTTAACGCTAAAACCGCCATCATAACATTATTTATCAATGTGTGGACCTTTTTGGATTCTCAAAAGCTATAGAAGTTACAACTGTAAAACAGATTAAAGCTGCAAGCAACGATGAAGGGACCTCGCACCCAGGCTCACTGCCTCCCCGGTGGCGCAAGGGGCCGATCACACCGAACGCGCATTTATGTTCCAAAAACGCGAGGAGCACCACACTGCCTTTTTTAGTTGAAAAAAAGAAAAAAAAAAAGAAGTACGGTGTGCTTTTGTTATGTCGCTAGACAACGACTGAACCAGCTGGGTATTGTGCGAGAGTGCTGTTGATATTAATATAATTTTAATATTTAATATTATTGTGATATTCACGATTTGTGAAGTCATAGAGCTCCGGATAACTCAAAACAGTCTCTCCTCCATCTTCAAAAGTCTCGACAACACAAACACTGCAGGCGCCTCAACGGAAATCCCACCTCTGCTTTCATTTGATTGGAGAACGAAAAAGACACGAGTGACGTAACACACTTTTTCTACTCAGAGTTGACTTTTTTCAACTGTGAGCGCACAGCGGGCAAGGGCATAAACGCGAGGCGGCGCAGGACGCATAAGCAGCGCGCAAAATGCTCGCTGCCATTAGGAAATCATTCACAAAAGACGCCTCTCAACGCAAAAAACACATTCGGTGTGATCAGCCCCTTAGAGTAACAAAGAACAGTAAACAATAATAATTTAAACTGATTTATATAAGAAAAAAAAACTGAGAAAATCACAGATTTATGCCAATTTTCCTTTTGTCAGCAGGTGGTGCTAAGACTGTGACTCACTATTGTCATGTAGATGTCTTCAGGAGAGGAAGCTCATTGAACCTGTGAATTTTTAGGCAGATCGGACATTGTGTGACTTAGTTATAAGTAGTTCCTCCATGGCGATACACTGAACTGTCAGTCCGCCGCGGACACACCCTTTAACAAAAACTCTAGATCTTCACAATTTAACATCGCCAAGGCCTTTAGATGACAATACCCAGTTTTTGGTGTTAATCTGATAAGATCCCTGGTGCTCGGTCCCTAAAAATACATTAGGATCATTGTTATTGATCACATCCCTCAAAACGGTCTATGGGCAAGCACCAGCACAGTATTTGTTTGGCTAAAACATTTCCTGTTGAAAATACAACAATGCTATTTTTTGGGCTTATTTTTAAATTTATCTAAGCTTGTATAATACTTGCTATGCATGTGAAACTCTTATTTTGAAAACAGGACAGATTTAAGTAAGAGTGAGCAGTAGTCTGTGCAGCAGGAGGCTATGCATGATCACAGAGTCTCGTCTGTTCACAACACATCAGAATGCAAAATGCAGGATATTAACATTTTCATTTTATTTAAAGCCACTCCGAAGAGACACAAGGTCTGTAAAAAATGTCCTTTTCTAGTTTAACATGGACATCACAATTACACTGGATAACCAAATGCATTTGTTTAAGTGTTTTAGCAGACTTGCTAATTCTCAACACCTGTCTACGGGAGGCTTGACAAAATCAAAATAGAATAGATACATGTACACAACATTATAATTCTTTACATAAAATTACTGAAGGCAAAAGCAAAGGTGGCGTGATTAAACAAACTAGTAGACTATTTGTTCAAACGCTGCTGTTTTGTTTTTAACCACTTCTTAAGAACACTACTAAAAATATATATATATATATTTTTTTTTTTTTTTTTTTTTATTAGAATATGCAAAATCGTACACAAATTGGGATCATACAAATACAAAAAAAAAAAATTGAAAAAAAACAACAACAAAAACAGAAAACAACAACAATACAGTAAGGTACTGGCATGTGCGTGTATGTGTGTGTGTGTGTGTGTGTGTGTGTGTGTGTGTGTGTGTGTGTGTGTGTGTGTGTGTGTGTGTGTGTGTGTGTGTGTGTGTGTGTGTGTGTGTGTGTGTGTGTGTGTATGCGTATGTAAAGGTAACATGGTGAACAAATCAGGGTACATATATAAGGGTCAATAACAATCAATAAATGAAGCAAGTATCATGGATATAACTACTAGAAAGAGATCAGTCAGTGGTAAGAAGTGACAACAATGCTAGTAATGCATGATAGTAATAATGACAGAAATGAGAAAGGACAATAGTAATAACTGACAACAATAATAATAATAACAATAATAATAATAAAAAAAGAAAAAAGAAAATCACCACTACACCAACTACTACTACAGAGAGTTATTAATATTACGACTACTACTGCAGCTGCTACTACAGCCACAACCTCTACTACTACTACTAGTGTCTACTACTACTGATACTACTACAACATCCACTACAACTGATACTACTACAATAACGTCTACCACTGATACTACTACAACATCTACTACAACTGATACTACTACAACAAAGTCTACAACTGATACTACTACAACATCTTCTACAACTGATACTACTACAACAACGTCTACTACTGATACTACTACAGCAATCGCTGCTACCACAACATCTACATCGACAACATCTACTACTTCTGATACAACTACAACCACGTATCCTACTACTACTGGTACTATTACAGTAATCACTACTACTATAATATCTACATCAACAACATCCACTACTTCTGATACTACTACACTCACTACTACTACTACTACAACACCTTTACAACTTCTGGTACCACTATTCCAACGACATCAACTACTACAGAAACTACTACTTCAACAATCCCAACTACAAATACAATTGTTACTTCCACAGTGACTACTACTACTTCTACTACAACAACTACAGCAACCTGAATAATGACAAGGGTAGAAATACTTGTAATAATGATAATGAGGAGATAACGGGAGGACTAAAAAATATATTATATTACTTTCTAATTTTAGGCTAACAGGTAAATCATTCCACAATTTGGTTCAGAGAAAACAGACCGACCAAAAGAGGGTCTTACACTTTGACACGAGACAGTCACCATTAGCAGTTGCTCATGTAACTCTGTGAGAGGTTTGATGCCTACTGATTAGATCTGAAAACACCATTGGAACATGATTATTTTAACATTTAAAAAACTATTTAAATTTAAATTTAATTTAAATTTAATAAAACTATCAAAACTAAAAAGGTTATGTTTACATAAAACTTCACAATGATGCCATCGCATAGGCTTTAAGTCCACAATTTTAACTATATTGTTAATTGTTAAATTTGCCACATATGTTTGTACTAAGACAACAGACATGTTTGTAATATGGAGTCAAAAATGTGATATTCTCTGGAGTGAAAGGATGCCAATAAACTTCTAAAACTCATTTGATCATGCAGAGGTTGACATCATGCTGTGTGAGTGTCAGGTTGCTGGAGTACATATCAGAGCAGAACTTAATATTCCTGACCCTTCCAAATATGGTCAAAACTAACCATATCATTCATTCATTCATTCATTTTCCTACGCAGCGGATGCCCTTCCAGCCGCAACCCAGTACTGGGAAACACCCACACACTCTTGGATTCACACACGCACTCCTACACTATGCCCAAGGTTTTTTTTTTTTTGTTTACACAAATCACCTACAGCGCATGTCTTTGGACTGTAAGTGAAATTGAAGCACCTGGAGAAAACCTACGCGAACACGGGGAGAACATGTAAACTCCACACAGAAATGCCAACTGGTCCAGCCAGGACTTGAACCTGCACCTTTCTTGCTGTGAGCCACCTTGCAGCCCTAACCATATCATATTAAGGCCAATTCCTGGGGTTGAAAATAGACCTTTAAAACCATTCCTGGATATTTTTTTGCATTCACATAAGCCACATATCTTCTCATTAGATATCAGAATGCATTCTATGACACCTTTAAAATATGGATCAACCCAACCATTGGATTAAAGTCAGTTATAAATTTACTCCAAAAGCAATATTACGTAAAATCTAGTAGTAATATGCACCAGCTTTTTTAGGTACAGGGTGCACGTTTTAACTGGGTACTTGCTCACTGAAAGCATTTGTGTCTTTCTTTGAAAGTGTATAATGTAATGTTGTTATAATGTAATGTAATGTAACTTCCATTGTATGACAAAAACTGATAAAACATTGCTTTGTGTTCAGACAAAAAAAAATGGTATCCAATATTATGAGTTGAAATAGTGTACAGTGAAGTAGGGCTGAGCAATTTGAAGAAAATATGTAATCGTGATTTTTTTGACAGATATTGCGATTTAATTTTGATTTAGCTTTGAAGTCAAGCTTCAGCTCAATAATCTGTAAGTCATGGCAATAATTCTGCGACAGCTCTTAAAAATGACCTGTTTTTGTTCAGAGTCTGTGACTTTGAAACCAAAATATTCCCATATTACCAATACTGTTTTTCTTTGATATTAATTTGCCTATTACAGTTTTTTTAAGTCGCTTTGGTGCATTTCTCACAACACTATTTACATTTGCACAACAGTTAATGCATTTCTCAAAACAATTAGTCCTTTGTGCACATCATAATAGCAGTTTCTCTGCTGTTTTATAACATTATCATTTGCTTATGTTATGTCAGTCAAAATGAACTAAACTTGTGAATGCTGAATAGTCATTCCATATAAAGCTAATAGTTCTCATTTCATTACTTGAGTCATTACATACAAAAATGTTGAACTAGTTGTCAAAATGTCAAGCAAATTTTATTGTAATTTTATGTAAATCTTTTTTTTTCCTAAAAATCTCTTCTAAATTGAACAATTTGATGAATGATTTACACAACTATGTATGTTGTAGGTTCAGTTCCAATATGTACTGCAATATTGTTTACAGTTGTGCACAGCTCTACCCAAAGGGAGTTTATGTTTGTTGTAAATAAGGGTGTATTTATTCTTTTATATATATATATTCTTTTTATTAGACTGTCACACACAGACGGCAGTCACACATTTGCTCTAGGCGGGGGAAATTAAATAATATTTCATATTGCAGCCTCTTGCGATTAACTAATCGCAACATTTCAAATTGCGAATGCGATTCGATTTTGGTTAATCGCCCAGCCCCACAGTGAAGTATTCTGAATATGTTTATTTTGATAAATACCCTTGGACAGATTTATGTGTGCAAGAAAGCTTGCTAAAAAAGCTAATTTTGTATTTTAGTGGTCACTTTACTTTTGTTATTGACAGAACTTTGTAACTTAAGTCATGTAAAAGTCAGTATTAGGCTGTCCGCCTAATATTCACAAACCTTTTATTTTGATGCAGCCACATTTTTTTTTTTTGGTGGACGACATTACAGTGAACATAATATCTAAAGGATTTCATCTAAATAAAGTGTACAACTAATAAACTTTACAAATACAACACAAATATATTCATTAATAAAGTGATGTGGTCACCAAACAGAAAAAGTCCACTCTTCAGTTATTCACTAACTTCAAGAAAACTGCAGGATGAAAGGAAAAAAAACATTGCATTATGTGATTGTTTGCTCAACATTGCTGACTGATTTCTTTATTTAAACTTGGAGACTATTTAAATACGATTTTTTTTCTTTAGTTATTTTTATGTACTGCAGTTTATGAGGTCACTTTGAAAATCAAGGATACATTAAAAGTAGAACTTTTGCAAAGCAACTATGCATCAAGCATAATTAAATACATTATCAAGTACTTCATCTGAAACGTTGGTCATAGGTTATAATCATCGCAATATGTACAATGCCTTTGTCTAAGAATCTTTTTTTTTCAAAATTAAACATGCTATTACGGGCATGTCGGTCAACGCAGATCCTATCACGTAAGCTGTACATTAAACTGTCACAAACATTTAAAGCATGTAATACACTCTTAAGCATTTCAGATGTTCTGATATGAAAATATTTGTCTACAAGTTAACATTTTTTGTGTCAATAAAGATTCTCACTCTCTTCCTTTTTTAGCCTTTCACATCACCACAAACAGCTGAAACACTTGAATCTGTGATATCACATACTGACACCCATCTGCACTCTTTCTCTACATCACCTTTACTCTGTTCTGAAAGGTCACTCAATACAGGATTGCTTTCTGTCCACTGCTTTATACACTGCTGACATTAATGATCAATTTAAGCTGGGAAAATGTGTCAAATGGCTGATTCCTGCTCACACAAAGCTCAACTGGATTAAACCTAACTTGTAAGAGCTTGAAATGTAAAAACGTTTCAGAAAATGTTCAAAAAATGTAAAAACAAAATTCTTATCCACGTTTTTCTACATGTGATCACAGGTGTGTTTCAGATAATGGGTTGAACATCCAATTTCCAGTCTATTCAAAAGAACTGAAATAAAAATAATTTGAAAAAATATAAGTAAAAGAATAATATAAACTATATACATAAATATTCTTATTTTTTGCATGTTTGTCATTCTTCCAAGTTTGAGATTATCAAACAAATTTAAATATTAGTCAAAGATAGCACAAGTAAACACATCATGGAGTTTTTAAATGATGGTTTTTATTATTAAGGGGAAACAAAACTGCACAGCTCCCTGTTAAAAATAACTGGTTGGGCCAACCTTAGCAGGAACAACTGCAGTTAAGTGTTTTCTGTAACTTACAATGAGTATGTTACAGTGTTGTCGAGGAATTTTCATATCTGCAGAATTGTATTTCAGCCCCATTATGGGGTTTTCAAGCATGAACTGCCTTTTTCAAATCATACCACAGCATCTCAATTGGATTCAGATTAGGACTTTGACTAGGCCACTCCAAAATTTTTGTTTTTCTTCAGCCATTCAGAAATGGACTTGCTGGTGTGCTTTGGATCACTGTTGCAGGACCCACATTTGCTTCAGATGTCACTAAATGATGGCTGGACATTGTTTTTCAGGACATTTTGGAAACAGCAGAATTCATGGTTGCAATTATCACCAAATGCCTTTCAGGTCCTGAAGCAGCAAAACAGCCCCAGAGCATCACACTGCCACCACCACATTTTTCTGTTGTTATGATGTTCTTTTTCTGAAATGTGGTGTTACTTTTATAACGGGACACACAGCTTCCAAATAATTTCCCAAAAGTCTTTCAGGATGTTTCCTGGCAAAACTGAGACGAGCCTTTATGTTCTTTTGTGCTCAGCAGTGTTTTTTGTCTTGGAACTCTGCCATGCAGACCATTTTTGGTCAGTCTCTTATAGTGAAGTTCTGAACACACAACTTAACTGAGGCAAGTGAGGCCTGCAATTCTTTAGGATGTTGTTGTGGGGTCTTTTGTGACCTCTTGGATGAGTTGCCGCTGCATTATTCTGGAAATTTTGGCCGACCGGCTACTCCTTGAAAATTTCTCCACTGTTCCATGTTTTTGCCATTTGTAAATAATGGCTTTCATTGTGGTTTGCCGCAGTTCAAAGCTTTAAATTGGCTTTATAAACTTTTCCAGGTAGATCTCAATTTGGATCTTGGCATCATGTCTAGCTTTTGAGGACATTTTGGTCTACTTCACTTTGTCTGGCAGGTCCTATTTAAATGACTTCTTGACTGTGAGCAGGTGTGGCAGGCCCGGGTGTGGCTAGAGGAACTGAACTCAGGTGAGATAACCCAGAGTTAAGTTATGTTTTAGGGGGTAAACACTTTTTCACACAGGGCTATGTAGTTTTGGATTTTGTTTTCCCTTAACAATAAAAACCTGCATGATGTGTTTACTTGTGTTATCTTTTACTAATATTTAAATTTGTTTGATGAACTGAAAGAATAGCAGCGTCACAGTGGCGCAGTGGGTAGCACAATCACCTCACAGCAAGAAGGTCGCTGGTTCGAGCCCCGGCTAGGTCAGTTGGCATTTCTGGGTGGAGTTTGCATGCTCTCCCCATGTTGGCATGGGTTTCCTCCGGGTGCTCCGGTTTCCCCCACAGTCCAAAGACATGCGGTACAGGTGAATTGGATAGGCTAAATTGTCCATAGTGTATGTGTGTGAATAAGTGTGTATGGATGTTTCCCAGTGATGGGTTGCAGCTGGAAGGGCATCCGCTGCGTAAAGCATATGCTGGATAAGTTGGCGGTTCATTCCGCTGTGATGACCCCTGATTATTAAAGGGACTAAGCCAAAAAGAAAATGAATAAATGAATGAACTTTACATTATAGCTTTTGAGGACAATTTGGTCTACTTCACTTTGTCAGGCAGGTCCCATTTAAATGATTTCTGGACTGTGAGCAGGTGTAGCAGTATTCAGGCCTGGGTATGGCTAGAGGAACTGAACTCAGGTGAGATAAACCAGACTTAAGTTATGCTTTAACAAGGGGGCAAACACTTTTTCACACAAGGCTATGTAGTTTTGGATTTTGTTTCCCTTAATAATAAAAACCTGCATGATGTGTTTACTTATCTTTTACTAATATTTAAATTAGTTTGATGATCTGAAACATTAAAGTGTGATAAATATGCATCAATAATAAAAGAATCAGTTAGGGGGTAAATATTTTTTCACAACACACGTATATAAGAGGTGTGTTTTGACTTCAAAGTAACATTAAAGTGTGATAAACATGCAGCAAAAATAAAGCAAATCTGTAAGGGGGTAAAAAAAAATTCACACCACCGTATACATATACAGTTAAAGTCAGAATTATTAGCCCCCCTTTGAACTTTTTTTTTTTTTTAATATTTCACAAATGATGTTTAACAGAGCAAGTACATTTTCACAGTATGTCTGATAATATTTTTTCTTCTGGAGAAAGTCTTATTTGTTTTATTTCAGCTAGAATAAAAGCAGTTTTTAATTATTTTAAAACCATTTTCGGGACAAAATTATTAGCCCCTTTAAGCAAATTTTTTTCGATAGTCTACAGAACAAATCATCATTATACAACTTGCCTAATTAACCTAATTATCCTAGTTAAGCCTTTAAATGTCACTAAGCTGCTGCTGCTGCTGCTACGCGAGCCACGCAGCGTGTGTTTGTAGCTCTGTCGCATAGATTCGCAATTTGCATTTTTATTATCGATTACCTCCACATTTCGCTTAATACTACTTAGGGGGAACAAACCTTAAATACATTTTATACAACATTTAACACTTTATACATATAAATCTACTTTAAAACGTTCTGTCTCTCGAGCATCCGCCTGGTGTTTGTAGCTTTAGCCAGCTAGCACCGCTGGTCAGCTAAAGCTACCGACTGCTTTCATCCCCTAATTTTCTCACTTACCGGCTTTGCTCGTTACCCTGTACGATGTCGCTTGTGTCTCTGTCCTTGTGTGCAGGAGAGACATCGATGGAGGTGCTGGACATGGAGCTGGAACGGCTGGAAGAACGCATCCGCCTTCTGCAGATGAAGCGAACTGAACTCAGGGCGCAGAGAGCATTGCTCGATGTGCCCCGCGCTCCAGTTCGCCCATCTGAGGTAAGTGCAAAATACAGCCGAAACACTCCGTCCACCTCAACCCCGTGTGTTTCTCTGTCCAGGCCCAGCGCGCCTAGGACGCGGCTCGCCCAGGTGTCGTTCACGCCGACTCCCGGCTACCACGGCCCCTGGGTGCAGCCGCGTAAGGTGCCCAGCAAGCCCCGGGGGACAGCGTCTCCTCCTCCCGTGTTCGAGATCTCCACGGAGAACCGCTTCGCCCCTCTCCGCGAGACGGGTCACGATGTGGCTATCATCGGTGACTCCATCGTCCGCCATGTCCGTCCTGCTTCCACTTCAGGTAATAAAATACGCACATTTTGCTTTCCTGGTGCTCGCGTTAAGAATATTTCTGCACAGATTCCAAGTATCCTGAGCACTGGCGAGAGCCTCGGTGCCGTTGTCCTCCATGTGGGGACGAACGACACCGGGCTCCGCCAGTCGGAGATCCTGAAGAGGGACTTCAGGAGCCTCATCGAGACGGTTCGACGCACCTCGCCCGCCACGCAGATCATCGTTTCTGGACCGCTTCCTACCTACCGCCGAGGAAACGAAAGGTTCAGTAGACTTTTTGCTCTGAATGAATGGCTATTAACATGGTGTAATGAACAGAAACTGCTCTTTGCCAATAACTGGAATCTTTTCTGGGAGCGCCCTAGGCTTTTCCGTCCGGACGGCCTGCACCCTAGTCGAGCTGGAGCGGAACTGCTGTCGGACAACATCTCTAAGATGCTTCGCTCTGTCTGACTAGTAAGTAAAAACTCACAAAATTCACATTTTATCCATATAGACTCTTGTTCGACCCACTTAAATTACAGTAAGACATGTCTAGCTTACCCCATAGAGACTGTGTCTGTTCCTCGTGTTAGACCAACAATTAAACGTACTGTGTGCTCTAGAAAAAATCTATTAAGAATAAAAGCTGAAAATCCAATAAAAAGTGATAATACAAACTTCGTTAAGCTTGGTCTCCTAAACATCAGGTCACTAGCACCTAAAACACTTATCATTAATGAAATAATAACAGATAACAATCTAAATGCACTCTGTCTTACTGAAACCTGGCTGAAACAAAATGACTATATTAGCTTAAATGAAGCAACTCCTCCAGGATTCACATATAAGCATGAAGCTCGTCATACTGGCCGTGGTGGTGGAGTTGCATCAATCTTTAGTGATATTCTTAATGTTAATCAGAAAAAGGGACTTATGTTTAACTCCTTTGAGTTATTAGCTCTTAATGTTCTGCTTCCGGATATTATGCAAAAATCTATGTTATCTCTCGCTATAATCACCATATATAGACCCCCAGGACCCTATGTCAATTTTCTAAAAGAGTTTTCTGATTTTATTTCTGACTTGCTAGTTAAAACTGATAAAATACCAATTGTAGGAGACTTCAACATCCACGTAGATGACTCCAATGATACACTAGGGCTCGCCTTTATGGATCTATTAAACTCACTTGGGATAAAACAAAATGCTGTCGGTCCAACCCATCGCTTAAAGCATACATTAGATCTAATATTGTCTTACGGAATCGAGGTCTTTGATGTAGACATTATACCACAAAGTGATGATATTACAGACCACTACCTCTTACTATATAAGCTGCGTTTACCTGAAATTAGCAGATCTGCACCAATGTACCGCCCTGGTAGGACTATCGTTCCGTCCACCAAGGATGAATTCATAAATAACTTACCTGACCTTTCCTTATTTCGAAATACACCCGCAAACGCAAATGACCTTGATGTAGTAACCAGCAATATGGATGCCATCTTTACTAACACACTAAATACTGTGGCACCCATCAAATTAAAAAAGGCTAGAGAGAATAAAACTACACCATGGTACAATAATCATACTCGCGCTCTCAAAACAGCAACCCGTGCTCTAGAACGTAAATGGAAAAAAACTAATTTAGAGGTTTTTAGAATTGCGTACAAAGACAGTATGTCCAGCTATAGGAGGGCTCTTAAATCTGCCAGGGCCGAGCACCTCCGCAAACTGATTGAAAATAATCAGAACAATCCTAGATTTTTATTTAGCACCATTGCTAAACTAACAAATAATCGATCATCTTTAGAACAAAATGTCCCACCGCAAATCAGTAGTGATGACTTCATGAATTTTTTCAGTGATAAAATAGAAGGCTTTAGACAGAAAATAGAAAATGTTAAACTTTCTGCACCACCTCATACTCCAGATGCAGAAATATTTTCACTGAATCAAAATAACCTACAATGCTTCAAAATCATAGAACAGGAAGAGCTAGATAAAGTTATAAATAGTTCTAAATCAGCTACATGTATGTTAGATCCAATTCCAACAAAATTACTGAAAGAGCTGCTACCTGTTATAGGAGAACCTCTCCTTAATGTTATCAACTCTTCTTTATCTTTAGGCCACGTTCCAAATCCTTACAAGCTAGCTGTTATTAAGCCTATTATTAAGAAACCACAACTGGACCCGAGCAACTTAGCTAATTATAGGCCTATTTCAAATCTTCCGTTTATGTCTAAAATACTAGAAAAAGTTGTTTCTACCCAATTATGCTCCTTTCTGCAGACAAACAATATTTTTGAAGTGTTTCAGTCAGGTTTCAGGCCTCATCACAGTACAGAAACTGCATTAGTAAAAATAACCAACGATTTACTCTTAGCTGCTGACCAGGGGTGCGTCTCACTGTTAGTTCTACTCGATCTTAGCGCCGCATTTGACACCATTGACCACAATATTCTCATAGACCGCTTAAATTCTACAGGTGTCCAAGGTCAGGCCCTTCAATGGTTTAGGTCATACTTAGCTGATCGCTACCAGTTCGTGAATATTAATGGACAGCTTTCACAAGTCAGGCCAGTAAAGTACGGGGTCCCTCAAGGATCAGTTTTAGGCCCTTTGCTGTTTACAATATACATGCTTCCCCTGGGAGACATTATTAGAAAACACGGGATCAGCTTTCACTGCTATGCAGACGATACTCAATTATACATTTCAACTAAACCTGATGAGATGTCCGAACTGTCTAAGCTAACTGAGTGTATTAAAGATGTTAAAGACTGGATGACCAACAATTTTCTTCTCTTAAACTCAGACAAAACAGAATTATTACTTATCGGGCCTAAATCCTCTACACAGCAGTTCTCACAACTCGACCTGCAATTAGAGGGATACAAAGTTAGCGTTAGCTCTACTATAAAAGATCTAGGTGTGATATTAGACAGCAATTTAACATTCGAAAATCATATATCCCATGTCACAAAAACTGCTTTCTTTCATCTGAGAAATATTGCTAAATTGCGAAGTATGCTATCCATATCAGATGCAGAAAAGCTAGTTCATGCTTTCATGACTTCTAGGCTAGACTACTGTAATGCTCTGTTTGCTGGCTGCCCAGCATCCTCTATTAACAAACTTCAGCTAGTGCAAAATGCAGCTGCCAGAGTTCTTACCAGGTCTAGAAAATATGATCATATCACCCCAATTTTATCCTCCTTACACTGGCTGCCTGTTAAGTTTCGTATTGAATTTAAAATATTACTCCTTACCTATAAAGCTTTAAATAATCTAGCTCCTGTTTATCTAACCAACCTCCTGTCTCGCTACAACCCAACCCGCTCTTTAAGATCTCAAAACTCAGGGCTTCTAGTAGTACCTAGAATATCAAAGTCGAGTAAAGGAGGTCGAGCCTTCTCATTTATGGCCCCTAAACTCTGGAATAGCCTTCCTGATAATGTCCGAGGCTCAGACACACTCTCGCTCTTCAAAACTAGATTAAAGACCTATCTTTTTAGCAAAGCGTACACTCAGTGTAGCACATAACGGTATGACGCATGATGTGCCCCACACATGATTTTGCTTCTTGTTTATATACACTATGAACAGCAGCTACGCTAATTATTCTCCTTATTCTGTATTTCCACCTGGGGGTTCTCATCCCGAGGCCCTCAGACTATGCAGTGCCACTGATGTGATCCAAGACCAGTGACGAGATGATCCTAAGGTTTTCTGGACCAGGCCGTATCCTGAGCAGCTGCTGTGGTGGTCATCGTGGAGTGAGAGCCTGAGACTGTCCCCTGTGACGCTCCAAGGAGAGACGAGTCTTCGCTGAGGTCCAGCTTCATGCGCCTAGACTGCAGCTCTGCACAAGACGTTTGGCCACAGGAGAAATGGTCGTGCCCAACCGAGCCAGGTTTCTCTCGAGGTTTTTTAAATCTTCACTTTCGCCAATTGGTGAAGTTTTTTACTCGCCGCTGTCGCCACTGGCTTGCATGGTTCGGGATCTGTAGAGCTGCGCATCGATGGATTTGCTCTTCAGTGTTTGGACTCTCAGTAGTGATTATTAACCCACACTGAACTGAGCTAAACTGAACTGAACTTAATCGCTGAAAACTGAACAGACACTGTTTCAATTCACTATAATCTTCCATGTGAAGCTGCTTTGACACAATCTACATTGTATAAGCGCTATACAAATAAAGATGAATTGAATTGAATTAAGCTGTATAGAAGTGTCTTGAAAAATATCTAGTAAAATATTATTTACTGTCATCATGGCAAAGATAAAATTAATCAGTTATTATAAATGAGTTATTAAAACTATTATGTTCAGAAATGTGTTGAAAAAATCTTCTCTCCGTTAAACAGAATTTGGGGGAAAAATAAAAAGGGGGGCTAATAATTTAGGGGGGCTAATAATTCAGACTTCAACTGTATAAGAGGTGTGTTTTGACATTGTGTTTTATTTCTATCAGTCATGAAAGTAACATTATGCTTGATATTTTAACCTGACATTAGCATGACACGCATTTCTGTGACCAAAGCTCATCTTTTTTCTCTACAGATTATCTTCTCTTTGTATTCGGAAGAGTATTGAAATATTCAGTCCATCCGTAATATTGCTGCAGAAAGACTTGTTTTGAGATTTGGGGGTTATTCATGGTCTGCTGAAAGTAATTTGTTAATTCTAATAAGCTGCTTTTTAATATTCGATAGATGAACTGTGAGAGAATAGCACCTCATTGTACCCAATTTTTAAAAACACTTCACCGATAGTTTACACTTTAATGGAAATTTACTTCAACCATCATGGGGCGTAGAATAAAGGTGGATATTTTTGTAGGCACTGTACATTTGTTTGCACTATTTTTTTCAAGGCTGCTCTCTTATGGATACTCAACCACTAATCATGAGCTCCAGCAGCAAACTACTGTATGTTTCTGACTAATGAATTCCCTTCTCAGCACGCAGTGGCCCAGATACACCGCACCATTGTTAGTACAAACCTCTGTATTCTTTACACTAACAGACTGTTAGCTCTCCATCACTAACATTCAGGGCCATCTCACAAATGATGACCGTTGACAGAAATTATCAATGGCTTGAAATGCAATGATGAAGTGTGATAGCGGCACGGCGTCTGTTGGACCAGCTGCCACTGGGACTGGATCAGACCTCCAGTCAATTATTCAGCACACAGCATGTTCACAGAGAGTTTAGCATAGACTGGGAGACTGTTGACTCGCAGCAGGGGAGTCGGTGAAGTGCATCAAAGAAATTAAAATCTCCACAATCACAGGGCCAACAAATAAATGATTTTAATGAATCTGTTTCTCAAAGATCATCATTATTCTGCCTTCATTTGGAAAGAATCGTCCGTTTAAAGCTGCCTTCAAGCGCACCTGAGCTACCACTTCTGAGCTTGGCAAATGTTAATATGAATTCAAATGAGATGTTAGAATTTTCTATCATTTTAATTATTTATTTAATGTACATTCATTTATGTTTTTCTAACTAAAGTTCTAACAAAACTGTGCAAGCTACTTCAGGCGGACAGAAATATACACAATCATTCAATTTCATTCAGAGTAAACTTAGTTTGTCACCATGAGTCACATTATCGCCCAGATGTTATCATCATAATGTGGGTATCTATGTTACTTTTAAGTGCTTGTGGGAAATTCATACCTCTAAGGGCCAGATTGTGACTTGGACTAGTGTCTTTTGCTGTTAAACAAATCTTAGATATGCAGTAAAACATTAGCAATGAAAAGGTATAGACAATGAAACCAAAACACTCCAAAGGAAGAATATGCTAAACTTTTTGATAAGAAAAGAAAACTGGAGAAGATATAAAAGATATAAAAAGGAGACAATCCCCTCTGATTAGTAACGTAAGTATTAATTAATATACAGTTGAAGTCAGAATTATTAGCCCCCTTGTTAATTTTTTCCCCAATTTCTGTTTAACAAAAAGAAGATTTTTTCAACACATTTCTAAACATAATCATTTTATTAACTCATTTCTAATAACTGATTTATTTTATCTTTGCCATGATGACAGTAAATAATATTTGACTAGATATTTTTCAAGACACTTAAAATGACATTAAAGGCTTAACTAGGCTAATTAGGCAGGTTATGGTAATTAGGCGAGTTATTGTATAATGATGGTTTGTACTATCAAAATATCTATAGCTTAAAAGGGCTAATAATTTTGACATTAAAATGTTTTTAAAAAAATTTAAAACTGCTTTTATTCTAGCCGAAAAAAAACAAATAAGACTTTCTCCAGAAGAAAAAATATTATCCGACATACTGTGAGAATTTCCTTGCTCTGTTAAACATCATTTGGGAAATATTTAAAAAAGAAAAAAAAATCAAAGGGGGGGCTAATAATTCTCACTTCAACTGTAAGAAGAAGTCTTTTAAGTAAGATGTTTGAAAACATTTTTTTGAAACATGTTTTTCTGTGTTGTGTTTAGGTAAATAATGTACCATAAGTTAAGGTTGTCTCTTTTATGTTTATTTCATTCATTCCTTTTCCTTTGGCTGAATCCCTTATTGATCAGGGTTTGCCACAGTGGAATGACCAGCAATCTATTCCAGCATGTTTTTTTACGCAGCGAATGCCCTTCTAGCTGCAACCCAGTACTGGGAAACACCCATACACTCTTGCATTCACACAGACACTCATACACCCAATTCACCTATAGCACATGTCTTTGGACTTGCTGACACGAACACAGAGAAAACACACAGAAATGCAAACTGGCTCAGCCAGGACTCGAATCAGCAACCTTCTCGCTATGAGCCACCATGCCGCCTTATGTTTATTTATTTTTTCTTAAGATCATAATGCCTAAACTATTAATTTATTCCTCAAATGGATATAAATTGAAATAGATTTTTCATTTACAAAAATGTATATATATATATATATATATATATATATATATATATATATATATATATATATATATATATATATATATATATATATGTATATATATATATATATATATATATATATATATATATATATATATATATATATATATATATGTATATATATATATATATATATATATATATATATATATATATATATATATATATATATATATATATATATATGTATATATATGTATATATATATATATATATATATATATATATATATATATATATATAAATAAATATATATATATATATATATATATATATATATATATATATATATATATATATATATATATATATATATATATATATATATATATATATATATATATATATATATATATATTTATTTATTTATTTTTTATAGAAATGTGATGTTTGTTTTAAATGAAGCGTGATGGAAAGAATTAACAAGTCTGAATGCTTCCAAGAAAAGGTTAAATAAATATTTTTTAGTAAAGTGTGGGTGCATTTATTTATTTATTTCCCCCATATCATACTTAAAATGTATGGTAATATTAGTGTATTTAAATGAAATCAAATACAATGTAAAATATACTTTCCAACCAATTCCTTCATGTTTTCGAAATCAAACAATATGAATAAGCTAACCTAATTGTTTTTGCAAATGTAAATGAATTCAACATAAAACAATCAGATTGTCCCAAAAACAACTTAACAATTAATATTTCTTTAGTAGTATTTTTTAGTAGTTTAGTAGTATTTTTTAGTAGATTAGTTGAAAAGAACCAGCAGCAAAAGTCTTTTTTTTTTGAGTGTAGGGTATTGACATGACCCATGTGATGTGATTTACTGCTAAGCTTTGCTGTTCTTAATTTATTCCTATTTGTGCCATTATTTAACTCCAAAACAGCATGTATTAACCCATTTTGCAGCTGTGCCATTAGTAGATTTCCCACACAATATTACCATTGCCTCTGCTTTATTTGAAACTTAAAATGTGGTGCATTATTATGTAAGCTGCTAAAAAATAACAATTGAATGACCAAAATTCTCAGTTTTACAGTTAAATATGCGTTTGCTTGGTCACTCAAGTGTTCTTTATAAATTCAGAAATGCACAAAAGCTGTCATTAGGTTCATACATTTACAAAAGATAAAAAAAATGTTCCTTTTGAGTACTAATGTGCACCATTATGGTGTATATAATAGAGATGAACTGATACTAAATTTCTCAGCCGATGTTGATAGCTAATTATTCTTAATTATTATATCGTGTTATCTGCTGATACTGATAGTTTGGTGGTTCTGCCTTTAATACCCTTCTTTGAAATTAATAATAATTAATTCCACAATTTTGAAAGAAATGCAAATAAATGATTTCTTCGTAACATTTTGTTTCAGAGTGACTTTCTTAATCATAAACAAAAATACATTTAACAGAATTAACATTCTGAACTCATTCTGATTAAATTAACGTTTCTTAACTCTCTAAATTGTATTAATTAATCTTAATACTGACTGAACTCTGCTTTAGCTTTGCTAAACTAATAATATTTTCCCTTAATCAGATAGCTATTTTAAAAGTTTTAACAGAAGTTTTGATGTTTTCCAACCATCTAAATTTGATGTTTTAATCCCCTCAATGAAATTGATTGACAGAACATATAAACAGCCTTAATATCAACTGCTTTTAGGTTAGGTTAGGTTTCTTTATTTACAGTATACCCAAAGGTAGATTTGGTTTGCAGTCACGAGTCCTCATTTCATAACAGTGCCACACTAAAAAACTCACATAGTGACAACAACAAATGGACATAAAGACATAAAACAAACATTCAAAACACTCTCCCAAATAATAAAACAATAAAACAATAAACAAAAAACAAACAACTGACGGATTGTCAAAAAAGCATCCTTAAAGATAAAAGTTTCTTATTGGAATCATTGATTTAATGAAAAACATTTAACATTTTATTACAGAAAAGGTTTCTTTGCAGTGGAAAAACATGTTGGTTTTTTAGATTATGAAAAAATTCTTCACAGTAATAAAAATGTTTTTTGTTTGTTTGTTTTTTAAAGAAGTTTTCACTAAAAAGTCCCTTGGGGAACAAGATATGTTCCTCTATGGCATCAATGTGAAAACACATTTTTGGTTCTTCCTGGAATCTTAATTCTTAAGACTGTACAGCATTTGACAATTTACTGGTAAATCTCAAGTGATTAAGGTACAATATAATGCTTTCAGTAACTGTTAGTAAATTTTACTAAAAATTACAAATCAATGAAGGTAAATCAATTAAATTAATCATGAAATTTTTTATGTACAGTAGAAAAAACAAAACAGCATTTTCTTGTAAAATATTGTTCAGTCAACTTCTTTTTCTTACAAAACAAAAAATGTCAAACATTTTAGAAGGGTTTCTGCTTTAATAGCTTTTGTACATTTTTTAAAACTGTGTATGAAATGTATGACTTCAAACTCAAAAACCATTACATAACAAGTCTTAAAAGCATTTCAGCCTCTAAATCCCCATGTCGGAATGCAGAAAGCTTATACTGTATGTTTCTCTGTTTAAAAAAGAACAACAGCCTGAATAAATTCTTCATTTGACAAACTTTTATTATGTAAACTACGGAAACTTTAGCCCTTGCTCCTGATATTTTTCCTGGAGGCTCCACATGGGATGCTTTTCAGTTTTGCATATAATTGTCATCAATCATGAGTGTGATATTAGCAGCGGCAGTGTGGTTTGTTCCACCTCTCACCCAGTGGAGGAAACACTGGGCCAGATGAGCCATAGAGAGTTATTGCCTGCTAGATATTAATTTGTCTAAATCAAGGACAAGGCTATCCAAAGGAGCTCTAGACCTTCACTCATACCGTCATCAGTCTGGCTCCCTTTCCATGCTTGTAAATCAATCAATGAATCAATGGGCTGAAAAAGAATCACAACAAAAAAAAGCCGTGTCACAGTCACCATATGTGGCACTATATCTCTAGGACACAATATTGACAAATCACAAACTATGTACAAGACAACCTAATGTAAAATACCAATAGGGACAAAAAAATTGACAGGGCCATTTTATTATTGTTGTTTAATTTTATATATACTTTATATTTATTATTATTTTCACTAAAAAAAATTCTGTTAATTTGTGTGTTTATTTCAATTTCATGAGTTTTTTAGTTTCTAATTTAAAAATAATTATTTGATTTAAAATAAAAAAATTTTGCTTGTTTGTTTGGATTAAAATATCAGTTATTATTGTTTACTATAGTTGTAAAATCTATTTACTCGAAAGTAGACTTTAAACATTTTGGGCTCTATTTTAACGATCTTAGCACAAAGTCTAAAATCTAAACGCATGTGAAGTCTAATCGCAAAGTATAAGGGCCTATCATACACCTGGAGCGATGTGTTGCTATTTTCAGACCAGCGCAACCCTAATTTTCCCATTTTGTGCCACGTTGTTTAAATAGCAAATCCATTTGCACTGATTCGTGGCCTTGTGGCTGTGTCGGTCTAGAAAAGAGGTGTGTTAAGGCGCATTGTTGGCACGTTGCTATTTTAAGGAACTGAAATAGACTGTGCAATAGACTGGTCTAAAGTCCAGAGCAGAGCGCATTATTTGTGCACCTTAAACGCTTACACATTGCTTAATACACAGTGGATGTACAGCAATACACAAATATCTTTACTGTATGAAAAAGAACGAAAGGATTAAAATATTACAAAAAAAATTATTTTCCACATAAATATAAAAACCACTGCCTCCATGCCTCATCTCGGGGGGATTTTTTTCAGTTTATTCATGACAATTTGCATTTGTATAATGTTATTATTAGTAGTGGTATTATTTATTATATGCATATATATATTTAGTTTATTAAGAACAAGCTTAGATTTGTCCAACTGTCAGGGGCATGAGAATAGGATGTGTGTTTGGATATTAATTTGTATTTATTTAAATAACCGTTTTTTGACCACACTTTGTTATTATTGCTCATTTATTTATTTGCTGTAAATTAGAACTGAATTTAGAAATAGTTTTGAAACAAATCTTTGTGCTTAAAGGTGCAGTAGGTGATTGTCTTGAGAAAAAATTTTTTGTTGTGCTGGTTGAAAGTCTCTTCACAGTCCAGTAGTAATGATGAAAGTAAATGATCTAAATGCATTTATATGTATTTTTTATATTTTGGGTAAGGCATAAAACTCAAAAATGTTCATCCAATTAATTATTGTAGGGCTGACATCTCCCATAATTCTGATAAGCAGCCCAAACTGTCTGTCCACAAATGTAAATTTGCGCTTCTGCGCATCTCTGTTCACGCATATCCGCTATTAGTGCGTGCACGCCTGCATGCGCGCTGTGCGTTCACGTGCATACGAGACAGTCACAGCCGCGATTAAATCAAATGCTGAATTGAAACTTTTTAAAATCCTGAATCAATATTGGAGTTACTTTTGCACGCTGGAGGAAGGATGACTTTTAGACAAGTAATGTTATGTTTTAAAACTATTTAATGTAAATTGTGTTATGAATGAGTTATATGCACAGAAGTGTTGTTCAGCCGCTGAAATCTTCCGGTGATAGATTGATGTGACATCAGTTTCATAAGGGACCTTTTACAGCATTGATATTGTAGATTTTTATTTAGTTTACAACAAAACAGAATTAAATAGCAAATGCAAAATAGTAAATGCATAATAGTAAATGCAAAAGAGAAAAATGCAAAACATGAAATGCAAAAAAGAAAATACATTTTTGAAATGCAAAAAAGAAAATTAACTTTATAATAAAAATAAATGCATAAAGTGTCCTCAAAACTTTAAGAAAACTATAATACTCAATGATATTAAAATAATGCTTATGCAAGTAATCTCAAATAATACAATGTGATAACAGCAAGGAAATATAATGATTTTTATTTGAGTCCTTTTAAATTTTTTAAACCAAGCAAACTTACTGACAATTAGCATTAAAATTGTGAAGGACTGACTCGCTGTGACAGATAGGAAAAAAAAAACACACAACACAACACAACACAACACACACACAATACACTGTATGAGCAACAACAAGGTGGTCTATTTGAAAACAAAAAAGAAAAGCCTCAAAGACAAACTCCAAATTTGAAGAGGTTATTGGAGACAAGAGAACAGGAAGGACATGAGGAGAGACTCAGTAATCGTCCCAGAGATCACGTCACAGTGTTTTATAAGCCATTGTGCCTCTGCTCAGGTGATAAATACACAAGCATGGCTCTAACATACCAGATAGGGCTCATTGTTGGGGGCGTTCGGCCTGTATTTCACCGGCCGGGTTCAGCGTGTGATGGATGGGGTGAGCTTGAGCCATATTTCTCCAACCGTCTTTTCCCTGGCACAATGTTGAATCTGGGAAGTAAAGTCGAGCGGAAGCTGTAGCAGGGGATTCTAGGAGAGAATGTCAACACAACCATTGCTATTCAGACTGTACACTAATAAGAGGAAACATTCAGAGTTGACTGTGTGTCAGTTTGAATGGATTGTTGGACTGTTTTTTAAATGAACGTCTGCATATTTGTGTCTGCCTGCAAGATGAAAATTGTGTAAAACACTCATATTTTAGAAAAAAAGTAGTTAATGTTTGTAGAGATGCACTAATATGGAATTTTTGACAATACCGATAACTTGTTAGATTTGTAGGCCAATAGATGATATGTTAGCCAATAAAAATAAATGTTTGCAAACATATATATTACTTTATTAATCAACTATTTATTCCTATGCCCAACTTTCTTTCATATAAATAAAATATACCACCTGAAAAAAAGCATAAATAAAACCAAGTCACCTCAAAATACGAGTTAATCAAAATTCCAGTAATGTGAAGGGACGCTGACAAAGGAAACGCGGACCCAAATGCAGGTTTATTGAACAGAGATGGTCAGGAAAGCAACGGTCAACACAGGGGCAAACAGACAGGGAATCCAGAGCCGTGGTCAGAAAACAGGCGAATGGTCAGTCCCAGCGGACGTAAACAATAAACAAACAAAGATCGGTACACGGCAAGACAAGGCAAGAAAAACGCGTCATAATGTTCACAAACAGTATAACAAGACTCAGCACTGATCAGTTCATGAGCAGCTCCCAGCCGTGACTGTGTGTAATCTACCTAAAGAGGAACAGGTGCATGTGAGCGGTGCATGACTGGAACTTGTTGTCCATACACCGGCAATTTGTAGTCCTTTAGCAATCTGCATGTTTACCAGCCATCTGGCAGGATTTGATTGCTGGTGATTGTGACAATACCAGTAAAATAATAAAAAAGTGTCAGCCAACTAGCATGTTAGGTGGTTCAACCAGTAGAAATAAAACATCATTTATCGGCCTAAAGATATCGGTCTAATTTTGTTATTAAAATGATAATGATAACATTAGAAATATCATTTATCTGTTCTCTGTTCTCACGCTCTCACGCCACACCTTCATTTTCTCACGCAACACAAAGGACGATAGCAAACAGCGAACAACCGGACAACAACCATGATTTTCAAATAAACTGCTTTTTTTGCCGTTATTGTTTGTGAATTCGCTGCTTGATGTTACGTTTGCGCTTTCAGAGGTTTCGTTTACGCTCAAAGCCCTATTCATAAAGTACAGCGCTACATATTGTAGAGCGACTCTTCAGCCAGGGAGGACTTATTTTTACTCCTCATCGCAACAGAATGACAGATAAGCACTTCGAAATGTCTCTATTGCTGCACTACAACCGCCTTTACTTGTCTGTTGATTAGGAAAGCATAGGTAGTTAGGTACTGTTGATAGGTGGCTACTGGCTAATATGTTTGACAAAACTTGTTCATTTTGATGTTTACATTTTTGGAAAGCAAACACATTTTGCATTCTGCTAATATTTGCAATATTGTTCTTAGGTGAGAAGTTTTCATAATAGAAATTAAAATGCTGGATAGAACCTGTTACATTACCTTGGTTTTACATAAACTATTTTGAAGTTTTTCTTTTCTTGTATAGCTGATATTTTTCTGCGCAGACTGTGAAATACAAAGGGTAAGCAAAATGCATATTATATACATATACTGTACTGTATATTACAGTGTAATGCTGTCTACGTTCAAGCACTTTTTATCTTTATTACAGAAACAGAAATTGAATTTGTTGACACTTTATTAAATAAACTTTATTTAATAAACATAATTATACTGTTTTATTTATTTTTCCCTGTCAGTCAATAATGTTTAGCATTAGAGGCCCTCTGTTTTCCTGCAGAAATTGCTACCAACGCATAGTGTGACATTTAATAGACTTGAAGGCTGTTTTCAAGGGGAGTATTCCAAGTATTCAGAATACAGTACCAGGATTAAGCAAAGTAACGGAATACGTTACAAAATACATTTTAAAGCAGGTATTCTGTATTCTGTAACTAAATACATTTACAAAGTATTCTCCCCAACACTGTGTATAGCTAATGATGCGTGAGTGTGCTTCATGCAGGACAGTGGGCTTGACAAACCACCTGCAGGACACAGTCTTCCAGTCTTAATGCACAAGGCATTTTGTTAGAGATACTTCTGTTTTATACATCACCTCTTTTCATTTACACCACTTCATTTTCACATTGACATTAATATCTCCTGTTCAAATACATTATGAACGGCAGCTACGCTAATTACTTTCTGTGCTATCTATTTCCACCTGGGAATGCCCATTCCAAGGCCTCTAGAGATTGTGCAGCACCACCTGATCAGATTCAAGATCTGTGAAGAGATGACGTCAACCATCTGATGACATCCGAGGATACACTAATTATACAAATGCACTTCATTGTACAACATGTAAACATAGACATCACCTGTATATAATGTAACTACAGGTTAACTGTGTTTATATATCAATGTCAACGTAGTTAACATTTAGTTATTACTTAAAGTTATTAGTAAAGTTACTAATAAAGTTATAGTAACTAATAACTGTAAGTTTTCTGATTTTGATTGTAATGCAATAATGTGCACCTTTTTAAAGCTGCTTTGAAACAATAATTATTGTGAAAATGCTATACAAATAAAAATAAACAAATTTAATTGAAGAATAAAACTTCAAAGAACTTCTAGCTCCCCTTTACCTTCGTCCCCTCTTTTTTGTGTGTGTATCGATGTATATCTACTGTACTAATAAAAATGGCTACATCTAAAACTTTCTTCTAATCTATGTATTAACCACAGCTATCAAAAAAAAATGGAAGCACTAAAAAAACGAATTTGATTGCAGGGGTTTAAGCAGTAGGGCTTTGGAAAGCAACGCCTGTCTAATCCACCGCTGAAGCCTGGCAGAAGTTCCAGAACTTCACTGGCAGCACTTTTTAAAGTGTGCTCCATCTCATAATGTGCTCTGCTTCACGCCATTCAAACACATGCTCTATACGGTTCCTTCTGTTTTACGGTCACCTATAGAGCATGAGCATCCGAGCCGAGCAAATTGAATTAAGTATCTGATACGTCTGCCCTCGTGGAAACCTTTGGAGGACAAAAACGGGAATGTAGAATGAACTAATGGAACAGTTGTACAAATTAAGTGTGTTTTTTAGGTGTGTCATGAGGCTCAGAGGGGTGTTGAGTAGCCTCCGGCGATCTTTGATGAGTGTGCGAGTGAGCCAGAGTCCTGCGGTGTTGTCGAACAGCAGTTCATGCATTAACCATCTCCTGATGAGCATTTGAAGGCAGCACTGCTGCTTCTAAATCCTGCTATAGAGCTGTTACCTTTTATTTCCGCCTTACTGCAACTGCTTCACCAAGTCCATTGACTCTCTGAAGAAGCAATTAAAACAGAAACCCTTTTGCAGCTTCATAGGCTTTGCATTCCTGGCATGCTGTTGAAGGTATGGCGTGTTCAAAGGATAGAAAAAGGCTTTTCATTTTCGTAAATCACTCAGTGGCTTACAAGAAGAGGTCAGATTTGTTTTAAAGGTCTATATCACGAAATAATGGATTTTGCTTTGATCTTCTAAAAGCTGAATGTACTCACTTTTAAAAATAAGCGTTTTTATTGGCATCTGCGGTTCCATGTATAACCTAAAGTTTCTTTAGATTATTAAAATGTTCTTTACACTAAAGGCTGATTTATACTTCTGTGTCAAGCGAATGGGTATGGTCCAGCGCAGCATTCGCACGGTTGCATAGCCCTATTTATGTCTGACGCCGACGCCGACGTGCACCCTATAGCTGCAAAAATGTAACCACACATTGCAACAACGTGCAACGCAAGCTTTGTAACTGGTCAGCTTGTTAGCTGTGACGAGTGTGGCTGGTGCTGAGAGCCATGAGCGTGATGGAGCGTTTACAAGTGTCGAGTCCCGTGAAGGAGCTCCAGATGGAAACTTTTGTTTTGTGTTTATCTTATGATTAAAGTTGTTGCACGTCTGCCAGTTCCCGCCTCTGAATGAGCGAGTTTTAGCTACTTGTACATTATTATTATTATTATTTCCTTTATTTAGCCAGGAGATCACATTGAGACAGTACTGTCTCTTCTTCCAGTGAGACCTGGTCAAGACAGCAGACAGCACATAAAGTTTCACATAAAAATCACAAAAAAATACCACAAAATTATAAAATCACCTTTCATAAAAAGGTCAGATCATTAAAAAAAATTACAAGTATCCTTTGAGACGTTGTACAGAAGATGTTTAAAAGTACTCAGAGTCGGAAGTGTGTCAAAATTAAGCTGATTTTGCAGGTCATTCCAAGCCCTAGGAGCATAAAAGGAAAAAGCACGTTTGCCAAGTTCTGACAATACCCTTGGGACTGTTAAACGAATACAGGAACCAAATCTAGTGTGTTGGATATTTATGTGAAGTGTTAACAAATTAAAAAGATAGGATGGTAGTTTACCTAAAAGAGCCTTTAAAGTAAATAAGTACAAATGTACTTTTCTCCTTTGATATAAGGATTATCAGTCTAAGGAATCGTTCAAAATACAGTGATGCGTCCGTGAGTCTGCGCCTGTGACAAAGCGTATTGCTGCATGATAAACAGAATCTAGTTAACATTAAGATACTGTAGCGTTCAGAAAAAACAAAACACCCATGAAGAAACTCGATACAGAGGAACATAACATAACCTACAGCCAGCTAGCATTTCAGAAGTGTTATTGCAGCGCAACACAAACAGCACGCAGACGTATAAAGGCATGCGGCATGGGTCTTGGCGATCGCTCGACACAGAAGTATAAACTAACCTTAACACAAACAATGCTATCTCACAGCAATTCATAACTTTTTGATTTAGTGGCTAATTTGTATGAAATACAGTGGTACTGTCTGATTCATACAATTTAATATGATTTGCTTATCCAACAATGGCGGTGTAATGAAGTTACATCTGGCCACTGTAAACAAATTAAACAAAACAAATAGAAAAAACTGAAAGCAACAGTCATATAATATGTCCGGGCCTCTCGTCTAGCACTGGCGTCTCTCCTCCTTTTAGCTTTCAGGGCTCCTTCATGACACTCGAGGCAGGTGATGCGTCCTGGTGTCTCTGATTATCTCACTCATGCCACCCGCCTTGTACGCCGTCACGACTCTCGGCCCTGCCTCACTCATCACAGACAGGTTAAGTTTAGGGTTGGGTGCCACGCCTTCTTTTTAAAATTGTACATTTCCATATGGCTGAACTTAGGGATGGGCGATATGGCCTAAAATCCATATTGCGATATACATTGCAGCCTCTTGCGATAACGATATATATTGCGATATATAAATTATAATAGAACCATTTCAGAACAGGTTACAGAGACCCTTAGGAAAGCCAAACTGCTATTTTTTTAAGAAATAAAGAAAGGTTGCATGTCATTTTGAGAACATTTATTGTGCAAAAGCAAAACTGTAATTAAACAACACAATGTTGCAGATAAATAAACTAAATGTAGTGCCTTTTAGAAAGAAAGACTTTTCTTTTAAGTCCCTGGTTCCTAAATGCCAAGTTGCAGAGAACAAAAAAAAACTGGTGTCTTTTTAGTTAAGGAACTTACACTGTACTGAAATTACTTCCAGTATTAAATTAGTCAAATAAAATTGTGTATTGCAGATACTTTAAATAAAAACATATTTCTAACCTGCAGCCTAAGGTAACGCATTTGATTTTGAACATTTTGTTCTCCTAATGAAATTAAAACTGGTGTCTTGATCTGCTCTTTCTCTCTCTCTCCCTCACTCTCTCTCTGTCTGCTGTAGTGTTGGTGCTGCTGAGAGATTGAGACGCACCAGACAAAGTTTGCTTATAAAGTAATGCAAAAATGAATACAATTAATATCGAAAGCGAAAGCAGATTCTCGGACATGTCCGGGGAAAATGTATTGTCACCCCAATGAGCTGGATCAGTCTATTTAGTCTTCGCGCTCTTCTGTATCCAGCGTCTCTGTGGGTCTGCATGCAGAGCATGCGAGTCTGTGGCAGAGTGTTCTCAGTTTCTCGCGAACACAGAACCGGGCCGCCCCAATAATATATTGGCCGCAGCCAACTGGTCGCACTGTTGTTTATTCAAGATGATGCGTTGCAGCCGGCTGCAGCTCGTTGCTCTTAATTTCGCGGGTAGATTGCGTCATCAAACATGCATTATTGCGATAGTGCAATAGAATCAGAATCTCTATCGTAGGCCAATTTTGTATCGTTTATATCGCATATCGTTTATATCGCCCATTACTAGCTGAACTCATAATAATTCGTATGAATCAGCCACTAAACTGACAAAACATAAAATAGGTTTCCTCGTGAGATCAGGCTGCAACAACAGGTTCTTTAAAGAAGAACCAAAAATATTCTTCTATGGCACAGTTGCAAAAAAACTTCTCTGAACTTTTATTTTAAGACCGCATATGCTACAATTTCTGTGTATTGAAAAACAATTAAATTAATTGTCAGTATTTTTGTCTTGTTTTCAAGTAGAAATATCTGACCATTCTTAAACCAAGATACTTAATTTACTTGAGACACAAAATGATGTTTATATTAAGATTCTCTCCACTTATTTTGCAAGTGTGGTCAGAAAATATATAAAAAATTCAAATGAAAAACATCATAATTATCTGACTGCACTGACAGGTTTATTATTTTAAGCATGAACTTTATTTTTTTATTAATTTATTCATTAGAATAAAGCACAATATCTTATGTCATTTCAAATAATTGAATCTTGATGTAAGAAATGTCCAATTTTGTAATAGAAAAAAGATCAAACTAAGTAAGAAAACCCCTCTCTTTAGCAGTGTGTGTTTTTAATATAAAAACAGCCAGTTTTTCCATCAAAGCTACAAATAATTTATCATGAAAAAATCTCAATATATTCAGAAGCATCAAAGCAACATTTCAGAAGCAAATTGAAATGATGGTGATGACCATCATATGAGTTCATAAATATATTACTTTAATAATAAAGCACTCTCAATTCAAAGTGCTCCTTTTCCTCTGCTTCCTCGTGTCCTTGTCTGTGTTTTCAACATTAACAACCCCAGCAACAAGCTTAATATTCTAATGATTATAGTTCAAGGTAATTTCACAACATTACCACCTTACCTGCACATTATTCTCTCTGACACATCAAGTATTTGTGCTAAACTCATTGCTAAATAAGGTACAGTAATAAGTCTTGGCGCAAATAATGTCTAACGAGGAGGAGTCTCCCCCTCCGAGCACTTTGATTGGCAATTATGATAAATTCCTTTAATTACTGCATGCTCAGGGGAGGGTTTAAATCCTGACTTTGGCACCAACATGACAACTTTTTGTGTACTTAAAGAGAAAAATAGCATCTCGGCACCATCCTACGGAGGCCATTACAACTGGTAGCACAGCTGCTGGAGAGGCACGTGAGGAATGGCTTTGGGACCTGGCCATCTATCACAATCTGGCCCTTTTTCCCTCCCTTTTTTTCTTATATATAAGAGAATTCATCAGGCAGGTTTGGCCTGAGGTCACTTTCTCATGCAGGTAATCTCAGCCGGGCTGCAGCTCGACGGTGCTGGGTCAGGACTTTACAGCAGCTTTGCTCATACTGTTGACCTGGATGGAGAAAAAGCAGCATTGATGCAGAGCTTTACTACTTGTGCTCCAGAATGCTGATTGATCTCTGTTTACATTTCCCAGAATGTCATTATATATAATTTCTGTAAGTCATACAGAATGATGAGCTAAACGAAGTAGTTATAATTTAGTTGTGGAATTATTTCTGTACGTTGTTACATCATGTACAACAGAAGATGGAAACTTTATATATCTTATAATGATGTTTCCATATCAATTAATCTCATAAGCGAGACAAACTTTTCTTTCCTTTTTGATCTATACTGTATATACTGTAGCTGAGTGAAGCGGTTTCTTGAACTATAAAGAAAATATATGTTAATACTTGAATCGTTTCTTTTAGGAATTGATTGGATTGTGGTTGTTTACAATTGCTGCAATATCAAGTGACTCACTGTGATGGAGCTTGTAACTGTAGTCAGTTGTGTAAAGTAATGAATTACAAAAATTATAATTACCGCTAGTAGTTTTTCTCAGTAATTATACTGAGTAGTTTAAAAAATGTGCATTTAACTTTTAACTGAGAACATTTTTAGTACTGTATCTGTATGTTTACTGCTGTATTTTCCTTCAGCCTGTAGTCACAAAGTAGAATAATCTGTTGCATGATTCCCATCCAATCAAAATGTGCATAGAAGAATTGCATCAGACAGACTGTCCTCAAGACGTGTACGGTTTATTAATGCAGCAAACATGTACAAGGGCGAAAGCATTAAGGCCCAATCCCAATTCTACCCCTTAGCCCTTCCCCTTCCCTGTCCCAATTCTCTTTAGCTTGAAGGCGTAGGGCTAAGGGGAAGGGCTAGTAACTGCTTGAAATTGAGATTATTCAGGACCACACTCGAAACCAAGGGGTAAGACAATTTCCCAGAATACGCCATCTACAACGGCAGCATGGCTGCACACGGAATGCACAAATTAGTATTTTTTGTCATTATTACGAACAATTCTTTTACAACAAACAAGCATGTGTTTTAATTCACAATGACGTTCATGTTTTATCGTCATGGTGTTTTTAAAAAACTCTAAAATAAAAAATGCTAAATTTTACTATCTATAATCCCTAATAATAACTCCTGTGCTATAGCAGTCCCACAACATTCTGTCACTCGATGACACTTGAATACCCTGTCAGAAAAGTCTAGTGGCTATAGGACTGAGCTTTTTACAGTGCTGGTATAATGTTAATGTTGTTTTCGTGTGTTTACATTGATTAATATGGCCACAGTGTAAATACACAGTACAGTTACGAGCTTATTGCCACATTATATCGTGATGATAACATGATACTGTTGCCTACAGTGATTTCCTGAAGATAAATACCAAAAAAATAACGCAACTGGAATAACTACAGCAGTTGACATTGTCGATTTTATATGAAGCAAGAGATCGCGATGGCATATGACATGTGCAGGTGTTGTAGTGCTAACCCATTTCTTAGGGGTAAAATTTTTCCCTTCACACTCTTGCTGTTTCAAGGGCCAAGGGGAAGGGGAAGGGGTAGGGGTACAAAAATATAATTGGGATTGGGCCTAAAAGTGTTCAAGAAAACACAAAATTGTTACACGCAACAACTGAGAGACTGTTAAGACTTCAAGTCACGGACGAGAAGATGATCAAATGGCCTTAAACAATAACTAAATATAGAATGTTACGTTACAAATTGCATGTAGTATGCTGCTTACTCATACATCGAGTAGTATTTATAACAGATACTTTTACTCTGCTTGCCCTGCATTTTTGGCAAGTAATGGTACTTTTACTTATAATAAATCATACTTATGATTATGATTTTTCAGTACTTTTTATAGGTTCATGGTTCATGTACACTGTTAACGACTTTTGTAAATTACACAGTATTTAAAGGTAAAATTAACTGAATTTTATTGTACAACAGTTATGCAGTATGTTACTGTATTTTAAAGTTGCATTTTGAAAATTACTGTGTATTCTACAGTTAAGTAAAATTAAATACTGTACTGTAAATGCATATACAGCAAGATGCACTACCGGTTAAAAGTTTAGGGTCAGTAGGATTTTTAAATGTTTTAAAATAAGCTTATCCTGCTCAACAAGGCTGCATTTATTTAAAAATACAGCAACAACCTTACAGCAACAAGGTCGCTGGTTTGAGCCTCCGCTGGGTCAGTTGGCATTTCTGTGTGAAGCTTGCATGTTCTCCCCGTATTCGCGTGTGTTTCCCCCGGGTGCTCCGGTTTCCCCCACAAGTCCAAATACATGTGGTACAGGTGAATTGGGTATGCTAAAATTGACCATAGTGTGTGTGTGTGTGTGTGTGTGTGTGTGTGTGTGTGTGTGTGTGTGTGTGTGTGTGTGTGTGTGTGTGTGTGTGTGTGTGTGTGTGTGTGTGTGTGTGTGTGTGTGTGTGTGTGTGTACGTGTTTTTGTGACATATCAGGACACAAATCTGTATAACGACATAGGTATGTCACAGGTATTACAAAACGGAGGTGAAATATGAGGACATTGGTGACGTCCTCACTTCTCAAAAAGCTTATAAATCACACAGGATGAGTTTTTTCAGGGAGTAAAGCTGTACACTGTCTCCTGTGATGGTTGGGTTTAGGGGTAGGGTGGGGTGAGGGCAATATAATATACGGTTTGATCTGTATAAAATGAATGGAAGCCTATGTAATGTACCCACTTTTCACAAAAACAAACGTGTGTGTGTGTGTGTGTGTGTGTGTGTGTGTGTGTGTGTGTGTGTGTGTGTGTGTGTGTGTGTGTGTGTGTGTGTGTGTGTGTGTGTGTGTGTGTGTGTGTGTGTGTGTGTGTGTGTGTGTGTGTGTGTGTGTGTGTGAATAAGTGTGTATGGATGTTTCCCAGTGATGGGTTGCGGCTGGAATGGCATCCGCTTCACAGAACATATGCTGGATAAGTTGGCGGTTCATTCCGCTGTGGTGACCCCAGATTAATAAGGGGGCTAAGCCAAAAAGAAAATTAATGAATGAATTAATTTAACAATTAATTTTTTTTTTACATTTAATAAATGAGACAGACGAGTCTTTGATCCCGTAGGCCAGTATGATCACAGTATTATGTTAAGCTGCTTTGACACAATCTACATTGTAAAAGTGCTATAGAAATAAAGATGAATTGCCGCCTTGATGAACAGAATAACTTGTAGAATTAGAATAGACTTATAGAATTACAATTAGAATAAACAAAAAAACATGAAAAAAACCTGCTCCCAAACTGTTGACTGGTAGTGTAAATGATGTAAATGTTGGTAGGATTGCTGCTATAAATGTAAATACAGTATTTTTGCTGTAATTGATTTACAGTAAGTTGTTGGTGAACTGCTGCCAGTTAGTTACTGTAGATTTTACAGGAAATCATTAACAGTGTGAGTTAGGCAAAATTCAGTTAAACACAAACTTACAACCCAGTTTTCATTATGGACTAAAGTTGTGCTTTAAATAAAAAATAAAAAATAAAAAAAACTTAAAAAGCCAGTTAAATATTAACAAACACACTCCATTTTTTAACTAACTGGAAGAAAATGGCGAGTACATTGGATCTGCACATCATCAATTGATTGCTTCAATTTGTTTGAATAAAAAAAAACATTTCTCACAGCAGTATTTTGAATTTTAATTTAATGCAATTGATGCATAGTATTTGTAATACATAACATTTTATTTATCTCTGTATCTAAATATTATGGCTTTCAGTGTTGGGTTAGTTAAAGTGTACCATCCCCTTCTGGATAATGTCCAACCTACAATTCCTAAGATCTCACAACAATGCAAAATTGTATGGACACGTTACAAGTGTCCATACAACTTCAGCTAGTACAAAATGCAGCTGCCAGAGTTCTTACCAGATCTAGAAAATATGATCATATCACCCCAATTTTATCCTCCTTACACTGGCTGCCTGTTAAGTTTCGTATTGAATTTAAAATATTACTCCTTACCTATAAAGCTTTAAATAATCTAGCTCCTGCTTATCTAACCAACCTCATGTCTCGCTACAATCCAACCCGCTCTTTACGATCTCAAAACTCAGGGCTTCTGGTAGTACCTAGAATATCGAAATCGAGTAAAGGAGGTCGAGCCTTCTCATTTATAGCCCCTAAACTCTGGAATAGCCTTCCTGATAATGTCCGAGGCTCAGACACACTCTCACTCTTCAAAACTAGATTAAAGAGCTATCTTTTTAGCAAAGCATACACTCAATGCATTACATAGCGGTATGATGCATGATGTGCCCTACGCAGCATTTTGCTTCTTGTTTTTATACACTATGAACAGCAGCTACGCTAATTATTCTCCTTATTCTGTATTTCCACCTGGGGGTACTCATCTCGAGGCCCTCAGACTATGCAGCGCCACTGATGCGATCCAAGACCAGCGACGAGATGATCCCAAGGTTTTCTGGACCAGGCCGTATCCTGCTGTGGTGGTCATCGTGGAGTGAGAGCATGAGACTGATTCCTGTGATGCTCCAAGGACAGACGAGTCTTCGCCGAGGTCCACCGTGCTGCGCCTAGACTGCAGCTCTGCACAAGACGTTTGGCCATAGGGGAAATGGTCGTGCCCAACTGAGCCTGGTTTCTCTCGAGGTTTTTTTAAATCTTCGCTTTCGCCAATTGGTGAAGTTTTTTTCCTCGCCGCTGTCGCCACTGGCTTGCATGGTTCGGGATCTGTAGAGCTGCGCATCGATGGATTTGCTCTTCAGTGTTTGGACTCTCAGTAGTGATTATTAACCCACACTGAACTGAGCTAAACTGAACTGAACTTAATCTCTGAAAATTGAACTGACACTGTTTCAATTCACTATAATCTTCCATGTGAAGCTGCTTTGACACAATCTACATTGTGTAAGCGCTATACAAATAAAGATGAATTGAATTGAATTGAAGTGCTCAGCCAAGCATTGTTAAATTATAATTATTTTTATTTTTCACTATTTGAGTCTATAGGAACCAAATATTGTAGAAAAAAGAGAGATTTAGGCTACTTAACTAACAGCTTCTGAGAACCTTAAAGATGCAGGCAGCATATACTGTTTTCGAACAGGTTTTTACCACCCCCATCTGGATGATATTCAGAAAAACAAGCAGTCACTCGCACTGAATCCCTCAACCATGCTAAACTTTAAACTCCACACTAAACGTCAACTCATAAAGCTCCACTCAGCTGTTCCTGCACAATAAACTGGGATAAAAGAAAGTAGGCTGACATCAAAGAAATTACACACTTCACCTTCAAAGTTTGACAGAATTTTCTGGCTGTTTTCCTATTTGCCTACTCAATTATGCGTTCTCTGCATTCATCTCCAGGTCCCGCTCATTAGAACAGATGTGTGTCATTTTCCTACTTTGTTGTATAATGTGATATATCCAGTAGCAGGACTCATCCTACACTGTTCTCCTCAGTCTCTAAGCAGATGACAGATTCCAGTGACAGATTGCCAATCAGAAGAGTTGGGCGAACGCTGGAGCTTTTCAATGTCAGAACAAAACAACACAGCTGCTGTTCTAATATCAAAGGTGTTACTCATCAGTGGAAAAAAAAATGTGTCTTGCTTTTATCAGCCATCACTAACCCGATCCTGAGTCAAGAGAACAGTGATTTGCTCCCTCGGGGGCTGACATGCAGTCTGAAGCTGCTTATATGGCAGGTGAATTTACTCAAGGAGCTGTACTTCCAGCTTATATTTATTAAGTCATTTTTATAATAGTGTTCAATGAAGATGGAGATGAGTAGTTCAGACTGTGTTTGTTTACACACAGGGATACAGACAATTTTAGCTTACCCAATTCACCTATACCGCATGTCTTTGGACTTGTGGGGGAAACGGGAGCATCTGGAGGAAACCCACGCGAACGTGGGGAGAACATGCAAACTCCACACAGAAACGCCAACTGACCCAGCCGAGGCTCGAACCAGCAACCTTCTTGCAGTGAGGCGACAGCACTACCTACTGCGCCACCACGTCGCCCTTAATTATTTCAATGTACTCATCTTCTATTATCAGTCAGAATCATAATGGATCTGCATTTAACAAACTTAATTGACTGCAGGCATTTGAATGGATGCACTGAGAATATATAAACCATTTAAAGTCCATCACTTGATTTTTTGTCTGGCAAGAAATGTCACATCTAAAGGCTCGTACACACCGGGATGCTTTTCATTTGCGTTTATCGTCAGCTTTTTGAGACGTTTTTCCAGATTCAAACCCAAGCGATTTTCACTGGCGTCGAGCAGAAGAGTATGCAAAATCACTCCTTGATGTTAGATGGCGCTACACAACTTTAAGCTTCTGACCAGTGTTGCCAACTTAGCGACTAGCGACAAATCTAGCGACTTTTTTGTGTGTTACTGGAGATTTTTATAGACTGTCGTTTGTCCATTACTGTACCGTTCCTACTCTTCTCAACGAGCTGCGGGTGATGCCGGCGGCCCCTCCCCCGCCTCAGAGCACTGACAGGCGGCCCAGTCCTCATACAGCAGTCTCTCCCACCTGCAGCCTGACAGCAGATCACCCCTCTGCGTACCGACGGCAAATGATTTAGCACCGGCAGTGTGAAGGTATCTCCCTTGTACAGTCAAACTGATCTGCTTCTCCTTTATTTTAACAATTTGATTTGACCGTTTATTCTTTTCTTGTTCACAATCAGAGATGTTTTAAGTGAGAGTTTCAAAACTTGTTTGAGTTTATTATGTCTGAGCGATTACTGCAAATTACTTATCTATAATGATATACTGTATTCAAACAGCAATCAATTTAGTTAAATTGACATGCTTGCATAAAGCGTAGTGCAAATATAAATACCCCATTTATTTACCATAGGCTGTTAAACCGAAATGGTAGAACGTGATGACGTCAGTAATATGCAAATTAGCGTATGACGTAATCTAGCAACTTTTAGCGACTTTTCGGGCAGAGCTTAGCGCCTTTTCGTTGAAAATAGTTGGCAACAGTGCGTCTGACACCCGCTTGTAAAACAGAAGAAGACGACAGAAAGTTGACACGCTCGCTGTTAAAGTTACTGGCAATTCGAACAAGCAAGGATGGTTCAAATAGCAGCTCCAGCTCTAGCGATGAAGAAATGATTCACCAGTGCAATAAGCAGCTCCACGTTCATATCGCCTCTGGGCATCTTCTTCAATGTGCACTTGCATTGACAGTTTTGCGCTTGAGCGCCTCCAAGTGCTGTTTACTGTAACTTCAGCAACTCCGTGCACGTGAACAAAAGTGCCAATCTGATTGGTCGAGAAGGTTTTGACGTGGCGCGTCAAAACAAAAAAAAAATGAGCACGAGGCGTTATTTAAAAAATGACACTTTTACGCCTGCTGTTTTGTATGTTGGTGTGCACGATCACATTGGCACCCTTTATTTAGTCACGAGGTTTTAAATGTCGACGGAAAACGCGAGCAAAAAGCACCCCGGTGTGCACGGGCCTTAAGTCTTAGCCTACAAAATACACACTTTAAACCTTTTTTGAACCTTTTTTTTTTCAAGATCCCATCAGACATGTAAAAAACTAGTTACTTTTCTAATTATTTTTCTGTAAAACTATTTTTTTCAACTCTAGTTTTTGTTTCCTCTTTGGTATTTTTTAAAGAACAACAAAAAAGCTTTGTGGAAAGTTCTATTTAGGTTTTTTTTTTGCTACCATAAAATAAGGTTTCCCAAAGATCGCATGGAGGTTATTTTTAATTCATCTAAAATGACTAAACATAAGGGGCTGCACTGTGACTTAGTGGTTATCACTGTCGCCTCACAGCAAGAAGTTTGCTGGTTCAAGTTCTGGCTGGGTCAGTTGGCATTTCTGTGTGGAGTTTGCATGTTCCCCCGTGTTGGCGTGGGTTTACTCTGGGTGCTCCGGTTTCCCCCACAGTCCAAAGACATGCTGTACATGTGAACTGAATAAACTAATTTGGCCATAGTGTATGTGTGTGAATGTGAGAGTTTATGGGTGTTTCCCAGTACTGGGTTGCAGCTGGAAGGGCATCTGCTGTGTAAAACATATGCTGAATAAGTTGGCGGCTCATTTCACTGTGGCGACCCTTGATAAATAAAAGGACTAAGCCTAAGGAAAATGAACGAATGGTTAAAAATAAAACTTCCCCATGGTTAATTTAGTTACATTTTAGCTTAATATTTGTAGATAAACATTTCCAGAATGATACAGGATGGATATATATATATATATATATAGCATACCTGCCAACACTCCCGTTTTTTCCCAGGAGTCTGCTGTATTTCATTTTTTTTCATTTCTCCCGAAAAACTCCCGGAATTTCACCCCCTTCCCCCGGTCCTCAGGTGTTTGGTACAATCTATAACACTCCTAGATCCAGCCTCTGTAAAGTACTGGACACAGACACATCCTCCTCCTCGAAGACCGCCCCATATATATACAACTGATTGGCTTATAGCTTTTCAGTATTCTGCAATATCAAAACTTGAACAACCTTCTCACCCTTCTGTATTACTCCGCCCACATAGAGTGACAGCAGATCAATAAACACTCTACAGATTGACAAATATTGCAACTGTTGGACAACATAATGTACTTTTGAGGCTATATGTATGCCGGAGTAATCTGGCATACAGAACCTTCCCCCGTGGTATTTTTTAAGTTATTATTTTTTATGTTACTTTAAACTTTACTTTACAGAAATATGGCAGAAAAAATGATTGAATACAACAGTATATAATAAATAAAATGTACAATATGACCAATAAAATGTAGAAATGAGTGGTAATGATTGGTAAATGTTTTATTTTAAAACCAAAAATATTAAAATCATTAAGTAGTTTATTCTCCATTTTTTTTTTTACATTTTATTTTAATGTCTGACTAAGTACACATGTTGGGAAAATATATTATATTCATTTCATTCTTTTTTTTTTTTTTTGGCTTAGTCCCTTTATTAATCTGGGGTCGCCACAGCGGAATGAACTGCCAACTTATCCAGCATACGCTTTATGCAGTGGACGCCTTTCCAGCTGCAACCCATCACTGGGAAACATACATACACACTCATTCACACTTATACACTACGGATAATTTAGCTTACCCAATTCACCTATACCACATATTTTTGGACTTGTGGGGGAAACCGGAGCACCCCACATGAACACAGGGAGAACATGCAAACTCTACACAGAAATGCCAACTGACCCAGCCTGGGCTCAAACCAGTGACCTTCTTGCTGTGAGGTGATTGTACTACCCACTGCGTCACCATGCTGCCCATATATTATATTATATTATAATAATTTAAAATATATAACACTGTTCCATTGTTTTTTGGACATTTTAAGGCAAACATCTTACACATTGTGCCTTTAATTGATCTAAAGTGACAATAAGACATTTAACACGACAAAAGATTTATTTTATATACACCTTTTTCCAAACACAATGGATTGCTTTTCACTCCACTGCATATGAATGGAAGACAATGATGCACAAAGTCTATATTGTGACCTTCAAAGTCAGTCAATGCCTGTCTATGATGTTTTGTCTATAAAGACATTTCACACAATCATTGAATTCCTACAAACACACACACTTTGAACTTTAAAGCAATTTGCTTTGGTGCTCAGTAACTTATTCGCCGTATAGATACTTAATCATCGAACTGTTATTCATTTGCCTGCAATAACTTCTATTGAAATGCTATGTGCAGGCCATTTTAAAGTATAATAATGTGCTGTTTTCATATTGGTTTTCTGCGCGCATGAAGAATTTATGTTGTGTACACTTCTGTATATTTATTGCCTACTACATTCACCTCTCTTCTCATTCTCTGGGAGAAGTAGTGACAACAAGCTGTGACTTGACTTGAATATATTTCATGGGACACGGTGTGTCCAAATTCGGTTATAAATTCAACAGAGACTGAAATAAAGTGGATTATTTTCATGTTTATACAAGTGAAAACAACACAGCAAGCAGATGTAAACAAAGTTTTATAGGTGGGCCAGTGCGATAGTAGTCAATCATGTAAAGTATTTGAGCCGTGATGACAGAGAGCAGCGAGACTCATCTCATTCACTCCGCTGCCATGCACAAGAGCAGGACACCCACATCCATCAAAGCTGTCAATACCACTGTTTGCAAATAACTTCAGTGCTGGCAGCCAGGACTGCTGAAAACTACACACTCGCTTCAAGCAAGAGTCTATTTACATTCAGTAATCCCCCAAAAATCCCATAAATCGTAAGATCTACTTCAATAGGAAAAGCACTGTGTTAAAGAGACCATGTGGTGTTATTTTAAAGAGCCCATATTATGCATTATAAAAAGTCATATTTTGGTTTTGGGGGTCTCCAACAACAGGCTGATATGCATGCAGGGTCAAAAAATAATATGCATTTATTTTTACCTAATTATCCCAATGACTCCCATGTGATTTGTTATTCATACCCAAACCCCTCCTTTGCGTGATGCTAATCTGCGCTGATTGGTCCGATGAACCAATCTGTTGTCATTGGTTGACAGCGTACAGAGCAAGACAGAATAACGAAGAAGGGGTTCCAACATGGCGACGAGCTAGACAGAAGTACAACTTAACGCTCCCACCACAGATGGCCAGATTTTGAACTTTAGGACACTTTGAGATATTCAACTGATGAAATAGCCTCCGAGTTTAACCATGGTCACAAAGAATATTGCTTTACCATGGTAAATCGAAGAATTACAAGGAAGAATCCAGATAAAACTGAGGAAAATCCTGACGGCGATGAAGCTAACGGTAGCGGCAAGCTAACAGGTGACGCTACATTGAACAACGGAGAGAACGAGGTGATGAAGGCTCTCGCAGATATGAAAGACTTTGTCACATCTCAATTTGAAGGTGTTCTGAATGCTATTCAAGGAATTAAAAATTAAATCTCCAAATTTGGAGGCAGATTAGCAAAGGCTGAACATTGAATTAGTGAAACCGAGGATAATGTGAAAAAGCTACACATAACGGTGAATGTTCTGGAAAGTCGAGCTGTAACACATAGCGCAAACCTGGATGACATAAAAAACCGCAATAGCTGTTGCAATCTCCGCTAGTCAACCTACCTGAAAAAGCGGAAGGGACGTACGTGGAAAACCTTCTGGAAAAGTGGCTTACTGATGTGTTTGCAGCATCTACTTTAACGAGTCCAGTGATTATTGAAAGAGCGCACAGAATTGGCAGGCTCCAGACAAAGCCTCAGTAATACCCGTGAAAACTTATCATGAAATTCCTCAACTTTCGTGACAGGCAGAGAGTGATACAGGCAGCCAGAGAGATGGGAATTGTGAAATTTCAGGAACACAAGGTGATGTTTTTCCCTGACTTCTCAGTAGTGGTGTGGAAACAACGAGAGAGAAACGAAGTAGCCAGACTGCAGAGTAATGTGGAAGACCAATGCAGGAATGCATTATAGCAATGCAGGTAGACACCAGAATATACTCTGCTTAATCATAACCCCAAGTGATAACAATGATACACATTCAGTATTAATTCACACAGTGACAAAAGTTGAACTATTTTGAAAATTGACTGCATCACGCGTGTGTAGGGAAAGCTCATGGTGCCTATAGAAATGACAAACGGCAGAGGACCACAAGTTCAGAAACGCATTTAAATCGGTAAATGAAGCAGGAATTGCCCCATAAAGACTTAACCTGAGAGACACAGTACAAGCACTGATCTATAATAGATAAGTGATTACAAGCCGTGCAGAGTGATTACAAGATACAACACACAATTAAATACAAATTTTGCAAACTACAGAAAAAGAGGGAACAATTTCAATCACAATTTTACAGGCTGTGTAGGAAGAAGAAACACTTACAGGATCTGGAGGAAGAAGTAACTGTGTAACAGTTACTGACAAAGTCCCATACATTAGTAGTCATTGCTAATCCCTCCTTTAATAACAAATGGCTGGCGAATCCCATGTTGGAATGTTGCTTATTGTATTAATCATCAGAAAAATGACAGGAACAAACACAGCACAGGATATACTGTGGTATTGCTGTGAAAATTAATTTTAACCCTTTATTCCCCACAGCTGAATCTCAGTGATAGTAATCTTCACGCCATGATCAATTCTATGATCCCCTGCACTCTGCTAGTGCTTGACGGGGAGAGTGCGTTTATGTTTTACCGGATCCAGATCTTCATATTTGGTCAATGCGTGCAGGCGAAAGATCCGAAAACAAAACAAATCATTAATTCTGAGTCGATCCTTTCCTATCTTGAGTCACGAAAAAGTAACTAAATGAGTTAATAAATTTTTAACTAAAGTAATGTGAAAATATGTGTTTTTTTTTTATTAATGTGGGCTTAAGATGGTAATATCTTACTTTAAATAATAAGAACTATTGTGTGTGATTGTGTAGATACATGCATATATGCGCGTACATGTATGCTTTTATCTGAATATATATTTGGTTGTTTATTTTGCTGTATTTGTCTATACATTTGTTTATTTAGTTTATTTCACAAAGCTTGTTTGTTTGTTTTTTGTGAAGTGCTTTGAGTTGCATGTGTGTAGGAAAAGTACTATACAAATAAAATGTATTATATTATTATTATTTTAAAAATAACTTTACCTAACATTGTGGTTGTGCACTTGAAACCTGACTAGCAAGCTACAATTATCCAGCAGTTATCGGGTTGTTGCTAGATCGGATACGTTTTTGCGGCCGGAAGTTAATGAGAATTATTTATGTTATTTATGAAATTTCCGATTTATTGTATTTTATTAACGTCTACCCCCACCCCAACCCTAAACCCAACCGTCACAGAAGCGTAAAAACAGTAGTTGTACCGAGTATTATTTATCTTATCTATTAAATTACCCAATAAATTGTATTTTTTAACCCCTACCCCCACCCCAACCCTAAACCCAACCGTCACAGTACTGTAAAAATATGAATTATTGTTATACGGTGTCATAAAAAAATGCGGCTATATTAATGTGCATATCGCACTTCCGGCCAGCCGCATATCCGATCTAGACTTTACCCAGTTATCGCACTGATATCAATTGTACTGATAACAATACAATGTGTGTAAGTATTTGAAAACGTAATTTTCTGTAGTGCATTTAGTTAAGGCTATTTGATAATTTCAGTCATCATACAAGACACCCTTCATCTTTTCATCAGTGACATGCAGTCTAAACAGTCTCTTGATCATTATGTAACAATTTTGTGTCTTCTTGGATCCTTTAAATGATTCTGCACTGTACATGTTCGCTGCATTTATAAAGCATTTGTCTTGAGGTTGGTCGGTCTGATACAATTTTAATATGTAGAATTTGTTTGATAGGGAATCATGCAACTGATTATTCCACTTATCCAGTCACCATAAGTGAAGTTTCACAAACTAATTTCGAGAGGAGCACCTGATAGGATTGACTATCCCTATCACTAATCAGTTACTAGCCAATCGGATTATTCCAAATTTAATATAAATATCCAGCCTAAACTTCATTCCTCTACTTCCCCCCATCCATCCCTTCTCCCTCCTCCTCAATTCTAAGTTCGGGCAACACGGTGGCTCGGTGGTTAACACTGTTGCCCCACAGCAAGGGGGTCATTGGTTCAAATGCTAGCTGAGCCAGTCGACACTCTCTGTGCGGAGTTTGCATGTTCTCCCCGTGTTCGTGTGGGTTTTCCCTGGGTACTCCGGTTTCCTCCCACACTCAAAAAACATGCAACAAAAGTCATAAGCACCTACTAAGTACAAACTGGTGCAGTTGGCAGTCTATTCTTGGGAAGTTATCAAGAACTACCTGATCTCGTATCCCTCCTAATGCTTATTGACCAGGCGGGAGCCTTGGGCTCATCTATCTCCGAGCTCAGGGTTCTCTCCCGGGACAGCATGCCAAACCTGCTAAAATAGTCAAGCATTATCTAAGTGTGAACTCTTGAAACAAGAAAAAATAAGCATAAAATATAATGACTGCAGGTAGAAGGAAAAAAGTAAAAGTAAAGATACAGCACTAAACTACATAATAAAGTGCAATTCCATAGAAAAGCTACTCATTTACAGTAATTTGAGCATTAATAGGCGATGTTAAAAAAACAACATTATTTTCCAGATTATTAAAGTACCTCGATTCCCAGCGGGTCTGAAATGCTCTGATTTCTAAAGCTATGACTGGCTGCAGTGGGTGTTGAAAATGTAACACCTCAGAAAATAAACAAGAGTTTCAGCTTACAAGGGCCTGAGCAATTGTAAACACAAACTGTTATTAATAACCTGATAGATCAGATCAAGACACAGATAATATGAATCTTGCCATGGTTGCCAAATCTTCTCAGAAAATATCAGTTTTGTTTGGTATTCAAGCAGAGCTGTTTAATACACAAATCCTGTTAACAGCAAGTTTCGTCTGACCCTTAAAACTGTATTAACAGTTTTCTATCAGCCAAGAAGTTGACTGACAATATACAGAGAAGAGCAGAAGCAGGAGACAAAGTAATGATAAAAATAAGCTGAGTTTGCTGAATAGGCTTTACAATGTATATCAGGGGTGGTAAACTCCTGGAGGGCCGCAGCCTAGTACAGTTTAGTTCCGACCCTGCACCAACACACTTACCTGTAGTTTTCAAACAAGCCTGAAGAACTCAATTAATTTGATCAGGTGTGTTTAATTATGGTAAGAGCTGCAGCCCTCTAGGAACTGAGTTTGACACCCCTGATGTACGGTTCGGTGCTCAAATTCTGTATGACCAGCAAATCCAAAAAGTGTAATTATGCAACAAGCAATAGTAGTTGAAAATGATAGTTTCACAACATCATCTGTTGACATTAAAAGCTTGGAATTTGAGAATTCTGTATTAAGAATTCTTATATTGTACACATTGGAAAAAGTACTTAATGAAATCACACATCCTTATACAATAATAACAATAAGAAAGAAATGAAAATAATTAGAAAGGAAGTAAATTAATAATAAATTACATCCATAATGAAAAAAAACAAAACACAAATGTATACTATAGATGCTCTTTTGATGCATCACACAATTTGCTATAAAGAATCACCAGATCATGCTTAAATACTATAATCAAGATTTTCAGCTACCAAAGCTTCTAAGCCAATATAAAAACAAGCCATTAATAACAGGGTTTGTTTACCCCAGCGGTATGAACCAGAAAACAAAACAGTGTATACCATACTCAGAGGAGTTTTAGCTTCCATGGCTTTCGAAGCTATTTTGAACACAACCTTTAAGAATTGTGTCTATTTAACTGCATAACTTCAAGACTTAAAATGTCGTATTATAATCGAGAGTTTCAACTTCCAATGCTTCTAAAGCAACAAACAAATGATGATGATTATTTTACAGCATCAGCAGGCAGCTAGCTCTCTGCAACTCTCACATGGTCACCTGCTGAAGCTAAGCAGGGCTGTGCCTGGGCAGTACCTGGATGGAGGACCACATGGGAAAGCTAGGTTGCTGCCGGAAGTGGTGTTGGTGAGGCCAGGAGAGGGGGATGCTCAACCTGCAGTCTGTGTGGGTCCTAAGCCCCAGTATAGTGAAGGAGACTTTAAACTGAGGTCCTGACTCTCTGTGGTCATTAAAAATCCCAGGATGTCCTTCGAAAAAGAATAGGGGCCTAACTGTCCATCATAGCTAACCATCACCATATCATAATTGGTGTTATCACTCTGTCTCATCTCCACCAATTAGCTGGTGTGTGGTGTGCAGTCTGGCGCAATATGGCTGCTGTCGCATCATCCAGGTGGATGCTGCACACTGGAGGTGGATGAGGAGATTCCCCCCAAAAATATGTAAAGCGATTTGAGTGTCTAGAAAAGCACCATATAAATGTAAGAAATTATTATTATCAGTTTTAGACTTAAAATCATTAAACCATAATTAAGAGTCTCTTCTGTAAAATATTCTAAACCAACTTTAAACACATAATACATTTTTTTAGAATGGCAATAGTAACAATTCACAATGGAAGTGCTTTTGCTTCATCAGATAATGATGATTCAGACATTGCTGGTGCTCAAGCAGATCGATCAGAACCAAACAAAGTGGTTTTGTCTCCACAACCTGGAAACAACACAACAACAACTTCTTTCTTTTCCATGCCTTTGGGTGGCCATCCTGCTAAAATTTCATATTTTGACTTCTGTGACATCTGTGGAAATAATACCTGGACTTGGAGTGAGTTGTTTTGGGCAGGTGTGAAGCAGCGTATAAAAGTTTATGTTTTCAGCTCCCCAAAAATCATGAAAAGTTTTGTAGTTAAATGTCCCCATGTATTTATAGCATCAGTATAAACTGCTCTTTGTCTGTATTATCTTAGTTCTCTGTATCTGCTGCCTTGCTGTCTTGGTTTTGTTTTAGAATTATTATTTTTGAAAAAGTCGGACCACACAGATTTTGTCTTTACTGCAACATATTGCAGGTTACACTACAGGTTGCATTACACACTAAAGGAAAAGAATACATTACCTAGCATTCTATTATGAATTGAACCATTTATGACAGACTTCCTTTTGTGAAACATAAACAAGACAATTTACGAAATGTTTTCTGTCAACAAAATACATACAATGTGTGTTCCTTGTATTTTTCACATTATGGGGATCAACTGTCCCCACAAGTACAGCAATAACAGCAAATGTTGACCTTATGGGGACATTTTTTGGTCCCCATGAGGAAAGAGGCTCATAAATAGGCCCACACTGAATCTGTGTGTGCAGAAATCCACAGAGTTTTAGCACATCATTGAGTCTATTTCTTTACTTGTGTAAATGTGTGTAAATATTTATTCAGTTTTTTAAATCAATTTTAGCATTAATATTGACTAATACAGTTTGTAAAATAATATTTTCTGTCTTTTAGTAGACATATTATATGAGAGACTTGCTTTGTTTACCAAATAAATGAATTTATATTTCATATACAGCTGAAAAGAAGTTTACAAACACTGCATAAAAAGGCACTTAACCATTTTAGAAAAAGTCAGATGTTAATGTGACTAAACTTTTTCTCTTTTACGTAAGTTAGGATTATCAAATTAGTTTCTGTTATGCTTAATGAGAGCATGTTAATATGTTAATGCTTTAATAATGAGAGAGATATTTTTTGAGAAATTGTTATAACTTTTCTTAAAAAGTCAAGTTTACATACAATAAGATTATTATGCCTCTGAAAAAGCTCAGATGATGGTGTCAAGGTTTTGAAAGTTTCTGATTGGCTAATTGACAACATTTGAGTTAATTGGAGGCACAACTGTAGAATAGTATTTTAGGAAAACCTCAAACACAATGCTTCCTTGTGTGACAACATGGGAAAATCAACAAGCCAGAATCAACAAAAAAGGCAGATTACAATTAACAAAATTACACTGGAAAAAAGACACATTTTTGGAGACATGACCTGTGGTCTGATGGAACTAAGATTGAACTGTTTGGCCATAATGATCAGTGTTACATTTGGAGGACAAAGGGGAAAGCTTACGAGCTTAGGAACACCATCCCAACTTTGAAGTATGGGGGCGGCAGCATTATATTGTGGGGCTGTTTTGCTGCAGGAGGGACTGGTCCACTTCACAGCATAGATGGCATCATGAAGAAAGAACATTATGTAGAAATACTGAAGCAACATCTCAAGACATCAGCCAAGAAATTAAAACCATATGTCTTCCAAACACACCATGACCCTAAGCATACTGCCAAATTAGTTAAAATGTGCTTTAAGGACAACAGAGTGAATGTTTTGGAGTGGCCAACACAAAGCCCTGAGCTCAATCCTATAGAAAATTTGTGGGAAGAGTTGAAAAGGCTTGTGCGATCAAGATAGCCTACAAATCTGACTCAGTTACACCAATTCTGTCAGGAGGAATGGGCCAAAATTCCTTCAAACTATTGTGAGAAGCTTGTGGAAGGATGCCTAAAACATTTGACCAAAGTTATACAGTTTAAAAGCAAAACTAAACAAATACCAAGGAAATGTATGTAAACTTTTGACTGTCTAGAAATTAATGAAAAAAAAATCTCAAAAAAAAATAATTTTCTCATTATTCTGGCATTTAGCAAATTAAATGATTTAGGTAATCCTAACGGACCTAAAATAGTAAACGTTTAGTATGATTTACCATCAGACATTTTTTTAAAAATTGTTATGTTCCTTTTTTTAGAATGTATGTAAACTTCTGGTTTCAACTGTACATTATATACAGTTTTTAGTTACGATACTCCCAAAATCATTAATTTTTCACAAAATTCTGAGCGGAAATAGCAAAAAAACATCGGCAGATTATGTCTGGCCTTACTCCTAAATCACAAAGAATGAAGTGTTATGTCTGAGTGTTTAGGAGTAGGGTGATACAGCACTGTATAGAGTATATACAGTCTGTACAGTAGAAACATCACTACATCTATGGGACGTCCCCAGATAGCTGTACAAGTGTGTGCGTGCGTGCGTGCGTGCGTGCGTGTGTGTTCTGAAGTATAAAGAACAGTTTCAAACATGATGACAGAGTTTTATTTTTTAGGTGTGCTACAAACATAAATGAAAATGTTTGTGTACAAGCAATATTTTTGTTACACAATTCTAGCATTCACCTCTTTTTTGCATCAACAAAAACATTTTATTGACCATTGAGGTCAACACCGTTGAGGCAGCTGTACAGTATGTAATTCTCATCATCATTTTTTAAAAGTATTTTCAGAGTCAGTAATGTCAAGGGAAAGCCTACAGCTCAGAGTTTGAGGAATCATAAAAATAAGATCCATGGTCTTGAATTTATGAACTGTAGGATCATTATTAAAGCAACCTTAGCTAACTGAACCAGCAAAGAATCAAGGTTTCTCATAATCTCCCTTTAAGGATCATATCATGGCACACTGCTTTCAGCATTAAAACACAAAGAAGCACTTTATTATAGGCCATTGTGCTGAGCTTATATATTTCCAACATGTATAGCACACATTGATTATTTTTTTCAAACTTGTACTTAAAGATTATTAAAATATTACATACAGTTATCATTAGTATGCATATCATATCACATCATATCTACAGAATTACTGTACATTTGTAAAAAAAAAAAAAAAAAAAAAAAAAAAACTGACCTTAGCGATGGCCTTCAGTCACAGGATATTTATTTACTGTCTGTTCCTAAAGTGTGGACTGAGATGGGAAAAAAAGGCTTTAAAAAACGCAGCACCATTTGCAGGGAATAATCTACAAATAGAGTTGAAGTTTAATTTCACAAAATGCTTTTTAAAAGAGTATAAATGATTGAAACACAGGCTTGTAGATGTTTTGAATATTTTGTTTGTCAGTGTGATTCATGTTAACTGTCAATGGTTTTTTGTTTGTTGTCTGTTAGACCCATGTGTCATGTATACTGACTAGTCTTGGCCAGGACGCTCTTGTAAAAGAGATTTTTAATCTCAACATGTCTTTCCTAGTAAATTAAAGGTTATAATAATAATAATAATTTCAGATTAATTGTAAAAATGTACTAGCACTTTCTAGATGAAAATGTTTTAATACATGTTTACTATACATTCCTTTTACAATATTTAGTGAAGCTACTGTATGCTGTCATTTGATATCATCAAACAAACATGACGTTGAAATTGAATGCAAATTTTAAATAATAGGTGATGCGATTTGCAGATAACAAAGAAGTTAAAAGCCAATCTTTGAAATGATTTTCAATAAATTGAAAATAAAGAGTATTAAAACATAATATATACTTGGTATTTCAGATTATTTGGGAAATGTACTAGCATTTGTTAGTGAAACATTTTCAACGTAATTTGTTTAATATTCAGTGCAGCAACTGTATTGTATGTCATTTGATATCCTAATAAACTGACTTGTCATGTGTCAAACAAACATGAAATGTAAAGTGAATATTAAATATTGGTTGACGTAACACTTCCTGAGGGTGTATTGAGAGCGTGCAGGAATGAGCACGTGATTTAGTCGAGGAGGGCATGCAACGGTTGCCCTGACATTGACAAATTGGAGTAATCTAGCACAGGGCTATTATTTACATATTTATGTTTCGACTTTGTCCTACTATTCCTTCAGGATTAAATGAGCTTCCATTATCAACTACCGTTTCGGCGGTGAGAACATTAATAAAATAAGGCTTTTTGTAGTGAGTCTGGAGTCTGCATTGCTCCCCACGTGTGCATTATTTATCACCTGTCACAGTTTTAAATGCAAATCTTCAATGAACCTGGCTCTGGCTACGAGTCAAAGCACTTGGGTCGTTTTTGGGAAACCCACAAAGAGTGTTGATACGGTTGCACAACATCAGCAAAATTTCCAGAGAACAAATTTGAAAGTTTCGTAGTAATTAATCTTGTATTGCGTACGCATGCATGTGGTTTGGTTAAAATAGAATGCTGTACGGGGAAAGGTGTCGATGCTTTCTGTGTTTTCATTATTTGAGAACAAATGTTTGGCATTAAACGTGTGTTCTGGTGCCAAACCTTATTAGAGTAAAAGTGTCTTCCTCTCAGCATGGTGTGGAGTAAGAAGCTTTGATAATGAGGATTAGTTTGCATCATGTGTGGCATGTCTGCTACTCAGGAAGCGCCAAACAGCTCCTCTGGGACAATATTCAGTCTGTCTTGCACAGCGCTGTAAAACAAAAAAAATATATAATCTGACAGACGCTGACAGAGATTTAACATTACCATAATGTGCCAAACAAATGTTTAGCTCTTCGCACAGCTGAAAGAGTGCTGATAAGGAGAAATGTACAGGTCAGGAAGTAGCCCACGCTCTTAAAAATAAAAAGCTTCTTTATTGATTTTGATGCTGGCATGAAGAACCTTTAACATCTACAAAACCATTTCATTACACAAAAGGTTCTTTATAATGAGAAGGTTTCTTTAGAACTTTTACACCATGTCTTAACTGCACGCGACACAATGCTGTGACACACAATAAAAGCAATCTTTCCATGTTAAAAGTATTTTTTGACCTCACCATTCCTGACAGCACCAAACAAAATGACTATTTTAGAAACTATTTCTATTTCTGCGACATCGCAGCTGAAAACAGCATAAACTACTATGACAATGATCACCTCAGGTACTGATTATGTGCTTTATTCTGTGTTAAATGTTACTAATGTGAGTTTAAATACTATTTTATGTGACATTTATTGCCATACTGAAATCTACCTCAGATCTTCAACTTAAAATAACACAGATTGAAAGTGAAAATTAGAACTGTGACTCAGTGCAAACCACATCAGTCACTCAGCATGTGCTTTTAATAAAGTTTATTATGCATTAATTAGATTACAGTATATAAGCATAGATTAGATTTTATACCTTATCATTTGATTGGGACTGCAGTGACTATTTTGTGATTCAGAATATTTGTGATATTTAAATGCTTCTGTCGTGTTGAATACGGTTTAGACACACAAATTGCTTGTTGGTGGAATCGTGTCACACCGCATGCTGTTAGGACACATCATAAGAAAAGGGGGTTCTTTGAAGAACTATTTACTAAAAGATATTTTACGAAACCAAAAATGTTTAATCTGTGGCAAAATTGGTTCAGCTTCTCAAATTAGTTGTCATATATTCAGTACAATGTCTTTTAAAGGGCCATCAAAGTATATTGGTTATTACAAAGTATTTCAAATCATTCCTTGAAAATTTTTTACTTAATTTTAAACATTGTAATCTTGCTTTGATTTTAAAGGTGAGAAATATTATTTGGGTAAATGTTAATTTACTGTATGGACCACATGAAATTCTAATTTGTTAACATTTATATAAAATCTGCAAACAGACACTGTAATTCATTATAGTTTTCAATAAACATTATGACACCAAATGATACCAACTGAAATCAAATTTATATTTGAGTGTAGTGGTCAAAGCAATAAAAGCCACCCTTACGATGCTGTCCATTTCTACTGTAACACAATTCTTGTAACAAACACTATGTTGACTGTGAATGACACATGTGACCAGTGTGAGGGAAAAAAGACAGTCAGGCAGTAAGGCAAGGAGGTTTGCATCAAATTGCTCAAAATTCTACAAATCTTAAAAGTAGGGCTGGGCGATTTTTTCGATTAATTCGAATTTACGTTTTAAGACGATTTTATTTTTTACAAAATCAAGGAATCGCGATTTTTTAATAAAAATATTAAAGCCGCTTTTCCACTATCGTGCCGAACCGTTCTAAACTGTTAGACAACGGTGCTGAATTGTGCTGATTCTGTGTGTTGACGTCGCGGCTCTGTTGATGAGCTGCCACAGCTGGTTTAGCGGAAGCGCGCCAGGGCAGACTGGCCATTTGGAACACCGGGACATTTTCCCGCTAGAGCAACAACAGCCCCGCTGCCAGGGCAACCGCAGTCAGCCAGCCAGCTTCGCTAATGTTTCCACGCGCGTCGTGCTGTTGTTCGCGTCCCCGCAGCCGTCTGTCTCTCCCGCGCGAGCTGCTAGACGGGCGCGCGCGCGAGGAGAGGAGGCTCGGCAGGCGGAGGTGTGGGCAACCAACTTAACTTTCTAGATCACTTTTAGTCACTTTGGCCCGCTCATCCATCGCTCCACATACACGAGGAAATAATTGCACCTAATTCAAAGCCCAGACGGCTGGTTTTGTATATTATACCCGCGCACCACCTGAAGGATGGTTACGGCGTGTTATGAATGTCGACTGTCAACGCAGAAAGTCAAATCTTTCTTGAATTTGGACTTTTGCTTGAATTATGGAGTGGCACAGTAGCTGTCCAAGGTACTGTGTGAATTAAATCATAACCCATATATGCACCAATAAACAAGTAAAATGAATTAATGAATAAAATAAATATGGATTCTTAAATGTCGGTAGTTTGTATTCCAAAAAATATGAATACGTTTTGACAAAAAACGTATCATCCAGAAAGATCGGGAAATGGATTTTAGAAGAGTTATTATATATATATATATATATATATATATATATATATATATATATATATATATATATATATATATATATATATATATATATATATATATATATATATATATATATATATATATATATATATATTATATCATAGTATGTTAAGGTTTATATTGTTAATGATTTTAGGATTTTCATTTCAGGGGGGCTCAGCTCCTTATAAAGTAAAAAAATATATAAAGCCTAATATTACATTTATAAGTAGTAATTTAATAGTAATACACTTAAAATGTTTGTTTAATATGGGTTGTATACTAGTATTCCACTGTATTATATAGACAGGCATAGCCATTTGAGTTCTGAATAAGCCAAATAGGCTCAACCCACCTGTTTACTGTAGTAAAAACCACTTTCTATATTCAAGTGCATTTTTTGTTTCCATGTATTAAATAAATAAACTGTCACTATTCTAATTAAATGACATACATATAAATATATATGTTTAAACTTACAGGCTAATTCACATATTTCTCAATCTGAATGATAATAATAAATAAAGAGTATTTTTTTTTATACTAGACAACAGAGTTTCGTTGCAAAACGAGATCTATCCATTTTGAGAAATGTTGGTTATTTGACATTATTATGTAAGACATCAACAGTCAAGTTCATTCACAATTTTTGTTCATTAAACTATTACTTGAGCTCAGTGAAGGCCAGGAACACAATATTCTTCAAATCCAGGATATTTTTTATTCAATTTTATGTCCATAAATAGTTCATAAATAAGTCAAAAACCATGCCGAAATGCAACATATTTATCTTAACATTGTCAAACATCTTAAATTGGTCAAAAAAAAAACAATATAAATATATGGAATAATATATACAAAGATTGATTAATAATTATAAGATTCTGAGTTAGTTTTGGCCAGAACGTACACAACACAACATAACATAACTTTTTTTTTTTTTGCAAAACGCTATATATCCACCTTAGACTATATTCTACTACTGTAATACCATTAAGAAAAGCTAGTGAATCAATGTTTTGTTTGATAAGTAAGATTAACTGCTTTTCCACACAGCTTCATGCAAGGAAACAGGAGCGCGCATGCGTTTTAAACAGTCGTGCGCATCACATCAGCTTTTAGCGCGAGTGATCATCCTCCATTCGGTATTCACCTGCTCGCGTGAACACAGTTATCTTTGTCAGTCGTGCTGCTTCTTGATTCTAAGATCGCATTTGCCATACTTATTGTCGAACCCAGCTTTTAAGAAAACTACATCGAAATCCATGCCGTTATAGCTTGACTCTGAAGCTTTGATTCCCTGACTGACAGACAGCAGCTGATCAGTGATGTAGCCTATACGTAAATAAACCTACAGCCTACAGTATAAACAATTAAATAGTAAACGTTTTTTTAGTTAGCCTATTGAATCCTCTTTTTAAAAAAATATGTTTTTTTGTTTGATATTATCGTTAAATCAATGATCCCATGATCCACAAACATACAGGTATAAAGCTGTCATTCTCAGAACAACAGATGAAATCATTAATATTTTAAATTAGTCAAAGTTTATTTTAAGGTACAATCCAAGCCATTGACAAACCATTAACTATGACTTTTGCCTTAAAAACTCAGAATTTGCTGCTTATTAGTGTTATTAAGGTAGTAGTTGGGTTTAGGTATTGGGTAGGATTGAGGATGTAGAATAAGATCATGCCGAATATATAAGCACAAATAAACAATCAATATTTTAATAATATGACGATAATAAGCCACAAGATAATTGTGAGAATTGATCCTAAAGTGTATACTGTATATACTTATTTTAGGATGATGTGTAATAAAGCAGAAATTAATGTCTGTTTTTATTGAACTTCTAAAAAATAATTCAAACTGGAGGTGCAGCAGCCACTTGCAACTGGCTTCTTGGTCCATTGTGTCAGACTGCTTTCTCACCTCAAATGAACCACTTCCAAAGATCAATCCAGAGTTTTTAATCTAAACTGGGCTGATTGTTTCAGGGCAGATATGAGTGCTTGCTATGTTCATACATGCCTAAGTAAACTGAACTAAGGAAGAAAACACATCAGGCACCGAAAAACAAACACTTTGAATGAGCCAAGTGTAAGAAGCATCTTAAAGCACTTGAACGAATGATTGGATCGATCTCTCTTGCTAAGCAGGACTGGTGAGTGGATCATACATTAATGCGTGCCAATGGATGCCAGGAAAGATTTAAAAAATAGATTCTGCATTGATCGTTACACATTTTTAATTTGTTTAAGAAAGTGTTGTTTTTCACAGTCCTGTGTATGCCCTCTAAAAACTCCAACGCTAGAAAGGAGATCTTAAGTTATATATTGTTCTCTTGTGTATTTTTGCTTGTTTGTTGGTTTTGTTTTTTAGTAGTTGTAGGGGAAAGTTTTATTGTCCATCAATATTAAAACTATAGAATCAAAAGAATTTGATGAATAGTTGAAGTTTTTCTTGTCCTAAAACTCCTCAAACCTGATCTCGAGAGAAAGGTGGGAGGGAATCTCACTGCGGGGCGTTTAAAAGAAGGTGAAAAAGAGGGCATGCTCTCAATTATTGATAATTCATAGAGCATTTTATTAGAAGATTTTAGTGAATGAATTTTACAAGAGCTCTGCACTGGAACTTAATAACAAGTGGGATATCCCAGCCTCCCCTGTATTGTATCACTATAAGAACAGTGGACAGTGAAGGTCATTGAAAGACGATCAGGTGATCAGACTTAGGTTTTATATTACATTGCTTTATAAGTGACAGATTTTGTTTTTGTTGAACAAATATTTTGTGGGTTCACTATAAAACAGCAATTACCAATGTGTAACTCTAAATATTTAATTTGACCTATAGATTTTACCTTGAGCTTAGCTAAATCTGTTTTTTACAGTACTTTACCATAACTGCCATTTTACAATATGTTGCTGTAAAAATACATGGACTGACTCAAGTGAACTCATTTCATTCACTGAAACTGACTGCGTTAAATTGCCCAACTGTTCAGTTTATGAAGTAAGATTTGTAATGTGTTATATACAGTATGCTTAGCAGAAGCATATTTATGATAATAAACTTACTGATAACAGGCAGAATAACATCAAGTTTCTCTACTCATCTTTGACAGAAACACTGGCTCTACTCTCCACCACAAGGGTAATGCATACAGTAAAAAGAACAGCAGACATTTTACTAATATTTTACAATTTTCTCCTTGATTTTACAGTAAACTATTGGCAGCTGTGATTGCCAGCAATCTACTGTTATTGTTTTTACAGAATATCACTGTTTTAGTGAAAAAACTGTATAGAATCAGTCCATATATATTAACAGCCTTTTTTCACAGTGAATACCTACTGTAACAAATGTTATATGAAGGCTATTTTTTAAATCCAGTCAACATTCCGAATTATTACCTGCTTATTGTTAAGATAATGGCTGCTTACTTATAGAGTATGACCTTATTCTGCATACCCAATCCTACTCAATAACAAAACCTCTACCTTACAAATTATTAAATAAGCAGCAAAATAGTAGTTTATTGAGCTAAAAGTCTTAGTAAATAGAGATAATTGTACCTTAAGAATTGTAACACAAAATATATCATTTGACCTACACACAAACGCACACCTTTATTTATTCTCATTTTTCTTGCTTTGTCAATACATCGTAGTGTATACTGTTTAATAATCAATTTAAATTTTAAAAAATGTAAATTTTAAAAAAATCGGCATTAATTCGCGCCCTCTCATGGTAGGTACGCATAATGCGTAAAGCCGTATGGCTGCAGGCACCACTGCTCTCATCATTCCAACAGAGTTTGTTGTAATACATTGTAAAAGACTGTCCTGCTTATTCAAATTTGTAATTAACAGTGAAAACAGTTAATATAGGCTTCTCTGAAACTGTGAATATTTCACTTTAATTTTATTTAGGCTAGATTATTATTTATTTTTTAAAGGGCATACTCACACTATGTACAGTTGCCCTCCTGTCTCCCCTGACGGCCCGCACTGACATTACATTCGGGCCTCGGCACGCTTACATCATCGATAATGCGCTGTGCAGTAAGCGCTTTCGCTCAGCACAGTGGAGATTTCTTTAGTTATATCGTTTAAATCGTTTGATGTGCTGTGACACGCAGTCAAATATTTCGCCGAAGAGATCAGCCACTTTTGACGCTCATAAACAATCATAAAGTCCTCGTGCTGCAGGAATTAGTGCTGAAGGTGCAACTGTCGTGCAGTGAGGGGTCTTTAATAAACTACGACAGTTTGCGTTCATTGTACAGTACGAATGATTAATTAAACACATATCAAACAGTCCCTTAAAAGTCACCTCTCGCTTTCAGTTTCGGGCTCAGGCGCGTTTTGCACTCACACACAAGCGTACTGTTCCAAAGCCCAAGTGAACCGCGCTTTGGCACACCTCTTCCAACCGGGCCAGGGCCGGCCAAGTGAATCGTGCCTGAGCCCGATTCAGAGCACTCACACTTCTCAAATAATCAAACAAACGGGCCTGGGCACGGTTCGGATAGCATAGTGTGAGTATGCCCTAACAAACCAACACAATCTCATGTCAACTCGTGTTTTGGTGCTGAAGCATATAGCGGACTTGTTTTGAAGCACTTCACCTCAAAGGTTATTCGTTATTCTTTTTTATCTAGTAGTCAACAGACCAACAAAAAATACATTAGAATTAAGATAAAAATTATAGCAAATGAAATTCGTTTCAAAAAGGTAATTTTCTAGAAAAAATATACGAATTATATTTTTGTTTGCGCCCGTCCAACTGTGCGATGATGATTTGTTCTGCTCCTTGAAAAATAAGGATTTAATTAATGCTTCACAGCTGCTGGCAGCATGTTCAGGCGAAGGGTTTAATAGCAACATTTTCAGGAAAATATACATTTAGAAAAATATCTTATTTTTAAAAAAGAATCATAAGTTTGATCCTTTCAATGTCATAATGAATGCCTTAAGGTAATGTAGCCTAGTTGTCTTTTTAATGATTAATGAAGGAATTATAATGCTTTGTTTCATTGTTTATCTTTATTTACAAGTAACAGAGTATTTTCAGCTAATGTAAAGGCTATTTCTGTCCATTCTCATCTCGTCCCTTTGTGCCCCCTGGCGGCATAGTCGCAAACTGTGGTCATACCTAAAATACACGTTCTTACTCCTTTAGAGCGGCGGCGATACAAGGTACGGTAATATTGGTCATATTAAAGTGTCACCTACTGTATAGATTTTAGCTTGAGCTTAGTTAAGTCTTCAAACATAATTTACAAATGTTATATGAAGGCTATTTTTTAAATCCAGTCAACGTTCAGATTGGCTGATGTTGACTGAAATAATAAATACAAATTTAGCCAGCATTTTAATTTCTGATATTTAATTAATTAATATTCTTAATATTTTGAACAGAGAAACTGAGTGAACATACAATTCTGTGGAACTAATTACGAAATAATAATTAGCTGAAGCCACCTAAAATATTTAACAGGGTTTGTTATGACATGAGGGTAAGTAAATTATGACAGAATTAGCATTATTGGGTGAACTAATCATTAACCACTATATCACACACACAGTATATATGGTTGCTTGCTGCTCACAGTAACCAGCTGGGATGGCAGAAGGTGAATGGGTACTGGAATAATAGTCTGTAATATTCATACCTAGAAATGTTCTGTTTCATTACTCTTTTGTTCAGCAGTTCACGCTGTTATGGTTGACCACATGCGCATATACTAATCTGCTCTGTTTCCCAAGATAATTAGCTCAACGTGTCTGACTTAAAGTCATAGTGACCACTGAACGGGACATCTTCTCTTTAGTTAGCAAGATCATCAGAGCGGGCCAAGAACCTTTAATGACTCCTCAGTGAATGTTACTTCATGAAAAGTACGAAATTACCACAGGCAAAGAAAGAACTAAGAAGACAGAGAAATAAATGAAGAAACGCATGCTATCGCTGTTGTTAATTTGCCCCTGAGATGAATCAAGCATCTCACCTCTGATAAAAACAGACTGTCTGTGTACTTCACTAATTGAGTTAGGAGAGCAGGATATAGTAATGGCTTCATTATGCAACTCGAAAATATCCTACAGCTCATTATATAGTGCTTTGTGGACTAAATGAGGTCATTAAGCAGACAAATGACAGCGTGTTCACAAATCAAGTAAGGTGAAATGCCACTGTAAAAATTATTATTGAGTTCTCATTCTGAAGCCATGTGTAAATAAGTACTAGCGTTTAAATACTGTAATTCTTCTGGGAACCGTTATAAAATGTAGCACTTACAACAAAGAAAAACATATATAGATTTGGAGTAGATAAACTTAATTTAGAGAGTTGCCGTGGTCAGATTCCAGCAGGTTTGCTTTTGGTCAAAGATACATACTGTAAGTCGTCAACAAATAATGACCTTCACTTGCCCTGTTTAGTGATTTTCTCTGTGCATACATTTACATATGTCTGTGTATCTCAAAAGTAATTCAAATGACAAAAAAGTGTGTGAAAAATCGATAATGTCCCAAAAAATGCTATTTTTTTATAGCATATACTGTATTGACATTTTTATGCTCTTCTTTGAGCAGAAATGCTTACAAGATGCATGACTTTCACTTTTATGAGTAAACAAGGCTTAGTTGTGATTAATGAGCTATTTATCTTATTGCTTATGGTTGTTTTATGGATACCTATTCCAACTCAGAGTGACTACAGAAGAGACAGGAGAAGAAAGCTGTGAATAAAAAAAGAGCAGGCATCACGGTGGCACATTTTGTAGCATGGTCACCTCACAGCAAGAAGGTCGCTGGTTTGAGCCTCGGCTGGGTCAGTTGGCATTTCTGTGTGGAGTTTGCACGTTCTCCCAGTGTTCGCGTGGGTTTCCCCCACAAGTCCAAAGACATGGGCTATAGGTGAATTGGGTAAGCTAAAGTTGTCTTAAGTTAATGTGTGTGAATGAGTGTGTATGGATGTTTCCCAATGACGGGTTGCATCTGGAAGGGCATCCGCTGCGTAAAACATATGCTGGATAAATTGGCAGTTTATTCTGCTGTGCTGACCCTAGATTAATAAAGGGACTAAGCCGAAAAGAAAATGAATAAATAAAAAAGTGCAGAGATATAAATAAGCTTGCATTTTTTAGTTTATACCTGTCAAACTCACCTGTCTGAGGAGTAAATTCTTGCAACTGCAACAATCTCACAATTAGGCTATACATTTATGTGAAATCATAAATCACAAATCTACATCACATACAGAGCATACAATTAAAACTCATCAAAAAAAACTAAAAAAACTCTGCATTTATGTCTACATGAGGCAATGTTAAGGCACACTAAAGTCCGGAACTTTCGTATGCAGTTTTTTTTTTCCGAGTTCAGCTCGTTATCAAAAAGCTGCGCTGGATTATCTCCAAATGCGAAGTTTATTTCAGCAAAACAGTGGAATATTGATACATTGCTTGTGATACATTTACGTACGTAAACTAATCTGGAACAGAGACTGGCAGTAGAGTAGCCTACCTATACATTAAAATAGGTTGCGGCTATGTTGACGTGTCGGAGCAAATGGACCGAAACGGACAATGAGGAGATTATAATGTCTATGGGCAAGACGTCAAATGTATGGACACACACACACTAAGCAGCAGCAGCCAGCAGGGGAGAGATGTGCTAGCCACAGAATCCAGCAGGGGTTCTCAACTGTCTGCCACATTCTGTCTTATATTATACATCGTGTTTATCATAAAGTTATCTGGGGCTCAAGTGACGGTATTTTGTATTTTGCCTTTCGCTTGTACGGTTGCTCTGAACTATCAAAACACCTCTCAAAGCACTTTTCGAATTTGTGATGAAGAAAAGTTTTGGAGGCGGTGTGACAATACGATTCACACAACATGAGGTCGAATTTATTTTTTAACGTGTGAAAATTACAGACGAAAATTTCAGATTCAGTGTACAATAACTTTTACTCACCAGTTGACTGGTAACTTAATTCATTCATTCATTTTCCTTCAGCTTAGTCTCCATTTTAGAGGTTTTGACAATGAAATAAACTATTTCAGCATGTTTTATGCAGTGGACCGCCCTTCTGGCAACCCAGTACTGGGAAACACCCATACACTTTCATTCACACACACTCAAAAACTAAGGCCAATTTAGTTTATTCTATTCACCTATAGTGCATGTTTTTAGACTGTGGGGGAAACCGGAGCACCCGGAGGAAACCCACGCAAACACAGGGAGAACATGCAAACTCCACACAGAAATGCCAACTAGCCCAGTCAGGACTCAAACCAGTGACCTTCTTGCTGTGAGGCGACAGAGCTAACCACTGAGCCATGACTAGGGCCAGACGGAATCTGCGGAGATTTTTTGCAATTTCTGCAGAGAATTTTGGTAAAAATCTGTGGATTTCTGCCAAATTATTTTGGGAGTCTCACAACTAAAACCTTAATATGTGAAATATGTGTAGTTTAAAAACTGAATAAATTCAGATTTACACACATTTACTCAAGTAAATAAACCGAATTAATGATGGGCTAAAAATCTGCGGAAATCTGCGGAATTCTGTGGAAAATCTGCGGAATTCTGCGCGCGCAGATTCCGTGTGGGCCTAGCCATGACTGATAACTCATTGTATTAATTCTAAGAATGCTTTAAAATGGGATATAATAGGATATTTAATCTGGTTCATTGTGATCATTTCATTTGAACAGAACAGTGAGGCTTCTAACAGCATTTAGCATGCGGTAACACTTTAGCTTAGGTACCAGTTCCTACTATTAACTACTGGGTTATTATCTGCTTATTATTAAGATACTGTATTGGCTGCTAATTAATATTTATGAAGTATGATCTTATTCTACATCCCTGTTCCTACCCAATTTCTAAACCCAACTACTACCTTACTAACTATTAAATAAGCAGTAAATTAATAGCTTATTGAGTTGGTTTATTGAGTCTTAGTTAATAGAGATAGTAGTACCTCGAAATAAAGTGCGATCTAACATGTATTTAAAAATCCACTTTTATAAAATCACATTTACACACGTTTATAAAACTTGTTTTAAACAAAAATGGTATTTAAACTGCTATAAACAAACTATCAAAAAGTAGAGTTTACTTGCTATTTAACATAATAGTTGACTAATTAATTAATCGGCATATTGATTAAATTATTACAGTTTAAATAAAAACAACAACAATAATGTCAATAATTAGATAAATATTTACAATAATCAATTAAACCAATTAATAAAAATAATAATAATACATTTCTAAGATTTTCTATGATTTTTCAATATCTTTATTTCATGGCCAGTGAAAATATGGCCAGTCTGTTTGTTTATCTAATCTCTGGCCGTTTCAAGCATTTCAAAATGTTAAATGACTTGATAATATATAATGAAATCATATGACTTTAAAGCTACTGATTAAAAATTGTTCAATAGAAATTGTTTAAATAATGATAAAAATGAGAAGAATAAAAAGAAGAATTAAAGCATATACAGTTGAAGTCAGAATTATTAGCCCCCCTTTGATTTTTTTTTTCTTTTTTAAATATTTCCCAAATGATGTTTAACAGAGAAATATTCACAGTATGTCTGATAATATTTTTTCTTCTGGAGAAAGTCTTATTTGTTTATTTCGGCTAGAACAAAAGCAGATTTTAATTTTGTAAAAAACATTTTACGGTCAAAATTATTAGCCCCTTTAAGCTATATATTTTTTTTCGACAGTCTACAGAACAAATCATTGTTATACAATAACTTGCCTAATTACCCTAACCTGCCTAGTTAACCTAATTATACTAGTTAAGCCTTTAAATGTCACTTTAAGCTGTATAGAAGCGTCTTGAAAAATATCTAGTCAAATATTATTTACTGTCATTATGGCAAAGATAAAATAAATCAGTTATTAGAAATGAGTTATTAAAACTATTATGTTTGGAAATGTGTTGAAAAAATCTGCTCACCGTTAAACAGAAATTGGGGAAAAAAAATAAACAGGGGGGCTAATAAATCTGACTTCAACTGTACTTTACAGCTTCATGGTCAGAAAAACATGATCTTACGAATCATCAGCCATTAACAGGCATTGAAAAATGTCAAGGACCTTGATCATATATGAAAAAAAATACATACATATATTTCTCTTTCTTTTAAATCTACAAAAGATTTCTGTATGGTTCTATATAGTGACAAACACAAAGCTTAAAGAACAGTAACAGATTATAGATCACCTCCTGAAATAAAAAGAAGCTGAACCGCACTTATGCTTTCCTTGATGACCATTTAAAAAAAAAAAACAGTTAACACTAAAGAATAAATCAAATCCACACACGTTCTGTCCTTGAGTCGGTTGACATGTCCCTTAAGCTTACACAACAACAGAAAATTCTTCCTCTTTTCATTGGCTCTCCACGCCAGTTTTGCCATGCTTTTTCAGCCTTGGTATTTCAACGTTTAAACAGCAGAAAAGCCTTGAGTTCACAAAGTGTTGGAATCTCACATTCCTCCCACTTAATGAGGTTATTCGTCAAGCACATGTCAAAGCTGTATTCTCTCAGTGGAAATGTACAGGCAAATAATGAAAACACATGTAGCTTAGGTGCCCTCTGTCACATTTATGAAAGTGTGCCTCTTCACAGTCCTGCAGTCTGTTGATTGTGATGTCATATAGCTGTTCTTTTTAAAGTCCAGCGTTGGCATCAGGGGAGAAGTTATTTATGGCAAAAGAGTTCTACCGCATCTAAGATGATCCAAAAAAAAAATGACACACACTTTATTGGCCTCTTAATTAATGTCAAAATTATCTCAGCGCTCACACAGGCGCACTTTTTTCACACACAATTAACTTCTCTCATGAGTGAATCTGCTGTCTCCAGGAGCCTATACTTTCTTCTGCAATTATCCTACTGTATAGTTAAGGCTACAGTCATTTGCAGAACTCAAGAAGGAAAGGGGGGAGAAAAAAGAAATGTGCAAAAAGTAGCTTACACATGCTTGTGCAGAAAGGTGTTTCTCGTCATTTTCTTTCCAGTCTATTACTAGAGTTGACTTCAGCACCTTTCTCTCTGCAGCAGGTTGAACTTTTACAATGGATGGGGTCATTATTTTTTCATTTTCGGTCCCTCATAAAGTTGAGTGGCTGCCTGCTAACCCTCATAAACAGGGGGGGAGGTTGAGCCTGTAAATCAATGGGGAGACGTTAAATATATTAAATAGTACATTCCAAGGTTCGTGGCACAGCAATATCAATAAAATGTCATGGTCGGTGATATGTTCATGCATAGGGTCTGCTGCTTGAGCTCCATTGTAAGAGTTTGCCATTCATTTTTATTAAGTTTAATAATAATCATTACAGATGTGAACCTTGAATCTGCCTCCTAAAATGATATGATTTGATTTAATTCATGTTTATTTGTAAAAACATGTCATTTCGAGACAGTATTTAATGAATGAATGGTCAGAAAACTTTATAATACAACATAATATATAAGTCTGACCCAGGTTTAGTCAAAGTTAAATCTGTGATTTTGTCCCTAAATCTTAATGATATGGAAAAATAACTTGTTTAGAAAGTTCCTTATACCATATCTATACTGCTTAATAAATATCTTTGCAACTATAAGCTTTAAATGTTGAATAGATGGTTAATTTTAATGCTGCTGGAGAATTTATTTTGAATGTTCGCTGAGATTTATTACTTTTGGAATTATATATGAAGTACATTTACAGATTGTATCTTGTTGCTTCAAGGAGTTTTCATATTAATTCATTGAGCTTGAATTAATATATTTTCTTGAAGTCATAATAAATGATATTACTGTGTATTTGTGCTGATGTTTCAGATTTCTTTTTTTAAATGCATTTGTCATGTTAACATGTGGTTAATTCATTTAGCTCATAATTTTAAGGCAAGTGTGTAAACTTCATGGTTAATTGTTACAACAAGCTATATTTAGTTCATTTAACTCATAATTTTAAGGCAACCATGTAAACTTAGTTCATTGTTGAAACAAGCTATATTTAGTTGATTTAACTCATAAATTTAAGGCAACCATGTAACTTTTTCAGTTTTTTGTTACAACAAATTATTTGTAGTTGAGTTGACAAATCTTTTGTTTATATAACTTAAATTATATTGTATCAACTTCTTCAAGCAATCAAATCAATTAAGTTGACTTAAAAAAGTAAGTTCACTCTTCAACTGCTTAAAGAAGTTGATGCAATACAAAATACAAAGTTGAAACAAAAAACACTCATTGTTATAGACCATTTTGAGGGATATAAACAAAAACAATGGTCCTAACCTATTTCCTGTATTACATTTTTAATTTCCATAGCTTCCGAGAATATATAAATAGCCACATATTGATAAATAATATTATAACAGCTGTTTTAACATTACAATATGATTAAATTGCCTCTTGTTACAGTTACTAAATAGTTTCACAACAAGCAGGGAATGTTCATGGGCCAATGACATGACCACATTGAAATGGTCTATAAGTCACATTTATTGTTTCAATGAACACAAAATTAAGGCAACCAGGTAACTTACTTTTTTTGTCAAACTAACAAATTTGTTAGTTTTACAGTGTACTTGTCAGTCAACTCTTCTTAGTATGCATATCAAGCACTTGAATAAAACTACACATATCCTATAGTAAAATATTACTCCAGTTGATATACAATTATAATGTACACCATTTCAGTTTTACTTGATTTTTAATGTACTTATTTTAAGTAAAAAGTGCATACTGATGAATGTTTATTCATTTATTTTGCAAGAAATGTATAATAATGTAGTAATTGTTTTACAAAGACTTGTTATACACCGATGAAAACTGAAAATTAACAATTCAGAGTTACAATTAACAATTCGTGTGTACGAAATATTAAAATTAGCCAAATGAACAAGCACTAAAAGTGTAGAAATGTGTGCTGAAAAATATAATCACACAGTAAAAAAGACCTACAGTATCACGGTTCAAAATATAACAGCTATGAACTGTAAGCTTTGTATTGTCCCAATCAACAGCGATCTACAGTAGTCAACATTTGAAGTGGATCATCACCTTTTATCAGTCATCCTAAAACTATTTAACAACACCCATTCTTGTCTTAGGACAATTTTAAAAAACAATTTTGATCCACTTCAAATGTTGACTACTGTAGGTTATACAGATCGCTGGAGAACTACAAATCTGCCACCAAAGGAACTACAAATCCTGTCATGCACCACACACTCACATCTGTTCCGGTTCTTCTTTGATTACACACACAGTTGGGAGCTGCTCAAAGACTGATTACACAGACCATATATACAGCAAGCAAACACGCAGACTTTGCTGAGTCCTGTTTATCTGTCTTAGTGAGCATTATGACGCGTTTTCTTTGCCTTGCCTAGCCGTGTTTGACCCTTGCTAAGTTACGTTGTTTATGTAGTTTGCCGCCTGGACCGATCTCTTTGGCTGTGACGCAACTATTCTTTAGCCTTACCTGTATGTACCTGATTGCTCCTGTGGCTTATCATTGCCTGCCTGACTATTTCTAAATACAACCTGCACGTGGATCCTCAATTATGTTGTCCAGTGTCCCTCATAACATATATCTTTTGCTGTACATGCTATAGCAGCAGTAAAACTGCACAAGCACTAAATTGTGTTATTTTAACATTGTGATCAGTTTTTAATTAACACCTATGGACAGCGTTGTGATGGTAGGACAATACACAAATATGGACATTTTCATTTTCAGGCATTTCTCGCTGTGGGCTTAAACACCTCAAACTTTTACAGGGAATTTACTTCACAAACAACTGACATTTGTGACATAAATTTACACTACAAAAAAGTTCCACACAATCAATTTGTGTTGGGACAACATGAAGGAATCAAGTTAACTTATATGTTTTTACAAATGTAAGTGGATTGAACGTAAAACAATTAAGTTGTCCCCCCAAAGAACTCAAGAAGTAGTTTGAATAAACAGCAAATGTCATTTTTGAGTGAAACAGGTTAACTGGCAAAATTCAGTCATTCATAAATCAGAAACTATAGTGATCATTTTTCATCATTTATAAAATTTAGTGGAGTAAAAAAATTTATATTTTGCTTCTTCCTAAAAAAACAGTCAGATAAAGTACATAACAGTATTTGCACATGCAGTTACCTGTAAGTGGTAAAAATGAAATATTTACAGTGCACCACTGCTTCTTAGAATATAAGTAGAGTATTGAAATACTACAGAATAAGTTGATGGGCAAAGTTATACCTATAGTCAGTAGAATGTCTGTTGGGGTTCATTAAAACAAAGTTTGGGAACAATTTAGTTTAATGATCAATTCTCAATAGCTGTTGGCTTATTAAATGTTTATTTTAAAGAGATTGGCTCTTTATTGATACTTATAAAGCATTTATTTTGCATGAATACATCCCTAAAATCCTACCCATACCTAAACCTAACTACAACCTTAATAACCATTAATAAGCAGCAGACTATTCGTTTTTTGACACAAAACAAATCTTAGTTAAAAGTTTGTTAATTGCAAGAAGTGCATCATACAATAAAGTGTGACAAAATTTTAGTAAATAATAAGCAAACAGCCTACTAATACTCTAAAACCTGCATGTTCATAGTAACACTTTTGAATATTTACCCAACCTTCACAGTTACTGTAACTAAAACGTTTTTCTTGAACTCACAATTTAGTTATTATTAATATTTATTAAGGTAGTTGTTGTAGTGGTTAAGTTTACAGTAATTATTGAATGGGACTAAGAGGGGTAAAATACAGTCATGCAGAATAAACAAGTAATATGTGCTTTAATAGTGCAGTATGTAAGATTGACGCCCAGTGGTTGAACTAGGTATTGCATTCCTGGATCAAAACAAACGCAAGCGCAGGTTGCCAGATTGAGACCAGGAACGAGTGATTTAAAACGTGTTCTAAATAAAAGCAACGGCACACGATAGAAGGAATATTTTCCATATTAAGAGGAGTTTTGGCTTAACCAACACCTGAAATTTATATTTTAGGAACAGCTTCTATTTCTCACAGGTGAACAACAGAAAACTGACAATGATCACCTCAGGTAAACCTCATGTGCTTTATTCAGTGTTAAATGTTACTACTAAAAGCAGCAGCAGATAGTTCACCTCAGATCTTGAAAATAAAATAAACCGCTTGAAATGTAACTTTAGAACTAAACACATATGAGTGATTCAGCATGTGCATTTAATAATGTCAAAGGGGGTAATATGTTTTAATTATATCATAAACCTTACCATTTAGTGAGTGAGCGCATATGTGCTTCTGAATAGCTGTATTTAAATTTCTGTCATGTTTCGTCTGGTGCAAATACCCAAATTGCTCATCATTGCGTATCTCTTCCCGAAGCATGTTGTTAGGACACGTGGTTTCAATGTAACCTGCTCACCTAATGTTTACGCTCATAATATTTATATAATTTGCTAATTAATAACCTCATGTGAAACTGAATCTGTCTCATTTTAAAGTCCACCGGAGGTCGCATTTTGGTCAAGGACACATGCTTTCAGATTCTTTCCACCAAGGCAATCCGGGGTGCTGAAATATAATTGGTTAAACTGGCATTGGGCAGGTTAAAATGACTAAAACAAAGACAGCATTCCGGCACGGAAAACACATTTTCAAAGCAGAATATCTGACTTTAGCATTGTTTTTTTAGATAAACAAGAATGTTCACTTGGCATGTTTCTTAAATATCTGCAAACATATTATAGTGTTTTGATGCTTTAGAAGAGTCAAAAACTTACATACAGCACCTTTAAAAGTACTGATCAGTCAATATGTACACTAATAAGCAACTAGTTCAAAGTAAGAATGAGCTGCCATACTAAAGTGTGAGCAAAATCATTAGAGTGTCTAAGTGGGAACATCAAAATAAAAAAGTAACCAAGAAATTTAAAACAGAGACCTGAAAATAAGGTTAATTAGAGGTCTTGATTATCATTCGTTCTCTGAAGCTGCTTGAACAGCTTTTCTGCAATCAAAAATATGGTTGTTGGCAGGCTTACGCTCAAGACAGCTTTAACCTTTCTCGCATTAAAAATACTTCATTTTAGCAACTGTCACGTCACACTGCTTTACAGCCGAAATATGTTTTTGTTGTTGTTTTAAATAATCAGCAGCGCCTGTCAGCACTAATTAATGGTTTGCATTGAGAAAGGAGCGTTGAGGAAAAATCTTTTATTAGCGTGAAATCAAACAAGAAACAGGTGTTTGCTAATTAAATCTCAGAATGTAACGAGTGACCCATGCTGCCTGATAATGAATCAATATCGCCTCTACATCTGCTGCCTGCATGACTATCAAGTTATTCTAGCAGCTACCAGGGCTTTAATTGCACTCGCACAAAGCTATCGCTCAGAACTCTTCAACATGGTTTTAAGAGGATGCGTCATCAGAAATGATCCATTAGATCAACTTCTACATGATGCGTAATCTGACAATGAGCTAAAGTTGGATGATGACAGTATCAAATAAAGATAGCTTCAAACTGTTCAGACATAATCAACGATCACACTAATTATTTGGTGTACATCACAGATTATTCGCTCTTTTGAATTGGATTATGGGACCTTGATCTCTGCTTTGTCAAGTTTTACCGATGATATAATTGTACACTTTTAATGATATTTCAGTGATTTGAAACACTATCTTGTCTTAGAGATATTATATATAGAAAAAAACAGAAAAGATACTGGCAGTTAAGTACATGCATTTCTGTACCATAACTTACATGACCAAACAAGACACTAGTTTAGTTTCAAACTACATTAAAGTCACATTAGTAAATCTTTCAATAGCAAAAGTTGTCCAATCAGTGATCAAGATTCTTTTTACGTGCCTGGGGGTATTACTCTGTTGTTCCCTCTTCCCCTTCTTTTTTTATTTGCTGTCTGCTTTCTTTCTCAAATCGAAGTGTTCCAATTGGCTTGCAGAGTTTTCAAAGTGGACCAATGAGAAGAGGATGGGGGTTATTTAAGCGCTCCAGTGACGACTCAGACCAGACTGTGGGGGGAATCCTTCATCTTCTGTCACTGCTTTGTCTTTCTGTGTGACATTTGCTTTATTCTCTGGTTCGCTTCAGATTTTCTGAGTTACATCTATTCTGAACGTCCAAACTAAATCTGCTTAAATCTACTAAAAGTGAAGTCAAATTTTACATACATGTAGCTGATTCTCTGTTAATCCATTTAGTTAGACGCGGGTGCTACCCTTTGTATGTTTTGCCAGCAAGTGCAGTTTAGTAAGAGGCGTGTGAAGCCGAAGATTTTTATTTTTATTTTCACATTTCTCTTTAGTCATTTAGAGGTGAGGAGAGTGTTTAATTTGTTGTTTTCTTTGATTTGGCACTGCTTATTTTCCTTCCGTCTATCAGATTTGTTTCAATTTGCTTATTTTGCATTTATTGTACACATTTGTAAAAATATTTTGGGTGATTAAACCTTTTTTTTTGTCTTCCTATCTTTATTGTATATAAACCAAACCACCTTTTTCCACGTCCGTTGTCTGTGTTGATCCATAGCAGCTAACTTCTCAGGGGACTTTAAAAAGATATTGGCTTGTCATAATTATGTTCAGCCCTTTTCATCCTCCGAGCCACACGGGGCGTAACATAATTTGGGGGCTCGTCCGGGATCTTTCCTCAGCATCGAGGAAGCCTGGATACTTTTGGTAGCTCATGATTTTTCCTTGGGAGTAGCTGCTGTGTTGGGAGTAGCTGCTTGTAAGTGTTACAAATTTGATAATTCTGTGTAGTTTGGGTTGGTAAGCTTCGCTATGACTTCATTGCTGCTCAAATTTATTGAGAATCCATCATTGTATCTTAGTAATCTTGAGTAATCTTAATGTATGTTAGTAATAGATGTTCACTTCCAAATCGCTGTTAATCGGTAATTGTTAAAACGTGAGATTAAAGCTGCTGTTTTGAACAGATTGGCGAAACAAAATGTTTTCATGTTTTCATAACGGAATGCAAAAGTGCAAATAAACAAAAACCTCCCATAAATCACAAGATTTGGGCAATTCATTCATTTATTTTCTTTTCGGCTTAGTCCCTTTATTAATCAGAGGTCGCCACAGCGGAATGAACCACCAACTTATCCAGCACAATTTACGCAGCTGTGGTAAAATATGCTCTTGCAGCTGCAACCCATAACTGGGAAACATCCATACACACTCATTTACACTCATACACTACGGACAATTTAGCTTACCCAATTCACCTATACCACATGTCTTTGAACTGTGGGGGAAACCGGAGCACCCGGAGGAAACCCACGCGAACAAGGGGAAAACATGCAAACTCCACAAAGAAAGGCCAACTGAACCAGCAACCTTCTTGCTGTGAGGCGATCGTGCTACCCACTGCGCCACCGTGACGTGATTTGGGCAACTGTTAACAAATATTTTTACACTGCATAAATAAAATGACTTCAGTTTACCAACAGTGACTTCATTCATTCATTCATTCATTCATTTTCTTGTCGGCTTTGTCCCTTGCGGGGTCGCCACAGCAGAATGAACCACCAACTTATCCAGCACGATTTTACGCAGCGGATGCCCTTCCAGCCGCAACCTATCTCTGGGAACTTCCACACACACACATTCACACTCATACACTATGGACAATTTAGCCTACCCAATTCACCTGTACTGCATGTCTTTGGACTGTGGGGGAAACCGGAGCACCCAACGCAAACGCAGGGAGAACATGCAAACTCCACACAGAAACGCCAACTGACCCAGCCCAGCTGAGGTTCGAACCTGCGACCCAGCGACGTTCTTGCTGTGAGGCAACAGCCCTACCTACTGCGCCACTGCGTTGATCAGCTATTACTATATAACTATAATAACTATAGCGATCAGCTATTACTAACAGATATGATACAATGATGGATTCTCGATAAATTTGAGCAGCAATGAAGTCATAGCAAAGCTTACCAACCCAAACTACACAGAATTATAAAATTTGTAACACTTACAAGCAGCTACTCCCAACACAGCAGCTACTCCCAAGGAAAAACCTCCAACAGTGACTTAATGTAACTAAATTTTATGACATCTCCAATAATGTAGAAGCATCATTTTAAATAAAAACACACATAATAACTATAGGATCTATTGAACAAATAACCCATAAATATTCCACATAATCCATAAATCTTGCAAATGAGATATGAATAGGGTTATTGGTGTTTTAATGTGATTTATGTGTACTTGTTTTGCGTGATATATGTGCTGTGAATGTTGATGTAGTTTTGTGGTGAAGCCAAAGACAAATTCCACTTGTGGACAATAAAGAAAGCCAAATATGACAAACACAAAAGTAATTTATTAGTACTAATAAACTATTTTAATGTGTTTTCATCCCTATTAATGTTTTGATTACCACTAAAAAAACAAACAAACATTATTTCTGCCATTTCTTGGAGAGAATCACGTTCAGCAATAAAGTGTCATTCATGTTCATTCATTCATTTTCCTTCAGCTTAGTCTCTATTTCGGAGGTTGCCACAGAGGAATGAACCGCCAACTATTCCTGCATATGTTTTACGCAGCAGATGCCCTTCCAGCTGCAACCCAGTATTGGGAAACACCCATAGACACACGTTTATACACATACACTACGGACAATTTAGCTTACCCAATTCACCTATGGTCAGGTGCATGAACGAAGCATCCGGAGGAAACCTACGCAAACACAGAAGAACATGCAAACTTCACACAGAAACGCTAACTGGACCAGCCGGGACTCGAATTTTCAACACAGAGAATAATAATAAACGTTTCTTGAGCAGCAAATAAACATATCAGAACGTTTTCTCAAGGATCATATCATTATAAAACCATTAAAAATCATTTAATATAACACGTATCAACCTAAATTATATGATAACTGACTAAACGTATGTATACTGTATAGCTTTATTATTTTTTCCATTACTTGAATAAAATAAGAAATAAATGTGTTTATTTTTTTCGTAAATGTGAATGTGAGGTTGCTCAACAAATGAACGTTAACATTTGTTCTTGTTTGTTTTATCAATTATACCCTTGTTTTATCTATCATAAAATATTCCCCTTTACGCATTTGGAAAATATTTTAACTTGCTCTGAATTTAGCACATTTTACCACCATTATATTATAGGCTTTACTACATCTGCAGGGCTGCAGCTGCAATAAAGTAAAAAAGGACAAGAGCCAATCACAAGCCTTCAACTCTTCACCAGTTTGATAAAGATGAATCTCACCGTCTGTTCACAAGAAGTCACTGAGGAGTCAGTGATATATAGAGCATAAAGAAGGTTCCTAATTAAAATCCATACCCTTAATGAGCTTTTAGACAACAATTGGTTAACATGATTACAAAAGATAAGGGTGGTAAATCAAGCTCTTTTTAATTAAGTCTAAGATTTGCTTCCTTGCAAAGATAAAGAAAAGGTGCCATTAGCTGTGCTTGCTCTGTTTTATGGACCTTGTATTGATTCACAATTATGTAAGTGTAATTCTTTAAAACAAATCGCATTAACATTTAATGCAGTGAGACGCGGCGGGCTAACAGGGGAAAAAGGGACGTTATAATGAAATGCTTCAAATATATGAGATAAGCAGTTTAATAAGTGGCAAATTTACATTTTTTACTTTTTTTAAAACAATCAGATCAGGTGAATGTAGCAGCTGGGAGTCTGTTAATAAAATTCTCTTCTATTCATTATGATTTGCGGGTGATCCCTGCTGCTTAGTTTGATGAAAGACTGTGAGTACATTTCAAACACTGCCTCACATTTACAGAATGAAATAAGCCGGCTAAAGATAATTAAACAAATCTGTTTTCCTCATTAAAACATATTTCCAGCTGAGCCATTAAACTTGAATTATGATTGATTCTTGTTATCGATATCCAAACATTACAAATGGTTCACACAACTCAAATGTAAGCTGAACACAGGTTCTGCAAATTAAGAAGCTTGGTCATTCATATTTTCCAAGCACTACACTAAAATGCTATTCTTAAACCACTGATGTTCTTAGTCTAATGTAAGCCCACCCAGATCATTAGACTACAAGAAAATGCTCAAATGTAAATGCTTTTCAAAGAGGTTGATTAATATGTATATGCATAAATAGCTGTTCAGATCACCTTCTATAAATGGTTGCTGTAGTTTACATCCAGGAAAGATACTGTAGATATCCAATCCAATATACAGTTGAAGTCAGAATTATTTTTAAATATTTCCCAAATGATGTTTAACAGAGCAAGGAAATTTTCACAGTATGTCTGATAATATTTTTTTCTTCTTTCTTCTTTTTCTTTATTTTTTTATTATTTTAGTGTCAAAATTATTAGACCCTTTAAGCTATATATTTTTTCAATAGTCTACAGAACAAACCATCATTATACAACAACTTGCCTAATTATCCTAACTCCCTAGTAAACCTACTGTTATTAATTTAGTTAAGCCTTTAAATGTCACTTTAAGCTGTATAGAAATGTCTTGTTATTATTCACTGTCATTTACTGTCATCATGGCAAAGATAAAAGAAGTCCGTTATTAGAAATGAGTTATTAAAACAATTATGTTTAGAAATTTGTTGAAAAAAATCTCTCCATTAAACAGAAATTAGGGGGGGGAATAAACAGGGGGGGGCTAATAATTTAGACTTTAACTGTACATGTTGAAAAATCTAGGGGTCAGTAAGATCAATTATTTACTTTATTAATGGAAATACTAATGGAAAAAAACAAATATTTCATTTAGCAAGGTTATGACAAGGTCAAGGTTATGTTATATTAACCAAATTTGACAATTAGTTCTTTACAATGTTAAAACAACATCAACAAAACTCTTCAAAATGTTAACAGCCTTTATTCAAAATGTCTGTATTCCAGGAGCATTCAAGATTTATAAACATTTATGTAAGAATTTACGTAAGGTTCACATCTGTTTAAATTTGTTACTGACAGTTAAGGGATTAAAGAAATAGATCACCTCGCAAAAATAAAAATTGACTACACTGCAAAAATGCTTTTGTTACTTAGATTTTTTTGTCTTGTTTCTAGTCCAAAAACCTAAAAACTCTTATATCAAGAAGCATTTTCTAGGCAAGCAAAACATATTGTCTTGTTTTCAGATATAATATGCCAACATTACAGTAAGTGAGTTTTTCATTAAACAAGAAAAATAATCTGCCAATGGGGTAAGCAAAATAATCTTGTTTTTCCTTTTGACATAAGATTATTTTGCTTACCCCATTGGCAGATTATTTTGCTTGTTTAAAGGAAAAACTTTGGCATATTTTTTCTTAAAACAAGACCATATGTTTTCGAGTTCAGTCGTACGAAAATGTACGATTTTAAAAAGGAGGTGTGGCACCTAACCCCACCCCTAACCGTCATTGGGTGATGAGCAAATCGTACTAATTTGTACGAATCAGATCGTACGAATTCATACGAATTAGCCACTAAATCAAAAAGTTACGTATTGCCATGAGATTGCGTTGTCTATTCTGATGTAATCACTTTATTATGCATTAACAACCAAGACAAAAAAGTCTGTTCAAGTCCACCATTCCAAGTCTATGCAAAATGTAGCATTTTAACCAACAGTAGACCTACACATAGACCCTATATTATTATTGTTGTTTTACCATATGTTTGAGAATAACAAAAATAATAGCCTACTCATATTAACCTTTATTTTACACCTACAGAATCGCGAGAAAATTGTGATCTTGATTTTTAGCAATGATTCTCATTTTAGCAATGATTCTCATTTTAGCCAGAATCGTGCAGCCCTAGTTAAAAAAATTCTAATTTATATTAAGTTATGCATTGTTGGAATTCTTTGGAACAGTGCGACTACACACACACACACACACGCACGCACGCACGCGCACACACACACACACACACACACACACACGCACACACAATAAACACATTTTAATCAGCACAACAAAATAATTATTATTACCAATGTCCTTTGGTTTTTACTTGTTTGCTCAACTTTAGATATTTACGTTCTTCAGACAAATTTTTTAATTAAAACAATTAGTTATAGAATTGTTGCACCTCCAAAACATTTTTTGTATCATTAATGACTTCTTTAAGTCTTTAGAACGTTTTTTTTTTTTCAAAAAAAGTTAGAAAAAAAAATAAGGAAAATGGTAATACAGTTGCAATCATTATACCATCATTATACAATAACTTAAAGTGCATAAAAATTCACTGTAAAACACATTCACTGTAAAATATGAAGGATTCTACACAATTCATTCATGTTGACCCAACACAAGTCGATTAATTTAACTTAACAAATTTAAGTAGTTTGAACTAGGACTGCACGATATTGGAAAAATCTGACATTGCGACATTTTATTTTCCTGTGATAAATTTGCGGTGCAGTTTCACAAGATAGTAGAATAGCTCTATTTGACTGTTTTCTGGGGAGTCTAACAGTATTCAGGTACAGAAATTAAATAGCGGCAATGTAAAAAATGCTTTGCTTTGTCTCATTTCCAGTCCAAATATCTAAAAAAAATTCTTAGATCAAGTAAAAATATTGTTCTGTTTAAAAATTCAGATGAAATAAGACAAAATTAAGAGTTTTTCCATAAAACAAGCTAAATTATTATTTGAATAATTTTATTTTCACTTTATAATGTAGATATTTGAACTAGAAACAAAGAAAAAAAATTCTAAGTAAGTTTTTTTTTTTATTGCATAATTTGTATAGATTCCGTATAAATACAGTGAATAAATACTATTCTGTAGCTACTGATCAACTATAATCCAGACTTAACATTGCATATCTTTGCGATGTGACTATTGCAGATGCGCACATTGAGATATAGATGCTGAAACAATATATTGTGCAGCCCTAGTTTAACATAAAACGATTAAGTTTTCCCCCCTAAAAAAATTGATGAATTGTGTTGTTTCAACTCATTTTATATAAGTAGCTTGAACAAGCAGCAAAATCACTTTTTTGAGTGCTGTTATATTAGTGTTTGGATATTTTAATGCAAATAAAGTTACATTTAATGTATGTATCCATATTGTCTGACATTTGTATCCGCTCTGTCCCTGATCCCTCTGGCATTTCCCCATAAGAGGAAGGTAAATTCTGACACATTTCTCAAGCCTGTAATGGCAATCTTCTGACCTTTGTGTTGATTCATCTCAAGGATTTGTTCTACTTATAAGAAATAATGCAGCAAACAGTCTCTATTTGAATGCAAACAAACCACTCCATGTAAAACCCTAGCACAAAGCCAGACCTGCCTCTTAGTGGAATGGACAGAAAAACACATTTATTCCAGCTCCACATACGACAGGCAAACAGTATGATTAGCTGTGATTGGAGCACTCTGAACTTGTATTTGTAGATTGTGTAATCTACATGTGAATCGTCGCCTTAAGATCGGCACAGACACCACGTAATAAAAATACTTCACCATGGAGACCACAAGTGTTTGTCTCTTGTCTTCCACTTTTAGGGTGCAATTGTCAGTGTGAGGAAATAAATTAGGACCCATACGGCTTTAAAAGATACAATTACGGTGTTTTTGGCTTGGTAAACAACACATTTAGAGCTGCTGAGAGGCAATTGGACTAAACATGAACCGGTCATCTGGGCCGTTTTCCTCATATGCTGTGGTATACAAAGGTTTAGTGCCGTTCTTTACATGATTGCCTATAATAAAACCTTTGATAAGGAGCTGTTTGTCTTCATAGAGATTGGTGCACGTCCTGTGAGGCATCAAAACCATCACGGTTGCTTGGTTTAATGGACTGAAATCCAGTTAGAGGTGTTTGTTTTGCGTTTATGCAATACTTTCTGAAACCCGGAATGTATGAGATGAAATGAAAAAGACCTTGCATGAACTACTTGCAGATATAACACTACAATAGTACAAATCATGAGGATGTGTTAGTGTGTTGTTGTGTGTGTGATTTAGAAAGGTCTGTCTTGATATCATTTGCATAGCCTATTTGATTCTCATGAATGAAACAACAACAACAACAACAAAAAAAAGCAGTTTGCTTCAAATATTAAATAGTTTTGAGTATCAGAAAAAATCTGTTCATGTTTAGGTCAGTGCTATCTACAGTATATTCATCTAACAATGATAAAATTGTTACAGGACCGTTTGTTTAAAAAAAAATTCGAGCACCAATAATGGGAAAGCAAATTATCACAAAAGGTCCTGCGGTCATTTTAACATCGTTAAACCAATATAGATCGCACATACCTAAATTGCCATCTACTGTATATTGGTCTAACAATGTTAAGATTACAATTTGTGATAATTTGCATTCTCGTTGTTGCTTGAATTTTTTTTTTTATTCTTAATTAATTATTCTTCATTAATTTGATATTTTATTTAATATTTTTAAGGATCATGTAATACAAAATAAAATCAGTTTTGCCATTGAGAAATGCATCATTTTTATATGAATATTTTATGTTTTAAACAATATATAAAAAAAGAAAAACGTTTAAATTGTAAAATAATAATAAGAATAAGAATAAGAATAATAAGAAGAAAAAGAAGAATCACGATAATAATAATAATAATAAAAATAATAAAAATCTAAATAATAATATTAATATTACACAACATAATAATGATTTTATTAAATAAATGCATCCTATAATAATAATAATTACCACAATAATAATCATAATATGAATATTATTATTAATAATAGGTGACGCAGTGGCGCAGTGGATAGCACGTTCGCCTCACAGCATTTCTGTGTGGAGTTTGTATGTTCTCCCTGTGTTCGCGTGGGTTTCCTCCGGGTGCTCCGGTTTCCCCCACAGTCCAAAGACATGCGGTACAGATGAACTTGGTAAGCTAAATTGTCCGTAGTGTATGTGTGTGAATGCGAGTGTACATGTGAGGGAGCCGTAGGTGACGACATGGAAACAGTGTGAATCCAAATGCTGAAGGTTTATTAAACAAACAGCAATGCACATGCAGAGTCGTAGTCATACATGTATACAGGCAAAAGTCAGTACAAACGATAAGGCAGTCCAAAACAGGCAAACAAAGCAGAGTCCAAAATCCAAAGCAGCAGTGGTCAAAAGGCAGGCTAACACAATAGTAAAGAAAAACGCTCGCTAAGGCAGTGGAACTTGCAATACTTCGCAAAGAGAAGGTCTACACAGTGTGTTTATATATATATATAATTATACAAATTATTTATTAAATAAATGGATCCTATAACAATTCATTCATTCATTTTCTTTTCGACTTAGTCCCTTTATTATTCCAGGGTTGCCACAGCGGAATGAACCGCCAACTTATCCAGCATATGTTTTACACAGCGGATGGCCTTCTAGTTGCAACCCATCACTGGGAAACATCCATATACACTCATTCACACACATACACTACGGACAATTTAGCCAACCCAATTCACTTATACCACATCTCTTTGGACTTGTGGGGGAAACCGGAGCACCCGGAGGAAACCCACGTAAACACGGGGAGAACATGCAAACTCCACACAGAAACGCCAACTGACCCAGCCAAGGCTCAAACTAGTGACCTTCTTGCTGTGAGGCGAACGTATCCTATAATAATAAAAATAATAATAATCACAACAGTAATAATAAAATGAATAAAATTAAAATAATAATAATAATTTAATTAAATAAATGCATCCTAAAATAATAATAATAATAATAATAATCACAATAATCACAATAATAATAATACTTATTATTATTTTATTAAATAAATGCATACTATAATAATTATAATTATTATTATTATTATTACGATAATAATAAATAATAATAATAATTATAATAATAATAATAATGACAAAGCAACCTAATTAAAAACATGTTCACACATAGGTTTTCTGATTATCCTACGACAGACATTCTTAAGATTCAGACAAAAAGTTCAATGTTCAAAGTTTCCATGTCTGCATTTAACAATCCACCAGTGTATATGTGATTTCAGAACTGCTTGAAGGACTTTTGGCAGCAATCACTTCAGACCCAGTTGCAGAATCGAATTCTGGAGGATTCTTCAGCAATTTTTGAGGATGCTCTAGCCTTAATGCACATTTAATTTGACATATCCTCGGTCTTACAGTTTCCTAAGTTAATCTTGCATTTATTTGTGGATGTCACTCAAAAAACTCTGCAGCATGTATGTGACTGCTGGTCCTCTAAGAAGCTTGTAAAACTAAATTTCAAATTCAAATAGTGAATGAATTATACAATAATAATGAAATCTCACAAATATACATGAAACGCACACACACTCAAAAAATATTATATAATTTTATTTTCTCAAATTAAGCCAAAAAAAAAATTAAGTTGCAAATGATATAGCAGAAAACGAACTACAGAAAAACCATAGTCATAAGCACAGAATACTTTTTCATTATAATGGGACAACCTAAAATATATTGCTTCAAAATATTTAAATTTATGCTGCCCTCAATGATGGGTTTTTGTGCTTGCTTACCAAGGCCAAGAAGTGTTTTTCTACATGCATAAGAAATCTCAAATATCTAAAGTATTTAAGATTCCTTTTACGCAGTACATAAGGTTTCATCATCATTCCTTTCAACAGCTATTTCTCCTTTTAACAGCTGTGCTCGTTCAGTTGTGATCCAGCATTTGTCAATCATGCCTTGCAATCAAGAGAAGCAGATTACCTGAGCAATCATGCACAAAATGTTTAAGTGCAAATGTCACCATGATAGTCTGCAACAGATTCAGCAGTGAGTGTATCGGTGAAACCTGCGTGTGCCAATAGAGCCTTGAAAAACAAGAGAGAAAGTACTCCCTTTAAGCACTGCCTTGCAGCTCCATCCTTATTATACAGTAAGAAGATATCAGTCAAGACCAGACAAGATTAATGCCTCTCATGAACTAACTGTCCTGAGGCCGAAAGAGGCCAGGAAAATACTTAGAAACCCTAAGGACAAAATAGATCAACTTCTGCCCATAATTCTAGAGCTTAAGTTAAGAGCGCCTTTCAAAACTATATAAAATAAGTTCGTAAAAATAAGCTGTCATGTAAATTCTGTGATATTACTGATTCATTCCTTTGGTTTAGTCTCTTATTTATCAGGGGTCACCAGAGCGGAATGAACCGCCATAGCATATGTTTAATGCAGCGGATGCCCTTCCAGTCACAACCCAGTACTGGGAAACATCCATACACTCTTACATTCACACATACTCATACACTACAGCCAATTTAGTTTACCCAATTGACCTATAGCACATGTCTTTGGACTGTGGGGGAAACCGGAGCACCCAGAGGAAACTGAGTGTTCTGTCGATTTTTCCTAACTTGTCAGATTGTCCTACCTCCCATTCAAAAAGTAGGTAGCACATTTTGATGACACAATATGCTACCCATCAGATTTTGCTACCAGTGTAAATTTTAATGTGGAGTAGTGTGATATAAAGCTGTAATATCGCCCTAACCTTCCTAATCCCTAACCCCAACCTCAGAACCATTCAAATAAAGTGTTAGTAGCATAATCTGACGGGTAGGAAAAAATGTCAGTACTACGGGACTCAAACCAGCGACCTTCTTGCTGTGATGCGACAGTGCTAACCACTGAGTCTCCGTGCCGCCCCTCTCTGTGATATTAATCAGCCAAAATAAAAATAAAAAATACTCCACGGTTTCCATAACGTGAAGCAAAAATTTTAAAAGTTAAAAAAGTACAAATAAATTTTTTTAGGTGTGTTTCTGTCAAGCTTTTAGAGCAGCTGACTGCAGTATTGGTAACCTAGTGTCACGATCACCAGCGATCTAACATCCAGAGATCACTGGTAAACACTTTTACATGAACTACAAATCGGCCATGTTATGGACTACATATTCAGTCATGCAACACACACACACCTGCTCCAAGTCTCCTCTGATTAGACTTTCACAGCTGATGCTGCTTTTGGGACTGATTACTGCACTACATAAGCAGCACAAACACATGCAATGTTGCTGAGTCTTGTCTACTGTTTGTGACACTACAACACGTTTTCCTTTGTCTTTGCCATGTTTTTTGATTCTTGCCTCATTTATTTGTTTATTCCTGTCTGCTGCCTGCCTCTGACCATCTGCCTGCCCATTGACTATGATTCTGGATTGCCACATCTGTTTGCCCCTGTGTTGACCATTGCTTGCCTGACCATTCTAATAAACCTGCATTTGGATCCACACTCCTGTTGTCAGCGTCACATTCTCTGTTACATAGTAAGCGCCAGTATGCCACTAGCTCACAAGATGGCTTCCTGTTCCGAGTCTGTTCCTGCCATAGTTCCCGTCGTTGTTCCTGTTCTTGAAATGCCATCACCTGAGCCACCAGAATGGCCACCACCACCTGAGTTGCCAGAGCTGCTGCCACCACCAGAGCTGCCAGATCACCTTCCTGAGTCCCCGGAGAGGGCACCATATCCTCCTGAATTCCCTGAATGGCGGGCGCCAGATACCTTGAATCCCCCGAATGGCCAAGGGCGCCAGATCCTCTTGAATCCCCCGAATGGCCAGGAGCGCCAGATCCTCTTGAATCCCTCGAATGGCTAGGGGCGCCAGATCCTCTTGAATACCCCGAATGGCTTGGGGCGCCAGATCTTTTTGAATCCCCCGAATGGCCAGGGGTCCCAGATCCTATTGAATTCCCCCAATGGCCAATGGCACCAGATCCTCTTGAATTCCCCGAATGGCCAGGGGCACCAGATCCTCTTGAATTCCCTGAATGGCCATGGGCGCCAGATCCTCTAGAGTTCCCTGAATGGCCAGGGGCGCCAGAGCCTCCCGAGTTCCCAGAATGGCCAACAGAGCCGTGTGACTTGCCAGAGCCACCAGAGCCATGTGAATTCCCAGAGCCGCCAGAGCCGTGTGACTTCCCAGAGCCGTGTGAATTCTCAGTACTCCTTGAACCCAAGCCTCCTGACCGACTGGGGTTATATGAACTGCCAGTGCATACTGAACCAAAGCTTCCTGACCCACTGGGGTGGAATGAACTACTAGGGCATCCTGAACCTCAGCCTCCTGACACATTGGGGTTAAATGAACTGCCAGTGCTTCCTGAACCCAAGCCTCCTGACCCACTGGGGTTGAATGAACTGTCAGTGCATCCTGAACCTAAGCCCCCTGACCCACTGGGGTTAAATGAACTGCCAGTGCCTGCTGAACCTAAGCCTCCTGACCCACTGGGGTTGTATGAACTGCCAGTGCCCCTTAAACCAAAGCCTCCTAACCCATTGGGGTTACATGAACTACCAGTGTCTCCTGAACCTAAGTCTCGTGACCCACTGGGGTTGAATGAACTGTCAGTGCATCCTGAACCTAAGCCCCCTCACCCACTGGGGTTGAATGAACTGCCAGTGCCTGCTGAACCTAAGCCTCCTGACCCACTGGGGTTGAATGAACTGCCAGTGCCCCTTAAACCAAAGCCTCCTGACCCATTGGGGTTACATGAACTACCAGTGTCTCCTGAACCTAAGTCTCCTAACCCACTGTGGGTGTATGACCCGTCTATGCCTGCTGAATCAAAGCCTCCCGACATACCTCTGTAGATCCACGCTTTAGGCCCTCAGCAACTCCACGCTCCAGGCCCTCCACAGCTTCACGCTTCTGGCTCTTTGCAGATCCACGCTCCATTTACACCTCCGTTGCATGGTCCTGGCCCACCATCACTCCCCCTGTTCCGCCTCCGCTCCACTTCCCGCCTGAACTGTGTTCGGAGCGTCTGGAATCCGCTCCTTAGCATCTAACATCCAGAGATCGCTGGTAAACACTTACTTTCACACGGACTACAAATCGGCCATGTTATGGACTACATATTCAGTCATGCAACACACACACACACACCTGCTCCAAGTCTCCTCTGATTAGACTTTTACAGCTGATGCTGCTTTTGGCACTGATTACTGCACTACAGTACATAAGCAGCACAAACACATTCAATGTTGCTGAGTCTTGTCTACTGTTTGTGACAACGCGTTGTAGTTTCCTTGGTCTTGCTTTGCCATGTTTTTTGATCCTTGCCTCATTTATTTGTTTATTCCTGTCTGCTGCCTCCCTCTGACCATCTGCCTGCCCATTGACTATGACTCTGGATTGCCTGTATACATCTGTTTGCCCGTGTTGACCATTGCTTGCCTGACCATTCTAATAAACCTTTGGATCCACACCCCTGTTGTCAGTGTCACATTCCCTGTTACATCTAGTAACCAATGGTATACAAGGCAAGAATAATGGAGACAGCAAATGTCTTTCTATCTCCCATTATTCCCATTTACCTTTCCTAACACAATTCCAAAACCACTTTGAGTGAGCTTGAAAACTTTGTGCAAATAAAGTGATTTTAATTCAAAATGTGGTATTTCCAACACTCGTTTCTCATGCCATACTTCAAAATGCACATTAGCACAGCTAGTAAGTACTCAAATTCTCTTATTTAAATAAACAAATGCAGCTCAAAATGTTTAGGAAAATATTAAATTATCAATTATAAATCACTTTCAAATGATTAAAATACAGTCTAGATGAAACTATATTTCTATATAGTTTTAGTTTTTGACACTTTACAATAAGTCAAAGTGTTTTTCAAGGAATGTCTGTTCACTCCATATTAGCTGCTACACCTCCAGACAGCTATTTCAGGCAAGACCAAGCCCTATCTACCTGAATATGGTTATCCTGAAATCTCAATAGCTGCTTGATAAACTGCCAATTAAATGATATATTTCAAATCAGGAACAACATTTTACATAAACCGTTCAACAAATGTTGTTTCTTATGTTTAAACAGCATTTAAAAGCAGCTATTCTGAGGTGAACACTGATTCACTGGATTGACTTTTTTAGGTTTTTTTTTAGGGTTTTTTAGGGTTGCAAATTATTTATATGGGCTGAATTTAAACAAACAAATTAAATTTAGTAATGCTAATTAATAACTTAATTTATTTGTTTAAAGGGCACATATTTTACCTCTTTTTCAAGATTTTAAATAACCATTTTGTGTCTCCAGAATTTGTCTGTAAAGTTTTAGCTCAAAATACCCATCAGATTATTTATTATAGCTTTTTGAACATGTGAAATTTGAAATTATAGCATTGTAGCTGTTTTTGTTGCCTGTGCCTTTAATGCAAATGAGCTGGTTTTCCCCACCCACCGTTACCACGTGCGTGTCGAAGCCATAGAGATTGCTCTGATGGGTGTAGCCCCCAGACAGACAGACAGCACAGTGACAGACAAGAATGAAGCAGATCTCCCTTACTACAGTAGGAACTTTGCAAATGGTTATTTGATTTGTTGTGAAGTTAATTCAAGCCTTTCTGCAATGATAAGTCACACACAATGTCGTTGTAAAGTTCTCCATACACACACGTTTAGCTTTACACTGTTTTTGCACAGCAAATGTGACAGGATACATGTTACAGTTTTTCTCCATTGGTTTGGCTCATTTCTTGAAACAGAAATTACATTCTCAAAACAACATGGACAAACCTCCAAACCACTTGGCAATTGTTCACAACAGAATTGAATTTCTCATTCATTTCATCAAATTGCAAGTGTCTAAGTACATCTTTGCAAATGATTAAGTACATGTAGCCTACATTTAGCACAATTTCCAAGTGAATAGATCTCGTTGATCTAAACTGATTGTTGATTCTCAGTCTAATGGTTGTCCTCTCCAAAATGTGTCAGCGTCATTTCATTGTATAAGTCATCACATGCACAATAGTCTGTTCAATTGTCAAAATTAGTCTAGAACATAATACCATGAATACCATACAGTAGGTGAATCCTTGAAACATTTGATTACAATTTATTACAGCAATTGACAGTCAGGTGAAACTAGAACTTGACTAATCAAGGAGGAGTTTCACACATCTCAGATGACCAATCAAACAGTATGTTTAGTTTCCTGACAAGTGCTGCCCATTACTGTGAATGCTGCCTAACATGTATGTAAAGAGCTTGACCATGCAGGACCACCAGCACTATTTCTGAACATGGAGGCACCTGGCCAAGTAAATGAACAAGGGAAGCTGCCTGCTCAAGGAAGAGGAGGAGTAAGGGTGCGTGGTGGTGGAATAGGTGGAAGTGGCCATGGTGCATGAAGACACTGTGCTGTCCCGGATGAAATTCAGGCCACAGTTATAGACCATGTCATAAACCATGGCCTCACAATGGCGGAGGCAGGTCGCCGAGTGCAGCCTAAATGTGCCTCGCTCTACAGTCTCCTCCATCATCCAAAACTTTCGCAGGGAAAGTTATAGCACTCTAGTTTTTTGTTTGTGTGTTTATATTACAGTTTATTATGCTGTATACAGTTTCTTTTTGCTCTGATATATGGAAGTTACATTGTGCGTGGTTGATCATTACAATAAAAAAGGAGTTACCATTTTCTTGGCAGTATGAGTGCAATGTGTGATGTCAAACCTTGGAGGCTACTCTTACCCTAAAATCCTATTTCTTTTTTTTTTAGTTTTATACACAATTGTAATCTGTTAGCTAGACAAAAACAGTACAGTAACCATTGTCAATGAAGGACTGGGCTAAGACTGTAAGGTGGACATGAGGGATATTTTAGTGGTCCTTGGCCATAGTGACAAAACATCTAAACATTTTGACTTGCAGTGCTTACACAATGCCAAAAAGATGAAGCATTTTGGGGGCACTGACTGTTTAAATGAGAAGGAAATTTAGTTTTGACACATGAGTGAACTGTTTTGGGAAAGGTATGAGCTGTTGCAGGTGAACCATGTTGTTGTGCCGAACCATCTACATTATTTTGGCAAAAACACCAAGAGTGTTGAGAATGTCCGGTCTGTTTCAAGAAATGAGCCAAAGCAATTGAGAAGGATATTTGCCATTTTTGTGGCACTGACTTTTTGTATGGGAAAGGAATTTAGTTTCGATGCATGAGTGAACTGTTTTTGGAGAGATATGAGCTTTTGCAAGTGAACTATAGTGTTGTGCTAAACTGTAACACTGTTTTGCCAAATGATTTTAGAATTTTGAGAATGTAATTTCTGTTTCAAGAAATGAGCCAAATCAATGGAGAAAAACTGTAATATCCACTGCTGTATGGATATTTGTTATGTTAATGTACAAAATAAGCCTGATTTAAGTCCATAAACCAAAATTGAAGCATCTTGTTTTATAATTGTACTGACACTATGCATCTGTAGTGATGAATTACACAGCAATTTTATTGCCTTTTCTTTATTACAAACATGCACTGATTTAAAATCATTTTAAACTTGTAAAACTCATTCTCGAGATGCTGCTGATCACAGCAAGCTGAACAGATCTTTTAATCCTAGTTGCTTTGCGCAAGTCCTGTCTTGTGGATATGATTATATGCATTACTACGGACACATGTTAATAAGCGGCTGTCAATCAATTTGTTGGGCGGGGAAAACCCCACTCCTACCATGTTGCGGTGGGCCTCAGAATTGCAGGGATTTGGATCCTATTTTAACGTCAGGAAATTAAAAAAGAGAGACTTATTGTCTTTATATCACCCCAATATGACTGTGGACACATATACCTACACACAGTTGATTATCATCATACCAGGGGTGCTGCTAGGGTCAAAAGGAATAAGGGGCTTAGCCCAAAAGAAGTTGGGGCTAACCCCCACAGCCCCAAAAAAAGAAGTTCTAATTCAACGGGCTGAACACCCCCTATTATATATGCTAGAAATGTTTATTTTTTTATTTTTTCAGTTTTTCTTAAAATAGGCTGATGTGGGCATTGTGGCACTTTAAATGCAGGTAATGCTTGTTTCATTAATACTGCTCACAAAATATATGCCTCACAAAATTAGTAGAACATTCTAGGAAATCCCTAATATGGATGAAGGCATCCAGCTATTGCTGTAGTTGGATTGTGTAGGCTTTAACTGACCATTTACACGACGGCGACAATAAATTTACATTTTTCTGAATATTTTGCATGTATTTACATTAATATGACGCACATTTTTATTAATTCAAGTTATTTTATTTCACCAAAACTACACACATTTTATACTGTGAAAACAAATTTTAAGCTTCATCAGTAGTTACAACTATTCAGTTTCGCGAAACAGTTGTATTGTTACCTCATCAGCTCCTCAAAATAATAAATGAATGATGACAGTGCAGTGGCAGGATTTTTTTTAACACTTGCCCTGTGACAACAGTCCCACTCCTATCTGCCGGTAGAAGCAGGTACTGCTGAACAGCTGACTATTTAAATACCCGACACAAAAGCTATGTTAAGTGGAATGCGCGTGATTTATGTGGTAAATTTATGTGGTGATTTTAAGTACTTGCATAACAAAATAAATGTTATACAAGCTATTTTTTTAAGTGCAACATATTCAAAAAGATCAGGGGCTTTTGACAATGCATCAGGGGCTTAAGCCCCCAAAGTCGCCACCCCCTTCCCCCCACCACCACAACAACTGCATCATAAAGTATGTACCCTTTAAACTCAACCCATATAACTAGTTTGCAACCACTTACCTTAAGAAATGAGTAAATCCAATGAATCATTTTTTCAGTGCATGTGTGCAGTCATATCAGAAACGTGACAATGTGTTTAAAATCCCATTCATCTCTACGGTATGAGAAAAAGTACTTTATGAGCCAATAATATGTCAGAGTTTATAGTATTCAAGGATGACCTACAACTTTTACCAAGCTTCTGAAGGGTGCATTTGATGGACACTTTCCTATCCCATGAGGCTATGAGAGAGGATTATGGATGAGAGTAAACACAACTGATGCTGGGACTGTAGGTTAAATGATAATGACAGCATGCTGGATGCATACTATTCATATTCATTTTCCTTTGGCTTAGTCCCTTTATTCTTCAGGGGTTTCCACAGCAGAATGAACCGCCAACTTATCCAGTATATGTTTACACAGCAGATGCCCTTCCAGCTGCAACCCAGTACTGGGAAACATCCATACACAATCATTCACACATATGGCCAATTTTGTTTATTCAATTCACCTATAGTGCATGTCTTTGGACTGTGGGGGAAACCCGAGCACCCAGAAGAAACCCACACCAACATGGGGAGAACATGTGAATTCCACATAGAAATGGCAACTGACCCAGCTGAGACTCGAACCAGTGACCTTCTTGCTGTGAGTTGACAGTGCTAACCACTGAGCCACTGTGTAGCCCACTATTCATATTGATACTGAATAAACATTTGTTAAACATCAGTGGATCATCTTTGTATTTCTATTGTCTTTGGCAATATTTCTTACAGTTTTAGTTACATTAAAATTCATAAACAAAGGCTGCTGGTTTGAGTCCCGGCTGGATCCTCAGTGTGCTCCAGCTTCACATACGGTCCAAATTGTGCTATCCTGTAGATCAATTGGATTAACTGAATTGGCTGTAGTGTGTGAATGGCAGAGTGAGTGGATGTTTCCCAACACTGAGGATTGTACTGTCAGTGCTGGGTTGAGGCTGAAATGGCATGCGCTGGGTAAACAATTATAAAACATAAGAATATAACAAAAAATTATAAAACATACAAAACAGTAACTGGCGGTTCATTCTGCTGTGGTGTGAATTGATAAAACAAGAAATTAGTGATTGTTTGTGTGTGTTAATTCAGATTTATTAAAATATACATATATGAGAGACACAACTTACAACTTATATAAAAATGAATCATTCTTACCAAATGTATAAACCATAGGTTTCAGTATTAAAAAAACATTCAAAAACCTACATATAATCTCTTGCATTGTTCATATTGAGTTCATTTTATTCAGTTTATGCTGCTCTTAGTAATATTTCCTTGTTCTAAAGTTCACACAGAGGTGGTCAGATGACTGGTCTGAGTTTTCTGCATGTCAGTATTTAGGTTTTTCTCATTTCTTTGTTTGTAAGATGGTGCTAACTCTGATAATTATAATGCATGGACAAAAATACTGCAAGATTGCAACATCAGCAGTGAATATTCTATATTTGCTTAAGCACTTTTGATTGTCTGGTCATTTACTTACAGTATGTCTACTTATGACTTACTGCTTATGATGTGTTAGACTGAACACAACATACATATGCACGTCACTTTTCACAAATCTGCATAAATGAATGAGTGAACGAATGAATGAACGAACAGATAAATTAATTAATGAATGAACAGAGGAATGAATGAATGAATGAATGAATGAATGAATGAATGAATGAATGAATGAATGAACGAAGGATTAAACAGAAGAACAAATGAATAAACAAATGAACGAACGAATGAACGAATGAAAGAATGAATGGAGAACTGGATGAATAAACAGTGGAATGAATGAAAAGAAAACAATGAATAATCAGAGGCATGAATGAATGAATGAACAGATGAATGAATGAATGAACAGAGGACTGGATGAATAAACAGTTGAATGAATAAACGAATGAACAGAGGAATGAGTGAATGAATCAATGAGTGAACAAAGAGAAGAATGAATAACTAGAAGAATGAATGAATGAATGAATGAATGAACAGCAATCGATGAATGAATGAATGAATGAATGAATGAATGAACAAATAAACAGAGGAATGAATGAATGAACAAAACAGAAGAATGAACAAATGAACAGAGGAATGAATAAATGAATGAACAGAGGAATGATTGAATGAACCAACAGAAGAATCAATTAATAAACAGAGGAATTAATGAATAAATGAACAGAGGAATGAATGAATGAATGAATGAATGAATGAATGAATGAATGAATGAATGAATGAATGAATGAATGAATGAATGAATGAACAGGAACTAATGAATGAACAGAAGAATGACTGAATAAACAGAGGCATGAATGAATAAACAAATGAACAGAGGAATGAATGAATGATGAACAGAAGAATCAACGAATTAACAGAGGAATGAATGAATAAATAAACAATGAATTAATGAATAAACAGAGACATAAATGAATGAATGAACGAATGAATGAACAGAGAAATAAATAAATGAATAAACAGAGGAATGAATGAATTAATGAATGAATGAACAGAGTTATTTAAATTAATAAATAAATTAAAAGGGGAAGGAATAGATGAATGAATAAACAGAAAAATTGATGAATGAATAAACAGAGGAATGACTGAATGAATTATTAAGTTAATATATAAACAGGAATAATTTAATGAATAAACAGAGGAATAAATGAATGAGTGAATGATTGAATGAGCAGAGAAATAAATACATGAATAAACAGAGGAATGAATGAATGAATGAATGAATGAATGAATGAATGAATGAACAGAAAAATGAATGAATGAATGAATGAATGAATGACTAGTGGAATGAATGAATGAATGAATGAATGAATGAATGAATGAATGAATGAATGAACATAGGAATGAATTAATGAGGAACAGAAGAATAAATAAATGAGTGAATAAATGAATGAACAGAGAAATGAATGAATGAATAAACAGATAAATGAATGAATAAATAAACAGAAATGAATGAATGAATGAATAAACCGATAAATGAATGAATAAATAAACAGAGGAATGAATGAATAAACAGATAAATGCATGAATGAACAGGGATGAATGAATTAATGAATAAATAAATAGTGGAATGAATGAATGAATGAATGAATGAATGAATGAATGAATGAATTAATGAATTAATGAATGAATGAACAGAGAAATTAATGAATGAATAAACAGAAATGAATAACTGAACAAAACTGAGGAATGAATGAATGAACAGAAACTAATGAATGAATAATTGAATGAATAAACAGAGGAATGAATGAATGAATGAATGAATGAATGAATGAATGAATGAATGAATGAATGAATGAATGAATGAATGAGCCATTATGTGGTTGGACCTTACCTATTAAAAACAATCTTCAAAAAGCAAAATGTACTCCTGCAGTATGTAAATATGTGATTTATTCAAAATGCAAACAAAATATCAATGCTTTTTACATTCTTTTATATCTTAAGCATCCTTTTGACATTAAACTAGTTGTATTCATCTGTCTTATCGAGCTGCAGAACTTTAGAATGAGACTTTTCTGCAGCTGTCTTTCAACAAACGCTGAATTAGAGAGAACATAGTAACCTCGGCACTCAATGCAAATCATTATAAATACAGTATATTACACTTATGAGGAAAGATTTCAATAAAAAGTGTGTGTCTTTCACATCTATTGAGAGACAATCCTAAGAGTTTTACATTTCCTCTTGTTAGTAAGTGACAAGCCTGAGAGAAATATATACAGCCAAATAAAGGCAAAGTGCTGAGGGGTTAACCAACAAAAATATCAGTGCAAAGCGCACAATAAAAGAGTACAATAAAATGGGAAAGCACTGTGCATGTAAAGCCTCATAAGATTTATAGCTTAGGTGCTACATAAAGTGAAATAGTTTATCTCAGAACTAACACCATGAAACATGCGAATGTGACTGCCATTTTTCTTGCCTGATGTCCCTCTGCATTCTCATTTTGCATTCAATCGGCATACACATTACAGATTCGGAACTAGAATTCAGATGAAACCTCATCCACTATCATAGGCAATTGTTCTTACTACAGGTAAGGTTGGTGCACCTTGTCTTTTTTGGGGTTTCAGTTGTTTGTGCCGTGTAAAAACAATCCAGAAATGTAACTGTAATTTTTCACAGTAAATTACATTAGTATCATTTCCCAGTAGTTTTATGCAAAAATTACATCATCGCAATTTACTGTAAATATACAACTAAAATCAAAATTATTAGCCCCCTGTATATTTTTACCCCAATTTCGGTTTAATGGAAATAAGATTTTTTAGGAAAAAATATTATAGGAAATACTTGAAATTGTCCTTGTCTGTTAAAAAAACACTGTACATATGGTACCTTACTGTGAAAGTAATGGATTAGTAGCCAGTAATTTACTGTGATTTAAGTTTAAATAATTTAGTGTATGGCTACTGTATATAAGAGAAAAGCCCAAGCCAGATGATTCAGAACTTTCTGAAAATGGGCAGAGTTGCCAAAATCAGTTTTACTTCAATCATCCAATCAGTAGAGAAATCAAGCACTCTGCTGTGGACTGACTTTAGTGCCGTTTTTATAGCAGGCTATATCTTTTATGTTTTGTTGTGGTTTATGTTGTTTACAGTGGGTTTTCTTTTGCTTATTACAAGTGTTTTGCTGACAGGGAAACATGCAAAGCTAAAACAAAAAAGGAATAAATAAATAAATGAATAAATTATTGAATGAACTGAAGAATGAATGAATGAATAAACAGATGAATGAATGAATGAATGAATGAATGAATGAATGAATGAATGAATGAATGAATGAATGAACGAACGAACCAATGAATTAACAGAGAAATAAACAACTGAGTGAAACAATGAATGAATGAATGAATGAATGAATGAATGAATGAACAGAGGAATAAACAACTGAGTGAAACAATGAATGAATGAATGAATGAATGATTGAATGAACGAACAGGGGGATAAATTAATCAATAAAGAGTAATGAATGAATTCATCAATAAACGGATTAATGAATGAATGAATGAATAAACAGAGAAATTAATTATTGAATAAACAAACAGAGGAATGAATAAATGAATAAACAACTGAGTGAGTGGGTAAGTGAATGAATGAATGAATGAATGAATGAATGAATGAATGAATGAATGAATGAATGAATGAATGAATGAACGAACGAACGGGAATAAATGAATCAATAAAGAGTAATGAATGAATTAATGAATAAACAAATGAATGAAAAAAGTAAGAAAGAATGAATTAATGAATAAACAGAGGTATGAATGAATGAATAAACAGAGGAATAAACGTATGAGTGAATGAATGAATGAATGAACAAATGAACAAGGGAATAAATAAATCAATTAGGAGTAACGAATGAATTAATGAATAAACAGATGAAAGAAAGAAAGAATAAACAGAGGAATGAATTAATGAATAAACAGAAGAATGAATTAATGAATAAACAGAGAAATGAATGAATGAATGAATGAATGAATGAACGAACGAACAGGGGAAATAAACGAATCAATTAAGAGTAATGAATTAATTAATGAATAAACAGATATGTATGTCTTTAAAAACTGAAAGAGCACTGCTGACCATACGAACTAACTTTGCCATCTGGGTTAAACAAAGGGCACTGCTCTCACACACACTTACCAAATCTGTAGAGACAGGACAATCAAACTGGAACTTTTTTAAAAGGAGACGAGCGGCAAATCCGGATTGCATCATTTCTAGATGCGAACAGCTCTTGGGTAAAAAATGTTCCTTACAAAGGCATTTCTGTCGCGTGTCACGTGCACTGTAATCCACACGTCCAGCAGCGCTCTCATAGCGGGTAAATGAAAACAAAACCTTCGTTGCAGCACATTAATAAACACAGCACACTAATAAATGCAGCACTGACGACTCGTGTCTCCAAATTCTCGTTCTTTCACTTGTTTTAGCAACACAACATGGTGTCTCTCTGTCATCTGAACACTGTAACAGGTAAACAGTCTTCAAAGCTGTCATGCATATTAATGAAGTTGCACCGGATACACAACAGAGCGAGCTGATTTGTTTGAACAAAGTCTTTCTCATGAATTAATGCCACACACTCAGAGACGTCACGATGCACTCGCAGGTACAGACAGCCACTCTCCATACTGGATTTACATGCAAGTATCTCATGGCCGTGACGTAGCTTCAAAAATTTGTTTTAAGCTGGAAGAACGAATTTGCTCAAAATAACACAAAAACAACCAATTTTCACTTTTTTGTGAAATATATGTGTCCTAATAGTGTTTATAGCAGCGTGGGACACATATATGACTGTCAACAGCTTTAAAAAATGTGTTTTGGTGTTTTGTGACCCTTTAAGTTACATTGCATCTACATGCCAACTAACTCTCAATAGATTATAAGTAGACTGTTAGGTTGGGGTTAGGGTAAGTGTAAGTTGACATGTACTTGCAAAGTTTCTTATAGTCAGTTAAATGTCTGTTGAAGGAGCAGTATCAACAGATATTAAGCAGACAGTCTACTAATACTCAAATGGACCATCAAAATAAAGTGTTACCATAATACACAGTACAGTAGTTTTCAAGAAATTAATATTTTACTCAACATACATACATACACACATACATACAGTACAGTACAGTACATAAACACATGTGAACAAATAAAAACATTTACCAAATATGTATAGTAAATATTTTTTCATGTATTAAAATATCCTGAAACAAGCATATCACAAGTTTGACAACAATATTAAAGAGTACAACTGTATCTTTGCTTGTAGTTGAAGTCAGAATTGTTAGCCCCCCTGAATTATTAGCCCCGTTCATATTTTTCCCCAATTTCTGTTTAATGGAGAGAAGATTTGTACAACACATTTCTAAACATAATAGTTTTAATAACTAATTTCTAATAACTGATTTATTTTATCTTTGCCATGATGACAGTAAATAATATTTGACTAGATATTTTTCAAGACACTTCTATACAGCTTAAAGTGACATTTAAAGGCTTAACTAGGTTAATTAGGTTAATTAGGCAGGTTAGGGTAATTAGGCAAGTTATTGTATAATGATGGTTTGTTCTGTAGACTATCGAAAAATATATAGTTTAAAGGGGCTAATAGTTTTGACCTTAAAATAGGTTTTAAAAATTTTAAAACTTTTATTCTAGCCGAAATAAAACAAATAAGACTTTCTCCGGAAGAAAAAATATTATCAGACATGCTGTGAAAATTTCCTTGCTCTGTTAAACATAATTTGGAAAATATTTTAAAAAAAGAAAAAATGCTGTCCCAGGAGAGAGCCCTGAGCTCATAAGATCCTCGAGCCTGGTGCTCCCTCCTGTTTGCAGGGCAAGAGGGGTGTTTGAGCTCAAGTATGTCTCGAGAACCCCCCCCTTATTTAGAGCTGATGACAGATTATAAATTGCTATATACAGTAGAGATATACTGCTGGTTAAGAGCTCGACTATAGTGCTAATTTAGATTGATCAATTTACTTATGACGCATGTTTTTGGACTGTGGGAGCAAACCGAAGAACCTGGGGAAACCTATGCGAGCACAGGGAGAACATGTAAACTCTGCACAGAAACTACAACTGGCCTGTTTAGGATTTGAACCAGTGACGTTCTTGCTGTGAGGCAACTATGCTAATCACTGAGCCACCGTGCCACCCTATAAAGGGAAAGGTGGAGAAGTAGGGGTGGAAGAAGGGATTCTTCAAGGCGAAGATAACTGAAGTAAGAAACACTGATAATTTATAGTGAGTTAGGAATCGTCAGATTGGTGAATCATGCGTTAGTTAATGCAGGACCAGCTGTGATCAATCATAACTACGTGATAACATGTAATTTAAAAGAATAAATAAATTCATAAAAGTCCAATGACATCTGTATGGTCAAGTGGACCAACAGGAAATACTTTACTCCATCCTCTACCTTAATATTCTGTTCACTATTTGCAATCTAAGCATTATTGATTAAGTGCAGTATGATGCAGAAGGTTAATGCTTCCTAAATTGAAAAAGGAAAACAATCACTAGTAAAAAAGCAATCACTAGTTTACAAAAAAAGGGGTGGGGGGGGGGGGTACATCCAGATTTTTCTAGCTAGGCTGGGAGTTTTCCTGTGAGTGATGAAGTGTTCAAGACGAGGCAGGAACACAAGTGTGAATTAGTACGAGCTGGCCAGAGAGAAATGGTGGAGAATAGAGTTTCTTTGATGGGATAGAGGGCAGAGAACGAGAGCAAGGGCAGTGGCCATCACTTCTACCCTTTTAATCAGTCCCATTGTGTCAACGAAAGAAATGAGCAGAGTGTCCAAAGTGGGTGCAGATCAGAGTCGCAGAGACTGTGGGCTCTTCAAAAGTAAAAAATACACACAGACTGAAAAGAGACAACAAAGAGTCTATAAAGTACTGCACAAAATCACTGCACTCTATATATAGCTGCTCATTCTTAGTTGCATACAAAACTCAAAACAACTGCTTACACTTAAAATATGCTGTATGACACACTGAAAAATAGGATTTCTGCAAAACTGTTGCAGGGCGGCACAGTGGCTCAGTGGTTAGCACTGTGACCTCACAGCAAAAAGGTCGCTGGTTCAAGTCCTGGCTGGGAACAGTTGGCATTTCTGTGTGGAATTTGCATGTTCTCTCTGTGTTGGCATGGGTTTCCTCTGGGTGCTCCAGTTTCCCGCCACAGTCCGAAGACATGCAGTATAGGTGAATTGGGTAAACAAAATTGGCCGTAGTGTAGGAGTGCAAGAATGCAGGAGTGTATCAATGTTTCCCAGTACTGGGGTATTGCTGGAAGGGCATCTGCTGCTTAAAACATATGCCGGGATAGTTAGCGGTTCATTCCGCTGTGGCCACCCCTGATAAATAAGGGACTAAGCTGAAAGAAAATTAATGAATGAATAAAAACTGTTGCAAAAAAATTAATATGGTCTGAATATACACAAACAAATTCAATTCAGTAAGGTTCAACCCCATTTGTTTGTTTAAATTCAGCCCAAATAAATTGTTTGCAAACACTTACCTTAAAAAATTTAGTAAATTAACCATCTTTAAATCCTTTTTTCAGTGTGGAGATGACAGAAAACCTTTTGGGTTGGTAGATTTTTAGTGGGTATAAGTAGCTTCCCCAATAGTGATGTATCTTAGCTCCTAAAAGGAAACAGTAGTTCACACAAAAATAAAAATTGTCACCATTTACTCATGCTTCACTTGTTGCTGGTGGCACTATTGACTTCCATTGTAGATTTTTTATGAAAGTCAGTTTGTTCCAGCAACCAGCATTCTTCAAAATATCTTCTTTTGTGTTAGGCTAGGCTAACTTTATGAGAGAAACTCATAAAGGTTTAAAAAGTCATAAAAGAAAGTAAATGATTGGGTCATTTTAATTTTTGGGTGAACTATCACTTTAAGACCGCTCTTCATGTGCAGGACTATGAAGGCTTTCCTTAAATTGCAAGTAGCATGAATGACCGAGAAACCATTCTATGCACTACCAAAGTCCCTTTAAGGCAAGTCATTTCAATCTTTAAAATGCCTCTCGGGCAGTATGCTCGGGCATTCTGTCTGAATGGGGAAACATCAAATTCTCCAAAACTATTTGCCAAGCTCATGATTACATTACATATTTGAAATCACCAATAAAATTAAACAACAACTGTCTGGATAGGTTTTATTTCTAAACGTTCAAATCAAACAAAATCAGCATTTTTTCAGGATGCCCAAGCTAATGCACATGTGCACTCGAAAAAAAAGAGATCACAACACCAACCTAATTTATGGCAGTGTTACACATTATCATCCTCTGGATAAGGATCGTCTGATTGTGCTGGTCTTCTAAACTGATCCACAACTTGGTCTTGATGGTCAATATCCTCCAGAAGTGACAGCAACTCTTTGTTTACTAATTTGTGAGTGTTTGAGTAGAGTTGCTTTCATGTGATGTGCATTTGACAGGACGGATTGTCCCTCGCCTTTGTTTCATACAGATTAGAAAACCAAAAAGCTTTTGTTTTCAAGAGCACTTGATTCCTTTAAAAGTACAGATTTCAAGCTTTATGTGGATATATTCTTACGTCTGTGAAGCAAGCATTCGCTGGGATTCCAGTGTGTTTGTTGATCACATAAACTGTCATAAAAGCACACGTCTGGTCTGAGCTTCTCCCCCAGAGAATCGTCAGTCTATAGTGATCAATGATTGGCTCTTGTACTAGTAGGCGGGGCTAAATTCGCCATATTGACCATCACACTTTTTCCCATTCAAAACTACACGAGTGACATGTCTTGTGTATTCTATAGTCTTTGGCACTACTTAAAGAGATAGTTCACCCAAAAATAAAATTCTGCCACCATTTAATCATACTAATTTATTCATACTTGTTTCATTTTTTTTTTTTTTGTTTCTTTTTCTGAACTACCCCTTTAAGAGTTGCTCTCCATATGCAGAGTGCTAAAATTTAGGCTTATATGGAGTCATATTAGCCCAGCTTAAATAACCATTTGTGTGTTAGTGTGGGTATTAAGAATATTTCAATGTTAGAAACTTTTTTGTTTATGAAGAGATGTTTATGATTGTTTATTAAGAGAAAACTGGACTGACAAGAGTTTCAATTTATTAGATCTTCTATGTTAAGCTGCTTTGACACAATCTACATTATAAAAAGCGCTATAGAAATGAAGATGAATTGAAAAAGATGTTAAAGTATGCCAGTAAATATGTTACTTAAAAATAAATTGCAAGTGTGCAATTTCTGTTATGCAAATCCAGCAGGACAGTTAAACAAAATCCTATAGATAGAACATATAGACAGCTGCAAAATAGTACTAGAGGTCTAAGAGTCAACCAGTTACTCCCTCCACTTCACAAACAGCTATTTTTTTTTATCCTAGCTTTTAATAGCAAGACATCTGGCAAATTATGGCAGTTTGTTCCCTGTAGTGAGATTAGCTATTCTCAGCACCATGAGATAAAGAAGCAAAATGCATTAGTATACATAGGTTATTCGCTAATAAAGCTGAGCCTTGGAGTCGAATGCGGGGCAGCAGCTTCACAGCTTAAAAAACCGAAATAAATTGGTAAACATCCAAAGATCACTGCTCTTATGAAGCCAGAACACCTACGAATGCACAAACCACCGGATATGAGGTTTGATTAGTACTATATTAGTGATTCGTTGGTTATAATCACAGATGACATTAACATACCAGGTTTTACACTGCCATGCTTTTATCTGTCGCATCTCTCTTTCGCAGCGTTTAATTTCAACTCAGCCCGTTTCACCTGCACAACAAACAAATCTTACGATGGAACAAGCTGTTCCTCTCCCAATCAAGTTTAAAGGCACATTACCTTCAAACTGACATGGGGAGGAACATCTGCTTCAGAAGTCTTCAGAGGAGCTGAAGAACGAGAGCAGACTCCTGAATAACACATCCATGTGGCCCAAATGACACATCATGCAAATCCAAATAGATGCCTACGACTTTATTGGAAAAGAAATAAAGCATTATGTTCCACACTTGGAGGTTACTTGTTTGAAAACACCACATGGCACCATATGCCTGTCTGTTAGAGCCAAAGATCTATTTATGAAAAGCAAGAATAGAGATACAAACGTGTCTGTTTTGTTTTATTAAAGAGAATCAACTTTTACTTCAAGTGTATTATAGAAATGTGCCATTTGAAAGCAGAGTTTGTTTCTGTTCTAATCAAATATTTAAGAAAAGACTTTCTGGACTTTCTACTTTTAATATTAGGACTTTTGAAAGGAGGGGCGGGTGAGAGTAATATCTACAGGGCTTGTGCATTAGAGCAGCTGCCACAGATGAGAAGTCCCTTGGACCAAATTTTGTCACTTCAAATACCAAAGGTCCGGACACTAGACTTTATTTCTTATTGCAATAAGTTCTCTCTAAGCTCTGTAAATTTCACTGCAATACACGACTTCTATGACTTCATGAAATAATATCAGAAAGCAGACAAGGTCTCGTGGGAGTTACAAAAAAGATCCCATCAAACTGGAGAAAGTGTTTCCTTGTGAAAATTGTAACTGCAATATTCAGAAGAACCCAGGGAACAATGATTGTTTTCATGAGGAAAATGTAATTGTTTCCTTCAGAAGAACCAGTGATGTTTATAAAATTTGTAATTTAATAACCCAGATTACGAAAGTACTATAACCAACATAGGCTCATTCTGAAAACGTAGCCCTATATACGTTTCTGGAGATTGTGCATTATGTAGCCAGAAGTACGTATGGCTGAATTTCGTCTTTAAAATGAATGCTATACAGGGCGATATGATGCTTCTTCTTTCTGCGATTCAACTGACCGCTTACCTCCACATGGACGGCTTTCCCACTGTTGCCAGTTTGTCCAGTAGCTCGCCATGCACGTCGGTGGACTTGAGACACAAAGAGGAGTTGATGCGGTTTGAGTCCGATGAAGAACAGTTCTAGAAAGCAGGTAAGACAAAAACAAAAGCCAAATTATTAAATAAACAAGTGAATAACAGTATGGGAATGTGGTAAAAATCTGAAAGCGTGGTAAAAATCAGGCAAGGGCTTTTCTTTTTCTGTATTGCTTTTTAAAATTGTCGGTTAGGTTTAGGAAAGTGGGTGGATGGGTGAATGGTGCTTTTGAAAACACTACATTGGTTGGGTTTGGGGAAGGAGGAGGGTGGCTCTGTTGATCGGTCAGTCAGTCGGTCATTCAGTTAGTCGACAGCGGCCTCTGGTGGATTTACGTGAGAACAGCAGGTGCAAATGGCACTGGCGAGAAAAAATTTGAGATCCCAAAAAGTGTACACAGCGGCCCCCTGATGGATTTACACGAGAACAGCAGGCGCAAATGGCACTCAGGAGAGAAATTTGAGATCTCAAAAAGTGTACACAGCGGTCTCTAGAGGATTTGTGAAAACAAAAACTGCAAAAAAGTACCTCCTGGGATGTATTTGGCGCTCTCCAGAATATATAGCGGTACGTTTTCAGAAAGCTTGGGTTGTAACAACTTATTGTGTGTTTATTTTTCATTCTAGCATTGTTATTTTATTGAAATAGCAAAACACTAACGCTCTGAGTATTTCTTGAATGACCATAATGGTCAAATTGATAGCATGCATTTCAACGTTAGCTACTTTTTCGAAAAATTTGTGAATTTCTGCTAACAAAAATGTATTCAACTAAAATGTAAATTTCTGAAAGCAGAAATATAATTTTATTTCAGACATGTCTTTCAAACTTTCAGTAATACAAATTTTCACTGTGGTGGGAAAAACTCTGCTCTCCTGATTGCAGGACAAAGTAAGGAAACGGACCTTTATGACCTGTTTAGTAACTCGTACACAATCTTAGGCTACGTTATAAGAAATATAGTATTTTTAGGGTAAATTTAATGACAGATATTAAAATCTTAACACTACGGTGATAGAAGCTTCAAATGTTGATATGAACATAGAATTCTGGTAGTTCAAGTGTAAAGCCAAAAATCACCCAAAAATAAAAATTGTCATTATTTGCTCACTCTTCACTTGTTTTAATATATTTTGAAGAAAGCTGGAAAACTGTAGGCATTGACTTCAATATTTGGAAAAAAAAAAAAAAAATGGACGTCAACGTTACAGGTTTTTCAGCTGACTTCAAAATATAATCTTTATGAGTTCAACAAAATAAAGAAAGCAGTTAAGCCTTGAGGCTGAGTAAATATTGAGCATTATTTCCTTTTAATATCAAATAATACTGCTGTACTTTGCCATTGCTTAAACAGATGATTTGCACAGAAATTGCAAGAAAAACATTCTTGATATAAAAATGTATTATTTGCATGAACTAAAATCACAATTAGCACACCCCAATAAAAAATTACTCACTTTCATGTCATTCAAAGCCCATTAAATGTACTTGTTTTTGGAAAACTAACACACATAATTTAAACCAAAACAAATCAACAAAAGTATGTTTATGCAAATGCCTCAGAAAATAATTGTAGCGATTTCAGAAGAAATTCACACACTTTATACGATGAACATATTTAATTAAGCTCTTATTCACATACACTGATCAATGAACAATGATTACAGGATTCAAATTTGGTCACTTAAGGTCACTTAATATTTGCTGCAGGTGAACCAATAAGGTGTATTTTTATGAGCTCTGCAAGAACCAGTGAGATTTGCTCTTGTGCTTCAATTGGGTAAAGTTGAGATTTATGTATTATTTGTGAATAAATGCCAAAATTACATCCATTCATCATAAAAAGTGATCATTCTCATCAGAAAGATTTAATCAAACCATTCAATTCAAATGGATTTATTCTTTGATTGCTTGATGAATGATTTAAAGTGTCAGATTTTTGGATGAATAGACAGATGAGAGATAGAAATCTTTTATATTTAATTAAAGATATCTTCATTTGTGGTCTGTAGATTGAAAAAAAAATATGTGAACAAATGATGAAAAAACCTACTCATTTGTAAGACATGTCTCCAAATTGCAGATAATCTGCCTCTTGCAGGTCTATTCTAATATACTTCCATATAAATAGTCTCTGCTTGTTGCAATCAATTTCCTTTATATGAAAAATAACTTCAGCTGCCATATTTAATCAAGAATACGCTTAAATGGTTGAGGCAACTAGAATGACTGAATGAGTGTAGAAACACTTTCAAGAACAACACTCAACGATAAACAGTACTGTCTATTAATCCATGGAAATGTAATGTTGCTATTATAAGCTATTTAGTGGCTACCAGTGTTGGGAAAGTTACTTTGAAAAAGTAAAAGATTACAAACTGACTACTATTGGAAAATTGTAATTTGATTTCATTACTAATTACCTAATGTTAAAAAGATTACTGATTACTTTACTTTGATGTTATTTTTAAAACATATAAAACCTATAAAAATACAAAATAAACTGCAGCTTTTTCAGTAATTTAATATTGACATCCATTATATGAAAAAGCAACTGGGCGTTTGGGTGAAATTTGTCTAAAGTAATTAGTTTACTGAAATGTGTATATTCTATACAAAGTATGAAGCTGATCGGTCAGTTCTTGTCACGTGACCCACAGTTTTTAATTAGGTGCACCTGGAAAATGGGAAAAACGCGTAATATACACTCCCAATATGCACGCACAAGCCGCACGCCTCCATTGGAAATAACAATCTTGCACATGCAAAAAAAACCAATATATGAACGGCCCCATAATCAGCTATGCTTCTCTTCACATTCAGAAAATACATTCACTCCTGATCCTTCACAATAATCCATATAGCCTGTTTAGGATAAGTTGGTCCGCTGTGTTTTAGGGTGCCGGTGTCCTCCTTGGTGACGAGTATTGTCGTAGAATGCTTTTGTTCAGCGATTTAAAAACATATACTTATAAACTGACGTTGCAGCAGAAAACATGATTTAAAAGAAGCTTTTTTTTCTTCTAAAAATTATATTTGTTATGCAAGTAATGGGCAACCCAGTGGCGCAGTAGGTAGTGCTGTTGCCTCACAGCAAGAACGTCGCTGGGTCGCAGGTTCGAACCTCGGCTGGGCTGGGTCAGTTGGCGTTTCTGTGTGGAGTTTGCATGTTCTCCCTGGGTTCGCGTGGGTTTCCTCCGGGTGCTCTGGTTTCCCCCACAGTCCAAAGACATGCAGTACAGGTGAATTGGGTAAGCTAAATTGTCCATAGTGTATGAGTGTGAATGTGTGTGTGGAAGTTCCCAGAGATGGGTTGCGGCTGGAAGGGCATCCGCTGCGTAAAATCGTGCTGGATAAGTTGGCGGTTCATTCCGCTGTGGCGACCCCGCAAGGGACAAAGCCGACAAGAAGAGAAATGAATGCAAGTAATGCAATTACATTGACTTTAGTAAATTTAAAATGTAATTCGTTACATTACTGCGTTCAACAAAAATGTCATTTTAATACAGTAACGCATTATACCCAACTCTGGTGGCTACAATATAATATTTGTGTTTTAAAAGTTGGGATTTCATAGACCTGGTGTACCAAAACCTTGGTATGATCTGAAGTTTATATGAAAAAAGAGAAAGTTACAAGATGAAATAGGAATTGAGTTGTTGTGGGTCAGAACAGAATTAATAGGATTTATCTTTGTGATGATAAAATCAATGCAGAATGAATTACCTGTTGAATTATACTGGGCCTTAATGTCTTTTTCACCATAGCTTGAGAGGAAAAACAATCTTAGAGCTGATATATTATTGTCCAAGAATATTGACTCTGCGCTATTACTCATGCTGGAATTATGCAACATTTGACCTTTGATATGAAACAATGAGTTTATGTAAGTCGGAATATTAAAGTGTTGAGAAAAATATACCATAAGCTCAAGCATTGATGCACAGAAAAACCTGGATAGAGGTTTACAATACAATTGTTTTCATATTTCGAGTTCTCAATGCATTTCTTTAAATGTCCATACATTGAGCACGCATATATATCAGAAAAAAAGTTATTTCTATAGTCACACATTTTGATTAATAACATTTCCGTTAACTTTTTTTTCTTCATTTCATTGCTTTCTGTTCTTTCCTTACATCTTATTTATTGTCTCACAGCTCCCTGAATCTCCTCACTGTGACTTTGTTTACTTATATACATATTTTTGCACAGCAAACTGTCTCTGTCGCTTCGTTTCACAGGAGAAAAAACACCACTCAATTCGCTGCCCACACATTGTGACCTGCTTTACAAGATTTAAAAAAAACAGAGGCAGACAATGTCCAATGACACAATAAACACATTATGGATTTGTCTGGTTGGGATTGAATAATCACACAATTTCACAAGGACCTATAGAAATACACACAAAGACCAGGATCCTGCTGAGGGACATGCTAAGATTCCATCCTGTTTTTCTGTACATGAACCAAACCATGAAAAGTCAGTCCTGGATCTTCTTTTCAGATAATAACAGGGTTGGATGGGGATCAGTGCGTCTCAGAACAGAACTTCAAAGTCAAAGCATAGAGTGTTGTAATCACTTTTCTTACATGTATGTTGTATAACAGTGTCTTACTCTTGTCTTACTCGATGTCTGACATGATGAAGACAGGTGCAGCAAAACACTGAATTTTACTACTAACTCTCCTGGTATACTTGACTTCAAACAACTAAAAAGTGCTGCTGCAGGGCAAACACACACAAGAATATAAGTACTTGTGCAAGTGCTTGTTCACAGCAAAATTCTGAACATATTCCTCTTGACAAATCTAATTTCTTAGAGATCAGAGATCTACACTGCCAGATGAAAAGCACCCTATTAAGAACACATTTTAAATTAAGTAATTTTTATTTTGATAATGCTTTAGACTGTGTCAAAAATGAATATAGGGGGGGAAAAGGCATAAGAATGGTTCACTTTGTGGTACATATTCAGCATGTCAGACATGTAGAGGGCCAGTGTAGTTCTAGTTAGATTTTATAAAGTTCAATTTAGTTCAGTTTATGACCCCAACCAAACAAACCAAAGGTGGTACAGTGGCAAGAAACCAAAAGTCCACCAAATGACGAAAGTGGAGAACAAAGAAACCAGTGTGACGATCCATTCTTTGATGACTCAATAAAGAAACACTTAATAAGTGAAGAAATACTGTAAATATAATGTTGAATGCAAAACAGAATCAATACAAGAGCCAAATAAAATAAACGTTGCAACAGATATCAAATTAAGGCAAGAAATTTTATGTCAAATTCTAACCCTGTCATCCACAACAGAAATGAAGCCTCATCAGGCCAGACAACATGTTTACAGTCTTCTATTGCTCAGATTTGTTGTGAATTGTCTTAGTTTGCCCTTCTTATTTGTCAGAAGTTATGCTGCTGTAGCTCATCTGCTTCAAGTTTTAAGATCTGGTGTGTTCAGTGATGATCCTCCGCAGACCTCAAGTAAACAAGTGGTTACTTCAGTTACTGTTGAATATCTTCCAGTCTGGTCATTTTCATCTGACCTCTGCATCAACAAGGCATTTTTGCCCACAGATCTGCCATTGAATAGTTTCACTTTTTTGGATAATGATCCAAAAACATGAGTAACTGGCTGTGCAAGAAAATCTTTGCGTATCAGCACTTTCTGATACAATCAGACAAGCCAAGTTCATTTAAATCACCTTACATCTCCATTCAAATGCTCTAAAGAGGGCAGGAAGGGAACACATACACACACACATAAAGCATATTTTAAAAATGTAATAAAATGTGTGTTTATTTGAAACATTTTAACAGCAATAACAGGATTGCCTTGTTGTCATGGTAACATTCCAAACAACTACAATTAAATTTGCCTTTAAGCACTCCCTTCACCAAGTCCATTCTAAAAGGCTTCAATGTGACACACAAGTGCCCTGCTCTCTCTAAATCCTCACTTCAAAGGCTCTGCTCTTTGGTTTAATGCATAGAAATGCTCATGTTTGATTGAAATTTGCCCTATTTATACAGAAAATGTAAAAGAGCAGATTTATTTCTGTGAGGATTATGTTTAATAAGGTCAGGGTTTGGATACGGAGTCTACAGTTTGTAAAGGGCTAAAAATCATTATGTCTATGCAAAGTCTCAATATAAATAAATGAAAACCCAAAATGTGTGCATGTACTGATGTTTCCAACAAAACGGGGAAACGGGGACCAAATGCCAAACTGCTTAAACAGTAAATGATACAGAATGACTTATTGAATCAAACAATGCAGAACTTTTTCTGATAGCCTGGCTTCCATTACAGATTTGCACAAATCTTTTGTGTTATTTAAATGTCAAATTCAAAAAATATTGTAAATGATGCTGTTTCCATGAACAGTGGTTAAATGATGGAGCCAAATCAGTCTGAAAAATAATACATTTACAAAATTTTATTCATAAGATCCAAACGCAATTTGTAAATACACAAATCCAACTCGTAAATTCTAAACACATTTCATAAATACACAAAAACATGATTCGTAAATTCAAAACAATTCATAAATACACAAATCCAATTTGTAAATTCAAAACACAATTCATAAACCCACAAAACACGATTCGTACGCAAATCCAATTCATAAATTCAAAACACAATTCGTAAATTCAAAATACATTTCATTCATTCATTCATTCATTTTCTTTTCAGATTAGTCCTTTTATTAATCCGGGGCCGCCACAGTGGAATGAACCACCAAATTATCCAGCAAATGTTTTATGCAGTGCATGCCCTTTCAGCTGCAACCCATCACTGGGAAACTCAAAACGAATTTCGTAAATTCAAAACATTTCATAAATACGCAAATCCAATTCATAAATTTAAAACACAATCTGTCAATTTAAAACACGTTTCATGAATTAAAAACACATTTCATAAATACACAAAACACAGTTCGTAAATTCAAAACAATTCATAAATTCAATATCCAATTCGTAAATTTTAAACACAATTCATAAATACGCAATCCAATTTGTAAATTCAAAACACAATTCATAAATGTACACATTTACATTTATTTGGGGAATTATGTATGTTTTTTACTTGTAAATTCACAAATTGTGTTTTGAATTTACGAATTGGACTTGTGTATTTATGAACTGTGTTTTAAATTTACCAACTGTGCTTGAATAAATTTTATTTTTGCAAATGTATTATTTTTGAGACTCCATATTAAATTAGGTGGCCAGATTTTACAAATCATGATGACAGATGTTGGTTGGTTTATTCATTAATTCATTCATTTTCTTTTCAGCTTAGTCCCTTTATTCATCAGGGGTTGACACAGCACAATGAACCGCCAACTTATCCAGTGTATGTTTTATGCAGCGAATGCCCTTTCAGCCACAACACAGCTCTGGGAAACACCCATACACTCTTGCATTCACACACATACACTATGGCCAATTTAGTGTATTCATTTCACCTATAGCGCATGTCTTTGGACTTGTGGGGGGAAACCGGAGCACCCAGAGGAAATCCACACAGAAATGCCAACTGACCCAACTGACCCAGCCAGGGCTCGAACCAGCAGCCTTCTTGCTGTGAGGCGACAGAGCCACCGTGTCACCTTGGTTGGTTTATATTACAGCCATACACTTAATTCAAGGAGACATAGGCATATTTTCCAAGAATTTAAGACAAAAAAAATCCATTTTACGAGGGAATAGCCATATATTAGGTGATTTTGTGGGGCTTGCAACATGAAATATCATGAGCTGTGGATTCAGAATCTCATGCTGCCCAATCAAGCCAGTTACTATGAATAAATGTACATCCATATCTTTAAGGATAATGTGAAACTTATTTACACTAGGTAAGCTGTAAATGTGAAAAAAAAAAAGTTTTGTGAAATATTCCTTTTTAAAAATAATTTCTAAACAACCACCTAATGCGAACAACAAAAACAAAAACATTTTTGATACATCATTTTTGCTAAAGTGCTTCCATAAGGCATATGGAAAACAGCTTGTGAGGCTATGTTTGGTATCAGAGACAGAATGTACTGTTTGTGCAGTATTAAAAAATTGGAAACATGGAAACCAGTGCATATGCGTATGCGTTTAATCCCCATTTTAATGCAGACTTATCTTCCATTAAGCAGCAGTCTCTATTACAGACAGCAAGCCGAATCAATTTACCTGCATCATTTTTAAGAATTGCAGTACAGCGTATGAGCATGTGAACTAACATCACAGAGCAACATTCTGTAAACATACATATTCTCAACACTGTTGCTTATACTGTTATTCCTATAATTAGAGCTATGCAAGAAAGCTACACAACCAACATAAAGTGTTCTTACAAGTGAAAACTTATTTCACAGAGGCTTTACAACCAATAAAACACCCGATGCACCTTAAGCCCTGCGAGGAGGGAATATATCGAGAGCCTGAGAAATATTGCCATTGGAACTTTCAAAACAAAATGCATGGAGAAATTAAACTCTCTGTCTGTATGTCATATTAAATCTTTGCACCACTGAAATAATGGTCAGATAAGCATTGCTGTCGGTGTTACAAAGTGCCTAAAGCACATCTATTCAGGGCCGTAAGCTTGCAGAGGACTGAGCAATAATACACACTTTTTGTTCCAATTTCCTCTGCCTGCAAAGGGAATACAAAATGTCAAACGGTATTCCTTTCAAGCAGCTAAATAATTACAGCAGTGGAGGACACAGCAGGGGCAGAGGCCTTCAAAAGCACCATACAAGCATCACCTTCTACTGTCATATGGAAAATGAGTATCGACTCTGCCACAATGGCTGTCTTTTATCGTGTTCACCTGCCAAATGCTTTTTGAAAACATAATAATTGGATTTGGAAAGTGTAATTAATATGGTCTAACATAAAATGCTTTACTCAGAAACACAAACAGCAACACAAAGACTTCAACTTACAAACTGACTTAAAGGGATAGTTCACACAAAGATTTGAATCTGCCGTTTATTCACTTAACCGTAGACCATCCAAGATAGAGGTGACTTTTTCTTCATTGAAACATAAAAGAAAAATGTTAGTGTAGTCCTTGGTTATTCATAAACGCAAACATTGGTATGTTGACATTCAAAATAACATAAGTAAAACTACACAGTAAAAAATGATGGGTTCCACATAATTCCTTCGTGTTGCCCCAACACAAATCGATTAAGTTAACTTATTCATTTTTACAAAGTGGATTGAACAAACCAATTAAGTTGTCCCTAAAAAAAACCTTAGGAATCGTGTTGTTTCAGCTCATTTTAAAGCTTGAACAAACAGCAAATGTCATTTTTTGAGTGTACGTTAACCCAGCAGGCACAGGATGTCAACATAACGCCAGATTGACGTTGTACCCCAATTTCATGGGACGCTGCATTTTGTTTGGGAATGAAAATCGGGTTGACGTCAGAACCCAACGTCGGACAGAATTAGCATTTTAGTTACTTTCCAACACAACCTAAAAACAACAAAATATCAACGTCTAATGATGTTACAGCTTGACGCTGCGTGGACGTTACAAATACGACGTCTATGAGACATTGGCTCGATGTTGAATTTTGGTCACTTTCCAACACAACCTAAAAACAACCAAATATCAACATCATTTCACATTGTTATTGGACGTCACATTAACATTGTCCTTAGACGCTGACAACCTAAATCTAACCAAATATTGATGTCTTATGACATTGTGTGTCTGCTGGGAATAAACATTGATGGATGAATGGATGTGAAGCGATTGGTCTATGTAAGAAAATGAACATTATTTATAAAATTATTTTTAATTATACACAGCCTCGGTTAGACTAAAAGTTTGCTTTTTGAGGTCTCAATGTATGGTGAGGACCGGACTTAATTTTCACAGGTATTAATTTAGATTTGCCTACAGTATGTATGTTTTTTGAGGTAGCCATTGACTTTACTACAGTACATGAATTACCAAGGACCCCAATTTTAGCCGAAACTCTTCAATATTCTCCTGATGACAAAAGTCACAATATCTAGATTACCTGAGGGTGAGTAAAAATAGCTGACTTCAATATTTGGGTGAACTATAACTTTAAAGACACGGATGAACTACTATATACACTGTAAAATGAATTCTGCAAAAAGCCTGATAATAAACATTGATTGATTGACAGATGGTGTTCAGTGATTGATTAAATTGAAAAAAAATAAAATAAAAATATTACAAATCTGAAAAACTGTGTGTTTTAGTATGTATAAACACATAACATGTACTGTTGATTTTCTTCTAGGACATTATTCAGGTTTCAATTGATTTTTGTTTTTACAGTGTATACTGCTAGTTTATAAAAAGGTCTCAAAGGAATAGCTAACCTAAAAAAATTCAAATGTTTACTAGCCTGGATGTCATTCAAGGCTCGTTTGATTATCTGTTTATACTTTGTGCATACCATGAAAGTATATGTGAGGGCAAGATTTGATGCTGTAATTTTTTATTCAAAAAAAGCTAAAAATAAAACACGATATAAACACTTAGACAGTCTACAAACTATATTTTGTGTCCTCTGAAGTGACAACTGTAAAATACAATTTGATCTATTGATAAAAACGATGGGTGACCTCTAGTCAACCCTAAGTTTACTGTAGTTCTCTGTTTGTTTTGTTTGCTTTATAATGAGTAAACCAGTTCCAGTGTCCTGAACTGCTGGAGGTGTAAATCTGTTTGCTAAGTTGACCATACCACTGTGATCAAAAAGCATCGCAGTCGTGGGGATCAGTTAGTTGAAACACAAATAATTACCACAGCACCCCAGTGGTGACACTGATAAAGCAAATCACTGGGGCTTGATCCTCCTCTATCTTATCTGCTCTGGCAGTTCAATCTTGGAATTCCGTTTGAAGTGCACTGTGCAGCACTAATGTCAGAGTAATTTCAGTTCCCTAAAGCCCAGAATTGCCTTGAAAGTGTGACTTTATTTTCTCTGTATCCTTTCATTGTGGATTCAGGGGAGGCATTCAGTAGGAGAGCGCTGGAGGAGCCGGCCCTGATCTCTGGGATGCAGACTACACAGATAGGCATCAAACGTTTAATCACTGGGGTCTCATTTGGGGATGTGAGAAAAAAATAAATTGTGGAAAAGAAATGCCTGTAGTGACAGTGAAGAAGACAGAGCACATGGCAGGAAGATACACGTAATGAATGCAGTACTTGGGTTCAATCAAATGTAAATATTCAGTATTCAGGGTTGTTTACTAAATAACTAATGTACAATGAATGCAATAATGGAATAATTTAAGTATATTTATCCATCATTCTATCTGTCTAGTGAACTATACATCTATGTTTACACATTCATCCATCTAAACATCCAAACAGCCATCATATCTGTTCATTGCTTGTCTGTCTACAAATAAAACCATTTCTGCATCCTTACACTCTAAAAATTGCTGGATTGTACTAACCCAATATTGGGTAAAATATAAACAAACCCAACCATTGGGTTAAGAGTCATTTACATTTGATTGAAAACATTAACCCAATGTTGGGTTTGTCCATATTTGACTCAATGCTTTCCCATTTTTAGTGTACATCTATCCATCTACACAGCATCCCACCATCAACCCATCCATATATCCATCAACCTCTACATTTTCCATCCATCCATCCATCCATCCATCCACCCTCTATTTACACATTAATCAATCCATAAACGTCCATCTACCCATTCATACATCCATCATCAATGCATAGATCCACCCATCTATCCATCAATCTATCTAACTACCATCTATCCATCCATCTTTCCATTCCCCATTTATCTAAGTGCACGCTCATTCATCTATACACATCCATCCATCTATCCCATTCCTCAATCTGCCCAACCATATATCATCCAGCATTCAGTCCCTCCATCTATCCATCTGCCCATCCATCCATCCACCCACCAACAATCCATAGATCCATCTATCTGTATATCAAACTACTGTATCTACCCACCATCTATCTATCCATCCATCTTTCTACCACTCCATCTTTCTGTCTACCCATCCATCCATCCATCCATCCATCCATCAGTCTGCCATTTATCTAAGTACATCCAAGTTATACATCTAAGTACATCTAAGTTATCTAAGTTCGTTCATCTACATATCCATCAATCTATCCCCTCCATCAATCTGCCCTACCATCTATCATCCAGTACTCTGTCACTCTATCTATCTATCTATCTATCTATCTATCTATCTATCTATCTATCTATCTATCTATCTATCTATCTATCTATCTATCTATCTATCTATCTATCTATCTATCTATCTATCTATCTATCTATTCAATTCATCTTTATTTGTATAGCGCTTATACAATGTAGATTGTGTCAAAGCAGGTTCACATGGAAGATTATAGTGAATTGAAACAGTGTCAGTTCAGTTTTCAGAGATTAAGTTCAGTTCAGTTTAGCTCAGTTCAGTGTGGGTTATTAATCACTACTGAGAGTCCAAACACTGAATAGCAAATCCATCGATGCGCAGCTCTACAGATCCCGAACCATGCAAGCCAGTGGCGACATCGGCGAGGAAAGAACTTCACCAATTGGCGAAAGCGAAGATTTTAAAAAACCTCGAGAGAAACCAGGCTCAGTTGGGCATGACCATTTCCCCTATGGTCAAACGTCTTGTGCAGAGCTGCAGTCTAGGCGCAGGAAGCTGGACCTCAGCGAAGACTCGTCTGTCCTTGGAGCATCACAGGAGTCAGTCATGTTCTTTCTTTCTTTCTTTCTTTCTTTCTTTCTTTCTTTCTTTCTTTCTTTCTTTCTTTCTTTCTTTCTTTCTATCTATCTATCTATCTTAAAGTTTAAAGAAATCTTTTAAACTTGTATTTATTTGTATAGAGCAGGGGTGTCCAAACTCTGTTCTGGAGGGCCGATGTCCTGGAGAGTTTAGCTCCAACCCTAAACAAACACATCTAAACCAGCTAGTCGAGCTCTTATTAGATATACTAGAAACTTCCTGGCAGATGTGTTGAAGCAAGTTTTAGCTAAACTCAGCAGGCAACAGCCCTCCAGGATCGAGTTTGGACACCCCTGAAATAGAGGGTACTCACATCACCATCAGGTGCTGCGAGTATGGTTCCGAACACTGAGTGGCAACATTGGAATACTATAACAGAGCATACAAAACACATCTAAAACAAGAAATGTGAACAATTTTACAAAGAGAATCGACAAGAAATCTGAGATATATTTTAACAGACTGCCAAACACTACTGAAAAGCAAATGAAGCATTGCAATTCACAGAAACAAATGAACTCCAGGCAGCAAAAATTAAATTTGAAGTTATTGCTTCATGCTAATATGTTGTATATTGCTGTAAAATCATACCCTATCAGAATCAAACCAGGCTCATATAAATGCCAGAAAACACAATTCCTGACTGTATATTACCCATGGAGCACTAGCTATTTTGGTAAGTTTTAAGGAACATTAAGTCAGGTCCAGCAAGCTTTAGTTTAAGCTGATTGTAGTTTGTTTTACTAGCATTTTGTGTCCCTATTAAATCCATTCAAGCAGCAGCTTTTTTGCCTCTCTGTCCAGCTGAGGGAGCATGTTCTGGCAGGAAAGTGACTTTAATGCATACCCTCTATACTCCTTCAGATTGCATTTCCATCCACATATCCCTCAATCTACTCCTTTATTTAAATGTACCTTTAAAGGTCCACAACAGAGCCTAGAGTATTGTTTTGCTCCCTATAATGGACCATAAATATAACTAGAGGGACAACAAAGGTACAATTTAGGATACCACCCAGTGGTTACCATTTGTACCTTAAAGGTTCCGTACAGTTTTGTACTTTTATCTGAAAGTTTTATCTGTTACTCCATCCACTCATCTATCCCTCCATCTATCCCTCCGTATATCCATCTACCACCCATCCAAATTTAGGTTGAAAAACTTTTCAACAAATCTTTACATTTATTTTCATTTTACTTTGCAATTCTGCCATCTGTCCTGGTCTTAACTGACAGTGAAGAAGGTAAAGGTCTACGTCTTGACGTATGGTCTGCTTTGAAAAACCTCCACATCCATTCAGTGAATCAATAAAAATACCCACCCATCTCTCTATCTATCTGACCAGTAAACCTTCAAGGCTTTTGCAAAAAGTGAAGAAACAAGTCTCTACCTGAGGTTAGCTCTGAAAAACACTCAGAGCTATTTCCAATGGCAGGCTGTGGTCAATGGGACCCCTGGATTTAATCTGCACTCATATGATCAATCTCTATGTCCTTTACTCTACCACCACACCAAGCATGTCGCCACAAGCCTTCCAGAAAAAAAAAAAAACACAGATGAAATAACCCTCTGTCCCACAGTCTGGATTCATCTTACACAGCTTCAAGCTCCACTATTGTTGATGCTATCTGTTTACTAGCCTGTTCTGACATATAAACTAAATTAGCATTCAGCAGGAACCAATAATGACAGGCTTATGCCATCCCAAAGTAGTCTATAATGTTTAACTGGTCATTTTTAAGATTTTGTGGCCACACAGTAAAATGAAATAAAAACACAGTAAATTTCAGAGAGCAAAGATATAAAGAAGCTACAGAAGAGATGGAAAATATCTGTGAACAACACACTAGAGAAACCTTAAGTTTAGTTTGCAAAAATTAAAACTGCAAACCAGGCCAACACTCAGCCACACAGAAGAGATAAACGTGAAGGAAAATGCTGGGGGAGATTGAGTCTTACTTTTATGATGAGTTATATCCAGAAAGAACTTTTAGCTTCTAAGTACTGTAGAAAATGCGCATAATATATCACATTATTGTTTGGATGTACTGCACGCAAAGTAATTTTCCCTAACTCTAAGCACACATCTCTCTTCGGAGAACTAAATAAAGTAACTGCATTTTTACAAACCCCTTTTTTTGCACATCGTCACTAAATCTATGATTGCTTTGTGCTTCTAAATAAACATCGTTGAAAGTGTTTGAAAGCCATGATTTGTATACACGCTGGCTTGTTTTCTTTAATTAAAGATTTTATAGAGGCTTTACTCATCTCAGTACACATAAGCAAATAAAATATTGACTATTTACTGAAGGGTAAAGAAACATGAAAAATTAGGACGATCTTGCTGTTGTGGCTCTTATTATAAAACATGTAATAATTTCCATTAAATATGTCTGAACAAGTGAGTACACTTACATACTACCAATTAAAAATGTAACATCATATAGAGCCTTTTTTCAATTAAAGGATACAAACTACTACTATAATTTATTCTGCAAATCTTGATTTTCTCTTATCTACTAATAGGGTAGACCCGTGCCTTCACTATCGATTTCGACACTATTATAAAACTGAACACAAACTCTTCAATGATTGTTTGTAATGTACTATAATAGGTGACTGCACAGTTTCTTTAATCTTAAACCCACAACTGAAACGTGTTTACTTTTCCTCAAATGTGGAATTGAAGAATGTTTATCTTCGGTTATTTCATGTTAAGGCAATGAAAATGATCTATTCTGTGCCATATAAGTAAAATTACTGAAGAGAAGCCTGATGCTGCGTTCTCACCAGACCCAAAAGAAGTGTCAAGCGCGAATAATTTACATGTTAAGTCAATGCAAAAACGTGAATAGACATCCTGCAGCGCAAATGACGCAATTAGTGCGAATGAAGCGTCACGTGTTGAGCGTTTCGCGCAAATTGTATAGTTGGAAAATCTGAACTTCAGCAGACATTCGTGCACCTGTTGTTGGTGTCCCGTGGGAAATTCCTCCTGCAGACACAACAACAGTTTATCAAACTGTGCTTGGCTCAGTCGGAAACACTGCTGAAAGCTTCCATCATCCAGGTATAGTTTCTGGAGGAGTTGATGAACTCACAGAGCTAGGTGCACCTCTGAATGGATCTAGTGGACTCAGATACAGCTCCAAACGAACGGACGCTGTCTTTCAGCCTTCATAAAAGCACATAAGCACAGCTTTTCTCTCTATAAAAACCATGTTAGCCATTTAGCAATGAAGCTAGAGTCACCGGGCAGACAGAAGCCCTGCCCATGACGCGAATCCACGTCTATTGTGAAGTGAATTTGACATACGAATGAAGCGAGTAAACTCAAAATGTTAACGCGTATATTTACGTGTGAATAGCGTGATTTATCCATGCGTACCGCGTCTGGTGTGAACACAGGATGAGAAAAATGATTATTTTAAAAGAAAATTCTAGATGACACATTGTTTTTGCATCTGAACTCTTCAATTATCATCTCAAAATCTTCAAAATAACTTTTGATTGATAATAATCAACAATTTCTTTGCAAGCTTTACTTACTATCCCAAATCAGAAAAATATAGGGACAGTATGGAAACCTTAAGGATTTCCTCTCCCTCAGGTGGCACTATATCAAGAATCGTCATTTATCTACTGTATAACTGATATCACCACATGGGCTCAGGACTACTTTGGCAAACCTTTATCAAATACCACAATATGTAGTTACATCCAGAAATACCAGTTAAAACTGTACTGTGCCAAATGGAAGCCCTATGTTAACAGTGTCCAGAAACGGCGCCTTTTTTTAAATATGTTGTAAGAAGTGTTTATCTTGAAAAAAAACAATAAAAATCACAATGAACACATTAAAATGTTTTATATTGTCTGTAATGAAATACAAGTCATAGTAAATTTAGAAATCACTACTTACTTAATTTTCTGATTATGGGTTATATTCAAAATCCAGTCCGAAAAAAAAAAGATTTTCAGTAAATGAAAATTATACTTTAGCTTTTTTGTGGCTTGTAAGAGTCATGCAAGTCAGAGTGCAGAAATAACTAAAAATCAAACCTGTGCTACAATGGATTCATGAGCCGAAGAACAAAGTTAGTTTTCTAGTGATCCAACAGCTCTGATTCACACAGATTAAGCTTTCCTATCATGTTTCCACTGCATAAAAAATGTAATATTAGAGAAACAGCAGGGAAGCATGAGGAAGACAGGGTTGGCACAGAGACCTCTGCTAGCAGACACCTGCAATTTAAACAAGATTAGTAGAGATGAAGCCTGGCATTTCAAAAAGTGCCATGTTCAGCTATCAAATCAAACATTTTGCTATGCAAAGAGAAAAGCTATGTAGGTCTCCTTCATCAAATAGACAACATTCTGTGTAGCACAAACATTAACTCTTTCTGATTTCATTAATAGGGAAAGCTAAAAATAGATAGCTGAAAGGTACAAAAGGAATAAAAGTACAAGTACAAATCTCTTCACCTTTGAATGCGATCATATTTAAAATTATTTGATTATTGATACTGAAATTATTTGATTATTTGAGATTGTTAAAATATTTGGTAACTGAGTATGACAAAGTCCATTTTGTTTGCATAAGCTGATACATTAGATTTCATGAACCACAGATAATCATATTTTTACAGCATTTATTAATATTTGTTATGTATTGTTAACATCACATTTCATTTTCATTGTAAATGTAAACATTGTAACTTTTGGTCCTTCTTTAAAAAATAAATAAACAAAACTGCATGGGTTTGCAAAAGATTGTTTTGGTTGTGTGAATGTGGTTTATAAAGGCCCACAGCGGTCTCTCCCACTGCTTCAAATTCCATTTTTCTTTTTGATATTTGCCATCAGTTTATCAAGGGGAGATGATTTTGTTTTCTTAGACTCTTTTGGAAACAGAGCTTTAGTTCCAAACGTTTTATGCAATATATTAGTTTTGTGGGCAAGTTTATTTTACATCTTTGAATGGAATCATAGCTATTGTACTATGTAGAGTTTCTTAGTTTGTATCCATGAAGATCCTTTCCATTCCAAAATACACTCACCGTACACCTTACTAGTACACCTTACTAGTATCAAGTTGGACCCCCTTTTGCCTTCAGAACTGCCTCAATCCTTCGTGGAATAGATTCAACAAGGTACTGGAAATATTCCTCAGAGATTTTGGTCCATATTGACATGATAGCATCACGCAGTTGCTGCAGATTTGTCAGCTGCACATCCATGATGCAAATCTCTCATTCCACCACATTCGAAAGGTGCTCTATATATTTTGGTGAGCCTGTGCGAATTGTAGCCTCAGTTTCCTGTTCTTGGCTGACAGGAGTGGCACCCGGTGTGGTCTTCTGCTGCTGTAGCCTATCCGCCTCAAGGTTGGACGTGTTGTGCTTTTAGGGTGGTTATTTGAGTTACTGTTGCCTTTCTATCAGCTCGAACCAGTCTGGCCATTCTCCTCAGACGTCTGGCATCAACAAGGCATTTTCTCCCACAGAAATTATATTTTATTCTTTTTTGGACCATTCTCTGTAAACCCTAGAGATGGTTGTGCGTGAAAATCCCAGTAGATCAGCAGTTTCTGAAATATTTAGACCAGCCCGTCTGGCACCAACAACCATGCCACGTTCAAAGTCACTTAAATCACCTCTCTACCTTATTCTGATGCTCAGTTTGAACTGCAGCAGGTCATCTTGACCATGTCTACATGTCTATATGCATTGAGTTGCTGCTATGTGATTGGCTGATTAGAAATTTGCCTTAATGAGCAGTTGGGCAGGTGTACCTAATAAAGTGATATGGTGAGTGTAGCTGTTACAGATTTTTTTTTTTTTAGATTATAGAAATGTTCTTTCCCAGGGATGGGTTGCGGCTGGAAGCGCGTCCGCTGCGTAAAACACGTGCTTGATAAGTTGGCGGTTCATTCCGTTGTGGCAACCCTGGATTAATAAAGGGACTAAGCCAAAAAGAAAATGAATGAATGAAATGTTCTTCACACTAAAAATGTTGACTGAAATGTTCTTTAGTGAGCTAAAAAAGGTTATTTTTGGTATCCCCTTTAGAATATTTCTAAGATTTAATATAATAAGATTAAAAACTGGAGAAGTACTGTCCAATGTAAGGTCATGTTCACTAATGTACCATACTTAACAATCATTGAAGTGTTGCTGACTATTTTTAATACAGTGCAAAGAGCTGCAGAGTTCAGGTCAGAAGGAGAACACACTCATTTTGAGGTGCCAGAGATTAAAGTAATGAGACTAATTACACTACAGAATGAAGCAGACAGAAAGTGCACAGTGCCGTCATGAATAAAGCAATATAGATGAAAGACTACCGGCAGCTAAACATGGTAAATAAGACATCATGCTGCCTAGACAGCAAGATTCTATTTGACTAAATTATGATCATTAAAATGTTATAACATTTTTCTGATGTGGTGAATAAGTTATGGTAGCAACAGACTTTAAAGTTCGATAGGAAAATAGTACATTAAACTCACAAATAAATGTTGATCTTAAAAAAAGAGGCAGCATTCCCTCATACACAGGATGACTTTCAAACATGGGGATCCTCAGCAGAAAGGTAAATGACAGTGGGGTGTTTGTGGCAATGTTGAGACAGGAAAGCTAAACAGCCTCTTTTACCTATAGTGTTCTCTTAGCATATGGCACAGCAGGAGAAAAATAGACGTGTTTAGAATATGACAGGTAACATCAATCAGGTAGACGCCGTAAGGCAGCACACATTGGGGGGGGAACAGGCGGCTCCACACCGGGAAAGTTCCACCTCTCTGCCCTGTCAAAGCATTTTGTGTGAATACTGACAGACTGCTAGTCAAATAGGAGCCTAACCGTGGTGTGCAATCACTGCATGCCACAGTATGCTTCCAAAGACAATACTTTATGATGATCCATTTAAAAGGCTTAGCAATAAACACCATATTAAGCAACCTTTAATATGAAATTACATCTATCCAAGGCCAAGAAACACCATTTTTCACATCATATACATTACAACATTTTTTGAGGTTGTTCTCTAACCCCTTCTTTATACAAATCTACTCTTCCTTGACAGGTCAAGTCTGCTAAGTACAAGAGCATGTACACAGAGGTGAGGCTCCAAACGCAACTTTGAAGTTCTCTGAATGTAATACGCTCAAAGTTCAATGCAAAGGGAGACATTAGCTTTTAGAGAGTTAGCTTAGCAAAGCCTACATCAAACGTGTTGGGGACTACAAAAAAATATATCTAGGCTAGTGAGATCACAAATGCTTCAGGTTACACGCATTCACCACGCGCACACACCCCACACAGCGAAGGGTCGTGGCCAGATGCACTGTGGTGCTGTAATGTAGCAGAGAAAGCTAAAATGCCATCCAAACGCTGCTATTTCCACAGAGCTTGTTCTGTTTTTGTATTTGTGCTTCCAAAGGCGCTTACAATTTAATTTTAATTATGTTCCAGAAAATCATAAAAATATATATAGCTAGCATTTGACAAAGGATAGCTTCCAGAATCTCTCCCAGTTCAGTGCTGGATTCGGCTAAAACTCTTCAAAGAAAGAGCAGCTCCAACCATAATTGCAGAAGCTGCGGATTGTGAACCACAACCTGTAAGTATTTTTTATTTGTTCAAATTGATCTATTACATGCACAGTTTCTAGTGTTAACGATATGTTGTAGCAAGGACGTAAACAATGGCAAATGCTGTTTGGCACTGTTAACAATTTAGCTAGATTCATATTTATCAGTCAAACCCCTGTAAACACTCACATTCAGTGCTGCAGTGTCTCTCCATGCGGCCGCTTTCCCTGCGCTCTACATCTCAAATAACAAACTCGCAAAAAATTTGACAATGTTTCATATTACTTACACATGCTTATTTCCAATATATGCGAAAGACACTAGTCAGATTATATTTTAGAGAGCAGGCATGAGGTTCAGATGTGTCCTCTGTGTCATTTTCTGTCTGATTCAGGCACAAACTGATATGGCTAAGCTACTCTGACTGACAGTAGTTACACAGGACAAAAGCGTGTGCTTGTAGAGGCGTGACGCTTGGAGCCGACACGTGGAGCCGATCCGCGAATCACAGCACATTATGTTAGCTGACCAATCAGAGCCACTTGAGGGTGGGTCTTTCGGAGGAACTAGGAAATATCACAGTCATTTTCATGTTAGCTGAGTAGCTGTATATAATTAAAGTAAGATAAATGAAAAAATAACATGATTTTCTACAAATGAAGCATGAGCACACATTACTTTGGATCTTATAAACACAACCAAGCCTTAAAAATACACTCTGGACCACCCTTTTAAAGTCACCATGAAACAGAAGTTAAGATTGTCCTTTTTCCCACTAACATGACGCACATACACTTGAAACGTTCCTAAAATAGGGCATTGCATGATTTTGTTCTTTGGGAACTGACTAGACTATTGAAAGACAGCAATTATTAACAAAATGAAGCAAGATAAATAGACAAAATCAGAGCAGAAATAAGACACCCACTGTTTATAGGAGTATTTGTAAATTAGCTGCAGGTGTCTGGGTAATCAAAATCAAATTCATGAACATCAGGTGTGAGGTGCAGAGGATTATGGGCTGTGTAGTCCAAGTGGCTCATAGTGTGGATCTGTGAACGCAGTGCCCTCTGGTAGGTCTAGTAACCACTCCAACAGATAATCCTGACAGAGTCAAGTCAAAGCGTTTTTATTTCTATAGCACTTTTACAGTGTAGATTGCGTTAAAGCAGGTTAACATAAGAATAAAAAAGCCATAATGTTACATTTAAGATTGTGGAACTTTCCAGCGTATCAGGTGGGGAGCAGAATTGTGGTTAATGATGATGTAGTTCTTGTTAAATCATCACCTTAGAATTATAAGGTTCTATCTGACATTTGAGTTATTGACATATTCTTAATAAATGACAACTTATTTACATTATGGGCTGTTTTTTTTATAAGTTGTTTACATTTTAAGACATTTTATTTGAAAAAAAAAAACAAATGTTACACACATTCTGTTTGCTATGGAATGCAAAAACTTTGAAGCTCAATATCTCAAAATCATTCAGAAAGCAGATAGAACCTTATAATTCCAAGGTGACTTACTGAATACTGTAGCAACCCCAACCGAGCAAGCCAGAGGTGACAGTGTGAAGAAACCAAAACTCCCGCAATTAATGAAAATGGAGAACAAACCTTTGGAGAAACCAGGCTCAGCTGGGAAAACTAGTTCTCCATTAATCAAAAAGTTTAATCTATTTTGATTGTTCTACCGTTTGAGGCTTGTATCTGAAACCAAATACATATTCCAATATCTGGCTTTTTATAACCTAAACAATAATATCTTTACTTCACCTCTTATCCCTGTTGCAATCTTTAGGATGATGAGTCTGATCATGTGTGGAATTATTTCATGTAAAATGCAATGATGGTAAGGATGAGATCAACAAAACCACTCATTGTCATTTGCAAGTTGTACTCACATAAGCATATGGAGTGGAAGGTCCTGACCCAAGCGTCATAGTTCAACATAACACACAAAAAATTATACATAATATGAAAAGTAAACATTAAAAAAAGACATGATTAGAGATTATAAATTTTACAGGTCAGTTACATGAACTCTGTTATTCTGGTTATCTTTTCGAAGCACAAATTATTGATAATAATTTTAAAAGGATAGTTCACTCAAAAATTAAAATTTACTCTGTTTACTCAAGTCGTTCCTAATCTTTATGAGTGTCTTTATTGTGTTGAACACAAAAGAAGATATTTTGAAGAAACCTGAAAACCTGTAGCCATTGACTTCCAGGAATAACAAATATCATGGAAATTAAATGAGTGTGTGCGACAAACAACCGTATAAGTCCAAAAAAAAATTTGAAATTACATAACCATGGGACATTAATTGTATGTGTATTTATACTTTGTATACAGAAAATTCATTCATTCATTTTCTTGTCGGCTTTGTCCCTTGCGGGGTCGCCACAGCGGAATGAACCGCCAACTTATCCAGCACGATTTTACGCAGCGGATGCCCTTCCAGCCGCAACCCATCTCTGGGAACTTCGTATACAGAAACAGTTTGGGGATATTTTTTCATGACCAAGAGTCGCACAACCAAGAGTCCACAGAAAAACGTTTACGTTTATGTTTCTGAAAAACGTCCACTAAGAAGCATGGAGATGCCGCTTGCCGTCATGTCCACTACGGACATTAAAAGGCAAATCCTCTGCAAAAAAAGGAGAGCCTGCATGAACAAATGGAAGGACAGATTAAGGAAGGTTTTCAGGGGTGCTGGGAAAGCACATTTGAATCAAAAAGGTGAACAAAAACCAGTGAAAAATCCACCGAAAGAGGCGAGTGGAAGAACCGTATATGTGATCTCTCTCTCTCTCTCTCTCTCTCTCTCTCTCTCGGAACCTGCTGAGAAACGCTAAACAGCACAAAAACAGTTCACCTGTCAAAATAAACAACATACCATATATAATAAAGCTATATCAATGCATATTTCCCACCAGTCCTGTGTAAACGACAAGCAGAGTTTATTTGTTTATATATTTATTTATATTGTGAGATGGCGGAGCGCAAGAACAGTTTAAATTAGTATATTGAGAGCTGCGGCAGTCCTTTTTTCAATTTAACAACATAAAAACGGTGGACTAATTGGAGCGGTTTCGAGACCGACCGCAACTTGACATAGGAGTGCGGTTCCCCCGCCCACCGAATTGATTGACAGCTGCGTATTAACATGTCTCCGTAGTAATGCGTATAATCATATCAACAACAAGACAGAACGTGCGCAAAGCAATCGGGAATAAAAGGTCTGTTCAGTTTGCTAGGATCATTAAATGTGATCAAGAGTGAGTTTTACAAGTTTAAAGGTGCTGTATGTAAGTTTTTGACTCTTCTAAAGCATAAAAATACCATAATATGTGTGCAGATATTTAAGAAACATCCCAAGTGAACATACTTGTTTAACTGAAAAACAATGCTGAAGTCAGATATTCTGCTTTGAAAATGGGTTTTCCGTGCCGGAACGCTGTCTTTATTTATATAAATTTCATATGCACGATGCCAGTTTAGCCAATTATATGTCAGCACCCTGGGTTGCCTTGTTGGAAAACAGCGTATTTCATTCATTCATTCAGAAAGACTCTGAAAGCATGCGTCCGTGACCAAAAAGAACAGTATGGGAGACAGATGCAGTTCCACATGAGGTTATTAATTAGCAAATTACATAAATATTACGAACGTAAACATTAAGTGAGCAGGTTACATTGTAACCGCGTGTCCTAACAACACGCTGTGACGAGAGAGGCAGTGATCAGCTATTTGGCTGTTTGCACCAGACGAGACACGGCAGAGATGTAAATACAGCCTTTCAGAAGCACAGAATATGCACTCGCTCACGAAACGGTAAGGTTTAGAATCTATTTAATACATGTTAACCCACTTTAACATCAATGTAGATGCTGAATCACTCATATGTGTTTAGTTCTAAAGTTCAATTTCAGACGGTTTATTGTATTTTCAAGATCTGAGGTGAACTTTCTGCTTTCAGTATATGGCAACAAATGCCATGTAAAATGCATTCAAACTCGCATTGTTAGCATTTAGCACAGAATAAAGCACACAAGGCTTACCTGAGGTGATCTAGCTGTCATAGGTTTCTGTTGTTCAGCTGTGAGAAATAGAAGCCATTTCTAATATATCAATTCGAGGTGTTGGTTAGGACAAAAACTCCTTTTAATATGGAAAATATTCCCTCTATCGCGTGTCGTTGCTTTTATTTAGAACACAGTTTAAATCACTCGCTCCTGTACACAATCTGGCATCCCACCGTACTTTTATTATGATCCAGGAGTGCAATACCTAGTTCAACCACTGGGTGTCAAACTTACATACTGCACCTTTAAAATGTTTTTACAACATTGCATGTGTGTAATGAATTACAGCGATTTACTTCAGCTTTACTTCATCACCACAGCCGCGTGTGAGAACAATTATAATAGAAGACGCTTCAATCCCGGTTTGTGGACATTAAATCAGGTTTATTTTGTACATTAACATAACAAATATCCATACCGCTGTGGATATTAACCTGTATCCTGTGCAAAAACATTGCAAAGCTAAACGTGCGTGCTGTCTGTGTGTGTGCTTGTCCATGCTGTGTGTGCGTGAACTTTGTAACGACATTGTGTGTGACTCATCCTTGCAACTCCACAACAAATGCATCAAATACTTATTGGTAAAGGTCTTACTGTAGTATTTCTCACAAACGTTACCTGAGATCTGTTCCTTCATGCCTGTCTGTTGCCTGACGCAGTCGAGGGAGGAGATTAAGGCATGCTGACGGGCACGTGGAAACGGTGGGCGTGAAGGACTAGCCTTAAAGGCACAGTACACAAAAACCGCTACCTGCTGCTCAGAGCTATAAAATAGAAACTTATGAAAGGTATAATAAACAAATCTGATGGGTGTTTTGAGCTGAAACTGAACAGACACATTCTTGAGACACAAAAGACTTCTCTTAAATCTGGAAAAAGGGGTAACCTAGGTGCCCTTTAAAAGAAATGCTTAATATTAACCTGAAGTTTCAGTTACTGTATTAAAACTAAGATAAAGGAGTCAAATCTGTAGTGGTTTAAAGTGATATGATGAATTGGAGTCATACTGTTATTCCACACTAACTGGACATATACCGTTCTTCCACATTTGAGAAATATAAATCACAATAACTTTTGATTTTCAATACGGACTCTGAAAAATGTTGTATCCTTAGATACGAGAAGCTTTTTTTGTTGCTTTTGTTATCTTCAAGTAAAATAAAATGTTGACAATCTAAATGAAAAAAAATCTTATTACTCAAAATTTAAAAATATGGACTTATGTGGTTCTTCGTCTCAAGGCCTCAATTGTTACAGGTTTTCAGCTTTCTTCAAAATTCCTTATTGTATGTTCAACAGATGAAAGAAAGCCAAACTTAATTGTGAACAATCCCTTTAATGAACAGAATCATAAAGCTTTAGAAAATGGAAAATTAAACTAGACTACAATAAAATCCAGTGATTGTAAAAAAAAAAAAAAAAACATACAGCATCTTTATCCGGCACAGCTTGACAGCACCATTCTGGCTTTGCAACTGCATTTACAAAAGGCTGAGAGGCAGCGCAGGATTAAAGCCGTATATGCACAGTTATAAAATCCCAGGGAGCAGCTGTTTGAAGCCCCCTGCTACGCCTGTACTAAAGCTCTGACTGTGTTCCTGGAGGGCCAATCACCATGTGACAAGAGAGTCAACACACAGCGCCGCTCCGCAGGGAGGACTGTCACTTACTGTCAAATACAGCACCAGTGTGTTCAGTTCACAGGCGTAAATGAGTAATTGCACTGAAATGCCTGCCATTTATAAAGCACCTCGTTCAGCTCTCAGCGCACATATTTCTGCGTAACAGGAGAGACTACGAGGGTCTTATTTTTTTGTTCGCTAACTAGATCCCTACCACTGGGATGCAACCGCTCTTAACCTAACCTACAGTCTATAGCGATGTTATTTATGATGCTCTGGACATAATCAATCTCAAGGAGTCAATTTACAGTAATACGTTGTTAGCAGGTGGCTCAGTGGTTAGCACTGTTCTCTCACAGCAAGAAGGTTGCTGGTTCGAGTCCTGGCTGGGCCAGTTGGCATTTCTGTGTGGTGCTCCGGTTTCCCCCACAGTCCAAAGACATGCGGTATACTGTAAGTGAATTGGGTAAACAAAATTGTCCGTAATGTATGAGTGTGTGTGTGAATGCGAGAGTGTTTGGGTGTTTCCCAGTACTGGGTTGCAGCTTGAAGGGTAAAACATATGCCAGAATAATTGGCGGTTCATTCAACTGTGGCAACCCCTGACAAATAAGGGACTAAACCGAAGGAAAAGGACTTTGTTGGCTTTCAACTAAAATTAGGCAATGCCATGGGTGTCGCTAGGCCCCCCTATATTTCTTCTCAGCACCCCTAAAACTGTTGCGATTAGCACATAAACTGTACACTAAACAATCACCTCAGTCGTCAGCGAGAGAACAAGGTGTGTGTTTATTAATAACAGAATCACTTGTATCAATTGTACCCGAATGTCATTGAGGAGCAATCAGGTTTCCCATCTACTGTTTCCTCAGTGCTCACCTCAATCACAGCTGTTTCCTCCAGTGAAAATGTAGCTCTTAATGAACATTTCACAATTTTTTTTTTGTGAATTAGCCTGTAGGTTTAAAAAAATATATTTATATTTATGCCATTTAATTAGAAAATTGGCAGTTTTGTTTATTTAATACACAGAAACAAAAAAAAATGTACTTGAATATAGAAAGTGGCTCATTCATAACTCAAATGGCCTCTCTATGAAATACAGCTAATTTAGTATACAGCCCTACCATATTAGTCAAACATATTTATGTGTATTACTAATAAATTATTATTTATAAATGTAATATTAGGCTTAATATATTATTTTTTTTACCTCATAAGGAGCTGAGCCCCCTAAAATGAAAATCCTAAAAATCGCCCCTGGGTAATGCATTAGTACCAGGAACTACTAAACAGTACTTTTGTACTAGCATTTATTGGAATCACTTTACAATCACATCTGTGAGGGTCTTATTTTATACAGTATGTACACTAACTAGATCTATAAATAATGTTACATTTGATGCTCTGGACATTAAATCTCAAAGTGTCAACATTGTACAGTAATACGGTGTTAATTTTAAGATCATAAAAGGTTTAATTTGTTAAGATTGATTAATCATTTACCTGTCTGTCCTAGTTTTTGATATAGATGTGAAAATGACGTTCAACCTGAATTGTCATGAATCTTTAACACTTTGGTCCACAGAATTAAGCTTGGTGTCATTTTTAAAAAGACACCTGGAAGACATGAATAGGCTTTAAAAAAGTGTAAAAAAAAAAGTCATAATGTTAATGTTATAAAAATATTAAAACAATTAAGATATATTTGAGCAGCACGGCGGAACAGTGGGTAGCGCTGTCACCTCACAGCGAGAAGGTGGGTCAATTGGAATTTCTGTGTGGAGTTTGCATGTTCACGTGGACCTCCAGGTGCTCCGGTTTCCCGCACAAGTCCAAAGACATGCACTATAGGTGATTTGGGTATTCTAAATTGTCCGTAGTGTATGTGTGTATGTCCTGGTCCTCCAGGTTGAGGGTTGAGCATTGGACTAACGATCAACCTCGTAAAGATTAGATGTTAGGAAACACCAACATGGTGCAGCTAAATATAAATTTTAATATAAAAAACGGCCCTGGGAGTAAAAGTAAGGTACATTTACTATAATATGTATTTCAAAACATGTTTTTATCCTAATTGACAACAAATCAAAGCTAGATGTTTAAACAAATTATATTCCAAATTTTAAGTTCATATCTCAAAAATTAGCTTTCAGTAAAATTTTGTTTGGGTGCAGTACCAAAGATTACCACCGGCTGACATTCAGTTTCCACTGACGACCATAGAAGAGCTCCTTCTATTTCTGTGTGTGGTTTGAGCAATATGAATCATGTTTTCATACTTTTCACAATATTTGTAAAGTGGTCAAATCAAATTAGTCATCAAATTCTAAAGCAGTATGGGCAGTTTGGTGGTATTTGATTTGAATTTAGCCCCTAAAAAACATTTTTAAAAACTGCTGTGAGAAGCCAGGATCTGTGCAGGGATGGATTAAGACTTTGAAAGGCCCCGAGGCCAGTTACCTCCAAGGGTTCCCTACCCAACATTTGTCATGTTCTTTCACCTAGAAATGCATTCGCAGTATTAAAAAGTGAAATTTAATGATAATGAATATTCAAACTAGTTTCACGCAGTGTCAAATAAACGTGCTACATGCTAAAAATAACCTGTACATGATTTACAGAATCACATTAGAGGACTGACATATGCTTTTCTCATACATATATTTTTCTAAAAGTCAGGCCTGGCATAGCCATCGGGTGAATCTGGAGACTTGCCTGATTTTTCCCACCACATACATGCATTAAAAAGGGCTGCTTTCTGTTTCTCTTTCTCAAACACAAGTGTGTCATTTGTCATGGACACAAAATGATTAATGCTGTGTTAATTGATAGCTGGTAAAAACAAGCCTTTTTAGTCTTTTGACCTATTTTAAATGTAATTGTGGTTTAATACAGATAAAAACAAAGTTGCAGAAACCTCTGCACTGTGGTTGTTGATGCTGTAAGGCTTTGTCATTTTCAGTTCTGAGTAAACCAAAATAAAAATGTGGAAGGCCTTTCTTTCTCTCTTTTTTGCAATGCATATTGATATTCTATTTTATTGATGACTTATTTGCACCTTTCAATTTTGAGTTTGATTTTTTTTCAACTATTTTACAGTTGTAGGTTATGTTTTGTAGCATAAATTTTGTTTACATTGTTTAATAAATTGACATGGATATAAAATAACAATAGTGCAAAAATTCTTCTAAGTACACTCACCGGCCACTTTATTAGGTACACCTTACTAGTACTGGGTTGGACCCCTTTTTGACTTCAGAACTGCCTTAATTCTTCATGGTATAGATTCAACAAAGTACTGGAAATATTCCTCAGAGATTTTGGTCCAATTTGACATGATAGCATCACACAGTTGCTGCAGATTTGTCGTCTGCACATCCATGATGCAAATCTCTCATTCCACCCCATTCCAAAGGTGCTCTATTGGATTGATATCTGGTGACTGTGGAGGACATTTGAGTACAGTGAACCTATTGTCATGTTCAAGAAACCAATCTGAGATGATTTGCACTTTATGACATGCCAACAACCATGCCATGTTCAAAGTCATTTAAATCACCTTTCTTCCCCATTCTGATGCTCGGTTTGAACTGCAGCAGATCGTCTTGACCATGTCTACATGCCTAAATGCATTGAGTTGCTGCCAAGTGATTGGCTGATTAGAAATTTGCGTAATGAGAAGTTGGACAGGTGTACCTAATAAAGTGGCCGGTGAGTGTATATTGCAGTACTAATGTTTGTTTGAATGCAAACCATTTTATATTTTTTCCTCCTATTTTTATTTAGGATTACTATATGGGCCAATATCACATACTTTTCAAATACGGACCCAGGTTACAAAGTTATGTAGAATTTACTAACCTGATTTAAGAATGAACTCGATCCTACTGCTTCCTGTTTAGAATCAGCTCTGTTGTGGGAGTTTTTTGTTTATTTTTAATGTTCTGGTTCTACAGTTTCTTGTTGTTTGTATTTACCACTGAGGAAGCAGCAGAGTTTGTCACTTTTTGGGGTCTCCCGACACATTTTCATTGTGGTCTGCAATATTTGCAATGAGTTATGTACAAAACATGCAAAGCGGCCTTTTAATTTACTATAGATTCATATGAATTAATAACTATAATATTATTTTTTTGAGCAATGCAATGCTAAAATGTTGCAAATATTGAAATTATCTGCATTAATGGTTAATAAATTGATCTTTATGGTAAGGAAATGCCACTTAGCTTATTTGTATAGCACTGTAGTCGCTCTTTGTTTATTTAAGAATATTCCAAACAAAGAACAAAAGGTTGAACATCCACTTATTTTGTACTTGCTGTTGGGTTATTTTTCATTGCCGCTGACATTTCACAAGCCTCAACCAAACTCCCAGGATCAGGCATCACACGTTGGCCTTACCAGTACAGATTAGGTGACAATTAGTTGAAAATGTCACCTTGTCTTTTTGTGTTAGCTTGGTGCCTTTAACTTAAGATGTTCCATGAAGGGCTTAGTTTCAGTGGATTTGAAAAATGGCACTACCCTTTGTCTGTATCAGTGCTTGCTTATCCTCATCTGATCCATCATATCAGCCATATATGAGAGCAATTTTATATGGCGAATCACTTACATCTTATATTACTTCTTGCCTTATATTACAACATCTTTTAATAATAAAAAAAAAACTATATATATATATATATATATATATATATATATACACACACACACACACACACACACACACACACACACACACAATGAAATATTTAAATACTGTAACATGAATTTTAAAAATCTAAAATTTAATTTATTTATTGTTTATTTATATTGTAAATATAAAATGTTTAATAAAAAAAATTACATCAATTAACAAATGAACAAAAAAAAATTGACAAAAATTATTAAACTATTATAATTATTAAATGCTAGCAGTGGTATTTCAATAAATACATTAATGTCCTATAAAAAAAAACAATCACTTTACTCCCAACATCATTCATTCATTCATTCATTCATTTTCTTTTCGGCTTAGTCTCTTTAATAATCTGGGGTCGCCACAGCAGAATGAACCGCCAACTTATCCAGCACATGTTTTACGCAGCGGATGCCCTTCCAGCTGCAACCCATCCCTGAGAAACAACCATACACACTCATTCACACACATACACCGCGGACTATTTAGCTTACCTAATTCACCTGTACCACGTCTTTGGACTTGTGGGGGAAACCGGAGCACTCGGAGGAAACCCACGCGAACGCGGGGAGAATATGCAAACTCCACACAGAAATGCCAACTGACCCAGCCGAGGCTCGAACCAGCAACCTTCTTGCTGTGAGGTAACAGCACTACCTACTGCACCATACTGTGGTGAAGCACAAAAAGCACAAAAAGTGGCCTATATTAAAGTTACTTTTAATGCTTATTAGGCTATTGTTGTTATTCATGATTTTTTAAATGTTTTCTAGAAAAATTGTGAAGCTCTCCATAATTATTTTTTTTTTTTATGCAAAAGGCCAAATACTGACTGAGGAAAGTTGGATGTGCTGGCCAGTTAGCTATTTTCCTAATAGCTGACAATAGGCTACAGTTTGTAATTTTAAACCTTAACAGACTCCTGTTTTGTCCCCTAGTGATATATGATGTAATGAATTTGTATTTTAAAAATAAGTAGCATATTTTTTATATTTCTTTATTCTAAATATTTAATGTTAATGTCTAAAATGTTTTGGTACATGAAAAAGTCCCATCTGACCATCTGACAAACCAATCCAGCCAAACAGGGATTAAAATCTCACTAAAATGCAGTATTTACACTTTATAATTAAATACAAAATTGACACAAATAACTGCTAAAGGGTCCAAAAAAGAACCACCCCTTTCACCAGGCTAGCTACAGTACGGGTCTGTTTTTTTTTTTTTTAAGATCATTCAGAATGCGTAAGTAAATGATTAATAAACTATTCAAATCAACACTTATATAATATTCAGGCATGTTAATAAATGCTTTATTAACTCAACTTCATCCAGTTTTGTGACCTAAAGTGAGGACTATTTATTCTTTGTAAATACCTTATAAATAACAATTAAAAGCTCAGTATCAAATGAATCAATAAATCTTTGCAATACAATCTAAAAAAAAAGTTAAATTGCTGTAAAGTTTACACATTGCAGAATAACAGGAGTGTCAGAAAATATAACATAAAATTGAATAAAACAACAACTATATTAATTTAACAATGTATTATGGTACAACATGTACATGTCAATGTTATTTAACAATGTTTAAACTGCACAGTAATTTTATTTTAGTTAAGATTGCAAAGACTTATTTTTCATACACTTTCATTTGTGTATCTTGAAATGAATAGAAATTAATAAAGTAGTTTATTTCATTTTCTTACCTGTTTAGAATATAATTGAGCCTTGAATTGCCATTTATAAGGGATTTACAAAGCATAAATAGTCCACACTTTAAATTAGGTTACAAAACTGAATGAAGTTGAGTTATTGAAGCATTTGTTAAAACACAAAATAACTATTAATATATGCCTGAATAATAAGATATATAAATGTTATTTGAATAGTTTATTAATCATTTACTTACTCATTCTGAATAATTTTTGAAAAAACTGCTATATTTAATTTACTAATAAAAATAATCATTAACAAAGTAAGAACACACAATCATTAGGCACATTATGCATGTGCTTATCAGTCAAGAATACAGCATTTGTAGCTGTACTTATAAATTTGTCACGCTCACCAGCGATCCAGCCTGTGCAGATAGCTGAAGAACTACAAATCTGCCACTTTAGAGAACTACATATCCAGTCATGCACTGCTCACACGCACCTGTTCCTCATTCAGTTAATTACACATACACACACGGCTGGGAGCTGCTCCTGCCTGACCATTCTATGTTCATTAAACCCTGCATTTGGATCCGCACCTCCATTGTCAGCATCCCATCACATTCCAAAACTATTTAATAACATCTATTAATGTAGAATTAATACTTAACAAATAATGAATTCACTATTTGTTAATGCTTAACAAATTATTCATTGTGTGTAATTATTATAGTGTTACCCTCTTTTTTTCTTTTATCTCTCTCTCTCTCTCTCTCTCTCTCTCTCTCTCTCTCTCTCTCTCTCTCTCTCTCTCTCTCTCTCTCCATCTCTCTCTCTTCTGTTTTTAATTCATTTATTTATTTATTTATTCATTTTCTCTTCTCATATCTCACAAAACTCTATCAATGCTATTTGCTTGCTTACTGCTATACACCTAAGGATGTATCATCACACAAAGACACACACAAATAAACCAAAAAATTAAAACGTTGAATGTTGGAAGTCATTTTATATTATATGTTTGGTTGTATGTATACAGTAAGTTTATATAAATATTGTCATATCCTCTATCAACACAATAATAACAAAAACCCCATTAATAGTATCTCACTGATAATAAAAGCTATCAATTCTCTACATACATTTACCTCACACCTGTAAAACCAATACGAGCAAAGCTTTATGATTCCAAGAGAGATTAAAAAAAAAAGCTCAAAAGTATCAGATATCATGTCTGGACCTTACTGCCACATTACTTTCAGGTCAAAGACAATATCTTCAGTCTTCAACAAATCAACACCGTCACATACTGCGCAACAAAAACCTCCCATGCCATATGGGAAATCATCTGCAGCCACAAGGGTAGCCCATACAGAGGAGGAAAGGGTTTGTGCCTAAAAACTAAAGGCAAACAAGGATGCAAAAACCAGTTCAGGTTATGTATCTACTGGGATGCATCAAAGATGTCCCTGCGCACCCAATTTTACATGGTAGAATAGCAAAAAACATTTGTATGTCGCTGTGGAACAATAGAATAGAATGCATGAAGGTAAGGATGAAAAGCAGAGACATGAAACAACAACCTTCACAGTCGACCCAGGAATTTGAATATCCACAATCCAGTACCTACAATGGTAACGAAAGCGATTCAGGTGGAATATGTAATGCCAACAGCAGAGTGCTCAGTGTTTTCCCAAATGGACGAAAGTGATGTACTAGTAAATCCTGCATTGTATTTCCATACCATTCAGGCATTGTCTCCCTGCTCCCACAATGACCTTCAAGCATTTACTGAATCCAATGGTGGGGCGGTGTAATGTATTCTTACATTATGCTCTTCTTGTGTTGATGGTGAGCACACATCACATAAGTGTGGCTGCCTGGCGAAAATACATGCATGCATAACGCCGCTCTTTTGTCAAATGTGATTTTTATTTTTTTTTTAGCATTGCAGCGACTGCTTCACCCTATTTGCTTTACAGATTAGATGGTGAAACAGCACTGCTTTATGACAGAGAGTCTATATGCAGGTGCCAAACGAGGAGACGTGAAGGACTTTCCATCACAGACCCGCCTGAAGGCCTTTGGGGTCTCGACGCTGAAACCAGCTGGTTTAAATGTAAATACAAGCATCGCCATGTGCTACATATAAATGTAAAAACTCCCATCACCATACGCAATTTTTATTCAGCATGTTTTAAAAAAAAAAAATCCCATCTGAATCCTGAACGACTAATTGCTTATTTTTCCTTAGTTTGTGAGCCGCTGTGACCCCACTCCACTTATCCTTGGAATATGGTTAAAAGCATTTCGAGACGGTGCAGAAAAGCGCTCCCATGAGACAGATTATGGAGCGTTGTCTTCCTGCGCTTCACTGTGTGTCAAGATTTCCACTTAATTTCTCTAACAGTCTGGTTAAAGAGTTGCGTAGGGAATAAGTCAACGATAGCGTCTCAACTGCTTATTTATAGTTTTGGTGGCATTTGTTTTTTCATGTGTTTTTATACTGCAGCATTATGAATATACTCATTTGCATTAAACTTACATTTAAGTTTCTTTATTTCTCTATCAACGTCAATAATTGCTGAGATTTATGCAACATGGGTTCATTGGAGATATGTGCTGCAGCCTACATTTTTTTGCAACCACATAAACCTACTTAAATATATGTCTGACTGCAGTTTCTAGTAGAATGAATGCTACGGTGCAGTATAGCATTTGTTCCTTTTCACACTAATGATATTTACCAGGACGTATTATTGATGGAAGGAATATTTTTATGCAGTTATTGCACAACAACAAATAAATACCACAAAACTCTATGTTTCTATGACATTACTATGTAGTCGAATACATTTGCCTCACTTCTCTATCTCTATATGAACAGCTATGGTGTTGAACTTGTGATGCAGAGCATTCAGTTACAAATCTGTTAAAGCACTGTTCCACTAAAAGAGATAAAAGCAATGCAAAATTAAGCTAAGACTACACAAAAGAGATAAAAGCAATGGAAAACTACGCAGTTGAAGAGCAGTTTTCTCTTCCGTTTGCTTTTGAAAAAAAAAACAATTAAGGTTTAGGAAAGGGTTTACGTGGGTGGTTCGATAATTAATCTGTACGACAAGTCTCCTTCTCGTGGAAGTACAAGAAGGACGTGTATCAACAAAATATACCCTACATACAGATTTGCAAAAATGTAGACAGCACCCTCTAGTGGATTTGTCATATGAAATGTGCAAGTATACATACCCAGAACAACAACGCTACAGCATGTATTTCCTGAGCTGGATTTATAATGCAATCTTAAATATTTTAATTTTAATTTGGAGGTCCCCTTACAGTTGGTTCACATGCACCCCTTGTCAAAAACCCTTTTTTTCCCCATTCACATCACTCATTCATTGCTCTAATGAGGTAAGGCAAGTTTGTTCATATAGCACATTTCATACACAATGGTAATTCAAACAAGAATAAAAGACATAAGAATAAATAAAATAAAATGATTATAATAATTAAAAATGATTAAAAACAGATAAAAACAGTTTATAATGTGTTAAAACAGGTTATAAAAGAATGAAAGAGAAAAGTAAGACCTAATAGTGTGATCTGTACAATGTACAATGCTCATTCAGTAAAGGCACAGCTAAACAGATGTGTTTTAGGTCTTGATTTGAATGTGCCTAATGTTGGAGCACATCTAATCATTTCTGAAAGCTGATTCCAGCAGCGAGGGGCGTAGCAGCTGAAGGCAGAATCACTCTGCTTTAACTGAACTCTTGGAATTTCTAATTTACTTAATCCTAACGATCTGAGTGATCTATTAGGTTTGTATTCAGTGAGCATACCTGTAATGTATTGAGGTCGTAGGCCATTTAGTGATTTGTAGACAAGTAATAATACTCTAAAATCTATTCTGAGAATAACTTGGAGCCAGTATAAGAACCGGAGGACAGGTGTGATGTGCTCTGATTTTCTGGTTCTGGTCAGAATCCTGGCCGCAGCGTTTTGAATGAGATGTAACCGCTGACTATCTTTTTGGTAAGGCCAGTGAGGAGTCCATTACAGTAATCCACCCTGCTGCTGATAAAAGCATGAACAAGTTTATCTAGGTCCTCACTGGAGACAAAGCATCTCATTCTTGCAATGTTTTTGAGATGATAGTATGCTAATTTGCTTACGACTTTTACATGACTACTGAAATTCAGATCTGACTCCAGAATCACAGCAAGATTCTTGACCTTATTTTTTATTGCTTGACCCTTAGAGCCAAGGTACGCATTCACCATTTTATCAATGCATTGGCAGAGGGTGTCAATGGGGCTGTAGTCATTAGGCAATAAGGCTAAGTAGATCTGAGTGTCATTAGCATAGCTGTGGCAGGAGATTTGGTTCTTTCTCATTATTTGGCTCAGTGGGAGCATATAAAGTTTGAACAGGAAATGTGCCAGAATTAAAGCATGTGGGTCTCCACGTCATGGGTGTCCACCTTGACCTATGGTCACCTATACTGACATTAACCTCTTCCTCCAAGGTAAGATCTGAGGTCCGTCCCAGACAGCCCAACTCAGTTTTCCAGCCTATCCAGAAGTATGCTGTGATCAACAGTGTCAAATGCAGCACTGATATTAAGCAATCAAACAAGTTGTATTCAGTTCAAAGATCTAGTCTCTGTAATCTGTTCTGATTGGTCAGATGACCCAGTCTTTTGTGATTGGTCAACTGCTTACAGTGTCGGAAACCTAATATCCATTACTGAGTTTCATCTCCGGAGGCTTCATCTTTTCTCAATGACTACACACAATGTAGAGCAGTAATAAATGTATTGCTTAGTCAATTCAATCTATAATTTGATGACGAAAGTCTGTAAAATCTAGTTCCTATAGTTCCAAGTACAACTTGAGCATGAAGTTTCTCATATGTATGCTTTTACTTAGTTTGTGGTACAATTTGAGATGTTATAGCTGTGTGTGTCCAATTAACAAGGGCAGAAACGAACAAATACAAATAAATAAGTCAAAAAGCCTCCGCATAAGAAAATTACTGTTGTCACGATTCAAGTGAAATGTGAAAATGAATGAGATTTCCCACACACAATGAATGTAATTTCTTTTTACCTGTTGCAGCATTGAAAATACTAACCAATTTTATTAAGCTTAAGAACTAAATGCACACATCAGATGAGTTTAGACACCTCTGAGTTTTGTTGAGTGCCAGTGATCTCAGTGACTGAATTCTGCACTCATGAACTCTCAAAAACATTAAAGTGAGAGAGAGATTCACAGCTTCAGGATAATGACAGGTGTTTTTGTGCAGAAGTCACACTAGAATAATTGTTTTGTCTCGACGGTAAATGCTTTTTCACAAAATGCTGACAATTAAAGTTTTTTTCAGGGAGGTTAAAGTAGACATTGTTCAGGCACAGACTGTTGTCCACAGGCTGAAATTATGTAAATGCATTACAGATTCTGATATTTTCTTTTAACGGTCAGTGACTTTATCTTGCGCTTTGATCTTTTAAAAAAACTTGCAGAGCTTTAACATCCACACCCAGCTATATTACACAATGCATGAAAGTTAATATCTGATAAAGCATAATGGGGCACTTTATAAATGACAGGCAACAGACTGTCGGCTTCATGATAGATTCTATCAATGATGCTTAAAATGGTTTTAAAGAGCAGATATCTGAATCTAAGCAAGCGCAATAAAAATCTGCTGACAGATACTGATTGAGCCGTCAGTTACAATTCACGTCGTTTTTAATTCAACAAAGCAGCTCCCAGCTTACTCCATCTGATCCCCAGGGGCTTTGAAACAGCAGTTCTGCTGATGTCTTCCTGTAAATTTACATAGACTGCAGCAGCTCGTGACTGTACTGAATGAAAATATGAATGACACAAAGGATTCTCAAAAACCTATTAACAAAAACAAAGATATGCTCTGCAGAGGTGCCTATTGACAATAATGGAGGATTAATCATCATGTTTGGTGCTTTGAATAGCACAAAGCTCAGCCTAATGGAGCTATAGATTAAATGATTATGTTTGTATCTATAAGTTTATAAGACATCTAAAGTGATACACTTTATCTTTCTATTTCTTTATGTAATGCAGAGGACTCCAAAAGATGATGATGATCCTCTTGTGAGACCCCTACTTACTAAAATATATAGCAACTTTAGTGCTGATTCCTAAATCGCCCCCTATATCCTCATTCACTATTGCCCACATTAGTCCACTTGAAGTGAATGAAAATGAGTGAGTGAACTGGAGCTCTCTGTGCACTGTAAAGGATGCTGTTTGTTAGTGCTTTGTTGGTTGATAAATCGGACTATATGTTAAACTTCATTATTTAGCTCTTAGCGAGCTGTCTATTAGTAAAAATAAAAGTATCATTTTCATCACGGAAAGTCTCACAGGGTATTATGGGTCTTTTTGAGCTATTGAGTTTACATATGGAACATCCACTATGGTATTTTAGTAGCGATGCACATTATATCATTTCAGCATTGTTTTCACAATGTGTGTGTCCGCAATAGTCACATCGCAGTACATGTAATGTTTATTTGGGATAATAGTTGATCAACAATTGAGAATACATGAGATTACTGCAAAGTATAGCCATAACCAGTGTTGAGGGTAATGCAGTACAAGAAATGCAAGTAACGTAATAATATTACTTTTCTAAGCAACGAGTAAAGTAACGCATTACTTTTAAAAAATATGTAATAATATGAGTTACTTTTTTAAAATGTAACGAGTTACTTTTTAGTTTAATTAATTAGCTTTTAAATAATAAATTGCTGAATTAAAATTAAAGTAGTCACAATGAATCACGCAGTCAATGAGACAATGTGTTCATTATTTAGAACGCATCAAAGAAAAGGAAAAGGGGATTATAGTCTCAATGGATAGTGAATTTACTTAAAACAAATAGTACAAAAGTAGCAAACACATTGCTTTAAACCTTCAATAATCTGTACATGCGGCCTGTAGAGCCATGGGGTCAGGAAGTTCTCAGATAACATTATAATTATATGCTAAATTATTATTTTTTATGTGTTTTTTTTTTAAAGGTAAATGTAGGTGTAGGTTATACAGTGCATTGTCAAGTTGCTCCTTTAAAAAAGAAAGAAAAAAAACAAGCTCTGAAAGAGATCAAGTCTCAGCCTGGTAATAAAAAGTAATGCAAAAGTAACTCAAAAGTAATTTATAACTCAGTATTGTAATGCAATACAATTGCATTTCAAGAAAGTGTAGTGCATTCGAGCACAATAATGTAAAACATTTGTTACTTTAATAAAGCATAAATTTACTGAATTATTAATATGATAAAGACTATACAGTGTTATTTTACATTATGGTTTTCCGCAGAGTCAAACGGTATTCAGATACAGAAATGTAATAATATAAAGCACTGTTTATTTTACTTTCTTATGGGTCAGTGCAATAGCCTAGTGGTCAGTGCGTCGACATATGGTGCAGTAGCACGTCAGGGCGTCCCGAGTTCGAATCCCGGCTCGAGGACATTTCCCTACCCTACCCCCCTCTCTATCTCTCCAACTTCGCTTCCTGTCTCAATACTGTCCTATCTAATAAAGGCCAAAATAAATAAATAAATAAATATTTTTCTTTCTTCTTTGCTCTATTGTAATTATTCTTGCTTGCAATTTGTTTATTATTATTATTATTATTATTAATAATAATAATAATAATAATAATAATAATAATAATAATAATAATAATAATAATAATAATAATAATAATAATAATAATAATTAGCACCTTTACAAAATCAACCTAAATCAATGCATTTTTTTCACCATTTAGAACTATTCAAGCCATCTGGTGAAATTGCATTCATATCGCAATATACATTGCAAAAAAACTAACGCAATGTCAGATTTTTCCAATATCGTGCAGCCCTATATTTTATACTGTAGTAAGCTGTTTCAAAAGTTGTTTTAATAATATACTATAAATAAAACGCATTACATTAATAATATCTGGAGAAAATATCATTTGTAAGCAAATCTTTTGAAGTTGCGTTGTAGCAGAATTTGGATTTGCCTCATTTCTGAAGATGGCATTGTTTCTGATACTTTTTTATTTTTTTATTTTGTGCAGCTGCTGTGTTACACATTAACAATAAAAAAGGAACGGTGTTTTGGCTTGCCTACTAGTGCAAAATAACATGATTTCCATCTTTTGGAAAACAAAATTTATGTCAAAAAAAATTTTTTAAAAATCCATGTAATAAATATTGTGTTTAAAGGCCCCTTCACACCAACAACCATAATGATAAGTATATCAATAATTACATTTGCAAAAGCTCATCAATGTTTAAAAAGATTTGGGGCACATTTATTGAATACATGAACAATTTGGATGTTATATTGACTGAAAATGATGATGGAAAAATGTGACGCTGCTTTAATCTTTTATTTGTCATCATTGTTTGTTACTTGTTTATTTCCTATTATTTTACACACCAGCTCAATGTTTTACAGTTATGTCTATTTAAGTGTTCTGTGGGAATGTGGTGGAGGGTGGTTATAGAAAAGAATGTTTACATGTATACTGACATGATTGTTGATGTGAAAATAATGAATATATTGATTAAAATAATTACATTTGCATTCACACTGGTGCAAAACAACTGTTTAAATCTATATATATTCAAATATATGTATTTGGTAAATGCTTTTACCGGAAATGACTTGTATTGATGTTTTCTTCAATTTTCTACAGACTCTCAAACAGACCAGCAAACAAGTAAAAGAGACAGTGTTTTTCAGTTATCTTAACCTTTCATTTAGCTACTTCTAGAACAGTAAACGGACATGAAAGTTAATCATTTTCCATGTATTGCCACTACCCCAGGGAAAACAAGCAGTCAGATTTTATACAATAAACATCAAGATGACTTCAGGAAAGATGATCAATGAGAGGTCATTATGCAAACATGACATCCTTTTCAGACCCTCAGCAGTGGCTTGTTAACACCGTGGGAGGATTTGTCCAGACAGCATTAATATTGATAAAAAAGAAAATCACTTTGCCGCATTTTTCTTCATTCCCCTTCTATCATTTTCACATCTGTGCATCTGCCATGTATGAACACCCAAACAAACCTGACCAGGTAAACACCGCGGAATGAAAGTGACAAAGTGATGTTTAGCAGAGTGAAATTCCCTCGCCTCGATTCAGTTTTTCATTTCCAAAAGCATCTGCTGGGTTGCCGCAAACAAGGGAAGATAAATTGTCCATCAACAGCTTTTGTGGGGAAGATCTGCAGATTTCTTTCCTTCCACAGCAATTTATCTGAGTTCAGTCAAGCTTAAGTCAGACAGAGGTTTTATGAAAAGAGGGGGGAAAAAAAACAAGAGTCACTTCCACGATGAAGCCAATAAATGAATTTCAGTTGCGGTTCATCTGAAATCCAAAAGCTTTGTAGGCCAGCTGTCCCTTAAAGAGTCACTGGCTATAATCAGTCTAAAAGACCCAATTAAATATTCTTGGGAAATGGGTCACACCTGCCAACCCACAACACGGAGACGTTCAATCACATTTGTTCCAGTGTCTCAATGTCTGCAATTTGTCTCTATCAACCTTAAAATAACCCCAATGTTAAAGATCCAAAGCGATAACGCTGTCCTCAAAGACTGTATGAATGTCTTTATATGTACAGTAGCTTGGCGACACTAAAAAAAGACGCCAATAAATCATGGCTAGGAGATAGTAGAGGACAGTGACTGATTTATGTGGAAAGGCAATAAAATGCAGGGTTAATATCCTGTAACATATAATTAGACAGGCTTGAATTTAGTACTTTGCATTTCTTCTATCATAACCCAGTAGGATCCTTGATGTCAAAACAACATCCAATTGACATCAAGTAAGACAACAAAAAACATTAAAAATGCAAACCCTTGACTAGGGTTGGGTCGATAGATGATGCCATCATTCATCGCTAAAGGCCGATAGACATCACGATGCTGACCCGGCATCGTGATCCTCTGCCCCGCCCCCGTCACAGCAGCAACCCGCTCGCAAAAAATACACACTTAGGCCCCGTTTACACTAATACATCTTAGGTTTAAAATGGCATTTTAGAATGAAAACGATCCACGTACACACTGGCGTTTCATCTAGCATTTCTGAAAAGATCTCTTTTCACACTATACCGCTGAAAATGCACATCACGTGACCAGACACAAAAACACACACACATTTTGTCATGCGCTGCAGCATATACGCACGTCTGAGCTCCAGCAGTCATCGAGTGCTTTGAGCACAAAACCCCTAGAGAGCAGTGCACGTCTGACAGTTTGTCAAGGATGTTTCAAGAGTTCACACTTAGCTGATGATTGAAAATAAAGCGTGTTTGGCATGCTGTCCCGGGAGAGAGCCCTGAGCCCAGGATATCATTGAGCCCGGGGCTTCCTCCCGTTTGTAGGGCGACAGGAGAGTCTGAGCTCAGGTGGTCTCGAGAACTCCCCTGCTGTGAACTACTGGATATATATCTGGCTAAGAGTTGCCTTAGAATGCTATTTTGATTATTCAATTTTCCTATGGTGCCTGTTTTTGAGCGGTGGGAGGAAACCGGAGAACCCGGGAAAAACCCACGCGAACACGGGGAGAACATGCAAACTCCGCACAGAAACGCCAACCGGCCCGGAGGGAAACGGACCAGCGCCGTTCTTGCTGTGAGGCAACAGTGCTACCCACTGGCCGCCTTGCCGCCCTATCGGAGAAGGGGAGGAGTAGGGGTGGAAGGGGGGGGGGATTCTTCAAACAAAGATGACTGGAGCAAAGCGCTCTGGTAATTTATAGCGTGTCTGTGTTCATCTGATTGGCGCAATATGCAGAGTTAAGCGATACCAGCTGTGTTCAATCATAAGCACGTGATCCTCTCGAAATTAGTTTGTAAACAAACCCCACATCGCAGGATCGCGTCTCACTATAGTTGTTAAATGTGATATTTAATTAATCGTGTCTCTATCTAACGACTCTTCAGTCTTTTGAATCTATCAGGTAATGTGTCACAGCATCAATTCACCGCTTCAATCTTTCGCTTTCACGCTTGTACTTAGTAATTTTAGCAAAGACCTCAGATACTGTTGGTTGTGCACTTTTTTTACCAACCAAGTTTGTCGATGCCATTATAACGACACAGATCACTGCCTAGTCATGCCAGAGTCCCGCGGAAAAAGTGATTGACATGTAGCAATTTGTGTGTAACTCATCTTTATTTATTTATGATTTGGTTATGGGTAAAACAAAGACCTGGGGCCTGTTCCATAAACCAAGCTTACAGAAAAAGCCAGGCTTATTTTGGTAAGTCAGGTTTATCAATGGCGGATTCGGTTTGATAAATCAAATTTACGATAGTTCAAACTCAGTTACTCTGGCAACTTATGCTGCACTGTAAAAAATCCAACTTACAAATAGTTAACTCAATTTAAAATTGTAAGTTAGGTGGACATATTTTTGAGGTCAGAGTTGAATTTACTCATAAAAATGATTCAGCTGCATGTTTAGTACTGTTTGTCCAATGAAAGTAAAATATTCAGTTGAGGAGACTTTAAATTTTTATTTCTCCATATCATCAAAAAAAAAAAGTTGAGTTAACTTGCTAAGAAATTTTGAGTTTATTAAGCTTCAGTGTTTGAAGTTGAGCCAAATTATTTCATAAAGTATACTTGACTTAAACCAGCCTTTTCGGTCAACTTAAAAAAATAATTTGGCACAACTTCAATAACTAAAGTTTAATAAACTCAAAATTTCTTTGCAGCTGGTTGCTTTAAAATTTTAAGTTAACTCAACGTTTTTTTTTTTTTTTTACAGTGTGGGAAACTAGCCTGGTCTGGGGCAGGCTAACTCTCAGGCTAAGTCTTAAGTTCAAGCTTAATCAATGTAATGTTAACATTCACTTGCCATAATTTTGATGCCATTTTAATTATATTAATTAATTATTATAAATATATATATATATATATATATATATATATATATATATATATATATATATATATATATATATATATATATATATATATATATATATATATATATATATATATACACACACCAAAAATCTTTTAGGATAGAACGATAATATATTTACATTCAAATAAGTTATTGCAAACAAAACGAATACAAACTACAACATTTCAACTAAATTATATATATATTTTATGTTTCTGTTGATCCCAATATATATATATATATTTTTTTTTTTTCAGCTTAGTGCCTTTAATAACCTGGGGTCACCACAGCGGAATGAACGGCCAACTTATCCAGCATGTGATTTACGCAGCGAATGCCTTTCCAGCTGCAACCCATCACTGGGAAACATCCATACACTCTCATTTACATTCATACACTACGGACAATTTAGTTCATTTTATTTACCTATAGCGCATGCCGCATGTCTTTGGATTTGTGGGGGAAACCGGAGCACCTAGAGGAACACGGGTGAGAAGAAGACACTGACTAATATAAAGAAGAAGATTTCTTAGATCTCTTAGATAATGACTTTAAAGCTATAAACTCAGAGTGGAATAATCAGGAGATGGATTTGGGATTCGAGCAGCAGCCTCACTTTTTCCACAGGCCGCAGGAAACACAAGTGTCAAAGGGAAAGCAGCAATTTGCAGCAGTTTCGATAGCAAATTAAAAATCCCGCTGCTTGTGCGTGCACAGCTCTTTATTTTAAACCTAATGTTCTTACATTTAGCGAATTTTGTATGTAACTTTTCCTTGCAAGCAGCAATTGGCAGTAAGCGCATATTCTCTTTCTCACACACACATGCGCACGGTCAAGCACTATTTCAATGTACTATGACAAATATTTAATTTCATGTAAATATGCCTAAATAATTGCCTACATTGCTACACATGTAGCCTATTGAGGCGATCTGCAGTTTCCTGTCAGCATTCTCTCTTGCTTTCGTGCAAGCCATATTATTTGATTGTTATGTTTGAATTATTATATGTTTGAACTCTAAAACTAATTAGAAGTTGCTATGGTAGCACACAACATAATCGATGTATCTATGCTCGACCTTTAAGGTTTCACGACAGAAACGTGCATGAGCAGATATCTACAGTAGATTATTTAAACTGAACTCAGATTAGTTAGATCAAATGATCTTCAACTTACTGTTATAGAACCAATTTAAGCGTGGACGTTTAATTTGGCTCATTGAAGTCAGGCTTTTGACTTTAATCCCCACTTTTCTAAACAACTTTTATGAAATAGCCCCCAGGAGGGTCAGGTAGTTGAAACATTAGGCTACAAATAATTAATTTGTTATGAATTAATTAGTTGTTCATAAAAAATTTATTTACCACCAGCTATGACGACGATGTTTTACATTAGACATTATGTCAAATTGGTCGAGATCGCCCAACCATACCCTTGACGTCTATTTGACATCCACACATTGATGCCCTTTGGCCACTTAAATAACTACACAAAAAATGTTATAATAAAATACAATTTTTATTCTTCTGAAAGCTAGAAAGTATCCCTGCAATGCATGTAAACTACCCTGATGTCAAAAGGACAAGAATGACAACAATAAACATACAACAAAAAAACTCATCAAAAATGCAAACCCTTGATGTCTATTTGACATCCACACATTGATGCCCTTTTGACCACCTAATTAAGTACACAAAAATATTATAATATCATACAATTTTTATTCTTCTAAAAGTTAGAAAGTATCCCTGCAATGCATGTAAACTACCTTGATGTCAAAAGGACAAGACATCAAAAATGCAAACCCTTGATGTCTATTTGACATCCACAAATTGATGCCCTTTTGACCACCTAATTAAGTACACAAAAATATTATAATATAATACAATTTTTATTCTTCTGAAAGCTAGAAAGTATCCCTGCAATGCTTGTAAACTACCCTGATATCAAAAGTACAAGAATGACAACAATAAACATACAACAAAAAAACTCATCAAAAATGCAAACCCTTGATGTCTATTTGACATCCACACATTGATGCCCTTTTGACCACCTAATTAAGTACACAAAAATATTATAATATCATACAATTTTTATTCTTCTAAAAGTTAGAAAGTATCCCTGCAATGCATGTAAACTACCTTGATGTCAAAAGGACAAGACATCAAAAATGCAAACCCTTGATGTCTATTTGACATCCACAAATTGATGCCCTTTTGACCACCTAATTAAGTACACAAAAATATTATAATATAATACAATTTTTATTCTTCTGAAAGCTAGAAAGTATCCCTGCAATGCTTGTAAACTACCCTGATATCAAAAGTACAAGAATGACAACAATAAACATACAACAAAAAAACTCATCAAAAATGCAAACCCTTGATGTCTATTTGACATCCACACATTGATGCCCTTTTGACCACCTAATTAGGTACACAAAAGTATTATAATATCATACAATTTTTATTCTTCTGAAAGCTAGAAAGTATCCCTGCAATGCATGTAAACTACCTTGATGTCAAAATGACAAGACATCAAAAATGCAAACCCTTGACATCTGTTTGACATCCACACATTGATGCCCTTTTGACCACCTAAATAACTACACACAAAAATATTATAATACAATACAATTTTAATTCTTCTGAAAGCTTCAAAGTATCCCTACAATGCATGTAAACTACCTTGATGTCAAAAGGACATCTAACATTTTGACATCAAGGTGGTCAATAGACATCAAATCGATTAGCTTTTTTTGACATGTTTTTAGATGTTGTTTTGACATGAAGGTGCCTGCTGGGAAGGTACATATTGATGGAAAAGCCGATGACAAAAGGTGCTCTAAGGATGATTCTAATATTTAAAAAAAACATGTATACAACTTTCTTTCCTATACTTGGTGTCCCTGGGTTATGGGAGAGTCTGGGTGAGCTCCTGGGTGTGCAATATGAAGAAAACTGCTTTCGAATAAAAAATACATCTAAATTTACTACTTGTCTCTTTTTTCAGAGCAGTCAGTAGAAAGAAGAGGAGAGAAGAACAGCATAGAACCAACTGCGGCAAACCTCATTAACCCCGGTTAAGTTTCCCCCTGCTGCCAGATTACCAGCAGTCTTCTACGTATAGCCAACATTGGTCTATTTTTAAGATCAGTATTGTGTAAAGCAGTGATGCCCAAACTAAGGCCCGCGGGCCAAAGTTGGCCGTTTTTATCCTTTGATTTGGCCCGCCAGAGGAAAAATGATTGGGAAGGGTTGGCGAATGCCTTTAACAGAGATTCTCATTTCTATTTTAATGTAACCTTTTGTTTTATTGAGCAACAAAAAAGCAAACTGAAAATAAATGTTTTAATTAAATGTTGTAAATGAATCTGATTTTTTTTTTTAATGTACATACTGTCACTTAACAAATAGGGGACAAAGCAAAAGACATCAGCATGCAAATCAAGGCAAAGGCTGGTTCAGAGTGACTAGTGTTTTCAGCATTGAACTCTATTGTTTTATAAGTGGAATTTTTTTGTATGGTTTTATTGTAATAGGTTCATTGAAATAACATACTTTTTGGAAAATTTAGAATGAATTAGTAAATAAGGTTAAGTGATTGTTTCTATTTATTTAAACATTTTATGAAATAAATTAGGAAATTACCCATGGAAACCTTAATGTAATACAGTTTGCAATGTTTACTTTCAGCCCACAGCTCTCAGTCAAGCTTAGATGTTGGCCCTTCATAGGAAAAAGTTTGGGTACCCTTTGTGTAAAGGTTTGGAGTCAGTATTTTAAAAATATATTTTATTAAATAAATCATTAAGTAATGATACATTCAATCAATCAAAAGTGACAGTAAAGCCATTTCGAATTATAATATAATATATATATATATAATATAATATAATATAATATAATATATATATATATATATATATATATATATATATATATATATATATATATATATATATATATATATATATATATATATATTGACATCTGAAATAAATGTCGTTTAACACTGAATAGACATAGTAGTCATTTTGACTGTTCATATATGATTTTACTGAGTTGAACTGGCTAAACGAAAACGATCCACGTACACACTGGCGTTTCATCTAGCATTTCTGAAAAGATCTCCTTCCACACTATACCGCTGAAAATGTACATCACGTGACCACACACGCACACACACACACTCTGGCGTGCACTGCAGCATATACGCACATCTGAGCTCCAGGCAGTCAGCGGGTGCTTTGAGCACAAAACCCCAGAGAGCAGTACACGTCTGACAGTTTGTCAAGGATGTACCGCTGGATCGCGTCTCACTATAGTTGTTAAATGTGATATATAATTAATCTTGTCTCTATCTAATGACTCTTTGGTCTTTTGAATCTATCAGGTAACGTGTCACATCGTGTTTTCGGCATTGAACTCCATTGTACTCCAGACATAGAAGTCATTTTGACTGTTCATATATGATTTTACTGTCACATTAACATTTGAAGCTTCTTTTGAGGTTTTAGAATTAAGATTTAAATGTCTGTCATTACATTATATGAAGTCATTACCCTAAAAATACAACCTTTTTTGTAATATAGCCTATAATTGTATACGAGTTACTAGATCGCCCGTGAAGGTGTGGACCTTACTTTTTCCAGGAGAGCAAAGTTTTTTATAGCAGTGAGAATGTTGTTTTGAAAGACATGTCCAACTTAAAGTTCTGCTTTTGCTATCAGAAATGTATGTTTTCGCTAGCAGAATGCTGCTAGGTAACCGAGGCATGCATAGGCACTCGAAAAGGAGCGGACACTAAAATACCTGCGGTCAATTTGACCATTATGGCCATTCAAGGTAGAAATACTCAGAAATCTTTTATGTTTTGTCATTCTAATAAAATAACATTCTTAGAATTAAATATGCACACATTTATGAAAAGCCAATGAGTTTAATTATATGGATTTTATTTGAACAAAGCTATTAAATGTTAAAATGACTCAGTAGTTCTTGTGTTAAAAGTGAAACATGTAAAAAGGCCAAAGTTTAAATACCAGTTCTGATTCTAAAATAAACATGTTGTGTAGTTTTGTGATGATCAGAACAGAAACAAAAGCTGCTGCTCTCTGTTGTTTTTCATTATCTCCATTTTTTATGAAACCTGCACAAGCTTATTTTACAATATTCAATATAAAAGTAAAAAATAAAACTATGAAAATACTTTCTCATATAGAATCCCCACAAAGACATCAGGGAATATGTCTAAAATGAAAGAAAAGTTGCACTGAAACACCAGGTGTAAAGGTGAGCGACTCATGAACAAGTCAACCAAAATGATTCTTAGGTGTTACCAAGGCCTGAATCCTAAAACAAATCACAGTAACACTTTCCACAATTGTTTTTTTAAATGTCAATAATGTTCCTTGAGCACCAAGTTAACATATTAAGTTCACACTTTAAAGAAAAAATGGAAATTAATCGTTAAAAAGGCCAATAAAATAGGTTGCCAACATTTTAGGTTTTATATATTTTACTTCAGTTTTAAGTAAAAGATGTATTTAATTAACAGATACAACGTTAATAAACCTTCCCAGTGATGGGTTGCGGCTGGAAGGGCATCCGCTGCATAAAACATATGCTCGATAAGTTGGTGGTTCATTCTGCTGTGGCGACCTCAGATTAATAAAGGGACTAAGCCGAAAAGAAAATGAATGAATAAACGTTAATAAACCAACTTACTGAAGTATTAATATAAATTTTATTTTCTTGTAATAGACAAAGCACCAAAAACAGATGTTGAGGAAAAAGTCTGACGATGAACAAACCTCATTACAAACAGTTTTTCCACAAGCTGAGAAAGTAAATGATGTATAGAGAAGGTGCACAGTGTCATCCTCACAGCAAAACACCATCATGTCAACACACCACACTAAATGCAATAAACATTAAATGAACAAGACTAGATATAGCCTAAAACCCTATTTTACATAACTGATTAACCAATTCAAAATTAAATTAAATCCACACAGTATCACACAGGGGCATCTGGGAATGTCAGCTTATGGTAATTCATTGTATTTTGTGAGATGCTCTGTTCACCAATTAGCAGATTTAATTCAATTCCATTAAAATCGCTGTCATTTTTGGCAGCGCATGTGACACTGATGACATAAGAAGTGACTTTTGGACATATTTAATATTTTTAAATGTGTTAAAATAGAAAACAGTTATTAGATAAATGTAATAATATTTCACTATAATACTTTTTGAACTATATTTTCTTTGTGCTCCCTTTTGTATAGAACATGTTACATTTAGTCATTTAGCAGATGCTTTTGTCCAAGCGACTGACAATTGAGAAGGCATTCAGTGATTCAACAAAAAAAGGCAAAATACACAAATTATACAAAGGAACTGTTTGTGCTCAGAGAATTAAGTAATAGAGTAAGAAGGGGGGATTGTTTTTCTTTGAAAGAGGGAGACAAAGGTTACTACAGGTGGTTTGTCAAGCCCACTCACCTGTGTGAGGCACACTTCATAAATTCACAATGTTTATTTATTTATTCATTATTGTTTTGAGTGATTGTAACGAAGTGTCTGGTGCAAATGTGTAAAAATTAGTGCAAGTGTCGGTTAAAGTGTCAGATCGATGAAAGAGTGTGGTTTATATAGGTGGTTTGTCAAGCCCACTCACTTGTGAGGCACACTTCATAAACGTGCAATGTTTATTTATTTATTCATTATTATTTTGAGTGATTGTAAAAAAGTGTTTGCCGCAAATGTGCAACAACTGGTGCAAGTGTCAGTTAAAGTGTCAGAGAGATGAAAGAGTGTGGTTTATACAGGTGGTTTGTCAAGCCCACTCACTTGTGAGGCACACTTCATAAACGTGCAATGTTTATTTATTTATTCATTATTATTTTGAGTGATTGTAAAAAAGTGTTTGCCGCAAATGTGCAACAACTGGTGCAAGTGTCAGTTAAAGTGTCAGAGAGATGAAAGAGTGTGGTTTATACAGGTGGTTTGTCAAACCCACTCACCTGTGTGAGGCACACTTCATAAATGCGAAGTGTTTATTTATTCATTATTATTTTGAGTGATAGTAAGAAAGAGTCTGGTGCAAATGTGCAAAAACTGGTGCAAGTGTCAGTTAAAGTGTCAAAGAGATGAAAGAGTGTGTTTTCTAAAGGTGGTTTGTCAAGCCCACTCACCTGTGTGAGAAACACTTCATAAATGTGTAATGTTTATTTATTGCACTCACCTGTGTGAAGCAGTGGCGGTTCTAGGGGGGGGCCCTCTGGCCCCCTTAAATTTGGATGCGTATTTTTGTGTCTCAGCTAAAACACCATGGAGAAGCGAGATCAGCCATCAGTGGCAGATGGAGAAATGACTGAGGCCTCGGTGTCATGTGCACTCGCTCTCTGCTTTCCCTTGACTTTTGTTAGTGACGGTGCTGCGCTCATCAATTTTCAACATTCATCAGAAGTTAAGCCCCAAATTGACACAGGTAATAAAAAAAATTCAACTTCAGTCATGTTCATGTTATGAAAAACTAGTCAAAATAACCCTTTTGATTATATTAGACTTGTTTTCAATAGGGATTTTAAAACTTAATATAGAAAGTCCTGGGCTATGCATACGCTATTAATCAGAATTTGAGTGTAGTTTTACGTTAAGTTTTACGTTAAGAAATGCGGCCTTGAATTTACAAACAGTTGGCAAGAACCAGAGAACAGATGTAACACATTGTTAAAACTTAGTTTTCAGTCACGCTCATGTAAAAGTAATATTCAACTCGTTTAGTTTTGCCTTCATTCATTTTTTGTTTTCAGTCATGACATATAGCACGAGTCTTCAAACACATTATTTTTTTACAAAACGTTTTTAAACATAATAGTTTAACTAATTTCTAATAACTACTTTTTGTCTTTCCCATGGTGAGAGTCAGTGCATAATATTTTACTTGTTATTTTGCAAGATAGTTGTATTCAGATTAAAGTGTATTTTAAAGACTTAACTAGCTTATGTTAACTAGAAACGTTAGCATAATTAGTCAAGTTATTGTATAAATGATTTGTGTGTAGACAATCACAAAATATACAGTAAATATTTCTTAAAGAGACTAATAATAGTGACCTTAAATTTATTTTTTAAAAATTAAAAACTGCTTTTTTTTTCAAGACAAACTACAAGAAATAAGACTTATCATGACTCAAGAAGACTTATTTTTGTTTTATAGGAAATACTGTGAAAACTTCCTTGGTTTGTTAAAGATCACTTGGGAAACATTACTTTAAATGAATGGGAGGGCAAAATACATTGACTTCAACTGCATCTGTTAACAGTTGATGTACTTGAATGTTAATGTTATTCTACTACAATACAAAGTTACTTGTCAAATAAATTAACATGGAAGATTATTTTGAGTTTAAGTTATTTAATTATCTTGTTTATGAAGACTGGAGAGTGATGCATGAAATAAAATGACAGTGAACAATTAAGTAGTTTGTGGTGTATGTTAAAGCTAGCCCCCTATAAGTACAAGTGGCCCCTGCCTGGCACCCTCAGTTACTCCGGTATAGAACCGCCACTGGTGTGAAGCATGCTCAGAAATAATAATGTTTTGGGGTTGCCGTGTGGTGAGATAGGGGAGAGGGGAGGGGGTCTTGATTTTGCTTTCGAGGGTTTAGGTAATCTCAGAAGAGATGGGTTTTTAGCTTTCGTTTGAATGATACTAGTGAATATCTTCTTATTGAGCATGTCTCGCAGTAGTTTTGTTTTGTGGAATGTCCTAATTTTATGCCAAATAAATTATTTTGACAGAAATTGATGTAGCCTATAATGAAGCCCAGTGTCCTTACTAAATCTGTGTGATTTACTAACAGAGTAAACCCTAGTCTTTTTTCACTCCTATATAGTGGCGCTGATGATGGAGAGCAGCAGGATGATTGCTGTGTACTTGCGGATGAAGACGTAGCAAGCTGATTTGCAATCTACCCAAGGGAAGCAAAGCAACAGATATGTTATATGATATTACATACATCAAGAGTCCAGTTTCCTGTGGTTAGGCAATCAATATGCTGACAAACAACTGGTAAAGGCGTAGGTGAATACACCATTCAAATCCACAGAGATGCCGTTGAATTCATTGTGTTGAGTTTGCTGACCCTGGTGTTCATTGCCTCTGCAGAGGGCAGGGAGTTTACAGTCAAAACACAAAAAACAACAGCCTGCAAAAAGTCCTGCTGCAGGAAATCTGGCCACAGTTCAGCAGCGAGTAGATGTGCATATGGGTTACATACCATGTGTCTTAATCTGCACCATCTGTGGTTCACCAAAATGGCAAGTCCACCTCCTGTTTTCTAGCAGTTCTCACTCACACATCTGTCTGAGCGTAACATTAGCGAGAAGAGGTTAGGAAGATCTAAAAGTAGTTTTATTATGTGCACCAAAAATGAACTACTGTCAGGAAATAAATGATACAGCCATGGCTGTAATAAGACACTATATATTCATTACCCAAAGCTAAATGTTGTGATGTTTTGTTTTGTATCATTTGGTTCATATGCAGTATGCTCTTTTTTGAAATATCATAACATTGCTGTAAACATGTTGAACAACATATCTGCCCTACAAAGACAAAAGACCTTAACTCACTGGAGTGTTGAATTTAAAAAAATTACTTCAAAGAATTTTTTGTTGCCCGGACAAATTAGTAATAGATAGGAAATTGGAAAATTGGCAATTACATGTTTTAGTAGTAAAGTTTTTTTAAAATCTAATTTTGAGAGGATCACGTGCTTATGATTGCTAGCGGCTGGACCTGCATTATCCAATTCACAATGCACCAATCAGACGATTCCTGAGCTACTACAAATACCCTGGGTTATGCATCACCGCTATCTTCGTTTTGAAGAATCCCTCTTCCACCTCTACTCCTCCTCCTTCCTAGATGGGTGGCACGGTGGCCCAGTGCTTAGCACTGTTGCCTAACAGCAAGAACGTCTCTGGTTCCAGGCTTTACCAAACCAGCCAACGTTTCTTTGCTGAGTTTGCACATTCCCGCCGTGCTCATGTGGGTTTCCCCCGGGTTCCCCGGTTTCCTCCCACCGACCAAAAATATGCAACCTAAGTTTATTGACTAATCCAAATCAACACCATAGACTTGCTCCTACCTAGTACTTATCTCTTTAAAGAGCAACTACTATCTGCTCTTCAGCCACCATGACAGGGGAGTTCTCAAGATCTACTTGAGCTCAAACTCTCCTCTCGCCTTGCAACGGGAGGGAGCCCCGGGCTCAACGATCTTATGAGCTCAGGGCTCTTTCCCGGGACAGCATGCCAAACAAGCTTTATAAATCAATCATCAGCTAAGTGTGAACTCTTGAAATGACATTTATCTACATAAAAAAATCTTGAGCTCAAACTTGACCTTTGAGCCCTATTTTAAAGTTACTGTCCTCTGCCTTTGTATTGTATGCAGAAAGTGAGAAGTCATGCCAAGGCAAAAAGCAGTAACTTCTACATGATCAATATTGCTGATCAACAAAAAACATAGTAACACCTGTAGTGTCTAATCATGCTATTTATTTTGGATGATTGGCAGTTACTTACAGCCGTTCACTTATTGCTGTAACAAATCAATGGTTGTATTTATGAATAGATCAATGAATGGACTCTAACAATTCATTTAAACTTCAGATTCATTCACAAAAATAACCCAGCCTAATCTAAAGAACGACTGGACCGATGTGAACGTCAGCAGGCTGGAATGATCATCAATATTCTTGTGTATTGAACATCTCTGTCGATATTAATTGCAGTGGATTTTATTGGGTTACGAGAAAATGTAGGAAATGGTTTTAACTGCAAACTCTACTGAAGTTATGCGTGATCGTGCTACATGCTAACATTGTCACAGCATTCCAGTCCAGAAAAAAATAACTGAGATTTTGCAGTGCTTTATATGTAGCTGAGTGTTTATTTATGATAGTAAATATGACAGCAAAATAAAGGCAGAATACAGTAACTCCAGGCTGTTCACAGTAACTTCATATTGATGAGCAGCTGAACAAAGGCAGAGAACCATAACTGAATTAGAGCATTCCAAAACCAAGTCAAAGAGAGGTAACTTGTGTTATGGTGTTCTGCCTTGGTTTCGCTTGGTCTTTTGGAAGTTACTATTAAAACGAGAATTTTTTTTTATTTTTAAATAACAATGATATTGACTCAAGATACTTATCCACATGATAAAGGAGGTCTTTATTGGCCCAAAAACATCCATAAGGTCTTTTGCCTTTGCATGGCAGATATGCAATGCTAAAAACTAGACTGTAAATTTGCCACAACACACACAATTGTGTAATTTTACAATACTAAAATGTAAATATATAATAAAGAAAGCATACAGGCTGTGTTTTAGGCTATGCTACACAGAAAAAAATGCACAATTTTTCCACACAATTCATTCATGTTGCCCCAACACAAATTAAGTTAATTCAACAAATTTAAGTGGATTGAATATAAATCTAAATTAAGTTGTCCCGAAAAATCTCAAGAATTGTGTTACAGCAAAATATTTTTGGAGTGTACCATCTCGTCATCATTTGAAAATAAACCCCTCAAAAGATATTTTCAAGTGTCAAGTACAGTTAATAATCGTTAAACAAGCAATTTTTATCAAGAAAGTGGACCAAAAATATCTCTGAGGTGTTTTGTTCATATTTTATCCTATTTTGTAATATTATTTTGTTTATATTTGGCTGTTTAAGTACAGATGTCTTGTTTCAGTGTTTTTATTTTGACACTTCAAAAAAACTACAGGTAAAAAATCTACTTTGTGTGCCGATGAATGTGAACTGTCTAAATATGTCTAAATGCATCTTTTTCATAGCCTGCTCTTCAGATACGCTCATATTTAATATGAAAAACAAAACCTATTTATAGGTCTCATAAATTTTAAGTAATTAATAAGTAACTAGGCTGAATATGAGCAACAGTGACATGATTATCTGTCAAACACTGCTCCCTCAAAAATTTGCACAAAGCTAATAAATAATCATGAGTCAAGTAAACAATATTGAGTTAAAGTTGTAAGCCAATTTTAAGTCAAGCTTTCACGGACATACATACATACAGATTTACATTATCTTTCAGCAATAATTAATACATTTCTCTGGAGATTCAGTCTGGACAATACAATGGGAAAAATTGGACTTTGCAATGTTTTTGATTCTCGTGCAGACCAAGGCTGTTTTTATTTAATTAAAAATACAATAATAATTTCAAATAATTATTCTAGTCTTCAGTGTCACTTAATTAATGAAAGATCATGCTAATATGTTGATTATGTTGTTGTTCAAGTAAAACATTCTTTTTATCAGTAAAAGTAAATTGTGTTGCTTAATGTATTTTGTGGAAAAATCATTTAAAAGATCAATGGATTAATGTAAAAATGTACGGTAAAAGAATAGAATGTCTTTCGAAGAAAATTCTCAGAACAATTTATATCTTTAAAGTCACTTTAGATCAATGAATAAAATGTCCTCACTAAATAAACATATTAGTTTTTAAAACTTCTAACACCAAACTTTTGAACATTACTATATAATATGACCAAACTTTTTTTTCACAAATGTAATCTGTAATGAGACCTTACATCAGAGATTAGAAATCAGAAGAACAAATTTAAAAAGGTAAGCCTAATTGGAAAAAAAGTGGAAAGGACCAAAACTCTTCCACTTTTCAGTGCCTCTGGCCAGCTACCAAATTAAAAGCAAAAGTCAAAATCAATGAAAAACCCTCAGAAAATGACGTGAAGTCAATTAGATGCAAACATGGAGCCTAGGATTAGCTCCCATCCAAGTTTCAGCAGAGTAAATCAGACTCCAATTTTACTATTCCCAACAGTTTTTAGCAGCAAGAGCTCAGTGCACACTATTAGAATTAGCACTCACATAGTCTGAGTGAACTCAAAATTTGCCATGTTTATTTTGCAAGCACACATTGTTATTCTAGGTGAACAATTAATCTGTGCAAGTTAATCCACTGGAAATAAAATTGTTCTGGTAATCTTTAATCAAATTCTAATCATTTGCTTCCGCGTTTGGGGTAGAGGTGCTTCTCTGTTGGCATCAGTTTGATGGCTTCTCCCACAGTATTCTTAACTATGCCTGTCTTATGTTAATTTAGAACATAGGAATGATGTACGAAAATAAAGCCCCACCCCCTACTCAATATTCAGTTTTAATTGGAACAAATACATATATTTGGACACATTTGGAGTGTCAAACATTTTGCTTTAAGATTTATTCTTTCTATACCCAGAGCGAGTGAAACATTGGAAGAGTTAGTGACAAGCTAAAGAACAATAACCATTCATTCATTCATTTGTTTTCTTTTCGGCTTAGTCCCTTTATTAATCCGGGGTCGCCACAGTGGAATGAAACGCCAACTTATCCAGCACACGTTTTACGCAGCGGATGCACTTCCAGCTGCAACCCATCTCTGGGAAACATCCATACACACTCGTTCACACTCATACAGTACGGACAATTTTAGCCGACCCAATTCACCTGTACCGCATGTCTTTGGACTGTGGGGGAAACCGGAGCACCCGGAGGAAATCCACACAAACGCAGGGAGAACATGCAAACTCCACACAGAAACGCCAACTGACCCAGCCGAGGCTCGAACCAGCAACCTTCTTGCTGTGAGGCGACAGCACAACCTACTGCGCCACCATGTTGCCAGAACAATAATCAATCACACACATTTCTTTTGAACACAATGGTCAATGATCAATTACTGTATATTAGTTACTACTGAAATATCTCATATAAAAAAAGTATAAAAAAAAAGTGCAGGTATGAAATTCATTCCAAATCTTCAGTTTCAGTAAAAGCGCAGTTACACAAAAAAGGAAAACGTTTTGTATAGACAATAAATGCTTATGATGTTGACAACACAAATCAAGTAGTTAAAGCATTTGAAGGCAGACAGTGTAGACCATAGGCTGGCGTTGTTTAATCTTGTTACAGACCAGTTACAGAAGTCAAACTGGATACTGACAACTTGTTACAGCAGTTCAGAACTGATTCATTCTTGTAGGGGATGATAACTTTTATGTTGTATAAAACTCCTCTACTGCTAATCAGTTACTTTACATAGTGCACAAACGTTAATATTCAAATAAGCATCTGACATTTTAACCACAATTAAAGCTATATAAACACTCCATAATTGTAATCTAAAATATACAGCAATCACTCTGAATAACTAGGATCTATCTGCAAAAACAAAAGCCTCTTTCACACAGCGATATCGGTAAATATCCAGAAAAATCACCAGAATGACTTTACCGGGATATTCAAAAAAGCACTGTTCACACAGGCAAGGACATTCTGCAATTTTTCTGGAGAAGACTTTTCACACATCCTTTCCAAAATACAGGTAAATTCTAACATTATTAACCAGAAATGAGCTCTAAACGGCTGTGCTTGTATTTGTAAACATAGAAGTGGTTGGGATTTTGTTGATGGCTTCACTTTTTTTCAAAGCTTTAGCATTCATACAGCTGCTTTGTCACAGAGACATCCAAAAGCACAAACCGCAGCTAAATGTTTACACATTTAACTACATTACATATTCTGTGGATAGATAAGTATTGTGAACAACTTCGATGAAAATATATGGAGGAACATATTCGCATGTTGAGATGTTCATAATGTGTGTATGCGTTGGCGCTCACCGAAGCACTTCTTCACGTGCACATGCATCAAGCAACTGAAGCAGAGCTTAAAGGTAAACAAACAACAGTTTATTATAAGCATTTTATCGATGATTTTCTACAAAGTTGGCATTAAGAAAGAACAGAAGAAACGTTATCTGACTAACATCTAGCAGCTAAATGTGTCTGGAAAAATATTCAAAGTAAAATATTCTTTTATTTTAATAAACAGCGTGGATGTGAATGCGTCTGAATGTTCTGATTGGCTGGAGTAGACGTTTCACGTCAGCACGTTCTAATCGTGAACCCGCTATTTCTGGCAATTTTCCTTCTGCGTTCACACAGAGCAGCATTCGGGAAAATTACAGGTAATGTTACAACTTCTCTTTGTAACAAAAAAAAATAGCTGGAACGAATTTACCGGTATTTTCAAAAAGGGCCTGTTCACACATACAGACCTTTCCCTGTTTGTGTGAAAGGGGCTAAAGATACAAGATAGAATAACAACTTTACTTAGCACATCTCTATACTCAGCTTTTTTCTCTTTTGATACTGGATTATAATTTGAAATATAAATACCTATAATGTTCTTACAAGCATTAGATTCAAGATAAAGAGCACTCCACCAACCCATACTTACAATCTAAACTAGCAAACCAGTGTCATCTAGTTGCTGAGCATATGAAAACATCAGTATGATTTCCAATGTTAGACTTGTTCTGCTCAAAAAACTAATCTTGATCATCATAAGCCTTTGGAAACCTCTGTGAAACCCGGTATTTGTTTTGAGTTCCAGGGCCAAACATAAGTAGTTTTCTCTAGATCTACATATTGATTTATTTTACTGGAGAGTGGGTTAATTAAATGTGAATTGTAAGCCTGAAACAAAATATTGAGCATGCCGGACAGAGCAGAAGAATCTGTCCTTTAGATGTTAAAACAGCAATCAATACAGCATAACCTGGGAATATCCGTCAACATACTGCAAACGAACGATATTGAGGAAGATCTGGAGCGGGATTAAGTAGCTGGCTTCAGACACCGAAGCTCAATCTGAGGTCCTGCACGGCATATCTAATGAGGTGTGTGTATCCTCCAAACATTAAGGGGTGCAAATCAGATTCACAATCAGGTGAAAGTACAGAACACTTTGATGAAACAGTTACAAAAATAGTACACACTGCACTATTTCCCAACTATAATTCCAAAAACTCAAATCTGTTGTTTGTTTGACAGTCTCAGCCTTCTCAGCCTCCCTGTAAGTGTCGACACCAGGGTAATAGAGAGGAGAATACAGCCGACAGAAGAACCTTGGATTCAGGAGGAACAATGCAGTCTCTGTTCAGGATGTGGAACACTGAACCAGCTCTATACCGTCTCAAGAGTGCTTGAGGGTTCATGGGAGTTTGCCTGCCTAATTCACATGTGCTTTGTGGACTTGGAGAAGGTGTTCGACTGTGTCCCTCATGGCATTCTATAGGGTGTTCTTTAGGAGCATGGGGTATAAGATGCTGTGTTAAAGATAAAGAAAGTTTGGGTATATCTAGGCGAAGTCAAATATTAGGATATTAATATGTGGAAATGGCCATACTGTGAGCCTCAAACACCATTGTTTCTTCATTCTCATGTAAATTACGCGAGTGAAAAACATCAATGAAAAACAGGCCTATCAGAACACAGACTGTCACAGAGCACGCCCTCAGCAATTGCATGTAGCCACTTTAAGTCACATCCACATGATCAAAAGTTCAGCAGCCACATATGTTGCACATGGGATCATTAATATGCATGCCCAGAGTAGATCCTGCTGTGTGTGTGCGCATGTGTGTGTGTGTGTGTGTGTGAGAGAGAGAGAGAGAGAGAGAGAGGAGACCAATAAAAACATCAGTGATGCGCTTGTGCACACACACACACACACACACACACACACACACACACACACACACACACACACACACACACACACACACACACACGCACCTAGATTATTATAAATGAATCATTGTAAATATACTGATTATTATTGTTTTTATTAATGTTTTATCCTAAAATGTTGGTTGTTAAATGGACAGTTTATTCTGATCTATTATTTTTGAATTGATTTGTACGAATAATATGATATGTTGAATAGTAATATGATATGTTGATATTTTATTTAATTATTACTGTATGTATAAATATCATCTTTTTTTTTTTTTTACTACTACTATTTACTGTTTTGTTTTTTATTATTATATATGCATGTTACTTTTTATGTAAGCTGTAGAACTGTTTTGGCAATACAATTGTAACATTTGTCATGCCAATGAAGCAATTATTGAATTGAATTGAATTGAGAGAGAGAGAAAGAGAGCACGAGAGAAAGCACAGAGAGCTGCGTCAGAGCAGAGCTAATTAATATTCATGACCGTTCCAAATATGGTCAATATATAGCTTCTGATTCTAGCTTGGCTATTATGGAGTAACAGGTGAGCATATAAAACTGTTTCTGAAGATTATTTTAACCTAAGGCACATACCTACAATGTAGAGGTGTATACAATGATCCATGGAGTGTATGGCACCTTTAATGTACACATGAAATCAAAATTAACAAATGATTCGATTAGCTCACGTTGCTAGTTTTGTGGTAAACAATTCACCTGTGAATGTTATTAAGAAAAAAATTGTTTGCTAAACACTAAAATTTAAATCTATAAATGCACTTTCTGTTTGATTTCAGGGCGTCACGGTGGTACAGTGGGTAGCAAGGTCACCTCACAGCAAGAAGGTCGCTGGTTCAAGCCCCGGCTGGGTCAGTTGGCATTTCTGTGTGGAGTTTGCATGTTTGCGTGGGTTTCCTCTGGGTTTCCCCCACAGTCCAAAGACATGCACCTGACTATAGGTAAATTGGGTAAGCTAATTTGTCCGTAGTGTATGAGTGTGAATGCAAGATTGTATGGGTGTTTCCCAGTGTTGGGTGGCAGCTTGAAGGGCACCCGCTGTGTAAAACATATGCTGGATAAGTTGATGGTTCATTCTGCTGTGTCGACCCGTGATGAATACTGTAAAGGGACTAAGCTGAAAAGAAAATGAATGTTTGTTTTCAGTTCAATTCTCAGATTAGATTTGCATTGGCGTACGCATAAAACACAAATGCTTTTGAAATCCAAATCCTCTAAAGAATTGTTAGTCTGCATTATTTAGGGCAACCGGAGCTGGGAACATTTTCCAAAACACATTGTTTGAACGGCATCCACACTTGTGTTAGTCTGTTTTTTATTATTCCCGAGGTTTCCATAATCCTAGACCAGGCCGTATCCTGAGCAGATGCTGTGGTGGTTATGGAGGGGTGGAGAGCATGAGACTGATTCCTGAAAGACCACAGTGACAGACGAGTCTCCGCACTGATCCCATGAGCCAGCCTGTACACCAGCCGGTGACCTTCTCACACCTGCAGCTTCTCCACGATGGACGTCCAAAATTCTCCAGCCTCCAGCACCTAGACAGCAGCTCTGCACAGGAAGTTTGGCCAGAGCAGAAATGGTTGTGCCCAACTGAACCTGGTTTCTCTCAAGGTTTTTTTCCTTCACTTTCATCAATTGGTGAAGTTTATTCCTCGCCACTGTCCCCACTGGCTTGCTTGGTTTGGGATTTGTGGAGATACCCATCGATGGATTTGCTCTTCAGTGTTTGGACTTTCAGCAGTGAAATTTAAACCACACTGAACTGAACAAAGCTGAACTTCAACTCCGAAAACTGGACTGACACATTTTTAATTTACTAGAACTTCTATGTTAAGCTGCTTTGACACCATCTACATTGTAAACGCGCTATAGAAATAAACATGAATTGAATTGAATGATGTCTGACTAAGGTATTGGGTGTGGCTAACATACTTAACCATGCCCCTTCACCTGTCAGTTTTGACAGCGCTATGACAACAAAAAGAAATGGTGAAGGGGAGGTGTCTGTTAGGTTGTAATAACTCCCAAAACCTTTTTCTGAATAAAATACCTACTTTACTACATCCAATCAGCTCGCTGTAGAAAAAAACAATCCACACCTACTGCTATTATTACATTTTCTAGGAACTGCATTACAATACAGAAAAAACGGGCACAGATTCCGGTTCATGCAGGTTTTTAAGGGGTGTCTGGATTTCCTAGTTTTTTGACAACTGGATAAAAGTTAAAAGCAATTAGCAAATTGTAACAAATGTAACAAATGACAAATACTCAAATGTAATTGAGTAGTTAGTAGGAATTGTAATTAATTAAGTAGTTTTAAAGATGTTTTAAAGTGCACTTTTACTTTCCATGAGTACATTTTTAGTGCAGTATCGTTACTTTTACTCCACTACTTTTCATCAAGCTGCAGTCACTACTTTATTTTTTCTTGTCTATGGGCATTGGCTAAAGTACACAAATCAGTCCTGTGATTCCCGTTCAACCAAATCACACATAGAAAGTAAATTGCACCATACTGAACAACCTCAAGACATAGGCGCTTTATAAATGCAGCAAACCCTCTGGAAGTATTAAAAGTGTCCAAGAAGATGTCCAAAATCTTTACACACAATGATCCAGAGACTGTTTAGACTGCATTTCACTGATGAGAAAATGGCAGATGTTTACTGTATGATGACTGAAATCGCCAAATGGCCTTAAATAATCACTAAATGCACTACAGAATGTTACGTTTACACATCCCTGCACAAATTACATGTAAACTCATCAGCTTTGCACAGCGTAATTCTCAATACTCACTACTCGAGTATACTTGTTACTCATACTTGGAGTATTATTTACAACAGATTTTTACTCTACTTGGGCTACATTTTTGGGTAAGTAATGGTACATTTACATGATTTTTATGATTTTTCAGTACTCTTTACACCACTGCAAATCATCACATCAACAAAAAGATGTGGTACAAATAGGCTAATAATTCAAATTCTACAAAATTAGATGAGGAGAAATAAAACAAAAGCACTTAAAACACAGAAATAAGGCTCATTATAAACTTTTTCATGTTTTCCAAAACAAAAATTAACTAAAACATAGGTAACACTTTGTTTTGATAGTCTATTTGAGTATTAGTAGACTGTCTGCTTAATATCTGTTGATATGCTCCTTCAACAGACATTTAACTGACTATAAGAAACTTTCCAAGTACCTGTCAACTTACACTAACCCTAACCCTAACCACAACCCTAACCTCAACCGAACAGTCTACTTATAATCTAATGAGAATTAGTTGGCATGTACTGTAGATGCAATGTAACTTGCAATGTAACGGATCATCAAAATAAAGTGTGACCAAAAGATGTGTTTTTTTTTTTATGCAAATACAGTGCATACTATAATAGACATTGTTTAAAGGATTCTATCTGAGAATGTGTCCCTTGAGCAATAAATAGTTTGTGTTTAATGACAAAACCAATACTGACATTTTTCCCCCTTCATACAGCATCTATCACCCATGAAGGACATTCTAGGGAAAACAACTTTAATTCAAACCGTGTTACTTTGAAACGTGTGCGCAATCGCATGTTTACAAACCAAACACTGAGCTATATAGTGTCCTCCTGAGGATAGGAAATCAACGACCAAGGCGCTGAAAAACTACTATGTGACGTGTAATTCGCAAAGTGTGAAAATCAAGCAGTCAAGATGATGTCGGTGATATTGGAAAGATGCTGCCACGTCACCTGAGGTGTTATATGACGAGGTAAAACATCACAATCCTGGCAGCTGGAAATCTGAATTGTTTCCAAAGAATTCACTGTGGATTTCTATTTGCAAAAGCACAAGATTGTCATTGCAAACCTTCCTCGTTAGATGCGGATGCAGCCTTATTGTGACGATAAAAATATTCAGTGTGGTTCACCTGAGAAAATTGACTAGCAAATTCTATTGATCCTCATGCAAGTCTGATTTGTGCCTGATAAGATTTCCTGCATCAAGAGTCGGTGAAGCAACTCAGGGGTGGCCAGACTACATTAAAACAGGAGCATTCTGATTACAAAAGAATAAACCTTTAAGACGGTAGGAATTACGTTTTGATGAAAAGCGTGGTCTCTCCAGTTTCAGGGAATTGAATGGCGCTTCAGTTTTTTTTTTTTTAGACCAACATGGTATTTATTATGTCCAAACAAACCCAGCGCCCTGGGCAGCTGTTGAATATTAAAAGACAGAAAGATGAAGCTGTGCTATTTGCTTAGTGGTTCATCAGGGAAGAAAACCGTCTTGGCTAAGTACAATTGCTAAAAAAAAAATAAAGTAAGAGTAAATTAGATACCTAAATCAAATAATTTATTGTAGTTGGCTTTGTTTTGTTTTCCATATAAAAATAAATACGTTTTTAGATATAAGTAATTTAAATATCAAATACTTTACTATAGTGCAAGATGGATGCTAGATGTAAAAAAATATATATTGTTGACAGTGGTGGAAAGAGTACTGAAAAATCATACTTAAGTACAAGTACCATTACTTACCTAAAATGTAGTGCAAGTAGAGTAAAAGTATCAGTTGTAAATATTACTCAAAGTATGAGTATGAGTAGACCTTTCAATAGTACACAAGAGTAGTGAGTAGTATTATGTTGTAAAAAGCTGATGCATTTATACGTAATTTGTGGATGTGTGTAAATGTAGCATTCTGTAGTGCATTTAGTTATTGCCCAGCAGGCACACAATATTATAACTATTATTAGGTTAGATTTAGGTCATGACGTCAGGTGACCAAAATTTTATGTCTAGCCTGCGTCTAAGGACAAACTTATTTTGATGTCCAATAACGACGTCAAATGATGTTGATATTTGGTTGATTTTAGGTTGTGTTAGAAAGTGACCAAAATCCAACATCAGGCCAACATCTTAAACCAACGTCATATTGACATCAAATAATGACAATTATTAGTACGTTATAGCAACCAAAATCCAACCTCTGATAGACATCATAGTGGTAACGTCCTCACAATGTCAAACTGTAACATCATTAGACGTTGATTTTAGGTTGGACGTTGGACATTGACGTCGGCCTGACTTTGGGTTCTGACGTCAACCCAATTTTCATTTCCAAACAAAAAGCAACATCCCCACAACCTTGGGGTACAACGTCAATCTGACATAATGTTGACGTCTTATGCTGGCTGTTTAAAGCCATTTTAGTCAACATAAAGTAAACATCCATCATCTTCTCATCAGTGACATGCATCTAAACAGTCTCTGGGTCAATGTGTGTAAAGATTTTAAACATCTTCTTTTGGACACTTTTAATGCTTCCAAATGGTTTGCTGCAACTATGAATAGCTTATGTCTTGAGGTAGTTTATTATGATGCGCTTTATTTTCTATGTGCGATTTGATTGGATTTAATCAGAGGATTTAATCAGAGGATTAAACAGGAATCTGATTTTTCCAATCCCCATAGACAAGAAAAAATAAAGTAGTGACTGCAGATCGAAGTAGTTTAGTAAAAGTACCAATACTGCACTAAAAATGTACTCACGTGAGAGTAAAAGTACACATTTTTAAAACTCCTTAGTAAATTATAATTTCTGAGAAAAACTACTCAATTACAGTAATCTGAGTATTTGTAATTTGTTACTTTACACCACTGTTTACAGAAGAACAATTTGAAAACTTCAGCAGATACATGATAAATGGCTATTTTATAGTTAAACATTTTGTTGTGAAAATTAATAACATTAAATTAAAAAAAAATAGTTTATTAGAAAATTTTAGCATTACATCTTTAAAGGGTCACGAAACACCAAAACACATTTTTTAAAGCTGCTGACAGTCATATCTGTGTCCCACGCTGCTATAAACACTATTAGGACACATATATTTCACTAAAAAAGTGAAAATTGGTTGTTTTTGCGTTATTTTGAGCAAATTCGTTTTTCCGTTTTGAAACAAATTTTTGAAGCTACGTCACGGCCATGAGATACTTGCGTGTAAATCCAGCGTGGAGAGTGGCTGTCTGTACCTGCGAGTACATCGTGACGTCTCTGAGTGTGCGGCATTAATTCATGAGAAAGACTTTGTTCAAACCAATCAGCTCGCTCTGTTGTGTATGCCGTGCAACTTTATTAATATGCATGATAGCTTCGGAGACTGTTTTACCTGTTACAGTGTTCAGATGACAGAGAGACGCTCGTCTCCTTTTAAAAAAAGACACAGTTCCAGTTTGATTGTTCTGTCTATACAGAATTGGTAAGTGTGTGTGAGAGCAGTGCCCTTTGTTTGTTCATTCAGATGGCAAAGTTACTTCGTATCGTCAGCAGTACTCTTTCAGTTTTTAAAGATATACCATAGTCAAAGCAATTTAGTCACTAAGTTTACAGTATGTTAATATCGCTGCAATATTATAGTACAATATTATAGACTGAAAGATCCGCTGTAAATGCTGCTCTCCGAATGTAAATATGTAAACACAGCAATCAAACTAATTCCGTCGTGTAGGATTTTCGCCGCATTTTTTGACAGGATAGTCTATACACACACGGCTTTCTGAAGCTACCTACCGAGTGCATCTAAGTTATGGAGAAATGCTGAGGATTTTTTTCTCCCATTCGCCATGCGGTATCAAACATATCATTAAAACTCAACTCTTCCAGCAGTTCCTCGCTTTCAATATCTCGTTTGTCACGGGCGACATGCAAGAAATGTTCCTGAATAAAAAGTGAAAGTGCCAAACTGCAGTTAAAGACGACAAATTCATAATTTGGCAAGTAATTCGATTACCATGTAAACACAGTCACTGTCTTTCTCCCCTGCGTCTGCGTGCCCAAACGGAAACTCCCATATTTGCAAATCCTTCCCTCTTTCCCTCCCCCGACACTCCCACCTAAACAGAGCTGGACACGCCTACTTTCCTGACTTTTTCCAAACTAGAGGTGTGAAACACCCTGCTGAGACAGGGGGGTTTCGTGGCCCTTTAAAATCTAATGTTGGTATTTATTTCATTTTTAAAAAATTTTCAAGTTTGTATTTTAAAAATTGGTAAAGATTACATTTAATAGTCTCATTAATGTATTACTATATTTAGGGATGCTCACAATAACCAATTAACCACATTTTTAACCAATTAATGGTATCAGTTAAACGGTTAAAAATATCATTTATTTTGTATTTTTTAAGTTTTGCTGCATAAATGTGCAACACATATTTGTTAACTCGCCAGGCGGTAACAAGTGCAACTACAGACGTATTTGACAGAGAAGCAAAATGAAAGGACCGAAAAGTATATTTCTGATCACAGTTTGACACAGACGAGTTGATGCCAAGCGCTAATGGTGATTGCCTCTGTCCTGGATCTGCATCATAAACACCTCGGTCTCTTCACATAAGTGGAGAGAGTAGCCGCAAACTTTCTGAAATGTCCAATGCTTTGCAAACAAGCTGGCCACAAGCAGGAGTGTCAGGGTTTTCTCTCCATCAGAGCGCTCTGCGGTGCTGCTCATAAACACAAAGTTTTGATGATAAAGTTTACAACAAACCAACATTTTTCCATTTGGGAAAATAATAGTCATTAATAGTTCTTATAAAAGGTCCATTTTTAAAATAGCCTACTCTATGAATTAAACAAATCCAATGATTTACGCAAATTTTTGCATAATGATAACTCCACACCAAACTGAGGCATTCCTTTTATAGCTATATTAACTATGAAACATGTATGCAAATTAATGCAATACTATACGTAAAAAACAAAACTATTATATGCTACAGTAGTAATATTTAATGTGTCAGAGTAGGGATGCTCAAAATAAACGATTAACCATTAACCGAAAGGGTGCCTTTTTAACAGATTAATAGAATCAGTTAAATAATTAAACAATATTATTATATATTTTTTAAGTTTTGGCTGCATAAAGGGCCGATCATAGCGAACACGATTTTTGTGTTGAGAGGGGCATGGTTTACTAATGACCACGAGCGTTTTGTGGAGCCCTGCGCGCCTCGCGTTTTTGCCGTTGCGCAATGTGTGCTCACAGTTTTAAAAAAAGTGTTACGTCTGTTGTGCCTTTTGCATTCTTCAATCAAATGAAAGCAGAGGCAGGGTTTCCGTTAATTAAATGCACATTGTCTGTGGAGCGATCGATTTGAGGTAGCCTGCTACTTTTATTTGACGAAAGAAAAAAAAAACATATGATTGGACAAACAAGATAAGCCGGTTCTTAAAAAAGAATTCAGTTAGTGTTTTCATTTTGTAATCGAAACTAGTCATTTAAATAAAAAATATCTATTTACACTGCAGGTGCTTGAAGATGTCCTGTTGTTCTGATGTTCTGTATGCTGTTGTTCACATGTTAAAATAAATCAGTATTTTAAAATGCAATATTTAATTTATCAGACACAAATTAGATATGTCAATTGTTTTTTTTTTTTATTAAATAATAATTTAATATTAGTCTGACCAGCTAACCGTTAGTATTCGGTTAATGAGTTGCGCTTGTCGGTTGGCAAAATTAACCGAAATGAGAATCCCTATGTCAGACCAGCCTGATCTCACGAGGAAACGCAAGTATTTTACATTTTGTCAGTTTAGTGGCTAACTTGTACGAGTTCAGTTGTACGAAAATGTACGATTTTAAAAAGGAGGCGTGGCACTTAACCCCACCCCTAAACCCAACCACCATTGGGTGATGAGCAAATCGTACTAATTTGTACGAATTTGATCGTACGAATTCATACGAATTAGCCACTAAATCAAAAAGTTACCAATTGCCGTGAGATTGCGTTGGTCAGACACAAAATAGACACATTAATTCATTTTTTTTATTAATTTGACAGGTTAACCGTTAATATTCGGTTAATGATTGCGGTTGTCGGTTGGCAAAATTAACCGAAATGAGCATTCCTATGTCAGACACAAAATAGACACATCAATTCATATTTTTTATTAATTTGACAGGTTAACCGGTAATATTCAGTTAACCAGCAGTGGTTGTCGGTTGGCAAAGTTAACCGAAATGAGCATCCCTTATTATATTATTCATATATTATATTAATATATTGTGCATGCTTGTCTAGTGTTCACAGGTGCATGTTCAGTCCACACAACATAAGGCTTCTTTCTGAAGATCCTAGAAATATTTGTCACCTTTACAGAACAAATTTGAGCATAAGGCTTTATTAGGGCCACACGCTGTTAAACTGTCCCTCATGTGCAGCGAGTGGAGAAGAGCAGCAGAAGAACTCAAGGTCAAGGGTAAATGTGGCAGGGTCCTTAAGTGGCCAGCTGTTCTCCAGTGTTCCATTGATTGAGTTCAGCGCTGGGATTCTTAGAAACACGAAGACTCAAATAAAACAGTTTGTTTTAAGCAGAAAATGGCAATACAGTACAAAAGCCATGAAATATTCGACAAATATTATATTTTAAAACAAAATAATACTTTATATCATAGGTCTCAAACTCAATTCCTGGAGGGCAGTGGCTCTGCACAGTTTAGCTCCAACCACCTCCAACTCACACCTGCTAAATAGTCTCTAGTAGTCTTGAACACCTTGATTAGTTGGATCAGCTGTGTTTGATTAGGGTTGAAGCAAAACTGTGCAGAGCTGCGGTCCTCCAGGAATCCAGTTTAAGACCTATGCTTTATATGGATTGGAATATATGGTGAATGCTAAACAAATGCTTTGCAATATTAACTGGCAACATCTTCATAATATAAAGCAACTTACAAATGAATACTGAAATCAAGGCATTATTTTTATTATATTGTATCTAGTTGTCATATCATATGGTTTTGCTTTTTATCACACTTTGTTTCAAAATTATTACATTTCATTTTACTCCAAACAATATAAGACAACATAATGTTTAAAAAAAACTGCAATTTTTCACTTTGTCTTTATATTTCATTTAAATTTTACATTTCTCTATAGGTTTAACCATAAGTTGATGTAATATCTCTTTTGTCAGCCGTGTGAAACAACAGTTTTCTCAGTCAAGTTCTGACTTACAATACAACCATAATAAGATAAGAAACTGCAACATATTTGATAATTTTATTGTAGAATTATCTGTGGTAATACAAACACAATTACCTTTAAAAACCTTTAATATTTCACTCTAATTCTGTAAATCTATTTTACAAAATGTACGAAAGAAATGAAACATTAACGGCTTTAAAGTGAACCTCTTTCTAATATTCAAGGGCAGGAGAAGTGTTTGTGCGAAAGTTGTATATGGCAAACAGTCAGATTCATTTGATTTCATGTGTGCATTTGCCTCTTCTCTCATCATGAGATGCTAAAACTGCTTACGTTCACAATTCTCACACACCTTTGTGACATCATAACTAATTTTGTTCTGGCAGCAATAAACTGCAGCTCTCAGACTCAAATAAAATTGTGATTCTACAACTATTTGAGAAAAATATTGAACTAAATCAAAGCATTCAGTGTTCAAAATTTTCACGGCTTTGCATATTTCACAAAGGACTTCAATTTCACTGCCAATGACAGAATCTGCACAAATAAACACCACAAGGTAGCTAAAAACTACCATCATGGAGAGAGAGAGAGAGAGAGAGAGATGTAAAAAAAAGGAGAGAAATGTGAATGAGAGAGATATGTCTGACTAACAGAGATGCACTTAGCCTTGAAAACATCAAGATAAAGGAGAGAGAATGTATTCATCAGAAAAAAGAGAGATGCACAGTCCAGAAAACATGATGGAGGAAAAAAGGAGCATAGAGTAGCTGGAGAAAAAACTAATGAGTCAACTCTTCTTCATGTGGAGTTCAAACCTCAGAAATCACCTGTCAGACCATCCCTCTTCACGCCAATAGTGAGAGATCTACCAGAGTTTACAAGTGTCTCTAGACTTTCTCTGTAGCAAGTGATCAAACGATCGTAGCGTCCTCAGAATCTAGCTCCAGTACAAGAGGAGGAGACATCTCAGCCACATCTCAGCTCATCCTCCCCTAACCGTTGACGTTCCTCCATACTTCAGCACACAATGTTTTCCCACCAACGATCCCTCTCAAAAGACCAGTGCTCTCTCCTGCACAGTGGTGGACAGTATGTATTTTTACTTCACTGTTGTACTTAAGTACTTATTTTAAGTGCTGGACTTTATCAGAGTGTGTTTATTTTAGGAAACCTTTACTTTTACTTCACTACATTCCAAAAGAAAATACTGCAATTTATTTTATTTCCTGAATGAAGCTAAGCAAGAGGTTATTTTGAAGGGGAGAAATTGTCTCCTGCTCTGAGATAAGATAGTGGTTTCTAATTTGTGACAAAGCTGAATTTGATAATTTATCCTGTTAAATCAATAAAAATAATTCATTTGGGAAATGGAAAGACATCTGTTCACAAATAATCAACTCCCTGATTTAGATTATCTGTTCAGTGGTGGCCTGCAAACATATATTTTGTATGACTTAATGGAGATGTTTTAGTTAATACTTAATACTGTACTTGTGTAATTACAACACCTACCAGTGGAGGGTATTTAAGACATTCTTTCTCACCAACCTTAAACCTTGGCTAAAACCAAGTAATGTGGTATATGAATATGACAATCATTCAGCATAGTCATACAGTGTATTTCCCATTCTCAATGATGTATTCCGTTATATATTGCTGTGCATAATAAAACTAGCAGTATGCAGAATGTTGGACTTATGCCACATAACTGTCAATGAGACTAACAAACACGACCCAGTAATTCAACAGATCCTCACACATAATAAACACATACATGTAAAAGAAGTCCTAGTCAGTAATTTCAGGAAATTGCATTATTATCTTGAATGGAGTGAAACAACTCGATCCTGCATTGTTTTAAAAATAATAAAAAGCCTAAATGTGTTTAATTTGATGCTGTTTTTTTATAACTTGGGTTTTATTTCCTTTTTGAATGAATTACAGTGCATCTTAATTGCAGCTTTTATTACCATTACAAAGTGTATTGTAACTTTGAGCTGCATTCCTTGTAAGAAAGAAACTTTACAAATAAATGATGATAGAAAATATAATTTAATATTTTAAAAAGCAATAAGAACTCAAATTATGCAAAAGTTTAATTTTATGTACACATAAATAACTTTAAATGAACAAAATAATTCAAATAATGCTATAACAACAATGTTGCTCAGGAGAGCAACATACCAGATCAGATAGGGTGAGTCTCCAGTAAATGATTCAATGATCCATTTAGAGTAACGGTGAATTGCAAATGGGATATATTGTCCTCCAAAAGAGCACTTGGGAGTGAAAACAATCATGGCCACCATATTGAATATCATAGAGGGGCCTTTGGAGTGAAAGTGTCATCACTTCTTGGAAGATTTCTGGTGAACTGCTGTACAAACTCATTCATGAACTACAAATCCCTGCATGCCGTTACAGCTGACTCTCATTATTATTGATTGATTGACCAAGGGTGCATCTCGCTATTAGTTTTACTCGATCTTAGTGCCGCATTTGATACCATCAACCACAATATCCTCATAAATCGCTTAAATTCTACAGGTGTCCATGGACAGGCTCTACAATGGTTTAAGTCATACTTACTGTAGCTGACTGTGACCAGTTTGTGAACATTAATGGACAGCTTTCACAAGTCAGGCCAGTAAAATATGGGGTGCCTCAAGGATCGGTTTTAGATCCTTTGCTGTTTCCAATATACATGCTACCCCTGGGAGACATTATTAAAAGACACGGGATCAGCTTTCTCTTCTATGCAGACGATACTCATTTATATATTTCAACTAAACTTGGTGAGACGTCTAAACTGTCTAAGCTAACTGAGTGTATTAAATATATGTTAAAGACTGGGTGACCAACAATTTTCTTCTCTTAAACTGACAAAACAGAATTATTATTTATTGGGCCTAAATCCTGTACACAGCAGTTCTCACAACTGGACCTGCAACTAGAGGGATACAAAGTTAGCATTAGCTCTACTATAAAAGATCTGGGTGTCATATTAGACAGCAATTTAACTTTTGAAAATCATATATCCCATGCAATAAAAACTGCTTTCTTTCATCTGAGAAATATCGCTAAGTTACGAAGTATGCTATCCATCTCAGATGCAGAAAAGCTAGTCCATGCTTTTATGACTTCTAGGCTGGACTACTGTAATGCTCTGTTTGCTGGCTGCCCAACATCCTCTATTAACAAACTTCAGCTACAAAATGCAGCTGCCAGAGTTCTTACCAGATCTAGAAAATATGATCATATCACCCCAATTTTATCCTCTTTACACTGGCTACCTGTTAAGTTTCGTATTAATTTTAAAGTATTGCTTCTTACCTATAAAGCTTTAAATAATCTAGCTTTTGTTTATCTAACCAACCTTCTGTCTCGCTACAATCCAACCCACTCTTTAAGATCTCAAAACTCAGGGCTTCTGGTAGTACCTAGAATAGCAAAGTTGAGTAAAGGAGGTCGAGCCTTCTCATTTATGGCCCCTAAACTCTGGAATAGCCTTCCTGATAATGTCTGAGGCTCAGGCACACTCTCACAGTTCAAAGCATACACTTAGCGGTATGATGCATGACTGTGCTCAACGCAGGTTTTTGCATTTCGTTTATATACACTATGAACAGCAGCTACGCTAATTATTCTCTTTATTCTCTATTTCCACCTGGGGATACTCATCCCGAGGCCCTCAGACTATGCAGCGCCACTGATTCGATCCAAGATCAGCGATGAGACAATCCCAGGGTTCCCATAATCCTGGACCAGGCCGTATTCTAAGTAGCCGCTGTGGTGGTCATAGAATAGTGGAGAGCATGAGACTGATTCCTGTGACGCTTCAGGGACAGACGAGTCTTCGCTGAGGTCCAGCATTCTCCAGCCTCCGGCGCCTAGACTGCAGCTCTGCACAAGACGCTTGGCCATAGGAGAAATGGTCGTGCCCAACTGAGCCTGGTTTCTCTCGAGGTTTTTTAATTCTTCACTTTCGCCAATTGGTGAAGTTTTTTCCTCGCCGCTGTCGCCTCTGGCTTGCATGGTTCGGGATCTGTAGAGCTGCGCATTGATGGAATTGCTCTTCAGTGTTTGGACTCTCAGTAGTGATTATTAAACCACAGTGAACTGAGCTAAACTGAACTGAACTTAAACACTGAAAACTAGACTGACACTATTTTAATTCACTTTAATCTTCTATGTGAAGCTGCTTTGACACAATCTACATTGTAAAAGCGCTATACAAATAAAAGTGACTTAAATTGAATTATCCGGACTATATATACACCCTACACACATCAGTCTGTAGTGAGTCTTTGTTGTTTCCTATCATGTATATTTCCTGTCACTGTGTTTTTGCCTTAGTCTTTTGTTTGTTGTTTGTTTTGTTTGTACACTTGGATCAATGCCTTGTTTATGACCTTGACTGTTTTGACTGATTTTGGATTGCCTTGTTTGAATCTTGATTTTTCCTATTTTTGTATAGTTTCTTTAATAAATTATTATTAAGCTGCACTTGGATCCTACCTCTGGTCTTCGCCATGCTGAGACCCAAACGTGACAGAAAGATTTAGAAAGGGTACTGTACACTATAGACTGTAAAAGATATGGACGTAGTATTCGTGAGGTCACCCATAGGTTTCTGAAGAACGCAAATGAAGCTGCAAGTGGGCGTGGCCAACCGGCGCCATTTCGTTCGTGCATCATCGCTTCGACCGGGAGTAACCAAATAAGGGTAAAAAGCGGAATGTGAGCAGAGCTACAGACATCTGCTAGTATTTTGCTTAGACAGGCTTTTCTTTTGGAGAAACGCTTAATACTTCATTACCTGCGATTCGTTTGTGTTCTTGTGACCACATGTGCTTGGTGGTATACTATACCAATAAAGTGTTTAGTCTTTTAGAAAAACTCTTGTATAACACATTAAGCCACTAAACGTTGTTCTTATAACATTTATTCTACAAGAGAAAAGCACGAATTACTTCCAAATACTTCAAATATAGTCTGTGTTAGTAAATGCAAGACTATTTATGAAATCCAGGCATAACACTGTATGACAACGTTTCAGATGACTGTTCTATAGACGAATTACCAACCTACGCCACACATGACATCACACGGGGTCCCGGTTGCAAAAAGAGACCGGTCACAATAGCAAACATGTCGTGTTGTGGGGTAGGACGCCAAATTCGAAAAACTTTACTTTTACCGTACACCACACTGCTTTTATTGCCAACCACAGACGTCTTTGGCTAAAAGGTAGCTGAATGAAGTGACAACCTAATTAAAAAAGCAGTTCTCATGTCATATCAGTTAAGCTCACGCTATGCTGAATCATACACATTACTCGTTTTTGATTGCAGCAATGATTTCAGCAAAACAGTTACATGTGGCTAATAAAACTGCGGACACTGAATGCTAAGAATGAAACGTGAAAGTGTAAGTTCACATACCCTGCCGTACAGATGGAGTTCGCTGTCAGAATGCAGTTTTGCTTGTTGATGATTAATTACCCAGGCCTTGTATAGTCCCGTCTTTTTTACTTGTCTTTGGCTTAGCAGAACCTCGGTTTTTAGCACTACAAAGTTTTGAATCTGGTAATCATGGAACATTATTTCTTGCACATGAGCACACAGAACAAAATTGTTGGCATCCAAAGACTTGTAACATTAGGCCTTTAACTTCTCTCTTGTAAAATCACTTGGAGTTTCATGAGAGATGGATTTCGAGCTGGATGCTTGGCAATTTCGTCTTACCCAATATCCATTGGAAGGGTGCTATCGCAGATGGACCTGTCAGATGAACGCCGCTCACTTTAACGTTCATTTTGATATTTCTTGATCTTTTGATTATCACTGGGTGACAAGCTGTTATAATATGCTGAAAGCATTACGTAAATAATATATATAATATGTAATCAATATAACTTATTTTTGAGACAACAACAAACTCTGTACTGCATCGGATGTCATTCCCTCGCTGTAAATGCTAGCGCTCCCATGTTTCTCTGCAACCTCACTGCGCGCGCATTCTAAATTTTTACAAACATGATAATTCGTCTATAGCCTACAGCTAATCAATCTGTCAGATTCTGGAGTGCTTTACAGGTCTAAAGAAAAATATAAATGATAATTTATCTTAAATAAAACAAATAAATTTCTAGAGATGGTATATAAGTATATAATTTCACTCACCTGGGAAATGGAGGCCACTTAAATGGTTTGTGAACACAATTAAGTGCACACCGCATGCCATATCATTTGATAATTGTCGGAAATAATTCCAAAAGGCAATTTACTGTGTAAAGCCACAAAAAACAAAACAAAAACACGAAGTATATGCCAAGTTCAGCGGTTAATCAGCCGGAATCAGCTGAGGTGAAACGACAGCGACCAGCAAGACCTAGCTGTCACTCAAGTTTCCACGACCTTAATAATGCAGACTTAATATAAACTAAACAGATGGGTTTAAAAAATAAAATAAAAATAAATAAATAAATCACCCCCTCACAGTTGTCCTGAACGGTAATATTAGCTACATACACCATTCTTTGTACCAGGCTGTGAACAGCTTTTTTTCTGCTGTAAAGTTGGCCATTTTAACAGTGGGGTCAATAGAAATTTGCTCTATTATGGAACCAGGACTAGCGGAATTTCAATGAATTGCAGTTTCAGCTACTGTACTTCCGTATTATCTTCACGAGGGAGAGCAGGAGGTTGTTGCTTGGGTACAACTGATGGACACTTCAGGCCCACATGATGCTTAGTGCAGGTTAGATATTTGGTCACACACTAGGCTAATGCCTTCGAAGCTGTCACATTAGGGGATGAGCCCTTCTAAACGAAACACCATGTGATCCTCCAGTAAATGATTCACTAATTCAAATGATCCATTCAGAGTGAGTCGCCAGTAAATAAATCACTGACTTTACAAGCTTTTCTGAATGGGGATCAGCGTGTGGATGTTTTCACCTAGATTACCATAAATTATCAGTGTGGTTATTAGAGCATGCAAGTTTTGGTAATTCAACTAACTGGCAAACTAAACATTCAGGAGTAAGTACACAGTCATTCACTTATTTCCAGTTTTCTCCCCATGCTCATTGACAGGGAATAAGTAAAACAATTAATGTTAAGTATATGAGGGAAAACATTTGGGTATGCAAAAATAAAGCTCTGTTCAGACCACACAATTTGCGATTATGCGATTTCTGTTCTGTCCTGTACCTCTAAAAAAATCTATTGTATTCTGACATATTGGACACAATGTTCCGCGCTAAATTTTAGTTTCCTGTCTTTTATCCATGTCACGTTTACTTTTTGATCGAGCCGCATTAAAGTTTGTTTTGATGTGGACCAAGGCCCATTGGTTTGTTTGTTTATTTGGTGTGCACCAAGGTTTGGATGAACCCTCTGAGGTTCTCCAGGTCAGAGTTTTTGTTTTAAACATGATGCCACTCTGGTCAGTTTTATCTTGACTTTTCTGAGCACATTCAAAAACAACTTTTCAAGCAGCCTCTCAACATCTTACACTTTGTTAGAAGCTTCTGTTTGAGAACACAAAAACATATAAATCACTATGATTCATACAATGCCGTGAAATTCAAGCTATTTTCTCTTCTTTTTTACTGTTCTTTTCTCCTTTATATCTGTAATATCAGAAAAGATCAGCAACCCAGCACATCAGAGGTGAATATGCACAAAAGGGCAAAAACATGACGCTAGTTTAAATGCCTTGTTTAAATCCCTGTGGAACAAAATTCGAAATGTTCAAAGCTAAACCACAGTGAGAAAAATTCCTCTTCAAGTTTTTTTTCCCCATCATGGCATACCAGAGAGCAGGATCGTACTTTGGACGTCTGCACCCTTCACTTCATGAAATATTAAAGTCTAAACACACCAGACAATAACTAGCATTCTGCGCACTGTCCTATTTTAGTGTAACATCAGAGACACGTCTCACAGAAAACCAAACACTCAATGACACGATAATAACTAAAGCATTTATATCCCATTAATGGCTTTATAGCTGCAGAATAAAAATGAGATCAATATGCAATTACAGTTAAATAACAGACCAAAACTGAAACGATCAAAAGTGACATTTATATATCACTTTTTAATTTATATGCACATTTTAAAAAATCTCTCCAAAAAAAATATCACAGTAGCAGAACTGTTTTCAACATTGCTAGTAATTAAAATGTTACTTGAACATCAAATAATCTTATTAAAATTATTTCTGAAGGACCACATGGCACTGAAATCTGAAGTAACTGATCATCAGAATTAATTTAAAAATATTTTAAACAGTAATCATTTATAAAATAATTATAAAAATAATAATTATTTTTTATCAAATAAATGCAGGTGAGTATAACTAAAACATTAGCAAATCTTGAATTATGGTGTATATTAAAATTTAGTCACACTGATTATAACTTTTTTTTAAAGTTAAAATCAATAAGTCTTTTTAGCCCACGACCTCTAAAATTACAATGCCAATGACTCACGACCCCCAGTATCCTTTGAGATGGTTAGAAATATATAAACCTTGCACACAAAGGTGCACACATACCAATAGGGCCATTTATTTGAGAATTTAATTTTGAAGAACGCCACTCAGAGACCCTCCATGTTTAGTTGTGGCCTGTATTTATTTTTGATTCACGTAAATGTCATAAAGGTATAAGAAAGACCTGGTGCCATAAAATCAATGTGCTGTGTCTTTAACAAAACCAATTTAATTTTAAACTAAGGGGTCGCAAAAAAAAAAAAACAAACGAAATGCTGATGGCTTTTTATTTGCATGTTGTTGTTTTTTCTTAAATGTAACTATACTTACGTACTTACTCCCAGGGTCCATTTAAATCGAAGCTGATATTTAGCTGCACCATGTTGGTGTTTCATAACATCTCATTTTTACAAGGTGCAACCCCCAACCTGGAGGATCAGGGACATACACTCATACACTACGGACAATTTAGCTTACCCAATTCATCTAAAGCGCATGTCTTTGGACTGTGGGGAAACTGAAGCACCAGGATTAAAACCACACAAACACGGGGAGAACATGTAAAGTCCACACAGAAATGCCAACTGACCCAGCCGGGACCAGAGAAACCACCAGAAGAAATTCTTGCTGTGAGGCGACCGCACTACCCACTGCACCGTGCCACCAAATGTAACTATTAAGTACTGTTTTTCTTCCATAGGTTATGGATAAAATATGGTAATTGTAATAGTTTAATCAAATAAATTTGATTTTTGGAAACCATCAATTGTCCGTATACCCCACTTTGGGAACCACTGATTTACACTGCAAAAAATGCTGGGTTCCATACAATTCATTCATGTTGTCCCAACACAAGTCCAATAAGTTAACGTAACTAACTTAAGAAGATTGAAAATAAAACTGTTACAGTCACCAGCGATCTAGCTACTGCAGATCCCTGGAGAACTACAACTCTGCCACCAAATGGACTACAAATCACAGCATGCAGCGCGCGCACACACCGGTTCCTAATCACATCTGATTGCAAACACTCACAGCTGAAGCTGCTCAAGGACTCATTACACAGACTATTTATACACCACATTTGCTCACAGACATTGCTGAGTGTTGTTTGTTTGTTTGTTTTGTTAGTTAAAACGAACCTGTAACTTTATGTAGCATTTTCATTTCCTTGTCTAGCCATGTTCTTTGATTCTTGTTTTATGTTATCTACTCCTAGTCTTGTTCCTAGTTTATCTTCCCTTTCCCCAGTTTTGACTACTTGCCTGTTTATCGACGACGATGACTTGATTATCTATATGCACCCGATTGCTCCTGTTGTTGACCCTTGCCTGATTTACGATCATTGGAAATAAATATGCATTTGGACTCCCTCCGTGAAAGCTTCCTTCAGTTACAAAAACAGTTAAGTTTCCCCAAAAAATCTCCAGAATTGTATTGTTTCAGCTCATTTTAAGTAGTTTGAATGAGTAGCAAAGATCTTTGAGTGTACTCTGTTTTATACTGCTTTGATTTTTTCTATTTTCCTCATTAGTAAGTTGCTTTGAATACCTGCCAGATTACATGTTAACATGCAATAATTCATACCTTTATGATAGATTTTGATATTTTAGGATTAAAAGTCAGTCTCTAAAAACATTAATTTCATTAACACACCCCAAAACATAAAAGTGATTTGAGAGGTTTAAGAAACAACCATCAATTAGAATCTAAATTTTGCTCATATTAAAAAAAAAGCAATTCCTTTCCTGGATGATCCAATTCAGTAGGCCTACGCTTTGAATGAATGCCTTTTCCGAGCACTTTCGGAGAAAAAAAAAAACATCCAAGCCACCCAGAAAGACATATGAAGACTGTAGCTTGTATTAAACTAGAGTCGCAGTGCCAAACTGAACACATTTTTGCTGATCAGTCTAATTAACCTATCCTGAGTGAGCCACCAACTCCAAATCACTTCCCATCTGTCAGCGCTATGAAAGTGTCATCTTTTCTCCCCCACCTCTGTTTTTTCCAGTGACACACCAGCAATCAGCCTGATTCATGAATGTGTGCGAGTGACTGTCGCCGTCCGCGTATTAGCACAGCCAGATATAATTCCCGCACATCCATTAGCATGATGCACTTCCTGTTCAGGGTCTATTGTTGTCCTGTTTCATCACAAGAAAGGAAGGTGAGCCGCAAAGTGCTTTGTAAGGTCAGAGTTATGAATGTGTTAGAAGCTGTTAGCCAGGCCAGAGATATTCATCAGTGAAAAGGAGTCTTTATGAGAACAGTGTGGCTGAAAGGTGATGAACCACAGTCGCCCTCTCGACCCACTGAGAAAGATGATTTGTTTTAGATGAGAGATGGGGGGTTATTTCTTTATCTAACAGTATAGCAACAGGCCAACTGTTCACACAAAATGTGCAAAAACATACACACACATTTACAATACAATACTACTATTTAATAACTTTATTCAACCATTTTTAATAATGTTACAATTTATTTGAAAGAAAGGCCATTAAATAGAAAATAAATAGACAATTATGGAAATAATAGACTAAGCAATCCCAAGGTGATGTCAATTTAATTTTTGTTTCGTTTGTAGTATTATTATTATTATTATTATTATTATTATTATTATTATTATTATTATTATTAAAGATAATTTCAAATTTATTATTATTATAATTATTTTAAAATTATTTAAATACAATACTACCACTACTACTCCTAATATTATTAATAATAATAATAATAATAATAATAATAACAAAATTAAACAGACAAAATTTAAATTGGTATACTAAGCAATCTTGGGGTGGTATTATTATTATTATTATTATTATTATTATTATTATTATTATTATTATTATTATTATTGTTATTGTTATTATTATTATTTTAAGAGCTTTAAGGTTATTTAAAATATAAAGTAATACAGTTTTGTGTTATTACTGCAATGGCATAGACTAAAGATGTTTATGGAAATACAGTTCAAAAAACGTGTTTCTAATATTTTATTAATAGATTATTATTAGACGGACGGACAGACGGACGGACGGACAGATAGATAGATAGATACATGTAGATAGAACAACAGAGACAGATGATTTGTTTTAGATGAGAAATGGGGGTTATTTCTTTATCTAACAGTATAGCAACAGGCCAACTGTTCACTCACAATGTGCAAAAACATACACACACATTTACATTGTCTAATTGTTATAACAACTATTTCATTATTCAATCTTTTTTAGTAATGTTACAATTTAATTGAAAAAGGCCCTTAATTTTTGTTTTGTTTGTATTATTATTATTATTTTTAAAGATAATTTCAAATTTATTTTTATTATAATTATTTTTTAAATTACTACTGTTACTACTCCTAATAATAATAATAATAACTAGAATTGTACATTTCCTAAAGAAAATGTGAGTGGGGTTTGCGTGGCAAATCGATGGGGTAAAATGAATCACTGAACTGGGCAAAAGCAATGGAGTGCTAAGAAATGGCTAAATTCATGTGTTTATGCAGTTGCTAGGGTATTCTAAATGGTTGCTAGGCTGTGGCAACGCCGTTTTAATGAGTGAAAACAAAAATCATTTTATCAGCCTGCATCAATAGAGGCCAAACCCTGTCTTTCTATGATATTCCTGTGCTGAAATATGGCTTGTTTATGTTGTTATGTGGTTGTTAGGGACCTAAAAGTGGTTGCTAGGGAGTGTCTACAAATTTGGTATATCACTACTTAATACCGACTTGACAGGCCGAGTAAAACGAGCCCACCCCCAAGCTTCTACGACTCTGTAATCTAGATATCGATGTCAGCTATTTTGTGGCAATGTTAAGCCTATTGGGATTTTTGGATGTCAGCCATTTTGTGCCAATGTCAGCCATTTTGTGCCAATGTCAAATCTATGGTGTTGCTAGGTGATTGCTATGGTGTTCTGAGTGGTTGCTAGGTGGATGCTAAGGTGTTGCTAGGTGGTTGCTAGGGTGTCCTAAGTGGTTGCTAGGTGGTTGCTGAGGTGTTGTTAGGCGGTTGCTAGGGTGTCCTGAGTGGTTGCTAGGTGGTTACTAAGGTGTTGCTAGGCAGTTGCTAGGGTGTCCTAAGTGGTTGCTAGGTGGTTGCTAAGGTGTTGCTAGGCAGTTGCTAGGGTGTCCTAAGTGGTATCTAGGTGGTTGCTAAGGTGTTGCTAGGTGGTTGCTAGGGTGTCCTAAGTGGTTGCTAAGGTGTTGCTAGGCGGTTGCTAGGGTGTTCTAAGTGGTTGCTAGGTGGTTGCTAAGGTGTTGCTAGGTGGTTGCTAGGGTGTTCTGAGTGGTTGCTAGGTGGTTGCTAATGTGTTGCTAGGCGGTTGCTAGGGTGTCCTAAGTGGTTGCTAAGTGGTTGCTAAGGCGTTTCTAGGCGGTTGCTAAGGTGTCCTGAGTGTTTGCTAGGCGGTTGCTAAGGTGTTGCTAGGCGGTTGCTAGGGTGTCCTAAGTGGTTGCTAGGTGGTTGCTAAGGTGTTGCTAGGGTGTCATAAGTGGTTGCTAAGGTGTTGCTAGGTGGTTGCTAGGGTATTCTGAGTGGTTGCTAAGGCGTTGCTAGGCTGTTGCTAGGGTGTCCTGAGTGGTCGCTAGGCACTTACTGAGGCATTACTAGGCTGTTGCTAGGCGGTTGCTAGGCGGTTGCTAGGGTAATTTGGGTGGTTGCTAGGCAGTTGCTAGGGTACCCTAGGTTGTTACTAGGCAAGCCTCACATACATGCTTGGTCATTTGTTTATACTTAGTAAGCATTTCTAGCAAGTTACAGCACTTGGCTAGTCAATATTAGCATGTAGCTAGTCACTGCTAGCATGTGTAGCATACAGGAAGTTCCGTTTGCTAGCATGAGCCAAACGAGCCAATCCCCATGTCTCTACGATGTTCTGATGCTGAGATATAGCTGTTGATAAATGGTTGCTAGGGTACTCTGTTTTGTTGCCATGGGCGTGGTTACAGAGTGAAGTTGGGTGTGGTTGGTTGCCTAAGTCAAATGAGCCAACCCCCAAGTCAATAGGACACTGCTATGCAAAGATATGCATGTAGGCTCGTTATAATTGCAGTCTATGGGATCAGTTTGGGGGCGTGGCCTGAGAGCTTCATTATCATATTGATATGCTCATTGGTTGTCTGAGTCAACTGAGCCAACCCCCAAGTCAATAGGACACTGCTATGCAAAGATATGCATGTAGGCCAGTTATAATGGCAGTCTATGGGATCAGTTTGGGGGCGTGGCTTGTGAGCGTCATTATCATATTGAGATGCTAATTGGTTGTCTGAGTCAAATGAGCCAACCCCCAAGTCAATAGGACACTGCTATGCAAAGATATGCATGTAGGCCAGTTACAATGGCAGTGTATGGAACATTTTTAAGGGTATTTAAATGGAATGGGGGCGTGGCTTATGAGCGTCATTATCATATTGAAAGCTGATTGGTTGTCTGAGTCAAATGAGCCAACCCCCAAGTCTCTATGACACTGCTATGCAAAGATATGCATCTAGCCCTATTTTAATAGAAGTCTATGGGATCAGTTTGTGGGCGTGGCTTGTGAGCTTCATTATCATATTGAGATGCTCATTGGTTGCCCGAGTCAAATGAGCCTACCCCCATGTCTCTATGACACTCCTATGTAATGTTATTGGTGTGGGACATTTATAATGGAAGTCAATGAGATCAGCAATGGGACGTCCCAGCCCATGTTAAGTCAATGAGGCAGTTATTAAGGGTCCTTAAAAGGTTTGGGGGGCGTGGCTTGAGAGCTTCATTATCATATTGAGATGCTGGTTGGTTGCCTGAGACAAATAAGCCCACCCCCAAGTCTATATGACACTGCTATGTAATGTGATTGACATGTGACATTTATAATGGGAGTCAATGTAATGAATGGGAGTCAATGGCAATGTTAAGTCAATGGGGACCACTTTGGGACGTCCTAGCACCCCAGGGGTACAACTTATAGCCCCTTTCGGGGTATGTTCCCACTTAGGCTGCAACCCCCTACAGATGTTGTGAATCCCATATGTCTATGAAATTCACACTCGGCGCAGTGATTCGTCAAAATTCGGCTCCATGTTAAGTCAATGGGAGATTTGGGACCCCCTAGCCCCCCAGGGGTACAACATTTACCCCCTTTCGGGGTATGTTCTGACTCAGGCTGCAACCCTTTCGAGATGTGGTAAATTCCATGGTTCTACGAAATTCACAGTTGGCTCCGCAATGCGGGGAGTTTTGTGAGGGGAGCGGGGTGCTAGAAAATGAATGGGAGTCAATGGGGGCCATGTTAAGTCAATGGGACCACTTTGGGACGTCCTAGCACCCCAGGGGTACAACTTATACGCCCTTGCGGGGTATGTTCTCACTTAGGCTGCAACCCCCTACAGATGTTGTGAATCCCATATTTCTACGAAATTCACACTCGGTGCTGTGACTCGTCAAAGTTCGGCTCAATGCAAAGTGTATGGGACTTTTTTCGGAGGTTTTTTGGCCCCTGCGGGGCCAAAAAACCCCCGACCCCTTATAAAAGTCATAGCACACCATTCCCGATGAAACCGGACAATTTGACCCCACTTTCAAGGGTCTGGGGTGAAAACTGCGGGACTAGTTACGCGCCGAAAAAGCGCACGGAAGATGGAAGAAGAATAATAATAAGTATGGAGAATAACAATAGTGGAATTTGCCTTAAGGCAAACCCCACTAATAATAATAATAATCAGGGCTTGACATTAGCACCCACCAGCCTGCCAAATGCGGGTAGATTTCAGCTGTGGCGAGTTAGACAGACACTCCCACTAGCCACTTTGGCCGGTTGAAAATGATTTTCAAATTGCCAGGTTAGAATTTTAGATTATGACCTTTGCACGGCTGACAAAAAGCGCGTGAGCCAAAGAAAGCAGGTGAATACCAAATGAGAGAATGATCAGGTGCACGGTGAGACACAGGCTCTCTCGTCACTCACTGATAAGGGCTTTAGTGTGATGCGCGCGAGTCCTTAAAAGCTCTCGAGTTCCGTTTTCTCTTCCGAAGCAACCATGCCTGGAAACAGAACTGGTGCGATCAGTCCTCTCTGAAAAAGACTGTAAAAAGCAATGCTACTGCATTCGCAGTCCTGCTTCTTTCAAGGGCTCGAGATTTTTTTGTATGCATCAGCGGTTGTCGCTTTCGCGTTAACCATTCTTTGAACAGATTAGTAATGGGCCTAACATTAACCTTGTGCGCGCTATCATCCTTTCATTATCACACGCAGAAAGTTTTCACCAGTTTTCTTTTGCTTACAGTTATTTTTGTTAAAATAGTTTAATTATCATCCTTTACAATAACATTGCTTTAGTAGGTTTTATGCATATTTAACTGGTGATCTGGGACCTTTGGCCTGAACAGACCACTGTGTATAGTTTTAGATAGATGAGAATCTTTTTTTGTTAATTGTATTTTACGAACATTTTTGTTGAATAAAACGTGCATGTACACAGCTGATTTGAGTTGATTTGACACATTATTTAAAATTTGTGGCAAGAAAATAACCAATTTGGTGTGGCCAGATGAAAACAAAATTGTTAAATCCTTACTGTTGAACCGTGAACAGTCATGTGAAATAAAACTAATTGCAACGCAACACTATGAAGCCACAACCCATTTGCTCATGCGCATTGAGTAAGGTCACACAACATGCATGAATGAGGAGGCATGTGGACATAACACACAATTTAAATCAAGTAATTTTAGAATGCCAAGTCAAATTTATGCATATAAAATATTTTTTAGTAACAGTGGAAAACTACTAACACGTAATACCAAGCCCTGATAATAATAATAATAATAAATAATAATAACAATAATAATAATAATAATCATATTAATAATAATAATAATAATAATAGGCGATGCAATGGTGCAGTAGGTAGTGCTGTCGCCTCACAGCAAGAAGGTCGCTGGTTCGTACCTCGGCTGGGTCAGTTGGCCGTTTCTGTGTGGAGTTTGCATGTTCTCCCTGCGTTCGCGTGGGTTTTCTCCGGGTGCTCTGGTTTCCCCCACAGTCCAAAGACATGCGGTACAGGTGAATTGGGTAGGCTAAATTGTCCATAGTGTATGAGTGTGAATGAGTGTGCATGGATGTTTCCCAGAGAAGGGTTGCAGCTGGAAGAGCATCCGCTGCATAAAACATGTGCTGGATAAGCTGTGGCGACCCCGGATTAATAAAGGGACTAAGCTGAAAAGAAAATGAATGAATGAATGAATAATAATAATAATCATAATAATAATAACAACAATACTGGTTTAAAATTATTTAAAATAAAAAGTAATCAAAATGTGTGCTATCATTATTAATCTGGCATAGAGTAAAGATTTTATGAAAATCTTTAAGTCAAAAAAGGCGTTACTCATATTTTATTAATAGATTTTTTAGATTAAGACAGACAGACAGACAGACAGACAGACAGACAGACAGACAGACAGTTATATTAATTAATTATCATTAATATTATTATAAAATTTGAAATCATTTGAAATATTACAGCATTCCTGTGAATGGCAATTCTTTGATTTCAACAGATCTTTTTCAAAAGCTGGAGTATGGGAAAAACCCATCACTAAAAGGTGGACTAAAAAAAATCTTGAGTGTGACAACAGATGTATATCTTTCAAATCCATCACGCACAAGCACATACGCTGGAAAATCTGAAAAAAGCAACAGTCTGTCATGCCAGATTTGTGTTTCCCTTGCAGATGGTTTGTATGTTACAACTTGTACCCTTAAACTTGAGTCCTGGGTATCCTCATCCATATTCATTATGAACATAAGGAAATAACACAGCAATTAGGCATAGCTGCACTTCTTTACAAAATATAAAAACAATACAGAGAGTTTATTAAGTAGTAGCACTTTATTTTAAAGTCCAGTTCCTCATGTGTATGTAGCGTACTAACCCTGAACCTACTCCTAAACATAACCTAAACCCATGTAGTTACTTTATTTTACAAGTTCTTTGGGTAAAAGCAAAAAAAACAGCATGAGGTGTAAATTAAAAGGTAACACACTGTAAAAAATGGCCGTGATTTCAACGGTAAAAAACTGTAAAAATGCTACAGTACAAATCCGTAACCTGGTTAACAGTATGTTTCCTTAATATATACGGCGAATAACCGTAAACTGACTTTCCCAGAATTCCCTGCATGGCACATCACTTTTTATGCTTTTTGTTGACATTACTATAAATCTTTTTAGTAGTTTCCCCATCAGTAATGTATATTAGTGAGTTATGTTACATCTAATGTTGATAAACAATGTTTATTTCATGACTTTAATTTTATGCATGTTACCATACTGGTGTTTAGTAGCTGTGTGAATGCTGAGCACCTTCTTTACAAGGATCACTTTTCTGATTGTAGGAAAAGTTGTTTGTGATGAGCATTGGTTCATTATGTATAAACTTTCTCATCACCACCTGCATATGGCTATGTTATGATGTCTATCTGTGTAACAAAAGATGTGTAGATGTTGCTAATTTAAAATACAGACATATTACCTCTATAAATTAATAAAATACTGTAGTTTACTGTAAAAATGAGAAATTACTTTTACGGTTTGTACTGTATTTTTTACGGTTAAATACTGGCAACCACAGCTGCCGGTTTTTTACCATAAATTTTACGGATTTATTTTTTACAGTGCAGTTTTAATTAATCTGATGATGATTACTCTAATGAATAAATTACTCTAATGATGATTGTCATACTTCATTTCAATGGTGCTAAATAATAATTGCTTAAGTCACTAAGGAAGAGGTTATTTGGGAATTAGGATGATGTTTCTTCACAAAGACTGGCCTTTGTGAATTATTTTCATGTTCGATTGATATTGCACAGGGAAAGTGGGACACCCTCATCATTTCAACAGCATTTCAAGTGTTGTCAGGCTTCAGCTTCAGCTTAAAATCACTGCTGTTAACCAGCTAGAAGAAAGAGGAGTCAATTAAACCATGACAGACAAACATGCAATGAAATCTCATACTGTCAATGATCACTCCAAACATTCAAAAGCAAAAAAAATAAATAAAAAAAATTGTATCCACTTCAAATGTGCATCTCTGGCATCTTATTCCATTCAAATCCTGTGCAATCTCAGTACACTTCAGAATTAAAGTGATCATTTCCAGGGTAGCAAATTAATGCTTGATGCCATGTGAAGGACATCAAAAGATGATGTATGGAGGGACAGGTCTTTAACAGCAAGAAATAGTTTTCTCTGATCTGTATCTTAAATAATAACATCATATTATTAATAATTAAAATTAGGGATGTCCAGATTCGATCACTTGATCAAAAATCGGGCCCGATCCCTCCCTATCAGGACTCAAATATATATGTATTCTCATTATTTTTTAACACATCTTTAGCTATGTGGTGGCACAGAGTTAGACATCTTTCTTGACTTCACACAGAAACAGCAACGTGTGCAACATGACATCACTTTGTTGCAGCAACGCTATTGGTTAAATGCTGGCAAAGTAGAAAACGGGAGCAGCTTGAAGCGCAAAGCGCGAGTATGTCTGCGGTCTAGAGATATTATAAAGTTGATGACGAAAACATTGCCATAGCAATTTTTTATTACATTTTAACTATTAATCACAAAACACATTGAAACAAACCAACAAACAATGCCCATTTAACAATCCAAAGGTAAAAAAAAACAGAATAATAAAAAGAAAATTTATAATAAAAAATGTATAAACAGAATACATACATACATAATAAAATTATAATAAATAAAAAATAGCATAATAGCAATAATAATAATAATAATAAGTACATAAATAAACAAACAAAAAGAAAAAAATATATAAAGATAAAAGAATAGTAAAATAAAATACATAAATTCAATTATGAAATACCATAACTCAAAATGCAGCTTAAAGAAACATCAATAAGGTCCAAGTAAGGAGTCCAAACTTGATGAAAAGCCTCAGTGGACATATGAATGACACGTAAGGAATTCTAAGGGAATCATTTCCCTAATAATATTGTGCCACCCTTTCAAGAATGGGGGTTTGTCACTGACCAAGTTTATCAGTATGTTTCTCCTGGCAGCGAAGGCTAAAATGTCAAATAAACGATTAGTAAATTTGTCAGGCAAACTTCCAACCGGGAGACATAAAATTAAAGACAATGGATTCAACTGTAGCTGAAGTCCAAACATACGGCTCATAAAAGTAACAACTTTTGACCAATAAGCTTTAATAACCGGACAATTCCATAACAAATGGGTGTAGTCTCCCACTTCCACCCTAAATTTAACACAGTGGTGAATTGCTTGAGTTAAACTTGCTTCTGAGAAGTGGTGTGATGTGTAATCTGTGAACAATTCTAAGGGTGCTTTCACATATGTGGTTCGATTCATTTGGTCCGGACCAAGGCCAACAAATGATACATTGTAGCATTTTTCTGCCGTTTTGGGTCCCTTTCACACCACACTGATTGCTTTGGTCCGAACCAGTTGAAACGAACCAAAATGCAGTCATGTGACAAACTCTACATCACTCACTGGCCAGATGTTATTGAACGTATTTCCTAAGCTGCTTTTCAATTGGTCAGAATTAACGTGGAACTACCGCAAGTAAACAAACCGGCAGACACACAATGTCGCTGCGCTGGCTGACGCAGTATCCCTGGTCATAGTATACTATGTAGTTTGTATACATCACTTTAGACAAACTATACATTTCGAGAATGAAGGGCGGCTGCGGCTGGAAAACAATAGGTGCGTTCGACTTCATGCAGCGCTGCGCAGATCGATCGAAGTCTGTCTTAAAGCGGTGCATGCTGGTTAGAAATTTTGGCCGGATTGATGCTGCGCCGACGGCATGTGACTGTCACATGTGGCATCAAAGTACCGCGACAGCGCTTCGAGATCAGACGACTGACTCAGCCCGCGCAGCAACTGAAGAGCGCCTGCATGAACTCTGCTGACGACACCAATATAATACGATTGGCCAAGTTCACCGCATGACAACAACCACGTGTGATTCAGGTTTATTATTGGACAACATCCTTCTCACAAATTTCAAAACAAACAATTAACTGTTCATACACTCTCTATCTTGTACACATCATGCTTATTAAAAGACTACAAATATTTTACAGCAGCATCATCTTTTGTTAAGTAATTTGTTCATACTGACTAGATTGTTTGCACAGGTTTATTCTGCCTTTTTTATACAGACTACTGTATTTAGCTCCATAAACGATATAAATGATATATTTTAGTAAATAACTTAAATATTAACTCAAATAAGTCTTACAGACTTGTAATACAATAATTATCATCATTGATCCTGACAATTTCTTAGCAAATTAAGTTATATAAAAATATGTAATATAAAAATATGATTCTAAAATATTTTATTTTCTGTCAAACCATATTACGCAGAAATAAAAGTTAAAAGTGTCATTGATGTACCTGCTCTTTCTGGGAAATTTCTACTGAAAGTGTAGCTCATTTATTTTGGTCATTTTGTTCAATCTTTTTGGATTAAAGGGCTTTTTTAAAAATGCCTTCATTATTCAAAATAATCCTATTCGTGGATATTTATTTCATTTTTATGTGCCCTTATTTTCCCCCTTATTTCTGATGCATTTGTATGTAGGCTACTTAATTTTAATTCCCTTACTGTTTAAAATGAAGTTTGTAGAGACTGTATTTTGATTTTATTTGTACTTTATATCTTTTGTTGTTATTTCAATAAATAAATAAATAAATAAATAAATGATCACGCCATGTGATCGGTAATCATGACTGCAGCAACTTGAGTCCCCGAAGTGGCCGGCTTGACGGCTCCGTTTTCAACTGCGCCCCCGCCTGCGCTCGGCTAATCTCGTTGATCACCGGCTGCAGCTGTGCTTCATGTCGAACGCACCTAATGTTTTAATGCATTGCAATCGGCGAAGGCGTTAGGAGAAGGCGTGAATTAATTTAGCTAAACTGCGACATGGTCATCTTCCGGAAATATTACCAACAATCCATCAGGTAATGTTTCTCCCTCCCTCCCTCTCTCCCTCCCTCCCTCTCCCTCCCTCTCTCATCGCACCCGAGTGCGATTGCTACGTTCTCACCTGCCCAAACGAACCACACCAAGAGGGAAAACGAACTCTAGTGCGATTCAACCGAACTAAATAAGGGTGCTTTCACACCTGCCTTATTTAGTTCGGTTGAATCGCACTAGAGTTCGTTTTCCCTCTTGGTGCGGTTCGTTTGGGCAGGTGAGAACGTAGCAATCGCACTCGGGTGCGCACCAAAAGCGGACCAAAAAAGCGTACCGAGACCTGCTTGAAGAGGTAGTCTCGGTACGCTTTCAAACGAACCCTGGAGCGGTTCGTTTGTGGTGAGAACATGATCCGAACTAAAACAGACCCAACCGCAAAAAGTACTGCACCTTTTGGACTAATCCAGCTGCCGTAGTCCGATGCGCTGTCCCATCTTATGGGGTTTAGGGGAAAAATATTTGTAGACAGCGCTTTACCAACAGTTTTAAACAGAGAGAGAGAGAGAGAGAGAGGGAGGGAGAGAGGGAGGGAGGGAGAAACATTACCTGATGGATTGTTGGTAATATTTCCGGAAGATGACCATGTCGCAGTTTAGCTAAATTAATTCACGCCTTCTCCTAACGCCTTCGCCGATTGCAATGCATTAAGACATTAGGTGCGTTCGACATGAAGCACAGCTGCAGCCGGTGATCAACGAGATTAGCCGAGCGCAGGCGGGGGCGGAGTTGAAAACGGAGCCGTCAAGCCGGCCACTTCGGGGACTCAAGTTGCTGCAGTCATGATTACCGATCACATGGCGTGATCATTTATTTATTTATTTATTTATTTATTGAAATAACAACAAAAGATATAAAGTACAAATAAAATCAAAATACAGTCTCTACAAACTTCATTTTAAACAGTAAGGGAATTAAAATTAAGTAGCCTACATACAAATGCATCAGAAATAAGGGGGAAAATAAGGGCACATAAAAATGAAATAAATATCCACGAATAGGATTATTTTGAATAATGAAGGCATTTTTAAAAAAGCCCTTTAATCCAAAAAGATTGAACAAAATGACCAAAATAAATGAGCTACACTTTCAGTAGAAATTTCCCAGAAAGAGCAGGTACATCAATGACACTTTTAACTTTTATTTCTGCGTAATATGGTTTGACAGAAAATAAAATATTTTAGAATCATATTTTTATATTACATATTTTTATATAACTTAATTTGCTAAGAAATCGTCAGGATCAATGATGATAATTATTGTATTACAAGTCTGTAAGACTTATTTGAGTTAATATTTAAGTTATTTACTAAAATATATCATTTATATCGTTTATGGAGCTAAATACAGTAGTCTGTATAAAAAAGGCAGAATAAACCTGTGCAAACAATCTAGTCAGTATGAACAAATTACTTAACAAAAGATGATGCTGCTGTAAAATATTTGTAGTCTTTTAATAAGCATGATGTGTACAAGATAGAGAGTGTATGAACAGTTAATTGTTTGTTTTGAAATTTGTGAGAAGGATGTTGTCCAATAATAAACCTGAATCACACGTGGTTGTTGTCATGCGGTGAACTTGGCCAATCGTATTATATTGGTGTCGTCAGCAGAGTTCATGCAGGCGCTCTTCAGTTGCTGCGCGGGCTGAGTCAGTCGTCTGATCTCGAAGCGCTGTCGCGGTACTTTGATGCCACATGTGACAGTCACATGCCGTCGGCGCAGCATCAATCCGGCCAAAATTTCTAACCAGCATGCACCGCTTTAAGACAGACTTCGATCGATCTGCGCAGCGCTGCATGAAGTCGAACGCACCTATTGTTTTCCAGCCGCAGCCGCCCTTCATTCTCGAAATGTATAGTTTGTCTAAAGTGATGTATACAAACTACATAGTATACTATGACCAGGGATACTGCGTCAGCCAGCGCAGCGACATTGTGTGTCTGCCGGTTTGTTTACTTGCGGTAGTTCCACGTTAATTCTGACCAATTGAAAAGCAGCTTAGGAAATACGTTCAATAACATCTGGCCAGTGAGTGATGTAGAGTTTGTCACATGACTGCATTTTGGTTCGTTTCAACTGGTTCGGACCAAAGCAATCAGTGTGGTGTGAAAGGGACCCAAAACGGCAGAAAAATGCTACAATGTATCATTTGTTGGCCTTGGTCCGGACCAAATGAATCGAACCACATATGTGAAAGCACCCTAAGGCAGGTGTGAAAGCACCCTGTTGAATAGATTTGGCCGTGTTACAGACAGAAATCTCTTTAGCCTGAGTCTAGATTCTGGCGGGTATTTTAAGTTGAGGTGCTAATTGTTTTTATATTATATATTTTTTTTATATTTACTGTTGCACTAAAGTCTAAAAGTGAAGAATTATGTTATGTATTACTTGATTAAGCTCCCTCAAAGAAGTGCTTTGTTTGTTAACAAAATTGTTGAATGTTAAAATGAGGTGAAATCAATAAAAATAAGGAACATCCTGGACCTATTTCTTCGCTCTTCTTTATTCTTTTTTTAATGTATCATAGAAGTATCGGATCGGGTTTCGGTAGATACTCAAAATCAAATGACTCGTGGGCAAAAAACCTGATCGGAACATCCCTAATTAAAATAATAGATAAATATAAATACAAACTTGACCACCCCTATAATGGTTCATACCATTGTGGATGAATAATCGGTCCAATCAGTCTACGCGAGAAGTGTTTCAACAGTCTGAAACCTGTAGATCTAGAGCACCAATAGACACTGCAAGTGTTCACAAGACACTTTTCTAGTAAAATAGGAGTCTGTATAGCCTAAATGTAAAGTAAAATTAGACTCAGTTTGTATAGTTTGACCTACAGAGTGAGCTCTGAAATAGCTAATTAAAGGTTACTGTAATATTAGATGTATTATTCAAACTAACATTACCAAAAAAATGTGATGTCTCGATTGATGTTAATGTAGAACTTGCACCCTGAATATTTCCACCAAAATTAAAAATTGACTTATAGTTTACTCACTCTCAAGTGGTTCCAAACCTTAACGAAATTAATTTTTCTGTTGAACAATAAAAAAGATATTTTGAAGAATGTTGGGGGGAAAAAAACATATTACAGGTTCATTCACACAGAACGCCATTTTCCATTCCAATGTGCTACTTTTCCATTGTTTTTTAATGAAAATGAGCTTGACGGTTGAGTTTGACCATTAAGCTCAAGTCTCAAAACTTTTGAAGCATCGCAATTTTAGGCACCGTGTCAAGTTAAAAGAACTGCAACTTTTACATGCAGCGCTGCTCATTACTGTCAGTTCCAAAGCAGTGGACCAATTGAAAGAACTTGGATGCGGAGCAAGGGTTCCAAGTGTGTTTTTAGGTGATCAGTGGCTGCACCCTACGGTACCCTCTATGCTGCTATTTAAAAAAAAAAAACATTCCTAGCTTATATAACATGCACTTTAATGCAAAACGTGTTTTGTGTAATGATCCCTATGGATGTTAATGGCTACACATTTTCAACATTTTTCAAAGTACCTTCTTTTGTGTTCAACAGAAAAACAAAACTCAAACAGGTTTGGAAAAAGTGAAGAGAGAGCGAATGATGAGTAGATTTAGAATTTTGGGTGAACTATCCCTTTAAAGCTGTTTTTGTTGTCTGTGCATCAGAATGTATGACATATAGATTGAATCAGCACTGCTAAAGCACACGACTCAGCGTCTCTCTTGACAGCTGATGCAAAATACATGATAATGTTTGCCTTGTTTTCCATCACACTCCACACCCACAACATGCCATCTCTATTTCCTTGTTCCCTACAGTTTCATGTAACAAGCATCATCTGGATACCATTGGGAACCAGTATGGTAATAGTGGCACTTGGTCAACTGTATGTTCATGTTGACGCTTAAGGCATCAGGTTGGTCCTCTGAGGACCAATGAAACAAGGTGATAAAAACAAGGTAAAGTCAACAGCAGAGCACTGGTCTGTGCTATTAACATTCTGTCGCTCTAAACAGATATGAATCTCTGCACAGGACTTGTCTCTATTACTGTTGGGCTCATATCATAGATAGAGCATAGATCACCACTGCCCTCTATTGGTACCAAGACCAAAAAAAGCTGATGAGATGATGCTGATTGTCATGCATTGTACTGTGATTTAATATGCACTGATATTGTGATGCTGTCATGTTAATAATTTTGGTTTTGGATATAGCAAACCAGTATTAAATATTATATATACCAATACATGAAATAAAGGACTTACAGAAAAACAGCGCAGGCAAGCATGTTGACTAGTCTTTGCTAGTTTAAAGAAATATTTAATCTATAAATGCAGCTAACTCTAGTGCCCAGTTCTACATGTGGGAGTAAAAAAATAACATTAAGTAGAAAATCTAAATTGATATGATGATGAATATGGTGATGGGGTAATAAAATGTTCACATTTGAAAACATGCAGCCAGTCAACATATATCTTTTATTACTGGGTTTGGGAACATTTCAATAAATCCTACACCTTCAAAAAAAAAAACTGTTGAATTTACATGTTTGTTTAATTAAAATGTAAAATATTTTTTAACATAAATCATAACTAATCTTAGTAAGAATAATAATCTGTGGTTTGAAAGTAAATTTGAAAATCAGCCTTAGACCTAGATTATTAATTTGATCCCCTCGATACAAGTGTCATCATTACACATCATTTTTGTTAGTTTCATATTTTAATTTAAACATATACTTTGTTCAAAAGTTCCTGATAGTTTTAGTTTTATTAAGTAATGTTATATTAGAAAGCCAATTTTGTAAGTAAGACAAGCAAGACTTTGAAGTCTGAATGACAGTGTTATCAGCATAAAGATGTACGGTGAAATGTGAAAGGGTTAAAGGAAGATCACTGAACAAAATTATGCAAAAGAAGTGGACCCAGTACTCAACCCTGGGGTACACCTTAAGCATATTATGATAATTCTGTCAACATTTATTTAACTTCATGTTGTGTCAAACATCTATTATTTCATTTCTTCTGAGGAACAGAGCGATTTTGAAGAAGGCTGCATAGAATTCAATGGGAATGGAAACAAAATCCCTCGATAAACAAACCAGCGTGTGCAATATGGGAAAAACAGCCAACTCATCTTGGTTTTACCTTTAGAAGGGGACCCTTTTTGTACAATATTTGGGTGAGGTAATGTGTAGTTTTAATAGTTGCAATTGTTAGTTATCACAGCATCAGCATACTGAAAGACTCTACTAACATATAGTTTCGGTTAACTGTGTAAGACTGCAAATTATCATATGCATTTGTTTATATTGCAAAACGTTTTTCACCAAGAAGGACCTTACTGATATCCAAATGCAGATACTGATAATATTGCTCTGGAGTCTATATTCTCTGGCTCTACTGCTATTAGGCACTCTTTGGAGCCTACTCTCTGTTCTTTGTCTTTCTCTCTCTCCGCCTGTCTCTCCCTCTCCCTCTCCCTCTCCCTCTCCCTCTCTCCTTCTCGCTCTCTCTCTCTCTCAGGTAACTTTTTTTACATTTAAGCTGGGTACAATTAATATTAAATGTTTTTAGCATTTCATGTTTTATTATTTTATAGAGTTACTTTGTAACTAATTCAGTTGTAAGCATAGCAAATTCAAAAGTTCACACTTAGCTGATGATTGATAATAAAGCGTGTTTGGCATGCTGTCCCGGGAGAGAGCCCTGAGCTCAGAATATCCTTGAGCCCGGGGCTCCCTCCCGTTTGAAGGCGAGAGGAGAGTTTGAGCTCAGGTGGGTCTCGTGAACTCCCCTACTTGTGAACTACTGAGATATATCTGACTAAGAGTTGCCTTAGGATGCTATTTTTAAGTAGTCAATTTACTTATGGTGTGTGTCTTTGAACGGTGGGAGGAAACCGGAGAACCCGGGGAAAACCCACACGAAACACGGGGAAAACATGCAAACTCCGCGCAGAAACGCCGACTGGCCTGGAGAGGGTCGCACCAGTAATGTTCTTGCTGTGAGGCAACAGTGCTACCCACTGGGCCACCGTGCCGCCCTATCAGAGAAGGGGAGGAGTGGGGGTGGAAGGGGGGATTCTTCTAGACAAAGATGACTGGAGTAGAAAGCTCGGGTAATTTATAGTGTGTCAGTATTCATCTGATTGGTACAAATATACGGAGCTAATGCGGTACCAGCTGTGTTCAATCATAAGCACATGATCCTCTCGAAATTTGTTTATAAATAAACCACACTTATTGTCATTAACTCATCTCCTTTTCAAGTATTCCACAGCCATATCACCCTGCAGCCCAAGACCGGTTACTCACTGAAGCTAAGCAGGGCTGAGCCTGGTCAGTACCTGGATGGGAGACCACATGGGAAAACTAGGTTGCTGTTGGAAGTGGTGTTAGAGAGGCCAGCAGGGGGTGCTCAACCTGTGGTCTGTGTGAGTCCTAATGCCCCAGTAAAAGTGAAGGGGACACTACACTGTCAGTGGGCGCCGTCTTTCGGATGAGACGTTAAACCGAGGTCCTGACTCTCTGTGGTCATTAAAAATCCCATGGCACTTCTTGTAAAGAGTAGGGGTGTAACCCCGGTGTCCTGGCCAAAGTCCCTCATTCGGCACTTACCCATCATGGCCTCCTAATCATTCCCTTCCACCGAATTGGCTCCATCACTGTCTCCTCACTCCACCAATAGCTGGTGTGTGGTGAGCGCACTGGCGCCGTTGTCCTGTGGCTGCCGTCGCATCATCCAAGTGGATGCTACACACTGGTGGTGGTGTGGAGAGACCCCCCTCATGATTGTGAAGCGCTTTGGGTGTATGGCCATACACAATAAATGCGCTATATAAATACACATTACATTACATTACATTACATTACATATTCTGTGATTTACTTTTGATTTAACATCAACACCTAATTGCTCCACATTGTAATACAATACAATCACATAACAGCAATGCTCTCTCACATTTTCAGCTATTATAACTGCCCCTATTACCATTTGTAGGATAAAGGTGCACTCACACTATGCTATCCCGAACCGTGCCCAGGCGCGTTTCCCGGTTCATTTGACAAGTGTGAGTGCTCCGAATCTGACCTAGGCGTGGTTCAATTGGCCAGCCCTGGCCCGGTTGGAAGAGATGTGCCAGAGCACGGTTCAGTTGTGCTTTGGTGTGGTACGCTTGTAGTGTGAGTGCAAAGCACGCTTGAGCCTAAAAACTGAAGATGTGACGTCACTTTTAAGGGACTGTTTCATATGGATTTATTAATCATTCTTCATTTTCATTGAACACGAACCGTCACAGTTTATTAAAGATGCAAACCCCTCACTGCATGACAGCTGCACCTTCAGCAAACCTCCTAATACCTGCAGCACGATGGCTTTATGATAATTTATGCAATGTAATGTGTATTTATATAGCGCATTTATTGTGTATGGCCCAAAGCGCTTCACAATCGTGAGGGGAGTCTCTTCACACCACCACCAGTGTTTAGCATCCACTTGGATGATGCGACGGCAGCCACAGGACAACGGCGCCAGTGCGCTCACCACACACCAGCTATTGGTGGAGTGAAGAGACAATGATAGAGCCAATTTGGTGGATGGAGATGATTAGGAGGCCATGATGGGAAAGGGCCGATTGAGGGACTTTGGCCAAGGACACCGGGGTTACAACCCTACTCTTTTACGAGAAGTGTCATGGGATTTTTAATGACCACAGAGAGACAGGACCTCGGTTTAACGTCTCATCCGAAAGACGGAATCGTAAGGGGTAATCGTAAACGTCTCATACGAATGAGCGTCAAAGGTTGCGGATCTGTTCTGCAAACTATTTGCCTGCGTGTCACTGCATCCCAAATGACTAAAAAAATATAACTAAAGCAATGTCCACTGTGCTGAGTGAGATCGCTTCTCTTTCTGTTAAACTGAACAGTCTCATCATCGATGACGTAAGCATGCTCCGATTCGAAAGGCAAAATGTCGTGTGAATGCAGGCCGTTGAGGGAGAGGAGGGGGGCACAGTCGTGTTTCGGCATGGTTCAAGACAACTGTACCTAGTGTGAGTAGATTGCAGAAGGATGGTTTGACTAGAAATGTACAGTTTTCACCATCATACTAATAACGTTTTTAGTTATTTGGCAGAATTACAGTTCGATTCGCTGTAGTTAAAGCCCATCCTTACAACTGTGAACAAAAAAACTTTCTTTTAGTCAGTTCTTGAACTTGTAAAACTGCCCAACTTCTAGTCAGAAAATTGATCCAAGGCTTATTTTCAGCCATTTTAACAGGCTTATGAATTATGAGTGCTATGGATTTGTACAAGTCAGAATGAAAAAGGTTGAAGAATTAAAAAAAAAAAAACACTAGCTCCGAGATTAATGATAAAGCAATGTGTCTGAAGTCAGTCCATCAATATTACTGATGCAGAAAGCAACTCGCTTTAAACTCAGAGATTCCAGTTAAGCTACAAGAGCCTTTAAAGTGAAAGAGTTCACAGAAATATTGCCCTTCTGCTACATACAGTACTATGCAAGCTTGCATATATATTACAAGTTGAAAGAGTATTTTCAGAATATGTAAGCAAGATGTTTAATAAAAAGGCAAACGGCCCAGATCCACTTTGGTTACACAAATGGATGATCATTCAGCTTCCCTGACAGCATTACATTCTTGCTCTAGTTTAGTTTTATATTTCTTCACATCTTTCCTACAAGCAGACTATAAAAAGAGAACCGTAATTGCTTTTGCTATTATAACCTCAATTAGTCAAGTTGTTTTAGTCATATTAAAAACACTCATGACTTAAAATCAAGTCATTTAGACGTTACTCCAGGAGCATTTTACACTATATGACAGCACATTTTCACAGTGTAAGATCATACCTGTATATCTTAGGTGTTAATGGACAGGATACTGGTTGAGTTTTCTCCGGAGACTCTCAGTATTCATGTGTAATTCTTTTGAAGTATAAAACATCCACATCAAGTCTGGAGTCAGCACAATTCACACACCCTGACGGCAGAGCAAGAGAGAAGCAAAGTGAAATGCTGCTGTAAACACAAGATCAGAGGCAGGATTTTGCTGCTGCTCTAGGACACATCTCTCTTCGCTCATTTACTGTGCAGTTGTTTTGATGTCAGCAGGAGTTAGGCGAACATGCCAAACTTTACTTCAGGAACACTGCCAAAGAGTCTTCATAAAGAAAAGAGAAAATATTCTAGGTAGCAATAAATGGTGAAGCAAGCACAGACACACGACTGAATCATTTGCTTACAAGCAATGCCGTCTTACAATTTATTGGGGTTGGGCGATTCGCTGAAAAGTAATTTAAAATCGACATTCAGAACCTGTAATCATAAAAAAATAAAATAAAAAAAATAAAAATAAAAATAAAATGTTTCCATGTCAATTTTTTTCAATTACTTTCCCTACCATGTGTGGAGTCAAGGGTTTGCAGCCACATCTGATCTCTGGTCAAGTAGGACAATGTACCTAGTCTTGAGCCTTACTTTGCACTACAGTGACGATGATTGGAAGCTGCACCAGAGATGCTTTTAGACGTATATTTTCCGTTACATTATAATTATTATTTACATGAAAATATTTGTTTACAGACGATGTAAGAAATGCACCATTTAAAATATGATTTACAGGATATACAAGAGTTATTTTATTTAGATGAGTTACTGCTAATTTTCTACTTTTAATATGAAAAACATTGAAAATAATTATTATTTTATATTACAGTTATTTATTTTTACTTTTATTATTAAAAAAAGTTAATTTTAGGCAATGCGTGATTTAATTTCAGTTGATGTTTAACGTTGATGTTGAATAAATAATCATAGATAGTAGATAGTGTGTGTCTCCTTCAATTATTTTAAAATCAAGCAATGCACCCTTCATTCAAAAATCTCTCACTTGTAATATGTGATCATATTTCCTGTACTAACAGGCCTGTAGCCAGGTGGGTTCGGAAGACCCACCCCTTACTGACAAAGATGCAGAACTTGTCCCATAATGAGCTAATTTGTCCTATTTTTACTGCTATCCCATCATAAACAGCGAAAATAACCCATCAAAAAAGGCTTTAAGACCAAGCGGAATCCTCTGTTGGCTGTCGTTTCGGCAGGACTTAAAGTATTTTCACGTAACTAAAGTCATATTTCGCTACTGTATTGTTTTTGAATAGAGAAAACATTGTACAAGTGACTTTTATTCTAAATTTTGGATCTTATTATTGAAACAAAAACGACCAATAAAATATGTGAAGCACCAAAAGCGGACCATATTAAAATAAATTTGAATACAATTTTGGCTATTTTGAAATGTACTTTTTTTACAAGAGAGGCTAGAAAAGTCATGAAGCCCATTATTATTATTATTATTATTATGTTTTTATTTTTTTTATGCCAAATTGTGACTAAGGAAAGTTGAATATGCTGGCCAGTTTGTTATTTGCCTAATAAAATGACAATAGACTACAGTTTTTAAATGTAAAACTTTAACAGATTCCTATTTTTTTTCTAATGATATATGATGTAATAAATGTGTATTTTGAAAATAAATATTTATTCATATTTCTTTATTCTAAATCTTTAGGAAATATTTTTGGTACATCAAAAAGTGTGGTTATGATGGCCATCCAGCGACACAGTGGCGCAGTAGGTAGTGCTGTCGCCACACAGCAAGAAGGTCACTGGTTTGAGCCTCGGCTGGGTCAGTTGGCGTTTCTGTGTGGAGTTTGCATGTTCTCCCTGCGTTCGCGTGGGTTTCCTCCGGGTGCTCCGGTTTCCCCCACAGTCCAAAGACATGCGGTACAGGTGAATTGGGTAGGCTAAATTGTCCATAGTGTACGAGTGTGAATGAGAGTGTGTGGATGTTTCCCAGAGATGGGTTGCGGCTGGAAGGGCATCCGCTGTGTAAAACATGTGCTGGATAAGTTGGCGGTTCATTCCGCTGTGGCAACCCAGTATTAATAAAGGGACTAAGCCGAAAATAAAATGAATGAATGAATGAATGAATTAAGGCCATCTGACAAGCTAATCCAGCAAAAAATTTTAAAATGTCACTAAAATGCAGCATTTAAGTGTCATAATTGAATAGAAATACTGCAAAAAGTTTTTGAGAAAAAAGAACCACCCCTTTCACCAGGCTGACTACAGGCCTGACTAAACCTATCAGTGAACTATGAGAGCAAAAAAATTAAATATATTAATAAAATAATCGTTCATTAATATTAAACGAGTTAAAATGTTCAATTAATCGAGATTTTGCAAATCAAATCGCACAACCCTACAATTTATTCATGATAAGACAAGTTTATATTCAAGGCTTGCTTGCGTCTGACAGTCAAGTCCAGGGCAAATTGGCAGCAGGTTCATAATTACAGCACTCAAATTACAGTCATATGAAAACCTTTATGATGCTAAAAAAGATAAATGTTGTATAACAAAAAGGCTGTTTGTCACTTTCTATTCCCAAACAGAAAATGATCATTATGTAAAAAAAAAAAACTTGATGACAATGTCTTATTTTCCATCAAATTTAATATAGACCATTTCAATGTGGTGATGTCATTGGCCCATGAACATTTCCTGCTTGTTATCAAATTATTTCATAACTGTAACAAGAGGTGATACAATCATAACTTAATGTTAAAACAGCTAGCAGGACATTATTTATCAATATGTGACTCTTTCTGGATTCTTGGAAGCTTTAGAAATTAAAAATGTAAAACAGGACGTATTGGGACCATTGTTTTTGTTTACTCCCTCAAAATGGTCTACAGAAGCTACATAAAAAGGCATTTTAAATGCAAGCGCACACTCACCATTGTGAAAAGGTAGACCAATTTTTTTTAAAACAGCATTCCAAAAAATTTATACAAACAATTAAGCAACTCAAAAAGAATTTAGCACTGTTACCTTTAGCAAATTACAATGAAACAACTAAAACGAAACCAATTTGGTGGACAGTAGGCATGGGATGATAACTGTTTTCAAGGTGTACTACGGTTTGGAAAAGTCAAGGTTTTAAAACCGCTAAAATTTTCTGCTATACCATTACTATGGAATATGTATGATTTTGTTTTTTAGGACAACAGTATCTCCAGCAGAAAAAACATCTAAAGATGCTGTTTTAATTTTAAAATGTAATATAAATTTATGTTTTTGAAACTAATGAAGACAGCAGAAGTCAATGATTCATTTGAATTATTTAGCCGGACATGTTTACTGCTCCAAAATATTTTAAATCTTTCTTAAAATAAAGTATATTGTGTTTAAAGAGGAATTTATTTGTTGTTGTTGTAGTTGTTTACCTAGACATTTAAAAAGAACATATTTTAGAGCAGTAATCACCATGTCGTGAAACCGTTATGTTTTTTCCAAGGTTGGCATATCGTCAGAATCTTATACCGGCCCATGCCTAGTGGACAGACTGTAGCAGATTGAGGTAAAGTTGGTTTTGCATTCTCCTTAATAACATAATTCCATAAAAGTATTCTTTGCAAATTCTGAATAGAGAAATCATATTAGCAGCCAATCACTATAAAGGTACAGCATTGTCCACTGTCAATTAAATAGTCCTAATGTTGTTTTGAAGTCATACTTACATGCGATTTCAGACCGAATATTCAAAGTAGCTTGGTAAACATTATAGGCAACCCTGTCACAAGTTGTCACTGTTCAAAAATGAAGAAATGTGTGAATATAAAAGCAACTTTACCTCAATCTGTAGCAGATCTACTGTTTTACTGAAATGTACATTTAGGCTTTTATTCATACTATGCAGTGAGGGGAGTAAATTTAACCTCATGACTTAATAGGGATGTTCTACTATGTCTGAGAGCTAAACTTTTAATGCTCCTCCCTAAATTCCTCTCCTGAAGACCCTAAACTCTGGAGATCTGCGTTTCAGCATGTTATATCCGTTCATAAAGAGTTGAACATTCAACGAGCCACAACTTGAGAGTCATTATATAGCCTACGACACTTAAACAGTATGCAATCATTCGTGAGTTTAAACTTGAACCTTTTCCGCTTGGAGTTAAGCAAGACGATATCTATTTTTATCAGAGCTAAGTGTACGGGAAAGTGAAATCCCACTTACGTGTATATCTATTGTAGAGATCTGTATTATCGTTCATGATGTGGAAGCTGCTGGCCTGTGTTTTCATGGCCTCGACGCTGCATGCGCGCGATCTACGGAAGAGACATTCTACATGCGCGCATCAGTGCGACCTGTCCCGCTGCTCGTCTTCTCTGGAGTATTGTTATTTCGGCGTGGTGAAGGACAGCTGTGGCTGCTGCTCGGTGTGTGCGGCGGGAGAGGGAGACTATTGTGGGGAAAGCGGACTTGGAGTGTGCGGTGTGGGCATGACCTGTGAAGAGCGCAGCGCTGAACGCAGCACGTGCGTCTGCGACTCCCATGAGCCCGTGTGCGGCAGCGACGGCAGGACTTACCCCAGCATCTGTAGACTCAAAGCGGAGAACAGACGGGCGAAGATGAGCGGCATACCTGCTGTCATTTTCATCCAGAGAGGGGCTTGTGAGACCGGTGAGGGAATAAAAAAAACGTGCATAACATCCGGCCTGTCAGATTTGACAAAAGTTAATCACTTAAATAAAAGCTAGTTGTTCTGTCGACGCAACAATTTAAATTAAATGTATTTATTTTAAACATCTAATTTGACGAATGACTTTTTGCAATCCACTCATAAAAATAAATGGATTTCATTCTTTAAAATAAAGGTTTGGGCAGTGTTGCCATCAAATATTTTACCAATAAAAAATTGTAGTGCAAAGTTATTCATATATCGTTTTTTCCAAACAAAAACAAAAAAACTACCTTTTATGGAATGAAAATATTCCATGGAGGTTACAGGCTCTTCATAGAACCATCTATGCCAAAATAAATTAGATTAAAATGACCTTTACTTTACAATTAACCTTTATTTTGAAGACATTTTTATTTAAAAGGTTTTTAGTGAATTAAAAAAAAAAGTACAAAACAAAAAAAAACAACAACAAAAAAACATGGTCCTTCCTGGCACAATTTTTGTTTATTACATGTTGCCTTGTAGTAAATTATTTCATTTTAAATGATAATCAATTTTAAATACAAATTATTAATGTATAATGAAGAAAGTTTACTTTTATTGCAAAACTGTAAATAAATAAATAATAATAAATAATCATAATAAAAATAATAATAAAAAATTCCACAAGTAAAAATCTAAATAATAATGTGCTCTGTTATTATTCATCAATAATGAAATGGACTTAATCATTTAAGTGATTTCTGTCATACATTTATTTGTCATAATCATGTTTCCCCTTACATTTAAAATAATGAAAACAATGATTAATTATTTGACTGCCGCTCTACCAAATGTTTGACCATGTTTTTACTGTTTTAAATAATGTCTGTTAAAGTCATTTAAAGAATGACTGTTTTAAACAATGGTTTACACTACACAGCATTGTTGGCTTACAAAAAAATCAAACAAACATAATCCTGTTACATTACTACACTTGACTTTGGTTTTATTGTAAAAAAAATAATAACAAGAAGAAAACGTATTAAATGAGAATCTGAAATATTTTATGGCATACTTCAAAAAATAAAGTTGATTTAGTATTCAGGGCTGCACGGTGGCGCAGTGGGTAGCACATTCGCCTCACACCAAGAAGATCACTGGTTTGAGCCTCGACTGACCCAGTTGGCGTTTCTGTGTGTTTACATGTTCTCCCCATGTTCACGTGGGTTTCCTCTGGGTGCTCCGATTTCTCCCAAAAGTCCAAAGACATGTGGTACAGGTGAATTGGGTAGACTAAATTGTCCATAGTGTGTGTGTAAATGAGTGTGTATGGATGTTTCCCAGTGATAGGTTGCAGCTGGAAGGGCAACCGCTGCATAAAACACATGCTGGTTAAGTTGGCAGTTCATTCCGCTGTGGCGACCCCAGATTAATAAAGAGACTAAGCCAAAAAGAAAATTAATGATTTATTATTCAAAAAAATTTATTAAGAATATTTTTTTAAATAAAAAGCTATTACACTTCATATATTCCGATTTTTCATATTAAATGTATTAATTCCGATACTTTTACCATAAACCGACATATCAACCATTTGGTAGAGGTTGATATTTTAGAAATTATGGGATGTGTTAAAAAAAAAATTATGTGTTAACTAGCGACATTAGGAGTTAAGAAACGCAACCTAAACATTTTTTTTCTTGCTGGGGTAGTTTAAGGGTTAATCAACAGATTACCTTATGCTATGGTTTCCGTTTCTAATTTCCATTCAAATAAAATCAATCATAAAGAAAAAAAAATACAATTTAACCTACAAATTCTCACAGTGGCATTACATAAAATGTCTATTTCAAACACAATTTTTGTATTTCTGATGTCTAATCCACCTAAATTCCTACAGTTATATAATACAGTTACTTTTTAAAATGAGAAGGTAAAAAAAAAATCAAAAAGTCATTCAAGGGGCATATCATATCAGATATGAGTGAGTGCAGCTTGACTTAACAGCTTCATGCAAAATTCAACCAAATCCCCTCATAAAAAAGTAAGAGCAGGCATTTACGTGATAATAGATTTATGACTCTACCCGCAAACCTCTGCAGTAAAAGAGTTGTAGCATTTCAAATCTATTTCAATGTCAAGGGAACATTGATAGCATTCATTTGAGCGCATGTCAGTGCTGGCATTCAGCAGATTTACATATTGCAGAAGAAGGGCTTGCTTGAAGTCAACTCTTTCTTTAACACTTGTTGTTACAAGCCTGATCACGGAGCAGTTTTGAGCATTATTATTGCCATAGCATGTTGATTTTAAAAAAAAAAGGTAATGAAATCTTGAAATTATATTGTTATAGCTATCAAAATCTGTATCATTTTAGGTTATTCAACTTTTTAAATGCCTTCATGATCATCATGCTAAGATATCTGTGGTGTGATTTCCAAATGAAAGTGATCATATTGTGTTTTTTTTCTCACAGCTTGAGACATGTTTTAACACAAATGTTTGTCAAATGCCTACCGTGTTCTTTTCTTTAGAGTTTTCCACAATTTAAGGTGATCTGATACAGCACTGACAGCTGATATTAGAACAGTGGGAGATTGTTTTTTTTTACTCTCAGAGAATCAAGCAAATTAATGCTTCAGAATGATGTGATGGTAAGCAATTATACAACTGCTTTTAAAAGGGCAGTTCACAGGAAATCTAAATCCTGCTGTAATTTACTGACCCTCATTCTTCCATGGAAAACCTTCCAGGAAAGTGTTTTCTTCTATAGAGTAAAAGTGGATGGGGTCCAGATGCTGTCAAGCTTCATAAATGACAAAGTGCAGATGACTCATCATCATGCTCTATATTCAAATTCCTCTGATGTCATCTGATGACTGTGATGGCACACGCTTAAATTGAATTTTCTCACTGAGAATCCCGCTTGACAGCTGTGGGCACCTTTTTCTCGTTCCTTTTATCTTACACAGATGATATGTAATTTGGACATAAAAAGATATGTATACCATAATTCAATGACTCGTTTATTTTGGTTATTATTATCAGAAAAGGTTTTTGTGTCTGCACCAATAGCCTAGTGGTTAGTGCGTTGACACATAGCACCAAGGTGCTCACGGCGACCCCCATCTCTTCTCCCCACACTTTCCTGTCTGTAAAATCTCCACTGTCCTATCCCAAGGGGTGCATTTATTTTATAAATTGCATTTATTTTAGGGATGAAAGTGTTCCAAATGTATTTATATGTAATATTCTGTGGAAGGTGTAGGACCAATAAAGGTTTGTCCAATCAAAACATTAGGTCTGCACATTAGGATAGGCTGTACTACCTATCTGTCTAAATATGTAATTGCATACCTCTGCACACTCTGTTCATGCAGAATATGTAACATCATCAGCAAATAAATACACTCACCAGCCACATTATTAGGTACAACTGCACGGTAACGCAAATTTCTAATTAGCGTTATTATCGTCTAATTAGGCAATCACATGGCAGCAACTCAATGCATTTAGGCATGTAGACATGGTCAAGACGATCTGCTGCAGTTCAAACCAAGCATCAGTATGGGCTAGAATGGTGAAAGGTTTGAACGTGGCATGCTTGTTGGTGCCAGATGGGCTGGTGTGAGTATTTCAGAAATTGCTGATCTATTGGGATTTTCACGCACTACCACCTCTAAGGTTTGCAGACAATGCCTTGTTGATGCCAGAGGTCAGAGGAGAATGGCCAGACTGGTTTGAGCTGATAGAAAGGCAACAGTAACTCAAATAACCACTCGTTACAATCGAGAAGAGCATCTCTGAAAGCACAACACGTCCAACCTTGAGGCGGATGGGCTACAGCAGCAGAAGACCACACCGGGTGCCACTCCTGTCAGCTAAGAACAGGAAACTGAGGCTACAATTCGCACAGGCTCACCAAAAATTGTACAATAGAAGATTGGAAAAACGTTGCCTGGTATGATGAGTCTTGATTTCTGCTGCAACATTTAGATGGTGGGGTCAGAACTTGGCATCAACAACATGAAAGCATGGATCCATCCTGCCTTGTATTAACAGTTCAGGCTCGTGGTGGTGTAATGGTGTGGGGGATATTTTCTTAAGCATCGTGTTAACGCCACAGCCTTCCTGAGTATTGTTGCTGACCATGTCCATCTCTTTATGACCACACTGTACCCATCTTCTGATGGCTACTTCCAGCAGGATAACGCGCCATGTCAGAAAGCGTGAATCATCTCGGACTGGTTTCTTGAACATGACAATGAGTTCTCAAAACTGCACTCAAATGGCCTCCACAGTCACCAGACCTCAATCCAATAGAGCACCTTTGGGATGTGGTGGAACAGGAGATTTGCATCATGGATGTGCAGCCGACAAATCTGCAGCAACTGCGTGATGTTATCATGTCAATATGGACCAAAATCTCTGAGGAATATTTCCAGTACCTTGTTGAATCTATGCCATGAAGGATTAAGGCAGTTCTCAAGGCAAAAGAGGGTCTAACCCGGAACTAGTAAGGTGTACCTAATAAAGTGACCAGTGAGTGAATATTTCTTTAATAAATCTGCTTTGTTCAAATGCCCCAAAATGGCAAAGGATTATACCCCTTTGAAATACTTACTTTATATGTCATTCAGCCTAAAATCAAATCACATAAATAACTTTTCCAGCCTTTCGAAATATTTCCGTAATATTCTCCTAACCTGTGCCTTTCTAAACTTTATCCTGAAGGTCTTTGGAAAGCAGGGTGTAACGCAAGTAAAGGTATAGATTTTTACAAGGTATGATGATTTTCTATAGTTACTGCATATTACCTATATTCACTGAGAAACAGATATGGATAACTCATTTATGCTGCATTATGTGCACAAAAGTCATAAATGATGTACAGAATGCATATTTTGCTTTACACACCAATTAAGATTTACTTGACATATGCTTTATGTGTCAAATTAAAAACCGAATCATTTTTGAAAACAACTCAATGATAAAGTTTAGGTTTCAGGTGAAACCCCTGCTTTTATGCATACAAATGTTTTCTGGCGTCTGGCCATGAGGTTCACATTTATTTTGTTTTGACAGCTATATACCTTGGGATATGTGATCCATCTATGAAAACCATGTGGCATGTTCTGTCAGCTATGCCTTGCCAAATTCAGGGGGGTCCCCAAAGGGCTAGAAAACACAATGTCACAAACAATTCAGCTCTAAAAGTAGACCCAGTATGCCGAAATAGCCAAGGGAAGACCAATTTCATCTAGTTCTAACATGTTTGATGGATTACGTAAACTTTCTATTCACACATCACATCACAAATTTACATTTATGAAGCATCAGATTTTTCTTTGACAGTGTATGAAAAGAGATGATGATTTAAACAATTACGTCTTACCCTATTAGGTTTTAATGTGCTGCACTGGTGGTTTAGTGCCACAATAGTTCTTGCCACTACAGATATATCTTTGTGTGTGTGCGTGCTTACCTGTTGAAGTTTTCTCCAGGGAAAGCTATACATGTAATGTCTGGACCTTGACTTTCTCTCTGAGGAGCACAGCGGCTGTCAGCTGCCACAGACTTGGAGATAAGCATGTAACATCAATTTCTGTGGAGACTGTGTGACAAGTTTTCCCTCAGTGCCTTCAGGTTGCAGGGTGAAGAAATAAGCTGTACGGGGCCTGTTTGCTTTACTCATAGCTTGCGCCCACACGTTACTATTGTTGATATACATGTTCAAGAGTTACAGTATATTCTGACATTTGTTATGCATTTTAGATTTGGATCTTGCAAGTGTTTTTGTTGTGTGTGGGTTTTCAGCTTGGTTAAGAAATTTTGTTAGTAGGCAAGTTTTCCATGATAACAATCTGTCTAATAAGGCGCAACGTAATTGGGAAAAACTGATTAGTTTTTCAGCTAGATATTGTGTGATATAAATACAATTTCACCAGATAATGTGAATAGCTCTATTTTGAAAGAATTCGCAATTTTACTGGGATCATTTTGTTCATATTTTGCCGGTGTGAGTCCTAATGCCCCAGGAAAGTGAAGGGGACACTATACTGTCAGTGAGCGCCAAATTCCCTCCATCGGCCCTTATACATCATTGCCTTCCAATCATCGCCATCCACTAAATTGGCTATGTCACATTACTTACTTACTTGGTCATAGAATATAATAAACTTATTAAATTATAAATATAATAAACTAGGGGCAGCACGACCCAGCAGTGGGTAGCACTGTCGCCTCACAGCAAGAAGGTCACTGGTTTGAGCCCCGGCTGGGTCAGTTGGCATTTCTGTGTGGAATTTGCATGTTCTCCCCATGTTGCCGTGGGTTTCCTCCGGGTGCTCCGGTTCCCCCACAGTCCAAAGACATGCAGTACAGGTGAATTGAATAAGCTAAATTGGCCGTAGTGTATGTGAATGTGTTTCTCAGTGTTGGGTTGTGGCTGGAAGGGCATCCACTGCGTAGAACACGTGCTGGATAAGTTGGCAGTTCACTCTGCTGTGGCGACCCCTAATTAATAAAGGGACTAAGCCTAAAAGAAAATGAATGAATAAATATAATAAACTAATTACAAGCATATACAAATACAGCATGGCCAAGATATAAAGGAAATCAAATAATAGTGCTTTGTGGTTTTCTGGTGAGTCTAATATGAGTCTAATTCAGTCACATAAATTAATCAATCATATGTAAATTAACACTGTGTTGTTTTCATCGTATAAATATATACAATTCATCTTTGTTAAAGTAACAGACTTTAAAAGTTCCCTTAAGTGCTTTGAATTGTGCATTTTTATTTAATGTTTAACAGACAGGGTCCTTCCCCTTTTAAAACCAGCCAATTGCATTCTATTTAAATAAGAACTGTGCCAGTCAGAGCTGTTGAGCAACAAATCGTCAGACTCATGACAGCCACAGTCTATAACAGTAATACTGAGCCATTTCTCCACTTTAAAACACAGTTTTCTGCATAATTCAATAGGGTCCCATAGGTCCATGTTGACTCTCGCATATGATCCACTTTGTGCTGAAGTAGACCATACCTGCACATTGCACACATGACGTTACCGTGATAGCAGGTTTTATTCACCCCAAAGGAAATCATATTTACACTGTACAGAGTATATTTACCAAATTATTATTTCTTTTAATTATTTTCTTATAGGCGTTTAGGTCAGGGGTGCCCAAACATTTTTATTATGAAGGGCCAAAAACCAAACTTGATTGAGGGTGGTATGCCAAAGGTAAACTATTTCATTAAAGCTTATTCATATATAAAACTAAATAGAAAAATACTTTAATTGTATTAATAATTATACATACATTTTTTTTAAAAGTTCAAAGCGGAAAACACAAGTCAAGCTGCACTTGCTTTCGCCCTGGGTTTGCTCGTCAAGGTCTTGATCGATCTGTCGAGTGACAGACAGTATTTACATACATCACATCTGATTCATTCACAGCAATTAATCATTTAATTTCAATTAGATTTTTTGTAGCTCAACAAATAAACTAACAAAAGGTTATGATACATTAAATGATGATCTCTGTTGAAGGCATTTCTTTTCAGATGGGATGGCGGCCCAATTCATAGGTTACCATGGGCCAACTTTGGCCTTGTGGGCCCTAGTTTGGGCATCTCTAGTTTAGGTGAACGCTCAGTTTGAACACTTCTTGACGTGAATAAATTACAGATTTTTCAACATCAGCAATAGCACCTTGAGGGGAGCGGGACGAATCAGATACTACAGAGCATTTGATTGTTCAGAAAAACATGAGAAACATGAGAATGAGGTGACATAAAAAAATATTGTTACCGGAAGTGACAAACCTAAAGACTTGAATGTTGATACCTTCTAAAATTGAATTTTATCACTGTTTTGGAGCACACTAGAATATAGATTACCTAAAGACTAACATGTTAGTTAATAGTAACTATTAAAATTAAATAGTTATTAAACTATTAAAATAAAAATTTTGATTTCACAGGACCTTTTTGTGTCCAAATACTCAGTCACAAGTTTCAAAGGGTTAGTTCACCCCCAAAATTTAATTTAAATAATATTGACTCACCCTCAAGTGGTTTCAAATGTTTATGAGTTTTTTTTTTTTTTTTTTAACCAAAAAGTTGGAATGTTGGTTACCGGTAGCCATTTACATCAATAAAAAGGAAAAAAACATACTATGAAAGTCAGGGGCTACAGGTTTCTCACATTTTTCAAAATACCTTATTTTATGTTTGGCAGAAGAACAAAACTCAAACAGGTTTGGAACAAGTGGAGGATGAGTAAAAGATTAAATAATTTTTATGTTTGGGTGAACTACCCCTTTAATAACATGCAAATAAAAAAAACTTTCACTAATTAAAGGTGCTGTATGTAAGTTTGTGACTCTTCTAAAGCATAAAAATACCATAATATGTTTGCAGGTATTTAAGAAACATCCCAAGTGAACATACTTGTTTAACTGAAAAACAATGCTGAAGTCAGATATTCTGCTTTGAAAATGGTTTTTCCGTGCCGGAACGCTGTCTTTGTTTAGCCAGCAGAATGCCAGTTTAGCCAATTATAATTCAGCACTCCGGGTTGCCTTGTTGGAAAACAGCGTATTTCATTCATTCATTTAGAAAGGCTCTGAAAGCATGCGCCCGTGACCGAAATGGACAGTATCAGACATCGAAATGAGACAGATTCAGTTCCACATGAGGTTATTACTTAGCAAATGATATAAACATTACGAACGTAAACATTAGGTGAGCAGGTTACATTGTAATCTCGTGTCCTAACAACACGCAAACAGCAGTTTAGCTGTTTGCACCAGACGAAACATGACAGAAATGTAAATACAGCCATTCAGAAGCACAGAATATGCACTCACTCACGAAACGGTAAGGTTTAGAATCCATTCAAACTCACATTGTTAGCATTTAGCACTGAATAAAACACACGAGGCTTACCTGAGGTGCACTGTCATAGGTTTCACATGTTGAGCTGTGAGAAAATGAAACCGTTTCTAATATCTCAATTCGAGGTGTTGGTTAGAACTAAAACTCCTTTTAATATGGAAAATATTCCCTCTATCGCGTGTCATTGATGTTATTTAGAACACAGGTTTAAATCACTCGCTCCTGTACTCAATCTGGCATCCCACGCGTGCGTTTATTTTGATCTAGGAGTGCAATACCTAGTTCAACCACTGGGTGTCAAACTTACATACTGCACCTTTAAAGGTTAACTTTGCAATGACTCTGTAGATCGTGTGTTTTGAACTGTGGTGCCTGGTCAACTATAATCCCTACTTGACATTACACATCCTGAGATGTAGCTGGTGAGAATATATATACTGTGCTTGATACTTTCTAATTTAATTTGTGTCATTTTTTGCCTGTTCTCTTTCCTTTAAAGGATCTCGAAATCCAAGCAGCATGCGTTACAAATTTAACTTCATAGCAGATGTGGTGGATAAGATCGCCCCTGCAGTGGTCCATCTAGAACTCTTTAGTCGGTAAGGACAGATGGTGTTGGTTGTGTAGATGCTGAGCAGAGAGTAGATGCTTGGTTTTCTAAGCTGGCTCTGACTCAACTCTTGATGTGTGATTAAATTATGGTAATATGATTGTTTTTGCATGTTTGTTATTAGGCAGACTTTCAAAAATTAAAATAGAGAGTGTATACTGCTGTTTAGATCAGAATGTTTGTCTACAGCATAAGTGTTACTGAATTTTGCATACGTTTAGTTATTAGTGTATAATTATGTGAGAAAATATGAAGTGTCACAACCAACAAACATTTAAAGGTGCTGTGTGTAAGATTTTGACTCTAAAGCATAAAAATACCATAATATGTTTGCAGATATTTAAGTAGCATGCTGTGAACATACTTGTTTTTCTAAAAAAACCATGCTGAAGTCAGATATTCTGCTTTAAAAATGTGCGTTATGTGCCAGAACGTCTGTCTTTGTTTTGGTCATTTAACCCACCCAATGCCAGTTTAACCAATTAGCGAACTCTGGTGGACAGTAGCAGACTTTGAAATGAGAAGCAGAGTTCCACATGAGGTTGTTATTAATTAGCAAAAAATATAAATATTACAAATGTGGGAGCAGGCTACATTGTAACTCCATGTCCTAACAACACACTACCTGACAGGATTAGGCTGTTTGCACGAAACATGACAGAAATTTAAATACACAGAATAGTGCACTCACTGCACTCCAACGAAATGGTAAGGTTTAGAATCTAATTAATACATATTAAACCTCTTCAACATTATTTAATGTACATACTGAATGATTGATATTTGTTGGCTTCCACTGAGTCACAGTTCTGAAGTTCAATTTCAAATCTGTTGTTTCAGTATGGCAATAAATGTCAAGTAAAAAGCATCTTAACTCGCATTATTAACATTTAACACTAAATAAAGCACATGAGGTGTACCTGAGGTGATCATAGTTTATCCTGTTGTTCACCTGTGAGAAATAGAAGTCATTTCTAATATATAAATTTCAGGTGTTGGTTAGGACAAAAACTCCTATATTTCTTCAATTGCATGCCATTGCTTTTAGTGATTTGAAAACAGTTCAAATCAGCCTTTAGCCTCGATAGTCAGGCACACTCCTGTTGGTGTCGTTAATCTGGCTACCTGCACATGCGTGGACTCATCCAAAGAGGAGCCAAGTGAAAATGTGTTTTGATCCAGGAGTGCAATACCTAGTTTGCCCACTGGGTGTAAAACTTACATACGGCACCCTAAAACACCTGCCCAATTATAAAGGATGTTAAACGCTCTTTAAAATTGTGCTCTAATGCTCACTAAGACTACATTCATTTGATCGAAGAATTACTAAAACGGTGACAATTTGAAATGTTACTATTTAAAACTCTATAAAAGTTTTAACTTAAATAAACTTTACATCATTACTTCCATTTTTACTGTATTATTATTAAATGATTATTATGATTCTTTAATTAATGAATAAGGGATTTAAAACAGCAGTATTTATTTGAAATATAATAATTTATTGCAACATGATAATACAGTAATACATTTTTAATATATTTACTTCCAGACTGCCATTTTCCAACCAAGACGTCCCTGTGTCCAGTGGTTCAGGCTTTATAGTGTCAGAGGACGGGTGGATCGTCACCAACGCACACGTACTGTCCAATAAACAACGTATCAAAGTGGAGCTGAAAAATGGCATGCTCTATGATGCCACAATCAAAGATGTGGATCAAAAATTAGACATTGCGCTTATCAAGATCGACACAGAGGTAAGAAGCCCAAGATCTGGATCAGGGGACATGGATGAATGACTTAACCAATAACAATAAACAGCCTCCGGGAGCCATAAGTGATCAAAATACCCTCTGTTGCTTGATGGGAAAAAATGTTGTCCTGGAATATTATGGCTCGGGCCCTCTGGTTTATTATCAGCGACTAGCGTCACAGCTGCTGGAAGTAAATTAATCTTGGGTAGGCAGTCCAGCAGATGTTTCTGGAGTCAGCAAGGGCTCGTGCCACTAAAAATTAGATTCTGCTTCTAGACATGGTTAATTTCCTCTCTGATTTTCTCAGGTCTTACAAATTCCAACTTTTCCACCTATTTTCTGAGTGAGATTGTGACCATGTCTGTTTGCCACTGACATTATGTCTTTGTAAACAGCAACAGCACACAACCCTGAATTTTCTCTCGACGTAAATAAAAAAAGCCTTTCTGACTGATATAGAAGCAACTCCTAAGACCGACTTCAAAGTCAAGCTCTGATCAGCGGCATGGAATATCATCTGCCAACACCAATATCGTCCCGTCATAACCCAGACCATAGCAACAGCATGTAGCACAATGATTGGTAATCACTTTAATGCAGTCCCAGACTGTGTATGGCTGCATGTGGTTTCAAAAAGGAGGAGAAAAGTGAAGAAAATGTGCTGGGGAGGCAGATGGCAATCTGTTATTTTTGCAGCGCTCAGGCCCCCACAGCAGTAGCCTGCGGAGTCAAGGTTGGGACAGAGTGTAAAAGCGTCCTGCTCTAGAAGCGCTGCTAATCAAGCCTGGTGCTTCAGCCTCAAGTCATAGAAATGCACCCTGCAGAGCGCAGGCAGGCGGAGACAGGCTCAGGATCAGACTGGCTGCTGGCTTCAAACATTTCAGGGAAACTTATTAGACTCCCCTAAAAGGGCGACAGCACAGAAGATAGAGAAGTTGTTGTTTTGTTTGCTTTCAAAAGTCGCAATGAACCAATACTATTACAAATGTGTCATCATAGCTGTGGTGATAAAAATTCCCATGTAGAAATTATGTAAATGTTAATGCGAAATTCAAACCATAAATGTTGTTTTGATGCTGACATAAGTCTGTAATGGCCTCAATTCAAGTGACAACACACTGAGGGCTTGAACTGCGCTACTTATAGCTAAAATTATGGATAAACCGCAGAAGGTATGTTGTAAAATAAAATACAGCTTACTGTTAAATGTTTTTAACCCTAAGTTACAGCCGCAGAAATACACCAGTAAAGCAGCATGAGAACGAGCATGTCATCTGACTTTACACTGACCTCAACCAAGTCGTTCAGTGTCCAGTTTCATTATCGAAATGTATCACAAAAAATACTCTGAGAGCTTTTTTCCCAATTGCGAGATGACGATACAGCCAATAAACTTTAATTGTGACTATTTCACTTGCAATATCTTTGATGAAAATATTCAAATGAAATCTTTCCCAAAAATAGACATTTTTAAACATATAGTCTTTAGTTGTTTTAGTAATCATTATACAGTGGGGAATAAGTATTGAACACGTCACCATTTTTCTCAGAAAACATATTTCTAAAGGTGTCATTGACTTGAAATTTTTCCCAGATGTTGGTAACAACCAAATAAATCCATATATGCAAAGAAAACAAAACTAAATTGTTTACAAATTAAGTTATGTATGTTAATGAAATGAAACAATGCAGGGAAAAAATATTTGAACACGAAGAAAGGGAGGTGTAGAAAGGCTGTGAAAGCCCAGACAGCAGCTGAAATCTCTTAGTAGTTATTCAGCAATCCTCAGCCCTTCATCATTGAAAATTAATATTAGCTGCTTCAGTCCAACATCTACATTATCAGGATGATAAAGATGAAACCAGAGTGCACATTTCAGCAAGGCGATGATCCAAAACACAGCTAATGAAACTCTCCAATGCTTCCAGAGAAAGTAAATCAAGCTGTAGAATGGCCCAGCCAATCACCTGATATAAATCCAATAGAAAATACAGAATAAAGATCAGATTAGAAAGAAGAGACCCACAGAATCAAGATTTTTACACTCTATTGAAGTCTGTGAAAAACACACACCTGAGCAATATGTGACTTCATTCTCCATATGAGAGTCGTCTTTAAGCTGCCATCACCAAAAAAGTATTTTATATAACTTATTAAATACATTTCAGTAGTTCAAGACTTTCTCCTTGTGTCATTTCATTATTGCACTTTATTAATTTTTCAGATTTTTTTTGTTTTGTTTTGTTTTACTTTTGTTTGTATTGTTTAGGTTTTACCAAAATCTGGTTCAATTCCATGTCAACAGCTCCTTTAGAAATGTTATTCCCAGGAAAAAACATGACGTGTTCAATACTTATTGTTCCCACTGCAATTCATTTAACTATTAGTATCTTGATAATGATTTTAAGTAGCGTAGTTATCTACTTTTTTAATCTTTTTTTGTTTCTGTCAACATGGTTAGAGTGTAAAAATTTGATTGGGATAACATTTTGGTAAAAATAATAGTTAATAAAATACAGTGTTTTTCTTTCGCTCTGTCTTTATAGACTGCCCTCCCTGTGCTTTTACTTGGTCGTTCATCAGACCTCAGGCCAGGAGAGTTTGTAGTGGCCGTGGGAAGCCCGTTTTCCCTTCAAAACACAGTGACCACCGGCATCATCAGCACTACCCACCGAGGAGGTCATGAACTTGGCCTGCAGAACTCTGATATGGAGTATATTCAAACAGATGCCATTATAAATGTAAGCGTTTCACACAGACACCATTTCAATATTCAACTAGACAGTCAAGTGGGTTTTTATGAAAATAAATACTATGTCCATGTTTCCACTCGCAGTATGGCAACTCAGGAGGACCCCTTGTAAACTTGGTAAGAAACAATTGTTATTCTCTCTCTCTTATTCAGCATTATATTTTGAACAAAATTCTCACTCTCAGCTGCTTACAGAGCTTGTGTATCTCTATTTGTTTCAGTAAAATTTCCCCCAAGGTTATCATCGCTCTTGTTGCTATTTGTTCAGCGTTAGTATTCATGGTCGCTTACTGCGCAGTGTCTACTATTTCTGTGTCTCCTGCCATCTGGAAATGCAGTATACCCTGGGCAAATTACCTGCAGTGGTTTATATTAGTCTATTGATCTTCGTAAGAGAAAACACAACATGTGTCCTTGAAGGTGCCTCGGGCTCAAGCATGCATCTGGAGTTGCAATAAAAATATTTTCAGTTATAGTGCAAAATAGGAGCTTTAAAATATGTACCAAATAATCATGATAATAAAAACCCTGCACAGATGCACCATAAACCTGGAATCAAAGAATGGAACAGTATAAGCAAAAAGCTGTATTTCAAGCTGATTTAGTTATGCTGATATCTGATATACTGCCCTATATATATATTGTTAGCTTAAACCACTAAACACACATTGAAGATTAAAATCAAAGACTATAAACAATTTATAAATATTTTACAACATATAAAAATGTAGTGCCAATTGTCAGAAATAGTGTAATCATCAATCAATTTTTGAATTTTAGTTGTGGTATGTGTTTATCTTATTGAGAAAATGTGCCCAGGAAAACATTTTTGAGAACCGACAAATGTGTGCTCGCTGGTACGTATGGTTGCGTTTTGTGTGTAAAACGAACACTACAGGGCAGTATCGCTGACTGCTTACCTTCAAATAGATGCTTTTCCAGAGTGACTGGTTTGCTTGGTAACTCACCACAAACTGTGTCAGACTTGGGAAGCGGAGTGGACCAGGGTTTGAGACTGGCGAATGACAATTCCATGTAAACCAGTTAAAATGAAACCCATAAAAGCAGTGTGAGATTGTGGAAGATGCACGTGGTCCACGATGGCTTTTCGCTTCTAGTTTGCTTCTTAAAACACTATCGTTAGGTTTATCGAATGGGGTGCATGGGTCAGTCGATATTAGGGATGCAACGGTTCTCGATGAAAAAAACGTATCGTCCCGTTGTTCTCCCACGGTTTGATGCGCCCTGTGATCCGCAGTTCAGAATATGCATTATTAATATTGGTCTGAGGTGACGCAGTGGCAGTGCTGTTACATCACAGCAAGAAGGTCACTGGTCGAGCCTTGGAGTTTCTGTGTGGAGTTCGCATGTTCTCCCTGCGTTCGCGTGGGTTTCCTCCGGGTGCTCCGGTTTCCCCCACAGTCCAAAGACATGCAGTACAGGTGAATTGGGTAAGCTAAAATTGTCCGTAGTGTATGAGTGTAAATGAGTATATGGATGTTTCCCAGAGATGGGTTGCAGCTGGAAGGGCATCTGCTGCATAGAACATGTGCTGAATAAGTTGGCGATTCATTCTGCTGTGGCGACCCCAGATTAATAAAGGGATTAAGCCGAAAAGAAAATGAATGAATGAATATTGGTCTGTTAATAAAAACAACTGCAACTGTAAGCTTCCGATTACCTTTCCCATCCATTGCATGTGCGAAGACCTGTCCAATCACCTTTTAGTATGTAAATCTGTAGTTGACATCACGTTTCCTCACGTGTCGGTGTGTGTGTGTGGAGTTTCTGTGTTTTAGCAAATGCGCAAAGGGCCAAATCACAGCGCACTGCCGTCAAGTGTTTCAACAGACACTCAATATAAATTCAGACAAACACAAAACATAACAAATGCCATTTTTTGTTGTTGTTGCAAAGATAGCCTAGATCAGTGGTCACTAATAGGCGGATTGAGGTCCGTGTCCAGACCCAGAAGAGTTCCATACGGACGGGGACATACAACAGGTCTGGTACTTCAGTCCCGCTCCTTCTGGGTGTTCTTCCACACCTGATCACTCCCGCTATTCACTCTGTTTACCCGCTGTCTGCTAATAACAATTTTCTTCTCGAATGCATTGTTGCATTGATGATGCCAGCATAATATAAACCGAAGTAATTAATACTCTAAAAGTGCTCAATTATTAAGATGTGTTGACATAATTATAATCTGCAGACTGTTGAGACTGTTGAGTCGAGATGTATCATAGAAAAAGGGGAAATTTAAGCTTATTTTCTTAAGCAATTTATTTGAACATACAATTTTCAAAATGGCCTACTTTTATTTAATTAATGCGAGAACATGCAAATCTACAGTCATATGTGTGAAGCTGTTGTACTTTCAGGTGTTTGTTACCCAATACATATGTTTATTGTTCTTTGAATTGTTCTGTAGACATTTTTTTTTTCTAAGCATAGCACAAACCGTACCGCACCGAAACCGTGACCCTAAAACCGTGATACATACCGAATTGTGAGTAGATTGAACTGTTGCACCCCTAGTCGATATCAAGCCGATCCATTATGCACGACAACAAGCCGACCTGCTTCTCTCACAGATGTGCGTGTGAGAGATGTTCAGTTTTCCAGAAATGTCCACAGCGGCCCCCCAGTGAATTTACAAGAAATGGCACGTACGAGAAACGTACGAGTAAAGTATTTGAGATTACGTGCGTCCTAAGTCGCATACACTATTCTACACTATTTTGTAGTATAACTAGTGTAAGTAGTGCATTCACACTAAAATTCTGAAAAGAATAAGTACACTTTAAATACATGGATGATGTACTTATTCAATCGTTAAACAGAAGTGTGGAATGTTGGACACTTCACGCACTCAACGGCTGCTGCTTTGTTCACGTAGTGGAAGGGGCGGAGCTTTCAGGCAAAGATGTTGGATTACTTTATTTTGGATTGTGAAAGAAAAATTCTCCTACGAGAGTGATTATAGCACCACCCGATGGTGAATGTGGTTATACTCATGGCAGGTATTATTTAGTAGTTTGGTCATTTATTTCACTACTTTGGCAATCGTGAAATGTCATCTGGGAAACGGTTTGAATTTCCGCTTAGTAAAAAAAACGTTAGTGTTCCATTTAAGACAACACTACATACATATCCTATGCCGTTGAGTAAGTGTACAAGTACATAGTGCATAAGTGCATAGTGTATAGTGTGCCATTTGGGGTGGAGTTATTGTCAAAGATGTGCAAGGCGCCCCCTAGTGAATTTGCGAAAACAAAAACTGCAAGCAGATATAGTACAGGGTACATATTTTTTGTTTCTCAAAAAAAATGTAGCACTGGGCACATATTTCCAATGAGCCTGCGTTGCATGTTTTTACAATGTAAAAATGCAGAAAAAACAATGAAGAATATTTTATTTTGGAGGGACTCAGTAAGTCAGCGGTATATTGTATTTTATTGTATATTTAAATCATATATGATGAGTATGGTTAATAATATGGTTAAAACTGCTGTTTTACTCCTGTTATGGTAATTTTGAATAGTTTTTCATTTTTAAACTCCACTGTGTGTATACTCTACACACACACACATATATATACATATATATATTATTAGGCAAATGAGTATTTTGACCACATCATCCTCTTTATGCATGTTGTCTTACTCCAAGCTGTATAGGCTCGAAAGCCTACTACCAATTAAGCACATTAGGTGATGTGCATCTCTGTAATGAGAAGGGGTGTGGTCTAATGACATCAACACCCTATATCAGGTGTGCATCATTATTAGGCAACTTCCTTTTGTTTGGAAAAATGGGTCAAAAGAAGGACTTGACAGGCTCCGAAAAGTCAAAAATAGTGAGATATCTTGCAGAGGGATGCAGCACTCTTAAAATTGCCAAGCTTCTGAAGCGTGATCATCGAACAATCAAGCGTTTCATTCAAAATAGTCAACAGGGTTGCAAGAAGCGTGTGGAAAAACCAAGGTGCAAAATAACTGCCCATGAACTGAGAAAAGTCAAGCGTGCAGCTGCCAAGATGCCACTTGCCACCAGTTTTGCCATATTTCAGAGCTGCAACAACACTGGAGTGCCCAAAAGCACAAGGTGTGCAATAATAAGAGACATGGCCAAGGTAAGAAAGGCTAAAAAACGACCACCACTGAACAACACACACAAGCTGAAACGTCAAGACTGGGCCTAGAATAACTCAAGACTGATTTTTCTAAGGTTTTATGGACTGATGAAATGAGAGTGAGTCTTGATGGGCCCGTGGCTGGATCGGTAAAGGGTAGAGAGCTCCAGTCCAACTCAGACGCCAGCAAGGTGGAGGTGGAGTACTGGTTTGGGCTGGTATCATCAAAGACGAGCTTGTGGGGCCTTTTCGAGTTGAGGATAGAGTCAAGCTCAACTCCCAGTCCTACTGCCAGTCTCTGGAAGACACCTTCTTCAAGCAGTGGTACAGGAAGAAGTCTGCATCCTTCAAGAAAAACATGATTTTCATGCAGGACAATGCTCCATCACACGCATCCAAGCACTCCACACCGTGGCTGGCAAGAAAGGGTCTAAAAGAAGAAAAACTAAAGACATGGCGTCCTTGTTCACCTGAGCTGAACCCCATAGAGAACCTGTGGTCCATCATCAAATGTGAGAGGGAAAACAGTACACCTCTCTGAACAGTGTCTGGGAAGCTGTGGTTGCTGCTGCACGCAATGTTGATGGTGAACAGATCAAAACACTGACAGAATCCATGGATGGCAGGCTTTTGAGTGTCCTTGCAAAGAAAGGTGGCTATACTGGTCACTGATTTGTTTTTGTTTTGTTTTTGAAAGTCAGAAATGTATATATTGGCTTCACTGGTGAAAATAAATAATTGAAATGTGTATATATTTGTTTTTTGTTAAGTTGCCTAATAATTATGCACAGTAAAAGTCACCTGCACACACAGATATCCTCCTAAAATAGCTACAACTAAAAACAAACTAAAAACTACTTCCAAAAATATTCAGCTTTGATATTAATGAGTTTTTTTGGGTTCATTGAGAACATGGTTGTTGTTCAATAATAAAATTAATCCTCAAAAATACAACTTGCCTAATAATTCTGCACTCCCTGTATATTCATACAGTAATTAACCTAATAGATAAACCCAATGATTTCCATCCCTTCTGTGTCTCAAGATAGCTGTTCATTCATTACAGTGCATTTCAATGTTATGCTCCCTGTTTGCGGTTTCAAGGATGGGGATGTCATTGGCATTAACACTCTGAAGGTAACACCAGGAATATCATTTGCCATTCCCTCAGACCGAATACGGCAGTTCCTCGCAGATTCCTACGAAAGACAAAGAAAAGGTCTGCAAACTCCTCGAGTCTTTTTTTAAAACTTGAATGAATTTATGGTTTAGTGCTGCCAATTCTATCTTTTACTCATACTTATGGGGTTTTAAACCTGTAAAATGTTTGGTTCATCTTCACAACATAAATAATTATATTTTTAAGAAATTTGACAGTCAGTTTGCCCCAGAACTCTTTAAATGTTTGTAAAGAAAGACAAAAAAAGATTTATTTGAATCAAGATGTTTAAACTAAGACTTCTGAAGGCATTAATACTATGAAGTACGAACAGATTAAATGCTGGCTTTGTTCACATATAAAGATTGCGCAGCCAGTACAAACAGAAGCTTAACCATCCTTGGCTGACATGCAACACCAAACTTCTTTGGTTCTAGAAGACACACAAATCTGCTGCATAATACACAGCTTTCACCTCATTGGTTCTACAGTAATATGCCAAACAAGCTTGATTGCACTTCCTTGATCAAGTTTGATTATGCATGTTTAAACGCCCAAATTAAAATGTGTTCATTTATTACATGAAGTGATCATGTCTTTTCAAAAGCCTAGAATTAAATGCATTGGAAAAACCTCTCTGGTTTGATTAGGAGTATTCTCAGCATAAGGTTGAGTAACTGATGACAGAACTTTCATTTTGAGGTGAACAATTCTATTTAAACAGATAGAATCGTGACTAATATGTTTAAATGGACATCAGTAATCAAATTATTTACCCGGTTATTATTTACTGTGTGTAGGTAAAGTGCATCCACAGTCATATTGAAGTAATATAAAGACAATAAGTCTCTTTTTTTTAATTTCCTGACGTTAAAATAGGATCCAAATACCTCTCTTTTTGAGGCCCACCGCAACGTGACGTAGGAGTGCGGTGTCCCCGCCCACCAAATTGATTGACAGCCGCATATTAATAGCTGCGGTCACACTAGAGTTTGTGCGTGCGAAATTCTGTACTACGGCGCTGTGAAAAGGGGTGCGATTAAACAAGATGATTAGACATTAAAAATAGCGAGCGATTGGTCTATGTTATAAATTTCTTTCCAGACAGGTCATGTTTTGATCTTCGACTGGTCTCACATAATCATGTGATGCGATTTCGCAGGTCACAGTTCACCAAGCTTGAACTTTGCAACGCAGCGAACTGCGAAACTTGCCGTACGACCTTGCGTTTCCAGTGTGACAAATTTGTGTGCCAATGAATTTAAGTCAATGGGGAGAAAAGTCCAGTGTGACCGCAGCTTAATGCGTATAATCATATCAACAAGACAGGACATGCGCAAAGCAACTGGGATTAAAAGATCTGTTCAGCTCGCTGTGATCATCAATCATCATCAAATGTGATCAAGAATGAGTTTTACAAGTTTAAAAAGTTTTTAAAACAGTGCATGTTTGTAATGAATTACAGCGATTTTACCATCTTTACTTTATCATCACAGCCGCATGTCAGTACAATTATAAAAGAAGATGCTTCAATCCCGGTTTGTGGACATTAAATCTGGTTTATTTTGTACATCAACATAACAGATATCCACACAGCAGTGGATATTAACGTGTATCCTGTTACATTTGCTGTGCAAAAATACAAAGTTAAACGCACGCGCTCTGTGTGTGTGTGTGTGTGTGTGTGTGTGTGTGTGTGTGCATGAAATTTGTAACAACATTGTGAGTGACTCATCGAAAGGTTTGATTTAACTCCACAACAAATACATCAAATAATCATTGGGAAAGTTCTTACTGTAGTCTTTCTCACAAACGTTACAAGAGATCTGCTTCCTTCATGTCTGTCACTGCGCTGTTTATCTGACTCAGCCGAGGCGGAGATTGAGGCACACTCTGACAGGCATGTGGGAACGGTGGGCGGGGCAACTAGCGTTAAAGGCACAGGCCACAAAAACAGCTACATTGTGTTCAGAGCAGAAAAAAAACAATATTCTGAAAGGTATAATAAATAATCTGATGGGTGTTTTGAGCTGAAACCTTACACAAGCTTGACACAAAAGACTTCTCTTAAATCCTAAAAATGGGGTAAAATAGGTGCCCTTTAATACAAATAAGGCAATAATATTATGAAGGTGTTTATATGAGTTGCTTTTAGAAATGTTCCATCTTGCATGTTATAGTACACTGTAAAAAATGTAATCACAAAAAGCCAAGACAACAAATATTTGTATGTTGCATTAAGTTGTTTGTAATAAGTTATTTAGCTTTCAACTAACTAAGTTATACAAAAAGTTTAACATAATATTTTTAATATTAATATTCAGGGCTTTACATTAACACCCGCCAAATGCGGGTAGATTTCAGCTCTGGCCGGTTAGACAGACACTCTCACTAGCCACTTTGGCTGGTTGAAGATCATTTTTAAATGATAGTTTTCTTAAAAACAGGGTTCGACAATGAAGATGGCCCAATATGCGTGCAAATGTCATCTTAGAATCGAGAAGCAGCATGACCGACAAAAATAACGTTCACGCGAGCAAAGGAACGCAGGTGAATACCGAATGAGAGGATGATCACTCGCGCGTGATAACAAGCGATGTAATGCGCGCGGCTGCAAAAGCAACTGTGCCTAGAGGAAACACAACTGGTGCGATTGGTTCTCTTTTAAATAGACTGAACAAAAAGTGATGCTCGTGCACACACAGTCCTGCTGCTTCCAAAAATAGTTAACTATTCTATGAGCAGAACAGACTATGGGCCTAACGTTACCCGTGTGCGGTTGATCATCCTTCCATTATCACACGGTTTGTTTTTCACCTGCTTTCTTTTGCTTAGTTATTTTTGTTAATTGTTTTTTCAGGAAAGGTTTTGTTGAATATAAAGAGCATGTATGCAGCTATATTTGGCATGTTTTGACATATCATTTAACATTTGTGGCTAAGAAATAATTAATTATTTATTTTTGGTGTAGTCAGAGATAAATTTGGTAAATCCTTAGTGTTGAGCTCTGAAAAGTCATGTGAAATAAAAACGACTTGCAATGCGACACTGAAACCACAGCCCATTTGCTCATGCACATTGAGCAGGGTCATACACACAAAAAAGTTAAACAAATGAGGAGGCATGTGGACATAACACAAAGTCTAAATTGAGTCATTTTAGCATGCCAAAGTCAAATTTATGCATATAAAATATATTTTCCCAACAACAAAATTGTGGCTAGTGAAAATGGCGAGTGGCTAGTAATGTTGGAAAACTACTAGTCACAGTGGCTGGTGATCAAAAAAGTTAATGTCAAACCCTGTTAATATTAAATTACATTTAATATTATTAATATTTTTTAAATGACTTGAAAAGTTCATTTGATTCAACTAAAAAAAATTTGGCAGCAAGATTTTTTTACAGCGTACAATGATTTATTGTTCTCATTACATCTTATCTAATGATTCCTCCAGAGTTTCATGTCATTTCAGGTGTTTCATTTTTTTTTTTTTTTACTTCAACTGCAGTTTAGCAGTTTCACTTTCTTTCAGCAACATTTCATTAATGTTCCAGTGACAAACTCTACTGGATGAGAGTATGAAATAAGGCCTGATAGGAGAGAGTTGTTTAATTGGAATTTGATTCTGCACCCCAAATGAAAAGTAAATTTCAACTTTTGTATTAAAATTGAGGTATTGGTGTCCATGTAAACATACTGAGTGATAGATAGGGTGAAAAATCTCTTTAAAAGAGATAGTTCACCCTAAAAATTAAACTTGCTTACTGTTTACTCACCCTCAAGTGGTTCAAAACCTTTGAGTTTCTTTCTTCTGTTGAAAACAAAATACGATATTTTGAGGAAAGCTGAAATTCTGTAACCGTTGCCACGCACAATAGGAAAAAATACTATGAAATTCAATTACAACAAGATACAGCATTCTTCAAAATATCTTCTTTTGTAATCAACAGAAGAAACTCAAATCAGTTTCAAACAATTGAAGGGAGGGTAAATGATGACAGAATTTTTAAATTTAGGTTGCAACTATCCCTTTAAACAGCTGTTTCTTACATTACAGGCAGAACACTGACAAAAAAGAAATACATGGGAGTGAGAATGCTTCAACTTTCAGCTGCGTGAGTTTCTTCCTTTCAAACCCTTGATGAAGATGTCAAGTAAACTTTGCACCATTTTTGATGTTTCACTTGTTTAATCAGTTTGATTAGAGAGCTCAGGGAGAAGGAGAGCAGCTTCCCTGATGTGAGCTCAGGAGTGTATGTGTATGAGGTTATTCCAGGGACAGCTGCCTTCAGGTAAAGAGATTTGCCTACACCCCTCATCCCACCTCTCCCAATTATCCCTTACTGCACCTATTTTTACACTCATCTAAGCCCAGAGGCCCCTTTCAAACCATCATAACCTTCAGTCAGATCAAGATTTACTGAATATCCTCATCGAATGCCACAGGGGTTTTTACATATTTGCCCAGTGAATACACTTTTTCCTGCTGCACCCCTGTTTTAGAATGACATTCCCCTTGTGGTATTTTGTTTTTGTATGTAAAGTGTCTAGTTTTAAAACCTATATTATTTCAGAAAATCTTTAATTCTGCAATATCCTCACCCTCATTTCATTCCGGACTTGCTTTCATATGTGAAGCTGAAGATATTTTGACAAACTGAATAAAATGTTTTGCCTTTTTGGTTACCAACATCATTCAAAATATCTTTACTAAAAACAAATATGTCTCACAGAGGAAGTAAAAAGGGTCAGATACTTGTTTAGAATGAAATGATGGTGAGTTTTTATATATTGGAATTAGCTGTGTCCTCTATTTTTGCTAAAGAAATTATAGTATGGATCTTTTTAGATTTAGATTCAAAGTCTGATGAGTTATCTGTTGCAATTAGCACAAAATTATATATACTGCATTTAACAATGAAGCGTATAACTGATTTTTTATTATTATTATTATTTTTTTTTTTGTAGTGCTGGAATGCTCAACCAAGACGTGATAATCAGCATTAATGGACAACCAGTGTATTCAACGGAGGATGTGAGTCAGGCAGTACAGTCGAATGAAATTCTCTCTTTGATGGTGCGCCGTGCTAAGAAAGAAATCACACTAACAGTGGTTCCTGGAGAAGTGGACTGATAAGGATCATGCCTCTAAAAATGAACTGAATAATGATAATAGATGATATCATGAAGTGTTAAGGCCCACTGATGCAGTTTGATACACACATATGCAGGTCTTTTATGTGTAAGCACTTTTGTATATATTCTTCTGACAGATATTGCCACTTTTTGTTGATTTTTTTTTTAAGAGTTTTAAGTTGAAAGTATATTGTATGTTATTGTCAAAGGTGTGTGGGCAGTTCTTTTTTGTTCAGAACTACAGTAAGAATAATACTGTGTATGAAATATTGTTACAATTAAAAGAAAATTGTTTTCAGCATCATTAATCCAGTATTCAGTGTAACATGATCTTTCTAATAAGCTAATTTGGTGCTCAATAACATTTCTTATTGTTATCAATGCTGAACAGTTTGTGCTGCTTAATATTTTATCGAAAATGTAATACTTTTAAAACTCCTGAAAAATATATAGAAATCATTTGTAACATCACAATGTTCTGACTGTGACAAATTAATCTTTTCTGAAAAAAATGTTTTAATTTCTGTTAGCAAATCTTACTGGTCAGTAATGCACGAGACTGTTAATGAAAGCACTTAATAAAAATACTGTTTGAACTTTTGCAAAATGTTTTAAAAATTGATGCACAGAATTTTCAGCTGCTGAAAATTATTCACCAAAAATGACAACAACAAAAAAAAATTGGTTTTCGGCAAAAAGAGAAAAATGCCCACAAATATGAGCCAAAAAAAGGTTATGTTGCACTGCATTGACCAGCAGTGTTCAGCATGCTGGTTTCACTCTACCTCTAGCCATATTCATTGTGTGGAGTGAAGTATGCTGAAAATGCTGCACTATAAACAAATGCATTTAGGCATCACAGTAATAATTACTTTTTGATGTAACTCAGTAGTATAGACCTTTTTCTTGGAACGCAAAATTACCCATTATGCTTTGCGTGTATGCGCAAGGAGAATTCGAAGAACTTCCGGTCGGCAGCTGATGCGTGTAAACGGTCACATTTGGACAGCTTTGAAACGATCGTTTTAATCTATTTTACCTGCTTTTATCATCTCTGAACTAATACTGTTGTCGATCAGCGCCACCTCCTGGACTGATCATTTAAAAAATGTGATCTGGAAAACATAATGAATATAAATATATAAATGGAGCCTCGTCATCGCTAAAGTCAACAGTTTCTCTTTCTTTAAAATATATAACCAACCCAAACAAATGTAATTCACCAAAATGTTTGACACACACACGTAGCCTACTGTACTGTCCCACTAACACACTGATTTAATAACTGTGACAAAGTGAAAATAAAGTGACGTTTTGAAATAACAGAAAAACACAAACCCTGGAAAATACAACACACTAATGGAACATAAATGGCTCGCGATTAGAATCAACAGCAAATCAGCCAGCAGAGTATCAGTAACAGACATTTATTGGACATTTTTGTAAATTGCATGACTTACACACTTGTTGAGTTTCATGCCAGTAATCTGGTTTGCTCTATGATGCAGTGAAGTATTGCGTGCGTGTGTGTGTGCTGAAGAGCCGCTGAGCTAACAGCTGACAGGCCGGGGAAACACACACACTGTATTTCTGACAGCAGACACATGAACTAGGAGAGCGTTTTTCTCTCGCGCTTGAACCACACTTACGGTTTATAACGGCTTTAACACACACCTTTCAAAGTTGTGTGTCACAAAAACACTCCGTAATCCACTCAAAATGTTATTGAAACCCATTTTCGGAGCGCAAATTACCAGTTGTAAACACTGTAAACGGAAGTTCTAACCATTCACCGGAAGACGCTGGTCGCTATGGCACCCTCCATGCAGCAGCCAAGAAAAAGGTCTATAAAGGAGAAAATTAGCAACCTATTGAAGGCAGAATATTAGGTTTACTCAGCTAGGGGGTGCGCATTGTAAACAAAGAATGATGTGGTGACTGGGTGTGGAATCATGCGAGATGTCTTCACATCCGTCAAGACAAGTTCATCTTGGATGAGTTGATATTTCTCAGCTGTGGGGTCACTCAACTATTTTGAGTCAGTCACTATGTTCTTGTGATGTATGCCTTTGCCTTTAAAAGCTGTTGCCACTTCTGTCAGACACGTTCATGTGTCTGAGGAAAACATAGATCAGCATAAAGAGCAATTAAGAAAATTACTATTTAACTTACACAACTGTGGTGGATTGTACTGCTTTGCTATTATTATATTGTATAAACAAAAACTACATTCGGACTGCCATTCAATGATTATTCATCGATATTAGTAATATTAAGTCACAGACACTTTTTTACCATTTTTCATATAAATGGGGAAAGGCTGGTGGCTTCTCTCACAAAAAAACAATCCTGCAGGAATCCTGTAGGATTTTGGCTCTATGTGCATAGATCCTGCAGGAATCCTAATGTGAAATCCTAAATAAAACTCCTACAGGACAGGGTACATTTCTAAATGTGTTGTTCCTGTATGACTCAGTGTTATGTTCTGCAGGAAAGTAATGCTCCTGCAGTATTTTATGTACTTATAGGATTGCTGTACGTATGTTCACTGATGTCCTGTAACAGGACTGTGTAACATCCTACTGAAATGATACAATTCCTGCAGGATGCCAAATTCATGGTTTTACTGGAATGTCAATGTTTATTTTTGATAGATATCATGGATCTGTATTCGTGCATTCAACTGACCCAAATACATTTCTCAAATTCCAAAACGCACACTAACAAACAATACAAAATAAAAATAAAAAAAGGTGTTATAAAACAGCTAGTTTAAGCCCGCAAATTACTGTACACAATAAAATTCCATAATTAAGTAAATTAAGTAATTAAATTAAGTAAAATATAACTGTACGTTTTAGATAAAATATAGCTAAATATCATTGTAGATATAAAATAAAAACTGAGATATTTATCATTCCACATGTTTAAAACTGAGCTATTTATCATTGCAAGATGATTATTTACATTTCTTATCATTACAGTACATTTTACAGTTGTTGTAATTACAGTACCTTTCAGCATTTATACATGTACTGTATACACATTTCTCAGACAACATTAGAAGGACACAGTTATGCTGCAACACTGAGTGGTGAAGCACATAAAAGGTGAATTCACTTGAACATATGCATGTAATCATATTTATACTTTTTATTGTACAAGTCAAAAATGTCTCTCTTTTTTCCAGACTTATTCATTTCTGCAGAATAATGGGCCACATTCTGTTCTCACCTTTTATCTTTAAGCTCTTATGACTAATAAATAAATAAAACTGTACTTTTTTTTGTCATCTTTGTTTGTTATTTAAAAGGGAGACACATAATATTGCTTAGAAAAGGTGTTTCTTATCCAATATCCCGTCAGCAACCCAAAAGGATTAGTATACATAACAGTTTTTAGGATTTCTGTAGAATTAGTCCTTTAAAAAGTCTTATTAAATTATTTTACTTATTAGAATGATAAATAATCAATGCAAAGTATTTTTGGTGTGATTTGTCAATCAAGTGCATCCAGAAATATCATTTTCTGCCCAAATATTTTATTTTTGTGCATTGCTTTAATTTTGCCATGTGGCAAAAATCAATGTTTTCATGCACTAAAGTAATTACTATTTGCTGTCTTCAAATAAGGAATTAATTTCATTATCCGAATGATATCCACAATTTTAAGCAATAGTGTACTGAATTACATATACAGTTGAAGTCAGAATTATTAGCCCCCCTTTATTTATTTATTTTTCTTTTTTAATATTTGCCAAATGATGTTTAACAGAGCAAGGAAATTTTCACAGTATGTCTGATAATATTTTTTCTTCTGGAGAAAGTCTCATTTGTTTTATTTCAGCTAGAATAAAAGCAGTTTTTATTTTTTTTTAAAAACATTTTAAGGTCAAAATTATTAGCCCCTTTAAGCTAACTTTTTTTTTAATAGTCTACAGAACAAACCATCATTATACAATAACTTGCCTAATTGCCCTAACCTGCCTAGTTAATCAAATTACCTAGTTAAGCCTTTAAATGTCACTTTAAGCTGTATAGAAGTGTCTTGAAAAATATCTAGTCAAATATTATTTACTGTCTTCATAACAAAGATAAAATAAATCAGTTATTAGAAATGAGTTTTTAAAATTATTGTTTAGAAATGTGTTGAAAAAATCTTCTCTCCCTTGAACAGAAATTGGGGAAAAAATAAACAGAAGGCTAATAATTCTGACTTCAACTGTAGATTTTATTTTAAAGCAATAACATAAGAGAAGTTGCAACATCCCAAAACCCGTTTGTTCAGTAGATCGTCCGTCTAGCAGTAAACAAATTTCATACATAATGAACAGGAAACATGTAAGTCACAAAACGTGAAACTTTTTACAGCTCTTCACCTAATAGTGTGAACAGCGTATGGGAATTCTGCCAAGAGTTGCGTGCTTAATAGACTCTATTATTGTATGTATTTTTAATTGCAAGCTGTTTTCTAACATCTGTCTGTTGACAGCTCTTTGTAGGAATTCAGTCTAAAACAAGATCTGTAAATTCTCTGCAGCTGTTCAGGCAAAAGCTGCAATCCAACTAAACGTGCTGATTTTTTCACGTCGTTTAGCAACGCAAAGCATGTTCAGACAGATCATTCAATATAAAGAACTAGGTAAGAGAGGTGTGTTTTGAAGATACAGAACATATATCCAAATCAACTTTATGTTGTTTGTTTAATAAAGACTACACTTAGATGGTGATAATTACTGATATATTAAGAGACAATATTTATTTACAACACAGCTTCAAATAAACACTTTACAAAAGAAACCCGAAAGAACAGTATTTTACAGCTAATAATGGCAAATGAGGCCCAAGTAAGCCCACGTGCATACAGTGTATTTATGAAAAGTGTATGAGAGACAGCCACCTTTATGTCAGTAGAAAGTGCACCAGTTGCTGCTGTCACTGGGAGTCAGTCCACCTGTTATCAAGAGAATCAGGTCCACAAACCACCAGATGCCAAGACCGCCCAGGGTGAGCAGTTTTCCCACTGCAGTCCCAGTATGTCCGAGACAGAACCGATCGACGCCGAAACATCCCAGGAAAAAGGAGTACAGTAGAGTGGTGATGAAGTAGTGTCCTGTGTATCTTAAAGATCAAAGAAAAAAACAATGTCAACATGTTAAAGGGGTAGTTAACCCAAAACAAAATGAAAATTACCTCATTTACTCTCCTTTTTGTGGTTTTAAACCTTTATGAGTTTCTTTCTTACACAAAAGAAAATATTTTGAAGAATGCTCATCATGACCCAACGACTTCCATAGTAGGAACAAATATCTTCTATGGAAGTGAATGTGTCCCAAAATATCTTCTTTTGTGTTCAACAGATGAAACAAACTCAGTTGTTGAAAAAGTGAAGGATGAGTAAATGATGACAGATTTAAATTTTTTGGATGAAATATCTCTTTAAAAAGAAAGTGCCAGAAAAGACATGCAGTAATTTTCCTTACTAGCATGTTGATTGTTAAAGTTAATAATGGGGAAAGTTTCTGTTTACTAGACTTGTTTGTGGATTGATATAGTTGTTTACTGAGTCAGCCTAGAGATTTAAAAAAACACACACACAGAGAAACGCTCAGTAAAAGGGATCCATAGTACTTTACTGCCCTCTTGTGGCAGCTAAAATAAAAATGATGTAACAAACTGTTAAGAAACAGAGGTCAAATAACAGGATAAAATACATTATAAAAGTTTTACATTTTTGGCAAATAACTTTTTACATGACATTTCCAGTCATTTGTGATTAGTGGATATGGATATATGAATTATTAACCATTTGCGCTACCATTTGCCCAAATTATTTACTACGACTAGGCCGGTCACAATAATCGATATATCGACGTATCCACACACGGACATGACCTCAATCATTTTTGGTGATGCAATGTAGATATCGCCCATACATAAAAAACAATTCTAGCAACATTTTAGCTGACTGCAACAGTTCTATCTCTACTGGAGGTGTCAGTAAAAAATACACTATGGTATTTACTATAAATAACTTTAGTATATTTTCATGTGATGTCTGACAACTGAAAATAGATTTGATAGCAGATATCACAACCTCTGTTACATTTTTAACTTAAATATCTCAGACCCTAAAATGTAATGGACCCGGCTATTTAGGTTATGGTTATTGAGACTAATAAATACTGAAGACAAGGAAATCGGGATATTAAAATAAACAAACAAAAAGATTTACCTTTCAAAGATCGCCTACAACTTCACTGAGCAATAGTCAAGACACAGCGGCGTCCATCACTTTTTTGGGCCCCTTGAAACATTTCCGTTGTATTCCGTTCTTTTTGTGTTGTGAGAAAATGCAGTGCGTTTTCGTAAATTGTTTGATTGTGAGAAAATGCAGTGTTTTTTGTAAATTGTTTGCTTTGTGAAAAAATGCAGCACGTTTTTTTGTAAATTGTTTGCGCTGTGAAAAAAAATGCAGCACGTTTTTTTGTAAATTGTTTGCGTTGTGAAAAAATGCAGCACGATTTTTGTAAATTGTTTGCGTTGTGAGAAAATGCAGCACGTTTTTTGTAAATTGTTTGCGTTGTGAGAAAATGCAGCACGTTTTTTGTAAATTGTTTGCGTTCTAAGGATTTGAAGCACGTTTGTTGTCAAACGGATAAAGATCTTTTCTTAATTTGCTGCCATTTTGTAATTGCATGTTTTTATTTTGCAGCATGTTAAGCTCTCTCGACCACTATAAAAAAGTTATATATATATTACTGTATATAAAACAGTACCATCCAACATATTATAAAAAGAGGAGTCAGACAAAAGTCTCTACTCTTAAAAAGACAATTTGCAAACAATCTTAAAGTACTGCTAAATTAGTGCTATTTTAAATAGCATGCATCCTTTCACTCACTGTAAATGGCATTTAATGAATGAAATAGCCTTGGCATGAAATCAAACATAAATTTAATTTATTTACATTTCCAAAACATCCACAAACTGAAACTTTGTAATATACTGTTTTTCACTCACTTGATGCATGGTTCATTGCCTCTGAGAAACTCTCGTGGTCCAGCACACTCAATGCCATCCAGTGCTGTGCATAACACCTGGGTATGGTTCACATCTTTGTACACTTGACCACCAAACTACATGGAAATGCAAATTGTATGTTTTTAACTTGCCTACAAATATTTAAACATTGGTATGTAAGCATCTTTAATGCTCTGAGCCACATATTTTATGTGCAAAAAAAAAATCTATACAAAAATGTACTTGCCTTTACGCACCCATAACCCAGTTCCTGAAAGGCAGACACATTTCCACCGTGATCAACTGGATCTTGACAGAATATGAATTCCTCTGGTCTGAATGAAACAACAGCACAAATGACCATCAAATAAGTCGTATCAAAATCTGTACCAGTGCCCAATGTACCCAGTGTTTTGTATTGGACAGCCAAAACACAGATTTATCCTATTATTTTATCACACACTAAAGCCAAACCAACTTCTAAATAAAAATAAAAAACATGAAAACATTGTGGAATTCTTAAAAAGACTTTCTTAAATTTAGTACCTTGTTTTGACATCCTTCTAAATGTAAAACATACTGCTAAAATTACCATTTTATGCAAGGGTAATTTCTAGAATTCACATATTAAGTTGTTCTTACAACTTTAGGTAAAATTTAAGCACTTTTCAGGACTTTTTCGCTTTGAAACTTTTTCAGCACTTTCAAGTATATCAATTTACATACACAGCTCATCACATTATATCAGATGCTTTGTTATTAATATAGTATTCTGAGGAACATTCTGATGGCATGTTTGCTCATAATGTAAAGTTCTCACATCTTAAATTTATAATTATTTTAATTTATAAACAAGACAGGCAGATCACATGTTCACAATCCAAAGTTAACATTTTATGCAAAAGCAAAAAATATATTTTATTTAAATAATTAAATATCTATTTTAATAAGATAAATATTATGGGTGCAACACAATTACATTTTTAAGCAGATTCAAGCCCTTCATCCAAAATCTTGGAAACAGTTGACCATTTTCAAGAATTTGCGTTTTTAAAATAAATATGCACTCCCCACTTTATTATGTACACCTTACTAGTACCGAGTTGGACCCCCTTTTGCCTTCAGAACTGCCTGAATCTTTCGTGGCATAGATTCAACAAAGTACTTGAAATATTCCTCATAGATTTTGGTCCACATTGACATGATAGCATCATACAGTTGCTGCAGATTTGTCTGCTGCACATCCATGATGCAAATCTCCCATTCTACCACATCCCAAAGGTGCTCTATTTGATTAAGGTTCTGGTGACTGTGGAGGCCATTTGAGTACAGTGAACTCATTGTCATGTTCAAGAAACCAGTCTGAGAGGATTTGCGCTTTATGACATGGTGTCTTATCCTGCTGGAAGTAGCCATCAGAAGATGGGTACACTGTGGTCATAAAGAGATGGACATGGTCAGCAACAATACTCAAGTAGGCTGTGGCGTTGACACATTGCTCAATTGGTACTAATGGGCCAAAAGTGTGCCAAGAAAATATCCCCCACACCACCACTGCCAGCCTGAACCATTGATACAAGGCAGGATGGATCCATGCTTCATGTTGTTGACGCCAAATTCTGACTCTACCATCTAAATGTCACAGCAAAAATTGACTCACCAGACCAGGCAATGTTTTTCCAATCTTCTATTGTCCAATTTTGGTGAGCCTGTGCGAATTGTAGCCTTAGTTTCCTGTTCTTAGCTGACAGGAGTGGCACCCGGTGTGATCTTCTGCTGCTGTAGCCCATCCATCTCAAGGTTCGACATGTGGTGCGTTTAGAGATGCTCTTCTGCATACCTCGGTTGTAACGAGTGGTTATTTGAGTTACTGTTGCCTTTCTATCAGCTCGAACCAGCCTGGCCATTCTCCTCTGACATCAAGAAGGAATTTGCACCCACAGAACTGACACTCACTGCATATTTTCTCTGTAAACCCCAGAGATGGTTGTGCATGAAAATCCTAGTAGATCAGCAGTTTCTGAAATACTCAGAACAGCCCGTCTGGCACCAACAACCGTGCCATGTTTAAAGAAACTTAAATCACCTGTTTTTCCCCATTGTTAATCACCTTGTTTTTTCCCCAATCTTATGCTCAGTTTGAACTGCAGCAGATCGCCTTGACCATGTCTACATGCATTGAGTTGCTGCCATGTGACATGAGATTTCCATTATTGAGAAGTAGGTCAGTTGTACCTAATAAAGTGGCCGGGGAGAGTATTTTTAAAGTTTGTATGACTAAAAAATGAACAAAAAAAAACATTTTTTTAAATAAGAACAGGACTTCTTAAATTTAAATTATTATATTCTGAGTAAAAATTTATTTTTTTTAAGGATAAATTAGTCATTGTAATTAGAATATTAATTCAATGCTAATTTGTTTCAAACTAATAAAACATAAATTTCAGATATTTGTGTCATGAAAGGGATATTTTTAAAAACATTTCAAATTTGGGGTGGTGTTATAATGAAAAAGGGTTAGTTTGTTTAAAACTATAGTTACGGCTAATGAAAATGACATGATTTTTGTCCCACCTTGTGTTGTCCAAACAAAAATATCCATGTTGGTTTAGCGTGTGATAAAACAAGAACATCTACAGTATTATGCGTTTTGGCGAATGTAAACAGAATGTCCAATACAAAACTTACCATGCCGCGTGTTTACGCAAAATATTTACTTACAGGTATCGACAGAGCACGACAGGAGACGGAGGGTTATACTCGTACTGCTCCGTGTGGTTTGATGTTTCGGTAGGAATAACGCTACCGCTCTCCGTCACATTGTCCCCCGGTGGTTCGCTGAACAGAACTGGTTTGCTGGTCGTTACTCCGTTTCCGGGTGGCTCTGTTGAGTTTTGCGAGTGAATCCCCTCTAGAAACTGTAAAAGCAGCACTGTAAAAAGCAACAAGAACTGTCCGCATAATAAAATGTAGTTGACTGAAATCTGCGGCATGATTTCACAACAACAGTAAAGCTGAACGGCTAAACGTCTTCCAGGTAATCAACGAGATGGCAGCTGGCTAGCGGTGATTCTGCCAGTTACATCTGTAAACGCCTGTCGACATATCATTGGACTAATTTAATTATATAATATGCGAGTAACCATATTGTTCGCTAAAATGGACCATATTATACTGCTACCACAAGCTAAAACTGAGCCGAGCGATTTGACAACATAGGCGGCGCATTGTGATGACGCTTTCTGTGTAGCGTTACGTCATTTCATATTTTTAAGTGTTTTTTTATTGTTATTGTTGTAAGAGCATATAACATTTTATAATAAATATATACATGCGAGGGGGTAAGTATAAACAAAATACAAATATACAAAATGTACATATGTAATAATTAAATAAATACAACTAACACATTTTTATTTCATTTTCTTTTCGCCTTAGTCCCTTTATTAATCCGGGGTCGCCACAGCGTAATGAACCACCAACTTATACAGTGCATGTTTTCCGCAGCGGATGCCCTTCCAGCTGCAACCCATCTCTGGGAAACATCCACACATACACTACAGACAATTTAGCTTACCCAACTCACCTGTACCACATGTCTGTGGGGGATACCGGTGCATCCGAAGGAAACCCACGCGAATGCAGGGAGAACATACAAACTCCACACAGAAACGCCAACTGACCCAGCCAAGGCTCGAACCAGCCACCTTTTTGCTGTGAGGCGAAAGCACTACCTACTGCGCCACTGTGTCACCCTTAAATTTACATTTATGAATGTAAAATTTAGTTAACAATATAAATGAATAAATTAAATAAAAACGATTTTCCTCTTGATTAGGATAGACAGTAAAGCCAAATATAATTTTCCCATAACAATGAAAGAAGTTTTGAACAATAAAAATTGTTATTAATATATTTTGGGTGTAAATAAATGTAAAGCTGTCTCCTCGTATTCATTACAAAAAATACAACTTACATCAATCCCACTTTTAAGTTTTTGTAATAATGTTTTGTTGGGTAAAATCTGTGGAGATGTTTATAGGATATTTCTTTAATATGATATTTCTGTGGTAACAGCCACACTTTTTTCCAGCAAATCAATTCACCCTTTAATAAAGACATCCAATAAGACCAAATATAAGGTACAGTAATGATTTCCTTTTGGAAAAAGAGTACGAATAGCTTCATTATTACTCTTGCTATTTACTGTAAAACAAATTTTGTCAACGGAAGATTTTTTCAGTGTTGTTCATATCTAATTTTTTTGATTTCCTTAACTGATAATGTTAACTGAAAAAAGGCTGTAATTTGAATTTAAATAATGCATTGTTAACCAGATAAGATGCGTATATTTAAAAATTTTGTGTTCTGTTCAGGGCATCACGGTGGCGCAGTGGGCAGCACAATCGCCTCACAGCAAGAATTGGAGCTAATTGAATAAGCTAAATTGGCCGTATGTGTGTGAATGCAAGTGTAAGGGTGTTTCCCAGTGTTGGGTTGTGGCTGGAAGGGCATCCGCTGTGCAAAACATATGCTGAATAAGTTGGTGGTTCATTCCGCTGTGGCGACCCCTGATTAATAAAGGGACTAAGCCGAAAAGAAAATGAATGAATGTATTCTGTTAAATTATTTTGTAAAAAAAAAAATGAGAGAGCAAGAGAGAGATTATAACTGTTATCTCACAATTCTTACCTCACAAATTTGTCACAAGATATGGAGAGGAACTGGCACGTTATTTTTTTATTAATTTAATTTAATGTTAATTATTGTTTTACTGTATTTTAACAAGTACAACTGAAAGAAGTAGTCATTGTTATCTTTATTTAGCTGGAAAAATGGTAGTAGGCCTATCATTCACTTCCCACATGTAAACATTTTCTTGTTAAATTGATGCTGTTTCTTCATTATGAAACTTAAAAAAACGTTTTGACAACATATAAAATCCCTCTATTACAAGGTTATTTACATACATAAGTTATATTGTTCTGTTTTATTCTAATGTTCAAGATAGTTTTATCAAGAATAATCATTAGTCATTTCCAGGCAATCAATCTGAGGGTGTTATGTTTGTTTTTATTATTATTATTTTAATTTAGTATGCAAGAAAGAACATTTACTAAGACACAATTTGAACAAAGAGACATAAATCCAAGCAAATTATACAAGTCACATATAAATCAAAATTATTTCTGAAAATAAATAAGCAAGGGTGTTTCTTTGAAAATGTATATTTATGGATGTAAAATTGAGTCAGAAAGAGCAATAGCTATATCCCATCTTTTTTTTATTAATTTAATGCCACAAGGACAAGAGAGATATTACATATTTAAATAGTTTTTTGAAAGCGAAAATATTATATATATATATATATTATTTTATTTATTTATTTTATAAATAAAATTAAATATGTTGTGGTGTTATGTATTATTAAACGCCAATATAATGTACGCCCGTGAATTTATTAGGACATTTTAATCACAGTGACCTCTTGTGGTGAAATTCAGATCAAAAAGAAGCAGATTCACATTCACATAAAAGCTATGTTTTAATGTTTACAAAACCCTCCTTAGGAAAATTAGCAAATAAAACATAGCCATGAGTATGTTTTTTATATTAAAATCTATGACTCGTAAGAAAAAGAAAACCAATATAATAACGGTACTAAAAAGTCCTAGTCCTGTGAGATATTGCCAACTTCCTAAACATAAGCTAAAAAAATAGTAATCTAACCACATGCCCTCATATATGTAGTCTATAGCATATAACTATGCAGATTTGGGGGGGAAAGGAGGATAAAACACAGAAATCGAATTGAAGATCTTTAATAGTTGCTCTGCAACTCCCATATATATTTGATGCATTTTCACACAGCAGATAGAGACTAAAGAATAAATAGCATATATTAAATTTCAATCCAGATCTTCAGTTGATCTATAACACAGTCACATATATCATTGCATCTGAGTTTGTTGTTGCTCCAGCACAGACATCTCTAGAGATCCTGACACCTTGTGTTTTGATCCTTATTAGCTTTTAATCCAAACAAAGTTGATCCAGGAGTTGCAATACTAGCATGTTCATTTATATCAGTTTCTCCGTATGGCATAACTGCTGAGGTGGTCTGTGGTATGTTTCGGCCATGCACCCACACTGGTACAGGATAGGGTCTACACTGGGGCCGGTAGCCAATGTTAAAGAAAGGTGGCCGGTGAACCTGGTATGAAACTGCAGAAGAACTGCCAGCAGATGTGGTCATGTAACCCTGTGGATAAGGAAAAACATTTCCATGTGCTGAGACGAGCACTCCCTATGAAAATCAGATCAATCAATCAATCAGACAATAAATGAAATAATAAATGTGTTATAATTTACACACAAACTGAAAGCAACAAACGCAACACTGATACAGTATGTTTTACAGTAGAAGTCAGAATTATTAGCCCCCCTGAAATATCTGCCCACCTGTTTATTTTTTTCCCAATTTCGTTTTAACGGAGAGAAGATATTTTCAACACATTTCTAAACATAATAGTTTTAATAACTCATTTCTAATAACTGATTTATTTTATCTTTGCCATGATGACAGTAAATAATATTTGACTAGATATTTTTCAAGACACTTCTATACAGCTTAAAGTGACATTTAAAGGCTTAACTAGGTTAATTAGGTTAACTAGGCAGGTTAGGGTAATTAGACAAGTTATTGTATAACGATGGTTTGTTCTGTAGAATATAAGAAAAAAATATATAGCTTAAAGGGGCTAATAATTTTGACCTTAAAATGTTTTTTTTTTAATTAAAAACTGCTTTTATTCTAGCCGAAATAAAACAAGTAAGACTTTCTCCAGAAGAAAAAAATATTATCAGACATACTGTGAAAATTTCCTTGCTCTGTTAAACATAATTTGGGAAATATTTAAAAAAGAAAAGGGGGGCTAATAATTCTGACTTAAACTGTATGTCTTATTATATTTATTTTTATGTACAGTTGAAATCAGTAACATGTTAAATATATTTAAGTTCTGTTTAATAGAGAGAAGACTTTGTCAACACATTTCTAAATATAATAGTTTTAAAAAGGAATGAAGAGTTCAGATGCAAAATCCTCTAAATGCCATCTGAAATATTCTCCTAAAATGAGCATTTTTCTCAGCCTCCGGTTTATGAGTATTTGACTTTATAGGCAATGAAAAGAACTTATTCGTCACTAAAGAAGTAACAATTTCAGAGCCTACACACAAGAGTCAGAGAAAAATGCAAAATATCAAAGAGCACATAGAGATTTTTTCATCTAAAATCTTCAAATTTCTAATAACTGATTGTTTTTATCTTTGCCATGATGACAGTACATAATATTTTACTAGATATTTTTTTAAGATACTAGTATTCAGCTTGAAGTACAGTTTAAAGGCTTAATTAATTAAAGCTTAACCTTAATGAGATTAACTAGGCAAGTTAGTGTAATTGGGCAAGTCATTGTATAAAAACGGTTTGTTCTGTAGCCAATTTAAAAAAAAATGGCTTAAGGAGGCTAACAATATTGACCTTAAGATGGTTTTATAAAATGTAAAAACTGCTTTTATTTCGTCCAAAATAAAACACAAAAGACTTTCTCCAGAAGAAAAAATAATATCGGTAATACTGTGAAAATTTTCCATTAAATATCAATTGAGAAATGTTTGAAAGGGTATAAATGTCACAGGAGGGCTAAATATTTTACCCTCAACAATACATTATATAATAATCCTAATTTGTAATTAAAATTGGTAGTTTTAATAAATTATCAGTGATATTCAATCAAGTAATTTCCCACGGTGGAAAACAGCCCTACCTGAGAGGTCATTCTGTGCTGCTGAAAGTTCGGTGGTAAATCTTGCATGCCAGTAAGTCTTTGTTGTGAGGACGAGACTGAAGTGGTGTAACTTTGACCCTCTCCTTCATTTGACCTTCTAGGTATCCAAGAACCAGTTGCTTCAGATGCCAAAAGTGGAAGTGTTCCAACATAATTAAACTGACATAAATTTGACAAGACGTGTGACGGCACACGCAGAGAATTAATTAGGCCTGGAGTGGGAAAGTAAAAGTGTCGAGCGAGCGAATCCTTCTGAGAAGCATCAGTCACATCAGCTGCAAACTTCTGTGGTTCAGCATGTTTTTTATCCAAGGGTAAACGTGCAGGTTCCTCTACACTATGCTGTTTCTTGCTGTTAATCTCAGGTTGTTTGTCTCCTTCTATCTCCTCATTTAGATCATCCTTGGACTCTTGCACTGTTGTGGAGATTTCTCTGGAGTTTTGTTCGTCTTGAGAAGTTGACTGGATTGACTCAACTTCATTGCTTTCCTTCTCATCCCCATATCCATCAATGTCACTCTCATTTGTATCTGAATAAGTGTAGAATATCAGAATAAATATCTTATGGATGTGTGTTAGAAATCGCATTAAAAACATTGTTAATAAGATACATTATAAAAACAGTATTAATAAATATTTCAATTTTATATAATAATATAAATTATTATGAATTATAATTACTGCTTGATAATGATTAATCATGATTAATCAGACCAAAACTAAAGTTTGTGTTTATGTAATATGTGTATGTGCATGTGAAATGCATATTTATTATGTATATACACTGTAAATGCACACAAAATTATACAAAGCCAAAATATGTACATAGATATTAAAATCTATATGTAATTTGTATTATATATGTGTGTGTGTTCTGAAATATATGCAAGCATGTGGGTATTTCTATTTACATAATAAATATTTACAGTACACACACACACACACACACACACAGTTGAAGTCAGAATTATTAGCCCCCCATTGAATTATTATTTTTTTATATATTTTCCAAATGATGTTTAACAGAGCAAGGACATTTTCACAGTATGTCTGATAATATTTTTTTCTTCTGGAAAAAGTGTTATTTGTTTTATTTCGGCTAAAATAAAAGCAGTTTTTAATTTTTTAAAAGCCATTTTAAGGACAAAATTATTAGCCCCTTTAGGCTATAGCTTTTTCAATAGTCTCCAGAACAAACCATCATTATACAATAACTTGCCTAATTACCCTAACCTGCCTAGTTAACCTAATTACCCTAGTTAAGCCTTTAAATGTCACTTTAAGCTGTATAGAAGTGTCTTGAAAAATATTAAGTAAAATATTATTTACTGTCATCAGGGCAAAGATAAAATAAATCAGTTATTAGAAATGAGTTATTAAAACTATTATGTTTAGAAATGGGTTAAAAAAATCTTCTCTCCGTTAAACAGAAACTGGTAAAATAAACAGGGGGGCTAATAATTCAGGGGGGCTAATAATTCTGACTTCAACTGTATATTATGTAAATCCAAACTTACACTCAAAAAAAACTTTTTTTTTTTGCTCGTTCAAACTACTTATTTAAAATAAGTTGAAACAACACAATTCTTGAGATTTCATTGGGACAACTTAATTTTTTATGTTCAATCCACATAAATTTGGTAAAAGTGTTAAGTTAACTTAATCAATTTGTCTTGGGAAAACATGAATGAATTGTGTGGAACCCTGCATTTTTTACAGTGTAATTTGTAGATGTGCTTAATTACAAATTAATCATTGCCCAGCTTTATTTGTAATAATTAGAATGTGAATTTATATAAATAATAAAATATCAAATATGTTTATAATAAACAACAGTTTAATATTTGTTTAATGTATAAGTATAAAATATAAATTCTAACCTGTTGAAGTTGATGTAACAACGTTACTTTCTTGAATCAAATAATTTGATGAACTTTGGTCAAATGACGAGTTGTCTGTCAACACACTGGCTTTTTTGGGTTCCACATCACACCTCTGATGCAACATCTGCTTCCTGAGAATAAAAAACTAGTTATGTCAATGGATACTACAATTATTTCAGACAGTGCTGCTTAAAAGTTTACACTAAAAATCTAAATTTTAAAATAGAATTTAACCTTGAAAAAAAATGTCCTGTTCATATCAAAACTAAAAGGATTATAATGATTATATGATTTTACATTAATAAATTAAGTAAATCTGTACCATCAGAGCCTTTCAACTCCAGATCAACTCTGATTAGCTCAAATCATTATTATCTTATAAGGTTTAACACATACTCAAGCTAATAAGGGTTATGAGTTTAACTTTAGTCTGCTGATAATATAGTTTATTCTAAAAAAAAAAATGTGTTTCTCAGAAGTGTACTATCAAAGAGGAATGACATATTCAAGAAATCTAAAAGGAAAACACTGACCTTTTCTCTCGTCTCCCATTTCCAGTCTCTCTGAATCCTTTAGCAAATGGGTTATTATCGATTTTCAGCTGGGTTATCTATTAAGGTAAGATAAAAGTGTTAATGAAGATATCACATTTTAAGTATTGAGCAAATTCTTTACAACCTTTTTAAATGAATAATTTGAATCAGTACTGTCACCTTTTCATTTTGATATGCCGTCACAGCAATAAATTCAGTCTCAGGAAACACATATGTTTTAAATGTGCTGTAAGGAAGTTTGAGGACGTCATTGGCTCGAACAATATGAAACCTTGGCTGATATTTATGCATGGAGTTTAAAATAGTCTGCAAAACAAAAATCATATTACAACAATAATGGCATCTTCAATTTAAATCAAATTAATTTAAATTAGTAGGGAAATAACATCTTTTCAAGTTACAAAAATTACTATAATTAACAAAAAATCTCTTCAGATTCAGAATTTTTTCTAAATCTCAAAAAAGTCACGTTTCCCTTATCTTTTGCGAGTCATAATGTCAAGATGTCTAGAAATACCTTTACAAATCTAAATTTGATTAAAAAAAACATGGTAACCACAAATTGACAAGTTTTTCTTAAATCTTTAATCACTAAACTGTGTTTTCAAATGGTACTGAATGCACGATTAATTTACTATAACCTACTAAATATGGTAAAATTTCTTAATTGCTGACTGGCAACTTGTTTAATGTTTCATATACCTTTTACTTTTTTCTCTTTATTTATTTTTCTTTCTGTGAAAAAATGAAACGTTTTAAGAAGAACTTCACAATAAAAAGTGATTCACATCTACGCTTAATACTCACAAATCCATGTTTGTCAGAAATATTATTCGTCAGTTTTAGTTTATGAAAGGTCACAGCTTTGGACATCCATTGTTCTCCGGTAGAAGGACTGTCTGGGTGGATGTACATTCGCTTGGGCATTTCTGGGTCGGCCTTTCCAGCCACCATCCAGCGGCAGTTGTGAAACTTGTATCTGTAGTCATCGGCCGCGACTATATCCATCAGCAGGATGTACCTCGCCTTCCTGTCGAAGCCGCCGCAGCGCACTTTAAAGGCTGGGAACATGCGCCTCAAAGAAGTAAAAGATACAGAGTGTTCAACTCAAAATACAAAGCACTTTTAAAAATAAAGGTTCTTGGTTAGCACCCGTGAAACCCTTTAAGTTATAGTGGGAAAGCTGTTCTGTATATTATGAAAATATTCTTCACTCTTAAAAAATATGGTTATTTGAAGAGACTTTCATTTAGCCTAAATGTTCTCCAATTAACTAAAAAAGGCTTCTTCTTTGGCATCACTTTAAAAAGTCTGCATTGACTCTTCCTGTAGGTCCCTTATTTTTAAGAGAAACTAATCTAAACAGCCCAGGCGACCTGTCATGGCGCATGTCAAACTACTCTTTCCTCATATTTCATCTGGAGTCGTCTTAAATCATCTTACCTTCCAGACTTTGTTATGACCATCTCCGTGCCGACTTTGTGAAACTGCTCCCACAGTTCATTGCCTTCCAGGTGAACCACAGGTTCGTCCTCAGGTGTCTGAACGGGGTCTCTGGTCCGCCCGGAGAGGAGCGCTGGAGCCGCGGATTCTTTTAGCGCCAGACGGATCGAGCTCTGGAGCGCGTTCGCGAACTGCTGGTGTCCGTATCCAACAGGGAAAAACTGCGCCTGCTGTCCAAGCATCGGGCTAATAGTGAAGTCAGTGGGACTAGCCGGTATAAAGTGGTGATACGCCATTTTCAATTTGCGCTGCGTTTGTGGTTATTTCATCATCAGTATCATCATCAGTCAATCACCACAACTCCTCTGTGAAGTCTTCACTCTTTATGAGGAACCATATTTTAACTGATCAAAAGTTGTAGAGACTTTGTCTAAATAAAAACTCGCGCTTTTGAGTGAGTCAATCATTCTCATGCCGTCAAGTCTCTGTCCCGTTGAGTGAAAACCCAACTGCAGAGACAGTAAAGGTTGTTTTATGGGGTCTCGTGCGCACAAATGAACTCTGGGGACATTGTGCCGAATCTCCAGACGGCATGGTGTTGGTTTCTGGTCAGGACGGGACAGTTCAGTCAGGGCTTTCTGATTGGCTCTATGGACACATCCAAACCAATTGTGCTTCATAAGGGCGTGGTGAATCGATTTAATGAAGAATCAACTGCAACAAAGTGATTTGGCACAAATGGAGAATAGGCTCAGCTGTCCGAAATAGAGTGTTGCTCAGGTTTTTTGAATATTGTTAATTGAAATGTGGAACAAAGCTATGAAGTGCAATTAAGTTAAAACATTTTGTGTATTTTTACACGTAAACAAGGAGTCCCTCATATTGTTTCTACAGCAGTTGTTTCTGCAGACTGGAGAACCCAATAGCTATCATGTAAAATAAATAAATAAATAAAATGTTTGAAATGTTTTAAATTAATCTTTTCATAGGAAGCTTTACAATAATATATTTGTGCATGTACATTAGATTAGTCAGTATTGAAGCCAAATCTGGAGTGATCTAACAAAATAACATACGACAACGCTCATAAAACTAAAACACCCAAATTTATGTTATAGAAAAATATTAAATACAAATTTAAAAAAAAAGGAAAAAATTAAGAAAAGCAAAAAACATTTGTTGAAATTTTGTAGGTTGTAACTTATTTTTTTGCGATATTTTGCTTGAATTTAATTGTATTATCTTTCAATTTCTAAATATGTTTGGTGACTAAAATATTATTTTAATAAATATATCTGTTTAATAAATCTGTTTTGTTTAAATGCATCAAAATACAATATGCTATATTCACTGAGAAATGGATCAAAATATTCATTTTTAAAATGGGGTGTACTCAAATATGCTGAGCACTGTATTTTAATTTAGGCCACGATTTCATAAAAAAATATTGACATTACTTCTGACATTCAGATAGCAGTAAACAACAACAGTTCTTTCTAAAGCCACTGATATGTCTGTTAGATGTTTTTTCTAAATAAAATTTTCTGTTTTTGATAATGTCTAAACCAAATTTAATGATTTTCTCAGAAAAGTTTATTGCTTAACAGCAGCTATATATCAGAAATAAAGGTACGCAAGCTGTCACTGGGGTGGTACTAATTTTAAAGGTTCACATTTGTACTTGAAGGGTCAATATTGGTACCTCAAAAGTATATGTTTATTTGGACCTTTTAGGTACATATTTGTACCTTTCGAAAAGGTACCACCCCAGTGACAGATCACGTACCATTATTTCTGAGAGTGTAGCAGAAATCTGTGCAGGACATATTAAAAATATTGGTTTAATTGATGGTCTTTTTAGGATTGTCACATTAAATTACCCCTCCCTCTCACTTCCCACAAGACCACCCATAATCAATCTTCCACTTGTAATCGACATGCCTGAACCAGCACAACTGCAAAATATAGTACAGCATGAGCTGTTTAGTGTTTCCATCACATATTTTGAATATTTTTCATACAGCCATCTCATTATAGCACCATTTTTAAGATGTCCCCTAAAATATCCCATCGCTTCCTGCTCCCATACTTCATCCCCTTATCATGCTGAGACCATAGGCTGAGACATGAGTGGGAAGTGACTTGCGTATGCTTTTGATTGTCCTGGCTGGATTAGGCAGTGTATTCGGTTACAGGTTTTATTGCAGAAGAGTTTTGGCTGAACATTTCACAAAGACTCAAAAAGTGGATGGAAACCAGCAGGACACAAACCATCATTGTGTAACTTGGCATTGAATTTAAGCATTTTTTTTCTGTCATGTTTTAAATGCTAAACCACTCCTACCAGTCAACTGGAAATCAGGCTTTGATGTTTTCTGTGGCCAAACTATCATGGCGCCAATTTGACAGTCTATGTAATGGGGCAGTCTCATCAGATGCTTTTTAATGAGGATCTATTTCTGTTTACCACCTCAAGGCATCAGCACTTTAGCAGTTTTTTAGTAGTAGGCTAACAGGCGTCACTTTTGTGTGCTTTTTTAATAGTCTGTATAGCGTAAAGTGCCTGACAGCTTCAGTATCGGGACAGTGTTGAATTACATTGTAAAGTTTTATTGTGCCATGTTACAGTCCACTGTTTTTATGCTTTTCCTTTACTCTGTACACAGCCCTGGAAAAAAATGAAAAGACCACTTCAAAGTTGTTATCAGTTCTCTGGATTGGTCATTATTACAGTAGGTACATGTTAAAATGTTTATTTGTGTTTTATTTGATAACTTACTGATCATTTGTTATCACTATTAGAGCAGTAGAGCATTCATTTGTAGTAAAGGACAATAAATCAGTATTTATATTCTTTCTTTTTCAGAGCTTGAATATTGGGAATGTATATGCTAAAATGTGTTTCATTCATTCATTCATTCAATTTCCTTCATTTTCGACACAGCTGAATTAACCACTAATTTATCCAGCATATGTTTTACGCAGCGGATGCCCTTCCAGCTGCAACCCAGTACTGGGAAACACCCATACACACTCACATTCACACACATACACTACGGCTAATTTCATTCATTCATTCATTTTTTTTTTCGGCTTAGTCCCTTTATTAATCAGGGGTCACTACAGCGGAATGAACCGCCGACTTATTTAGTATATGTTTTGCGCAGTGGATGCCCTTCCAGCTGCAACCCAGTACTGGGTAACACCCATACACTCTTACATGCACACTCATACACTACGGCTAATTTCATTCATTCATCCATTTTCCTTCGGCGTAGTCCCTTTATTAATCTGGGGTCGCCACAGCGGAATGAACCACCAACTTATCCAGCATATGTTTTATGCAACGGATGCCCTTCCAGCTGCAACCCATCTCTGGAAAACACCATACACTCTCATTCATTCACACACAATGGACAATTTAGCTTATTCAATTCACACAACGCATGTCTTTGGACTTGTGGGGGAAACCGGAGCACCTGGAGGAATCCCATGCGAACACAGGAAGAACATGCAAACTTCACACATAAATGCCAACTGACCCACTCTAGACTCAAACCAGCGACTTTTTTGCTGTGAGGTGACAGTGCTAACCATTGAGCCACCGTGTCACCTTTTAAAAGGTGTTTCACATATTTTTAATTAAATTAATTAAATTAAAACTTTTAAAACTGTAAGAGTTGAGAATATCAAAGTTGACATTTTCCCCAATTCAACTCAAGATGATCAAACCAGAAACCACATGGCATGCTTAATTTTAAAAGACAATTTTGTTTTTTATCATATTATTGCTTTTAAAAAGTGAATGAGTAATTCACAGAAATATCAAAATAACAGAGTTGACAAATAATGAATCTACTATTAGTGTATCCTAAACATTCGTACCAATGAATAATAGAACAATTCCTCAATGCCTTCTACAGTTTCCCGCCAGTGGAAATGACATCATTTGGAGCAAGTCACATGCTTTATGTTTCAGTGCTTTAAAGTTCACCTCTTCATAACCAATGCAACAAAGCTGACCAGAAAACAGGCACAAACTGAAATATTTATACCTGAAATCACAAATAATACAGAAAATGGATGTTTCAAGCAAATTGTTGTTTAATTTATAATTCCTTACATTTATAAACCGCTTTTCAGGACACTCAAAGCACTCAACGCACTTTTGGAGAGAATCTCCTCATCCACCACCTGTGTGCAGCATCCGCCTGGATGACGTGACGGCAGCCATATTGCTCCAGACCGTACATCACAGGAGAGATGGAGGCTGTTTCTCAATATGCGTTCTTCAGTGATCTTGCGTCCTCGTGTAACGTCATCATCATCTGCCAAAGTTCAGTTCTAAAACTCAAGACTGCAAGATCGGAGGACGCGTGAAACTTCCCGGATGTGTTCTTGATATCGAGGACGCACCGATGCAGACTTGAGCACCGAACTCGCTCTAGAAGTCCCAGAAGTCATTGCGACTAAAGGTTGGAAGCGCAGCATTTTATATAGATTTATTATTAAAGTTCAGAGATAAAACTTGTTTACCTCAGGACTTTCCCTAAATGAGACGGTGAAAGTAAACATGGACATAAACATCTTAATAAAGGAGTAAACACATTAAGGGTGTTTATTTTGTTGAAATTCCTATTAAAATCTGTTTTATTTGTATTGTCCAACGTACATTTGTAAAGTCTGTAAGCATAAATATATTGTGAAAATGGAAAAAACTATAAATCGTTGTATGAATGCTGTAATGTTTAAATAATTTCCCATTAAAAATGCATGAAGGTGACCATCAGGAAGAACGCAAGATCTCATTTCTCACAGGACGCGTTCTCTGTTCTCGCGGTCTCCCGAGTTTGTTCTTCCGAGGTGACCTAGCAAGACCGGTCTCTACAAGAACACAAGTCCATTCTCTGCGTTCTTGGAATTGAGAAACAGCCAGAGTGATGAAGCCAATTATGATATGGGGATGGTTAGGAGGCCATGATGGACAGAGGTCAGTACAGTAGGCAAATTTGGCCAGGATGCTGGTGTTAAACCAATGCAATCTCACGGCAATTCGTAACTTTTTGATTTAGTGGCTAATTCGTATGAATTTGTACGATCTAATTCGTACAAATTAGTACGATTTGCTCATCGCCCAATGACGGTTGGGGTTAGGGGTGGGGTTAGGTGCCACGCCTCCTTTTTAATTCGTACAAATTAGCCACTAAACTGACGAAACGTAAAATACTTACGTTTCCTCATGAGATCAGGCTGGTTAAACCCCTACTCTTTTTTTGAAGAACATCCTAGGATTTTTAACGACCAAAGACAGGTTTAATGTCTCATCCGAAAGACAGTGCTCACTAAGCGGTATAGAGTCCCCATCAGTATACTGGGGCATTAGGACTCACACAGAACACAGGCTGAGCGCCCCCTTCTGGTGGCACTAACACCCCATTCGGCAGCAACCTATCTTTCCCATGTGGTCTCCCATCCAGGTACTGACCAGGTGCAGCCCTGCTTAGCTTCAGTGGGCCACCATGTGAGAGTTGCAGAGAGCTAGCTGCCGGCTAAACTTGGTAAACACACACAAAAGATAAAAATGACATATCATTTCATGATAATTCAAGAGGTGGAGACAGTCAAACAGAGGTATAGTGGGAGTCTTTACTTTAATATTTCATTCATTCACTCATTTTCCTTCAGCTTAGTCCATTTATTTATCAGGGGTCACCACAGCAAAATGAACCGCCAAATTATCCAGCATATGTTTTACACAGCGGATGCCCTTCCAGCTGCAGCCCATAACTGGGAAACACCCATACACTCTCATTCACACACATACAATATGGTCAATTTAGTTTATTCAATTCACCTATAATGCATGTCTTTGGACTGTGGGAGAAACCGAAGCACCCATGCGAACACGGGGAGAACATGCAAACTCCACACAGAAATGACAACTGGCCCAGCAAGGACTTGAACCAGCGATCTTCTTCCTGTGAAGTGCTAACCACTGAGTCACCATGCCACCCCTAATTTAATATTTTTAAGACAAAATGTCCCTAAATGCACATATACAAGCATTATTTATAGAGATAACTGATATCCATTGTGTAATAACTTAGAATAGTTTCATTTAAGTTTTTTGTTTCAGGACAGTGATGAAATCAATATTTGGTGGAATAACCATGATTTTCCATCGCAACAATTGAAAATGTGTTATTCTGAACAACTGCCTTTTTCCCCTCATGATAAAACAGCTGTTCTATAGATGAAGGGTGTTGAAATCTCCCCTCATAGAGATACAGCTTTATTTCGAACATTGCCTACATTCTGAAACATTTCAATTATTTCACGCCCTGCTTCTGTAATGGATAAATCTGCAAATTTATGACAATGCTTTGCTATGACAGTTTTATGTCTTGTGTTCAGCTGCGCTGCCACGATGGCTGAGACTACAGAGAAAGATCCACACACTGGATTACGAAAGATATGCCATCTGCGGCCATCCACTACTGATGACCCAAACTTTATTGGGTAAGGGGCAACCCCGGCTGTCAATCATCCATACTTCAAAGAGAGAGCGGGCAGAGATCTGTGGGACGGAGAGAGCGCTGATGCCAGTCTGAAGTTTGTGAGAACACTAACAGGCATTGTGTGTAACTGAACACCGAGGATAAACAGTTGCTTTAAACACCCAGTACTGACCACTGAGGTGTGACTGGCTGAGAAGCCAAAAGATTTTAATCCTTAAAATTGTTTGACAATACATTTCTATTCTATTCTACTCTGGTTTGTAGTTTAAGATGTTTTTGTAACATTCGGCTCAAGGCTGTGGTTAAAGAGACAATGTTGGGTCGAAGAATTTCAGGAAACCATTTTAAAGCATTAAAGTAATATATTTTGAGCTTTAAGGTGAACATTTGGCACACGTGCAAATTTATTTTCATCAATTGAAGCAGAAAAGGATTTAAATTTAGAGAAGAAAGAAGAACACTGTAAAAATGCTGGGTTTCACACACACATCTACAAATTCAAGTGGATTGAACATAAAACAATTAAGTTGTTTCCAAAAAAACTAAAGAGTTGTGTTGATTCTGCTCATTTTAAACACGTAGTCCGAACTAGCAGCAAAAAAAAATTGTATTAAGTGAATGGTACAAGAATTTCCATATATTTTAAGTATTATCTGCATTTCAAAATACACATAAGAGGGAATGTGTCCATACTATCACATTTATTAGGAAAATAAAACTAAATGATTAATATTTTCAGTGAAACAGTGAAAACTGACAAAATATGTTGCATCCAGATGATACAGTTGGTTGTTTTACTTTTGTAACGATTGTCAAACAGTAAATATTTAGTTTGCACTCTCACTGGTCGTTCCCAACTGAGCCTGGATTCTCTGGAGGTTTTTATTCTTCACTTTCATCAATTGGTGAAGTTTTGTTCCTCGCCACTGTCGCCACTGGCTTGCTTGGTTTGGGACATGTGGAGCTGCGCATCGATGGATTTGCTCTTTAGTGTTTGGACTTTCAGCAGTAAAAATTAAACCACTGTGAAATGAACTAAACTGAACTTCAACTCTGAAAACTGGACTAACACTTTCAATTTACTAGAACTTCTATGTTAAGCTGCTATGACACAATCTACATTGAGCTACATAAATAAACATGAACTGAATTGAATTAAAAACTGAAGTGTCTGAAGTTCAACATTTAGAACACAAATAGATGTCTTTTTATCATCACAAACTGTGCAAACACTTTTTAAGATAAGATATCATTGCGATTCAGCCAGGATCTGACTCTTGAACTCTGTAGAATACATATATTTGATATACACTTTTCTTTAGATTTCATAAACACAACACAATACTGTTTATTTGAATACCACCACAAGACGGTTGTTTAAATTGTTTTTTTTTTTTAAGTTAATTTTTGTATCACAACACGGTTATGAAAAAATATTTTTGTTTTTATTACCACAACACGGTTGTAAGGATTTCTGTTTTGTATTTGAGCCAAACCCTGGTGACATTTAAAATGAACTCAAAATGCTCAATAACTCGATGTCTAATTGAATTGATGTTTGTATCTGTGAACAGTAAAGCCTAATCCTTTCATTTAGAGAACTTTTAGTCATTCTAACAAAAGGCGAGTAGAAATTCTGAAATAAAATCCAGGGAAATTAGATAATGCAGTTGTCAAAATATCAATATTATCTTAAAATGAGGACAACGTGTACAGTCCAAGGATGTAGAATTGGCAAGGACGAAGGGGACATGTCCCCACCAATATCCACCAATTACTGAAATGTCCCTACCAATAATTTAATCAACTTCAAAATAAAATAATGCTCCATCTTTAGTAACCTACACATGCTCAAAGTCAAGTTCGCTAAGAGTTCACTGTAATACTATTAACCATTCATTCATTCATTTTCTTTTCGGCTTAGTCCCTTTATTAATCCAGGGTCGCCACAGTGGAATGAACCGCCACTATTAACCAAGGCAGTGCAATTAATTCAGTAAATTTCAGTAAATCAAAATTCAGTTTTGATTTTTACCTCGATGATTATGAAAAACAAATTGGGATTACTGTTAATTACTGTTAAAAAAACACCTCTCTAAATTTCTCTACATTCATACCTTCTCAAAGCCTGATTGCAGTAAAATATGTAAATTGACTTTTGCAGTATGGGATGTGATTGTTATCTGTATTATTAAGTGTTTATTTTATATTATTAAGTACTTTATTCATGTTTTTAAAAGCACAAAAAAATGTGCGTAATGCATGCGCTCTAAAGACGTATGTCCCCACCAATGTCAAGAGTGAATCTACGCCCTAGGTACAGTCTCAAAAATGCTAGGTTATTTCAACCCAACTTGGGTCAAATTTGCACAAACTTTCAACCAGTGGTTCAGAAATTTAGTTAAAGATCATTTTTAAAAATTGGATTTGACCCAATCCATATTTGACCCAAATGTGTTGAAACTCTCCTTTGGCTCATTCTGTTCTTTATCAGGGGTCACCACAGTGGAATGAACTACCTGTGTCGAAACAACTTGCCGTTTTCAGAGTGTATTATTTTTGTTTTTTAAATGTAGTTTCCCTACAATTATCCTATTAAAACTACAGTTTAATATGAATTCACCAAAAATCACACTATAAAAAATTATTTGTAAATAATCACCAGCAAACAGCAAAGAGAGAAAGTTTCATTATACAAAGAATTATGAATATGCAAACATACAAGAAATAGAAACAGCATTTAACAAATATTTTTTACATTTTCATTTACTATATTACTTGTCAAATGTTAATTTATGTATATACTTGCCTAATTGTATCTGTATTTTCTCTAATTACACAAATTTTGAGCTTATTTAATGCTTTAATGCTTTTGAAGCCTAACTTCATTGACATTGATTAAAAATAAAAAGTTCATTAAAAAAATCTTTATCATGTTTTTTGAAAGTCTTGTAATTACCCTCAGTAACACTTGAATAAGTAGGCTTATTTTTAATGAGTGCACTAAGGGGACTTTCGGGGTACCCTTTGTGCCCATCAACTGGTGAAAATGGAGATTCTTCTTCTTACTGTACAAAAAAAGCTTTTTTGGGGCAGTTTTTGGAACTTAAAAATGGTTTTTAATGGCATCACTGTGAAAACCCCTGTCTTTATTTTTGAGAGTGTATTTATCTGTTTTGGGACATTTCCAGTGACAGCTCCATTCAGAGACAGATATAGGACACCAAAATTATGTGGGACGTATGGACACCCTGCTTTAACAAATAAAGCAGCATCGCTATCAAATTCAGGGGTTTGTCGATGTCTGTGAAGGTGACGGCATGCTGTTTGGAGTCACTTTCCTCTGGTGAATGAGTGGCCTCAGTGCGTGGCCATCTCTCAAACACCTCAGCTGTTTATTTAGAAGGGCTGTGATGAATAGTCGGCCACTAACAGACTGGTGCGACTGGACATGTTTGGACAGTGGAGGTGGGAGGAATGTAGTTAAACACTGGCACTGAGAAGGTGTGAGGAGAAATAGAGAGAGAGAGGTCCAGAGAATGTCATGCGATGCGGTCATAGATGGTTCCGAAACGAAAACACGACAAGTGTGATTTACCTCATAATTTTAAGCGTAGAAATCGACACATCTACTCAGACAGGCTTTCAGTGAGCAGCTCAAGTAGCAGATGAATGACCACCGAGGGAAATGAACATAAATGTGAATCTGCAGTGTCGTCATCAGTCTGATATATCCATGTACTTACTGATATAGACCAGGACTTTGTCGTATGAAGGGCCAAAAACCAAATATCATTGATAGTCGTGGGTCAGAGATAAATATACCAAACTATTTTACATTAAAGTTGCCTTGAGTAATTTCCTAATTACTTTCATAATATTAAAAAATAAATAGAAAACATTACTTTGAATCGTATTAATTAATGCAGTATAACCTATTGCGATAAAAACATTATCACATTTATAACACAGTGAAGGTCAGAAGCTGCCTTTGCCTTTATTCGCTCACCAAAGTCGATGCGTCGTATGTACAATTTAAACTAAATCATTCATTTATACCATTTAAATTGAAACATTTAATTTCAGATAGCTTTTTTGTAGCTTAACAATAAAACAAACAAATAAAAGGTTACAGTAAATTTGAAATGACAATGTCTAAACCAGGGGTGTCCAAACTTTTTCTTATAAAGGGCAAAAAAACAAACTTGATTGAGGGCTGTGGGCTGAAGTTAAATATACCAAACCAAATTACATTAAATTTGCTCATTTGTTTGCTTATTATTTAAAAATAACTAGAAAAAGTTACTTTATTATATAACATATTAAATGATGATGCAGTATAATTTTTAATGTTTATAATCAACTTATTATATAGTAAAAACATAAACAATTCCATTTATAACACAATGGAGCTCAATGCTGAATACATTAGTCGAGCTGTCCTGCCTTGATTTGCTCACCAATGTCTTGTGCATTGTTCTCTGTCAAGTGGAGTATTTACATTTTAAAAGTCTGATTCATATGAAACATTTAATTTTAGTTGGCTTTTTTTGTAGCTCCTCAATTAAACAGAGAACAATAGGTATACATTAAATTTAAAATGACGATCTCTATCAAAGGCATTCGCCCCAACCAACTCCCCATCATTCTCCCTCTCTTTTTAGATGGGATGGCGGGCTAAACCAAAGGTTACCATGGACCAACTTTGGCCCACGGGCCCTACTTTAGGCACCTTTGCTCTAAACCATTCTCAGATGGGTTGGCCGGCAATTCAAAGGTTACCATGGGCCAGCTTTGGCCTGTGGGTCCTAGTTTGGGCATCTTTGATATAGTCACTGTTAAACCTATGTTAGGCTACTTAAAACATATGTTCAAACCGATTAACTCAAAACACTGAATTAAACTAAATGGAAGTAATTAATGTTTTATTTTGCATTAATCAAATAAATGAACTCACACAAGTTACGTAATCAATGCGTCATTAGTAGGACCACACGGAATCTGTGTGCGCAGAAATCCACAGATTTTTAGCCCATGATTGAGTCTATTTATTTACTTGTGTAAATGTGCATATTTTATATTTACTCAGTTTTTAAAATTAATTTCGATAATATTATTGACTAATAAAATGTTTCTTTTTTTTATCTACAATATCGACAAAAGTGATATTTGTTGTCTTTTAGTAAATATATTATATGGTAGACTTTGTTTACCAAATAAGTGGATCTAACTGGACTTGCATTGTAAACATTAAATAAAAGTTAAAAAAGCTATTATTTTTTTTTAAGTTTTTAGTTACGATACTCCCAAAATTATTCTGCATATATCTGCAGATTCTGTCTTGCCTAGTCATTAGCATGAGCTAATGTTATTCATTCATTCATTCATTTTCTTGTCGGCTTTGTCCCTTGCGGGGTCGCCACAGCGGAATGAACCGCCAACTTATCCAGCACGATTTTACGCAGCGGATGCCCTTCCAGCCGCAACCCATCTCTGGGAACATCCACACACTCATTCACACTCATACACTACGGACAATTTAGCTTACCCAATTCACCTGTACTGCATGTCTTTGGACTGTGGGGAAACCGGAGCACCCGGAGGAAACCCACGCGAACGCAGGGAGAACTGACCCAGCCTAGCCGAGGTTCGAACCTGCGACCCAGCGACGTTCTTGCTGTGAGGCAACAGCACTACCTACTGCGCCACTGCGTTGCCAGCTAATGTTATTAAAGTTGTTAATTTTCAATTTATCACAGACAAGCATTAGTTTCCAGATATTATAAAGCACAACTAATTTTATATCAGCATGATTTCTAAAGCATCATGTGACTTTGAAGGCTGGAGTAATGGTTTTAATTAATTAATAAAAAAATATATGAGTAACATGAGAGTTCAGAGAGATCATTCTATAAAACACATCATTTTTAATACTGGAAACGTAAGAAAAAGTGTAGTTTCTGACAAAATGAATTATTGTTAACATGATCTGTCAATAGGACAACCCCTCTAAACCCACTTCAGGTTCATTGCTCCTCTTGTTAAAGGTTGCTTGCATTTTAAAAAGCTAAATGGTTGTCCTTCTACTCGTTCTCTCATATTGTATTCTTTTTAAAATGATTGAATTCACTATTACCACATTGATCTCTGGAGGTTCAATTTCTTATTTCCACATTGTAAAGAATGGAGCTTGAAGATAAATGTTATCAGTTGAAAGCCTTTTAATGATTTAAAAATATATATATATATATTATTTTGTTATCCGTATTTTCGAACAACAGCAAAAGATACAGTACAAAATGCGTTCTGAAGGTTACTTGAGTGAATATGCTTGGAAATGCTTCATCCTGTTGTATGAACAATTGTTTGGCACATTGTTTGAGGCACCGAGAAAAACATCTTATGCATTTGTACTTGATAAAGAATAAAATCAATTTCATTGCCACATCTGCACATCCAGAATCAAATACAGCTTTCTTTCATAGCCACTGATCGATGCTAAGAGGTCAACGACAACTGCAGGCTTCAATGTACTTGGATTCAGATGAAGGTCAGTCCTTAAGAATCTCTCAAACTATTCTAATGCTCAGAAACCAGAATCTGCCACAAATATATCTGCACTGTCTGCATTTTATCAGCTTTTATTATTATTACTTAATATATGCAAACTCATCATTGCCAAGTGTGATGATTATAGCATTTACATTTATAATTATTCATTAAAAAAAAAAAAAAAAAAAAAGAATTAAATAGATTTAGAGTAGAATCGGTAGTGTTTGGGTTGGAGGATATGAATAAAACCAAAGTCTAATCAATAAGGTCTAATGTGAGTTACTCTGCTTAACTGATCTGGGATCATTGGTAAAAATATATTTTAAAAATGTAAAGATTTAGGTTTTCTTCATGGGAAAACTGGGGCCGTTGTGTAAGGCTCGAGGGGAAAGGGCTCATTGAAACGCAAGTAATCCTATGAACACCCAGGCCAAAAAGACAGTATTGATGTTTTTGTGCAGTGAAAACCTACTCTGGTAGATTAGGGAAAGGTCTGCCAGGCTCAGTAAACCTGTGATTAAAAGCTGTAGTAGTCCTTAGAGTATTAAACATGAATCTGGGTAATGAACACAGAGCGAAGTGGTAAATAAAGGAAGCTTTTCGGCAAATTAAATTAGATGTACTGTAAGCATTGGTTTATTCTGGGGGTCTTACATTCGGCATGTGGCATTCTGGCATTTGAATGTTTCTGAAGAACACAACAAATGTAAAGATTTTGTGTTTGAATGACATTTAGATTTTTATGCAAATGTTTCTATAGATGATACTTAAAATGCAAGTACTATCAAAGTTGTTTGTCATTTAATTTGCATTGCATTTACTTATTTCCATTTTTTTATTTAAAGTAAAATTAAGCGGTTCTTCTTTATTTTAACTATACTGTAGTTCTCAAATGAACACTAAGAAGAAAAGTGCTATAGACCACCACCTGAATGTCTGAATCAATAAGCCGTATATAACCTTTTATAGCACACTCCTAAATGACTTTATTAGTGGATAATTCCCTGAATTAAATCTCTTTCATCAGGTGCGGTAAATATAAATCTGCATTACTGATATATATTACCTCTGGAACTGCAGAATGACATTTCCATCATCATTTTATTTGTTTAAAATTTAGATATTCTATATTTTATCTTCAGTATGCATGATACCCTATAATTCACTGGATGTTTATGATTTTAAAACATTTAGGCTAATCTTCATTTCATGCATCTGAATGTTTCTTCAGAAGAAACCTACTGTATATATGCTATGAAAAGACCTTGAAGCTTGCTTGGATTTCTGAATGTCATCCATTTCTTAATGGGATAATAGTTTTAATGTGTGAAAATTGATTCCCTTCCCTTTGCCTCTAGTATTTTTTTCTATTTCTGTTCGCTTCGAACAAGTGATTTACTCCCTTTATATTAAAATGCCTGGATTGATTTTGTAATGCAATAAAGCCAATAAAACTATGCTTATTTAAGCTTTGCAAGGGCTTTGCTGTGTTTATTTGCCAAAGTGTATGGGTGAGGACAAAGTGTATGGGTGAGAACAAAGTGTATGGGTCAGGACAGAGTCCTTTGTAAAAGGAGAATCAAAAGGCAGAAAAGAATAAGCTCAGCCATGCGTTTTGTTACAGTTTTTAAATGTATGAATAAATGTATTTGTCAGTTGTCAATTTTTTTTCTTTTTTCCAGTTAAAGCATGTGACTATTTAACTATTGTAAAAGTAAAAATCTTAATTATGACTAAATGAATTATTGTTAACATGATCTTTCGATAGGACAACCCCTCTAAACCCACTTCAGGTTCATTGCTCCTCTTGTTAAAGGTTGCTTGCATTTTAAAAAGCTAAATGGTTGTCCTTCTACTTGTTCTCTCATATTGTATTCTTTTTAAAATAATTGAATTCACTTTTACCACATTGATCTCTGGAGGTTCAATTTCTTATTTCCACGTTGTAAAGAATGGAGCTTGAAGATAAATGTTATCAGTTGAAAGCCTTTTAATGATTTAATTATATATATATATATATATGATCATGTGACTATTTAACTATTGTAAAAGTAAAACTTTAAACTTTCACAGATATAACAAAGTAATTTTACAGAGAAATGTAAACAAATATTATTCCCACCTCTACCCTCTAAACAAGTTGAAATTACATTTATCTAAGAAAGAAAATAAAATTAATTAATTAAATAAATAAATTACAAAATAAAAATAAATTAATAAAAACAAAAAATCAATTAATAAAAATAATAATAAAAAACATCTGTACAGAACACACATATACCTTGATAAACCAATATTAGAAACATTATTCCTCAGGTATTTATATAAAGTACTTTATTTGCTAAGTACTTTATTTAAGTAAATATTTGCTTTGCAATTGAAGGGCCCTAAGATTTTGATTGACAGTTTGTAGAGATACTGACATTCTACTGACAAAATTCTAAATGGGTCCTATGTTTCAGAAAAAGCATTAGTATTGCCATTTATTGTGAACCTGATTTTTTCCAAATGGATGAAGCTTGTTGCATTTTGCTACCAGATGTCAAAACCTGGGGGAAAATCTTTGTTTCCATAATAAAAGAATACAACGTCTTCCTAACAGCGTCAAAAATGCAAGAATGTTTGCAGTACAGCTCGATAACCCTGCTATATTCTAAGAAAGTCCAAAAAGTGCAATAAGAGGACACGGTTCGATGTGCATCTTTGTCACAGAAAAGAAACACTCGAATAGTGATTGATGGACAAAGCCAAAACATATGTATTAAGTCTGCAGGTGCTTGATTACAGCGATCACATATAAGGTCCAAGTCTTGAGTTATTTTTGCCAACCTTACTTTTGTCCAGTATATTCGATGAACAAAGTTTAATTGGATGAGGCATTGTCGTGCAGAAATAGAGGAGGTATGAACGCGGGACAAAATATGGTTCCCAAATGTAAGGTTAAGGCACTGTTGTTTAATAAAGGAAAGAGAGATAGTAGAGAAAGAAGTATCAGCCTGTATAAAATAGACAGTATACCTTTTTTTAATCTAAGGGTACTTCAAAAATTTGGTCAAGTTGAGATTTTGGTGGAAGGTTCGGAAAATCTGGATATGAGTTTTTAATAAAGTTTCTAAGTTGCAAGTATCTAAAGAAATGAGTGCTAGGAAGAGAACATTTGTGTATTAATTGTGATGAGCTGGGAAAAATATTATCGATATAAATATCACTGACAGTGGAAATTCTAAGAGTAAAAGTTGATTTATGCTTGTTTTGTTTGTTAAATTTGTGGTGATAAAATGTTAGAAAATAATAGCAAATAACTATTTTTTTATCTGTGATGTTCGGGTCTGCTAGTGTTTGTACAAAATAGTAAAAAAAAAAATCTAAAGATGTAAATAAAACACAATTTATTGGAGTTATTTCAGTATTTAAACATACAAGTTTCCTGTTTTCCAATTGTTTGTGAAAATTGAAGAGTTCAGATGCAAAAACCTCTAAATGTCATCTGAAACGTTTTATTAAAATGAGCATTTTTACTAGGCTCCTTTGTGTAGGTTGAGAAATTGTCACTTTCATGGCAAAAATAAATTCTTTTCAAGGTTTCTAAAATGAAATAACTCAACATAAACATAGAAGGCTGAAAAAAAATCTCATTTTCCACATACATTTTAGACAGCATCTAAACGTTTTTGCATTTAAACGCTTCAATTTCTTCAAATTTCTGAATTTAAGCTTTAATATTGTAGATGTTCACATTTTTTTTTTATTCCTTAAAGTCAGGCACTAAACTTAAGATGTAACAAAAATTAAAAGGCCTTTTTGAATCAGTATTCTGATTTATGAGTATTTCAGCTTATTGATTGAATCAGTATGTATTGTGTCTATTTTGGTGTTTATGAGCACGCACACAAAGGTTTTCTGGTTTGACTCAGACCTCAGTGGGATCTAAGAGCTTGAGAAATGTTTGGAATTTATCTTGTCTGCCTGTGAATCTGTCATCAAACCTACAATTGTCTCTCAACATCGCGTTTATTCTAGTTTCAGTCCCCATGCAGCAGTGGCTTCGTTAACTCTCGATGAAACTCTTTGAAGTGGCTTCCAATAAGAGCTTGTGGAAATATTTTGCAAAGCTCTACAATGAATGTACGTGAAGTGTCACCTTGCCAAACACTGGTGGGAAAAAATGCTGTGTTTGAAATGTGACTGTTAAATGAGAATGATGCAACCATTCAATATGTGTTTAGTAACAATTGACATTTTACTCTACAAGGGAAAGTCACAATGAAGATTTATTTAATTTAGTAATGTACATTTCATCTAAATGCTGTTCTTTTGAGCTTTCTATTCTTTCTGAAAAAAAAATCTGTTTAAACATTGACAATAATACAAATATAAATATTAATAATAATAAATATTACCAGATCAACATATCAAAATGATTGTTTGAAAATAAACTAAATTATAAATCAATTTACATATATATTTACATATTGTTTTTACTGTATTTTGATTAAATAAATGCATTTAATAAATGTTTTTTTTCCTTGACAAAAGTCAGAAAGCCAGAAAGGCAGAAGAAAGTCAACACAGCATTCATCGCTATGATGGGGTGAATAAATAAATAAAATGAGCAGACGACAGGCTTGCTTTAATGTTAATGAGGCATATTGATCAAAGTCAACAGTAAAAATCGGCAGACAGATAATGGGTGAGTGGAGGCTTCCTCTGGAAGAAGACGTCAAAAATGGAGTGAATAAAGACTGTCATTAGAGGAAGGTGATTCAGGAAATAAGTGTTAACCTAACTGACAAGATATGCTAATATCCTTAAGCTGAAAAGCTGGTTAGCAAATTACCCAAACAGCCTTTAATATATATACGGTTGAAGTCAGAATTATTAAATCCCCTGAATTATTAGCCCCCCTGTTTATTTTTTTTTTTCCAATTTCTGTTTAACGGAGAGAAGATTTTTTCAACACATTTCTAATCATAATAGTTTTAATAAATCATTTCTAATAACTAATTTATTTTATGTTTGCCATGATGACAGTAAATAATATTTTAGATATTTAGATATTTTTCAAGACACTTCTATACAGCTTTTATATATATATATACACACACACACACACACACACACACACACACACACACACACACACACACACACACACACACACACACACACACACACACACACAGTTGAAATCAGAATTATTAAACCCCCCTTTGATTGGTTTAATTTTTTCTTTTTTAAATATTTCCCAAATGATGTTTAACAGAGCAAGGAAATTTTCACAGTATGTCTGATAATATTTTTTCTTCTTGAGAAAGTCTTATTTGCTTTATTTCGGCTAGAATAAAAAACGTTTTTAATTTTCTAAAAAAACATTTAAAGGTCAAAATTATTAGCCCCTTTAAGCTATATATTTGTTCGATAGTCTACAGAACAAACCATCATTATACAATGACTTGCCTAATTACCCTAACCTGCCTAGTTAACCTAATCAACCCAGTTAAGCCTTTAAATGTCACTTTAAGCTGTATAGAAGTGTCTTGAAAAATATCTAGTAAAATATTATTTACTGTCATCATGGCAAAGATAAAATAAATCAGTTATTAGAAATGAGTTATTAAAACTATTATGTTTAGAAATGTGTTGAAAAAATCTTCTCTCCATTAAACAGAAATTGGAAAAAACAAATAAACAGGGGGGCTAATAAATCAGGGAGGCTAATAATTCTATCTATATAGAGAGAGATAGTTGGGGTAACGCAAAAAAATAAAAATATTACTTTTCTAGGTAACAAGTAAAGTAATGCATTACTTAAAAAAAATAATAATAATATTTGAGTTACTTTTTAGTTTTTACTTTAGAGTTACTCCTCTATTAAAAAAAGAAAGAAAAAAAGTTCTGAATCTGAAATGAGATCAAGCCTCAGCAATAAAAAGTAACGCAAAAGTAACTCAAAATGAACGTAACGCATCACTTACCATAAAAAGTAACACAACTAGTTACTTTTTGGGGGAGTACCTCAATACTGCAATGCATTACTTTCTAAAGTAACTTTTCTCAACACTGTGTGTATATATACAGTATACTGTGTGTGTGTGTATATATATATATATATATATATATATATATATATATATATATATATATATATATATATATATATATATATATATATATATATATATATATATATATATATACAGTGTGTGTGTGTGTGTGTGTGTGTGTGTGTGACCCTGGATTACAAAACAAGTCTTATGTTGCACATGTATATTTCTGGCAGTATTTAAATATACGTATGGGTCACACAATTATTGTTTTTTTATTTCATGTCAAATATCAGTAGAATATTAAGTAAATTTCATGTTCCATGAAGACGTTCTGTAAACTTCCTATAGTAAAAATATTACAACTCAATGTATTATCACTAATGTGCAATGCAAAACGCTTTAAAAAAGATTTTCTCAGTATTTAGATTTTTTTTTAAACCCTCAGATTCCAGATTTTCACATAGTTATTATATCTCTATGCCAAACAACAAATCATGCATCAATGCAAAGCTTATTTCTGCAGCATTTAGATGATGTCTGAATCTCAATTTTTAAAAAAAATTACACTTATGACTGGCTATCTGCACTGTAAAAAAAGGCAGGCTTCCACACAATTCTTTCATGTTGTCCCAACACAAATCGATAAGGTTAACTTAACAAATTTAAATTAGCAAAAGTAGATTGAACATAAAGCAATTAAGTTGTCTCAAAAAAATCTCAACTCAGTTGTTTCAGCTCATTTTAAACAAGTAGTTTGAACAAGCAGCAAAATGTCGTTTTGAGTGTGTTCCAGGGTCACATATTTTTAATTATAATGTAAGAAATGTATAAATAATATTCAATTGTTTAATATTTCCTTATTAAATATTACTTAACATGGACAAATGTTACAAATTAATTAATTGTGCACTATATTCAAATGTCAAAATTAACTAAATTGAAACATACCTTTTACAATCAACTACAGACACTTAAGGAATCGGCGTTGGTGTGAATTATTGATTGAGACAGAAATTCTGATGAGAATGCGCTGCTGTTTAATTAAGGAAATGAGCTCTTTCTCTTCCGTTCACTTTTGTCAGCACAAACACCTCGATGGAAGAAAAAGCACATCCGAGGACACTTCAGCACAAAGTGGCCCATCATTCCTCACGCACATTACGGCCTCTCATTCAAACAGCGTCAAAATTTATGTCTGAAGGTGTCCTTAATGTCTGCCGTCTGCGCTCACATACACAAACGATTCCTCTGACACGCGCTAGAAAGAGAATTAAGGCTTATTTATGATCACATTATTCACAGGTGGACCGTATCTCAATGTACAGCCTGCTTTAGAAAAGATATATCCAAAAGACTTACCATTTATGCAATGCAGATATCCTTTAAAATCCTAAATAATGCACTCTGCTTCATTAGAGCGTGTTCAATGAGCCCAGTGTTGAATGGACAGGTGCAGGCTGATGTCAAATGATCTGTGGCAAAAACTGGATTATGGAGGCTGAGTAATTGGTGATGGAGTATAAAAACAGCAGGTGATATTGACCTCACAAATATGGATTACACTGACTGAGATCCAGTGAAGCAGCTGCTGGCCGTGCTCTGCTTGCTGGCCGAAAACAAAAAATTTTAAGGGGTGAAGTTTTGTGCGTGAATATATTCATTTACTGGCAAACTGACAAATTCTACTCAACTCATATATGAATTGCTTAGACAAACAAACTTCTAGTAAATGATCAGATAAATGTGTCAAAGTCAATGGAGGAGAAACAGGAGAAATTGATTGAAAGTGTTGATTTTAAAGGTATTTTGAGTAAATTGTTTAATCAGTGGTAAAATATGCAAGAATGCGAAGACTTAAGCGAATGTCCTGATCCCAGTGTACATAATCCAGGCTTTAAAATAGGGCTGCACAATATTGGGAAGATCTGGCATTGCTATATTTAGTTTTTCTGTGATATATTGCGATATGAATAAAATTTCACCAGATGGCTTTCATAGATCTATTTGAAAAGAAATCATTAACTGACTGGGGTGATTTTGTAGGTGTGAATAATGTACAAAAAAATTAAAAACAAATAGTAAACAAAGATAATTACAATAGAGCAAAGAAAAAAGTACAATCATTATTCATAAACAGTTACAATAAGCATTCAGGTACAGAAATTTAATTCATTCATTCATTTATTTTATTTTCAGCTTAGTCCCTTTATCAATCTGGGGTTGCCACAGCGGAATGAACCGCCAACTTATCCAGCATATGTTTTACACAGCAAATGCCCTTCCAGCTGCAACCCATCACTGGTAAACATCCATACACTCTTGCATTAACATAATTTTTTCCTTGCTATATGGATAAATTTAGTTTATAAAAGTGCAGGACTTTTAACATTTAAAAATTGTGAAGTTTTGTTCAGGGCATTAAATACTGTATTAATCTACATGTATGCTAAAATTTCAGCTTTACCATCACAGGTTTTAATGTGAAACTTTCTTAACGTCTTTTAGAACGAATACAAAAATAAATAGTGATGAGATCCAAAAATATGAAATATCATTAAAGCATATTTACAAAGTAATTGACTTTTTTGTAGACTTTTTTAAATGGCAGAGACCAATGATTTTTGAGGTCAAAAAAGTAATGAAGAACTAAGATGTGTAGATTTGTGTATATTTTTACAGCTAAATAAAAAAAAAAGCTGCAAATTTTGAGAAGTCACTGCAAAATCCGTCATTTTAGGCCAAAATAATCCAATTTTTTTTTCTTCCTGGAATCCAGGAGGGACTGGCTGTGCACTGAGCAGACAAAAAAAATAAATAAAAACACCACAGCATGTGTTTCAACTGCTACAAAGTGATTCCATTTGATGGCCAGTTTAATAAAATGCAGTGAAAAATAGCCTAACCACAATAGGCTAAATATGTGAAACATGACAACAAACACAGTGCAATTTTGTTTTTTGCTAAATGGGAAATCTTAAAATCGCTGATATTCCATTACTTGGACAAATATATATATATATATATATAACAAAATATAAAACATTCAAAGTATTTTAAATAGCCACTTATAAGCTAAAATGTGCTGTGGACACTCAAGACCTAGGAGGATAAAACGTTGTATTATTTAATATTTAAGATACTTACCATTAATATATATATATATATATATATATATATATATATATATATATATATATATATATATATATATATATATATATATATATATATATATATATATATATATATATATAGTTGAAATCAGAATTATTAGCCCCCTGTTTATTTTTTTCTCTAATTTCTGTTTATTGGAGAGAAGATTTTTTCAACACATTTCTAAACATAATAGTTTTAATAACTCATCTCTAATAACTGATTTATTTTATGTTTGCCATGATGACAGTAAATAATATTTGACTAGATATTTTTCAAGACACTTCTATGCAGCTTAAAGTGACTTTTAAAGGCTTAACTAGGTTAATTAGGTTAACTAGGCAGGTTAGGGTAATTAGGCAAGTTATTGTATAATGATGGTTTGTTCTGTAGACTATCAAAAAATATATAGCTTAAAGGGGCTAATAATTTTTACCCTAAAATGGCTTTTAAAAAATAAAAAAACGACTTTTATTCTAGCCGAAATACAACAAATAAGACTTTCTTCAGAAGAAAAAATATTATCAGACATACTGTGAAAATTTCCTTGCTCTGTTAAACATCATTTGGGAAATATTTAAAAAAGAAAAAAAAACATAAAAGGGGGGCAAATAATTCCGGCTTCAACTGTGTATATATATATATATATATATATATATATATATATATATATATATATATATATATATATATATATATATATATATATATATATACTGCAAGCACAATATTACTATTTTTGGTCTGATATGCGTCTCCTCGAGTCAATGGACCGAATAAATACGTGGAAAAAAAGAGGAAAATTTTGAAGAGTAAAAAATTATATCATCAAATCTCTCAAAGAAATCTTTCCTGAAGCATTGTATACATGCGTCTGTACATATATAAACCTTTTAAAATTCCATTATATTCCAGAAAGTCAAACCCTTAGGAACCCTAATGATGGTGTTTGAATGTGCTGCAGTGGCCAAAATTAAAATGTGGGTCACTTTACACACCGCTGAGATTTTCTTTTAAATAGGAATGGCTAAGGAACGTAAAAGGTTCAATGTAGAAATTGCATATTTGGCTGCTTGTTGTTTATTTTGTTAAAGTTATTGTTCAAATGATATTGAAATGCCTTTAAATCACATGCCAATGATAAACTTTCACTCTGTTAATTAATTTTGTGGGGCTGATCAATAATAATCTCAACTCAACACTGCATATCCTGCGATGTGACTATTGCAGACACACACATTGCGATATCAATGCTGAAACAATATATTGTGCAGCCCTACTTCAAATCTCCTTATTTCTGAAGTTGTTTAAAAATTCTGGACAAGATATGTTAATCGTGCATTAGTGTTATTAGTCAATTATTATTAAATATCTGGGTTTATGACAACCTGTCTATATCCACTCTTAGGACAATGGTTCTGAACAGTAACAAATTAGAGTTCTTAGGCTTGTTTGTTAAAGAATCATGTTTTAAATGGACCTTAAAATGATTTGTAATAATATCTCATTTATAGAGAGTATTTATTTTATTAATATTAGTTATGTTAACATTAGTTTTATATGTTATGTTATATGTTATATGAATGGCTAAGGAACAAATGTTCAATGAAGACATTCCATATTTTGCTGCTTGTTGTTTATTTTGTTAAAGTCATAGTTAGTACAGATTATCACTTTTTTCCAAAACCAGTTTACATAACGTTACAGAATTTCCCTCAGGAATCAACCCATCATAAACCTGATGGAGGAAAACAGTGTTTGGGAAGCAGAGGGGGGCGAAGTAACCTGAGCTGGTATAAATGGTATGTTCTGTCTTGCCTAATTAGGTATGTCAGTTTAGGCGTGAACATGCTTTCTCTGATTATAGCCTAAAGACCCCATCAAACTCGAGCCACACTTTAGTCCAGCACACTCTGTTAGCGCCACTGTATACAGTTACAGGCTGGACTCAACACGGAAACATAATAACTTAACGAACACCCGCGGAAATGAGCCAGACACCAACTCCTGAAACAGCTGAAGGCCACAGAAAAACTTCTAGATGCTGGTTCTGTTACATGTGGTTGTACCTTCTCACTCACCTCCAAGCACTGTTCTCCTTTTGGTTACCCGTTGCTGTGTTAGTAATGGACTCAATTCGTTGGAGGATATAAACAGTGTGCAGACATATATTAACTAAAAAGCTGAAGTAAAATGTGTGTGATACAAAATACGAGAGGTGTATCAGTTACATTAGACATTTCGATTGAACCAGATCCTATATTAATTATATTTGGAGTTTCCGAAGTATTTCTGAGACTTACACGGGTACAACAACAGTTTGTTTCATATGGGTTGATCTCTGCCAAAAAAATATATATATATTATTTTGTTTTGGTAGAAAAAAGAAGTTCCAACTATTAAATTATGGCTGACAGCGTTAACCGGTACATTACATCTGGTTAATCAGATATACCCTATGAAAACATTTCATGTTTACTATGATTTTAGTACCTAAGTTTATTGTTGGATAGCACTGGTGGGTGGTTGGTTTGGTGAATGCATGTTAATTTTTTTGTTTAATTATTATTTTTTTGACTGTTGTTTGTTGTTGAGTTTTTTATTTTATTGTTTTATTTTTATTTTATTTTATTTTCAAATGTCTAATTGTTAGAATGCAAGTTTTATGTTTATGTTTTTTAAAAAAAGTGTATTTCCAAGTGAATGTCTGCGAAAATTTCTAATAATAGAAATATTGAAACCAAAATGCGAGAGGTGAAACATTTCTGTTGCTCGGGTGACCTCTACCGGTGAATATTATGAGCTACCGATGAATCATGAATTTGAGCAGACTGTGTGAAAGGTCAACCTCTACAAACGGAGTCCATTCATTATAATAATCATATATTATATAACATTAGGTGAGCGTGTTATTTGTGTCTGACTGTAACAATGAGATTGCAATTTTATTTAACATCGTATGTAACTAAGACAAGAGCTCATCATGAAATGCTTAGCCCTTGTGCTCAAAAACAAAACACATAACACACACACATAATGAATATATATTTTTGAACATAAGAAAATATTAAATAATACAAATATAATCATATATCATAATTATGTATCCTCATATTAGTTTAATATCCGTACAAATATTCGCAATAAAGCCAAACTGGCAAAATCTCTGCTTATTTGAATGGCAAATATTTGCTTATCTGCTAAACAAACAACTAGGGACTTAACGCTTTGCATAATAATGTAGATATACAATTCATGCTAAAGCACTGAGATTTAAGAATTATATTTAGACGACAAGTTTAACATTTAAATTAAAATTGTTTTGGCTTCGATTCCCCCCCGAGCATGTTCTGATATTATTGGCACACATAATCACCAAACTCAGCGCACGGAAAACGCGGATTGGTGGAGAAAATGATTGGCAAGATTGTGAACCAATCATTTCAGCGCACGAAAGAAACTAGACGAATAGCGACAAGGGGCGGACATTTTGAAGTGAGCGAGGAAAAATGGCGACCATCGCGATGAAGTTGAACGGCACTATTTACACAACAAAAATGCATTTACCGTACAGTCTGTCAAACAAAATTAGCGTGTCGGCGTTATTAGTTTTAATACTCGCTTTTGTAAGTAGTAGCAATGGAGAAAACACATATGAAGATAACTCGTATGAATTTCTCAAGAGAGAGTATTCGCTGAGTAAGCCATACCAAGGTAAGTGTCTATTCCTATTCGCCCAGTGACGTTAAACCGGTGTCCTGCCAAAAGTGACACCTGTTTCAGCACGGTCATTTAGTTAAGCACAAAACACTTTAGCGAACGCATAGGACGGTCTGTCTGTCCTATGGCTCTTTCGTTATATTGATTGCTCTTTTCTTGCTGTCTTAAGTGTGGCAGGTTTATTTCGTAACTGCAGTGATTGCACCCACTTTAGGGCGGAAGTTCAGGACAGTTATAGATATTCCGGTTCATATGTTTCAAGGCACGACACTGCAGGTTAATGTGGAAATAAATAAAGAATCTATCACCATACTCCCTTTTTGTTGATTGCATTAAGAATTTCAAAGTCTTTTCATTACATGTTTTCTAAAATCTTATGGTTACATATGCAAATAAGTCCTTGTTTAATTAAACATGTGCTACGTTGCCTAGATTTCTTCCACATAAAAAAAAAAATCTGAACACTGGATGAAAAAACTTGTTTTGTTGTTGTTTTTGACATTAGAGTCAAAGGTTTTTAAAGAGGGGTCTTGGGCTACTTTTTATCACTCCATCATTCAGAAAATAGGAAGAAGCGACAGCAAATAAATTCATTTTAAATATTTTCATGACATAAAGATTTATGACACAAGCAAATTATGTATGAAAATATTCATAAGTTGGCATTTCTGTGTGTCGTTTGCATGTTCTCCCTGTGTTTGTGTGGGTTTCCTCCGGGTGCTCCGGTTTCCCCCACAGTCCAAAGACATGCTCTATAGGTGAATTGAATAAGCTAAATTAGCCTTAGTGTTTGTGTGTAAATGCAAGAGTGTATGGGTGTTTCCCAGTGTTGGGTTGTGGCTGGAAGGGCATCCGCTGCGTAAAACATATGCTGGATAAGTTGACTGTTCATTCCACTGTGGTAACCCCTGATTAATGAAGGGACTAAGCCAAAAAAGAAAATAAACGAATGAATATTCATATGTGAATCTTCAAATTATAAGACAGCAAACTTTGCTGTCTTATGTAAGTGCTGCAGAAGTTTGTTTTTTATTGAGAAACTGCCTTGTTCAAATATAATAAATTTGATTTGTAATGTGTTTTTCTCAAGCTCTACAAGGTAAAAACAATAAGTAGGAAAGTATAACAATAAGTAGGATAACAATATATCACTCATTAAATACACTACTAAAGAGGTGAGTCTTAAGAAGCTTCTTAAAACAGTCCAGAGACATGCCATTCCTAATGGTAATAGGTAATGCATTTCATAATTTTGGCGCACGGTATGAAAAAGCCCTAATGCCCATGGTGTTGAGTCTGCAGCGTGGTTGGAAAAGGGTAAGACCTGAAGACTGCAAGCAGGACTAGAAAGTGTCACAAGATCACATATGTAATCAGGAGCTAGCCTATGGACTGCTTTATAAGTTAAAATCAGAGTCTGAAAATCAATACGTGACCTAATATAAATATACATTGTAACTGAAATTAAATAGATAAAGTGCAATAAAAGAAACACTGAAAAGCTGAATGTTTAATTTCCGTTAGAAACAGAAATATCACTCCTCAAAAAAAGCCCAAAATTTCTTAATTGGCATGGGCATGAAAAAATAAAAGAGTTTAATCTGCAGCGTCTTGCCTTAATAAACAACATGAACTCAGTGTATTGAGTCATTGCATTTACTCATACAGGTAAGGCAAGCTTTTTTTTATAGAGTACAAAAAACAATCATAGTTTATCCAAACTAGGTGCTTTACAATAAAAAAGGACAAATAAGAATTAAAAATAAAAAGGAAAAAATTGAATAAGAAATATAAGAAAAAAAATAACAGGCATGCATCAATCCAACATTATAAAGAAACTTCTAGAAGCAAATAAGTCTTTAGATTAAATTTAAAACCATCCAATGATAAAGAAGTCCTGATGTTCGGACGGAGACTGTTCCAAAGCTTTGGCACTGCAACACAAAAAGCTTGATAACCTTTTGATTTACAGAGAGAATGTGGGACAGAGGTGTCACGGTGGCGCACGATCACCCCACAACAAGAAGGTTGCTGATTCGAGCCTCGGCTGGGTCAGTTGGCATTTATGTGTGGAGTTTGCATGTTCTCCACGTGATCATGTGGGTTTTCTCCGGGTGCTCCGGTTTCACCCACAGTCCAAAGACCTGTGGTATAGGTGAATTGGGTAGGCTAAATTGGCCGTAGTTTATGAGTGTGTATGAATGTTTCCCAGTGATGGGTTGCAGCTGGAAGTACATCCGCAGCGTAAAACATGTGCTGGATAAGTTGGCGGTTCATTCCGCTGTGGTGAATTAATAAAGGGACTAATCGGAAAATGAATGAATGAATGAATGAATGAATGAATGAATGTGGGACAGATAAAAGACACTGATCATCACAGGATCTTAATGGCCTACAGGCTGTATGTGGCCTAATAAGGTCACAGATATAGACCGGGGCAGAGTTTTTCAATGCCTTGTATGTAGTAAAAAAAAAAGATTCTTAAAATAAACTCAAGCAATAAGGAAAGAACCCATTTTTTTAGTTCCTGTTAACAATCTGGCTGCTGCATTTTGAACAATCTGTAACCGAGACTGTATTGACTGAGGTAGGCCAAAGTACAGAGTTACAGTAGTTCAGCCAAGAGGAAATTAAGGTGGGAATTATAATTTGTATACCTTTAGATAAAGCTTAGGTGATATAGCTGGTTAGAAGTAAAAATAAAACATGCTAAATAAATAAATGGACAAATATTGTGATGCTTATGTTTCTTAGGAATTAACATGACAGAATCGTGTATATTGAGACTAATCTTGATGCATGTGCACAGGACTGGGTTCCTCCAGTTCGTCACACTGGGAGTTTATGGGCAACACCATGGTCATGCCTGAACACATACGGCTGACACCAGACATGCAGAGCAGACAAGGAGCCGTGTGGAGTCGTATTGTGAGTGTGAATGACAGGAAAACCTGAAACACCACCTAGGATCCAATCTAGAGTGGCAGCCTATTAGACAAAGAGGTTGCTGAGATGTTGGTTGGTAGACAAAAGTTGTTAGTCATTGTATTTGTGTTTGTAGCCCTGTTACCTGAGGGACTGGGAGCTTCAAGTTCAGTTTAAGATCCATGGAGAAGGCAAGAAGAACCTGAATGGGGATGGCCTTGCAATATGGCTGACCAAAGAGCGAATGCAAATAGGTAAGAGGTCATCGTTATGATTATAAATCTAGAGAATATTGTCTGTATATAATATAGAATGTTCCATGATATGCCTGTAATGGGGATTTTTCACTTTCTTTTTCTAGGTCAGGTGTTTGGAAGCGCCAACATTTTTACTGGTTTGGGTATTTTTGTTGACACTTATCCCAACGACGATAAGCAGCACGAGGTAAATGTGAAACATGAAATTATTAATATGAAATTACTTTACGTATCAGGTTTTAGGTATAATCCACCAAATATTAAAATATGTTAATTTGCTCACCCTCATGTCATCAATCATGAAGATGACAATTGTTTTCTTCAGTAAAAATAAAAGAATATTTTTAGCTGAAATCCATGGGGATTCATAAAATACTTTAAAATTCAAAATACAAAAAGATATACAGACAAAACCAATTAAAATAAGCACATGTTGCTTCTGCCCATACATTAAGTTCCTATGAAGTGAAATCAGTATCAGATTGATCAGTTTGCTTCATAAGAGCTCAGTATATTTTCGGAAGTCACATGTATTAATTATGTTTTACCTGTATGTGTTTTTTGACTTTGAAAGTACCCTTGAGTTATGAATCATCAAGAACCACAATTTCAGCTAAAAAAATAATTATTTAAATTTATTTAAAGATAATCACATCTTGGATGACAAGTGTAGTTACAGAAAATTTCATATTTTGGATTTACAACAAATTCCATTTTGGGGGTCAACTATGCCTTTATGAAACATTATATTTAGTTATATCATTGTGCAATGATGTTTTGTAATAACACAAACCTTAGTCTGCAAGTGAGAAACTCTGTCTCATTTCTGTCTCTCATTCAGAGAACGTTTCCATTTATCTCCGCAATGGTTGGGAACGGTAGTGTTGCGTATGATCATGACCGTGACGGACGGACTACTGATCTTGGTGGCTGCACTGCTCACGTTCGCAACGTTGAGCATGACACATTTGTCCTGATCAGATACATGAGGAACAGACTAACAGTAAGAATCATCTTAAACTCTGTGTTTCTTTATCCAGCCAGAGAAATGTGTGCATCCACTACTGCTCTAAAATGTTTGAAGCGTGATCTATTGGATTGTATTTGGTTTTAATTCTGTGAGGAATTTATTTATTCAGTTCAACATTGTTAATCCAAATAAATTTTTAGAGATTTTTAGCAAAAATACATTATAAAACTTTTAATACAATCTATGTCACAGGCACTGGGTTGCAGCTGGAAGGGCATCCACTGCGTAAACATATGCTGGAATAGTTGGCGGTTCATTCTGCTGTGGCAGCTTCTCATAAATAAGGCACTAAGCTAAAGGAAAATGAATGAATGAATGTATGTCTCCAGTATACCTTTTCTCACCTCGAAAATGGTCATAGAAACTGGCATGGCGTTACACACAAACAAACAAATCCACTGCTGCTCTATTATAGTCCGTAATATTGACATCTTTAGGAAAAAAACAACAGAACTAATTGGTCCACTTTTAATGTCAACAAGGTTTTTACATCAGAAACCTTCTTTAATTAGTAATAGGCTGTTTTGTCCTGTTTGTTTTGTTTCTATCTGAAATCTATATCGATAGACATGCTTCAAGGCTTGGAAGTAAATCTTGTTCCAGTGAAAGCTCTTATTGCATAATGGCCTCTTAAATTGCATTTATTCTTCATGACTTCAGTTTACTTGATCTTACGATGATGGAGATGCAGGAAGATTTGTTTAGACAAACCTTCACTTTAGTATGCACTTCATTTGCTGTGTTGTCTTTCAGATTATGACGGATATTGAAGGGAAGCAGGAGTGGAAGGACTGTCTGGATATGCCTGGAGTGAGACTGCCACAAGGATACTACTTTGGGGTCTCGTCTGCAACTGGAGATTTATCAGGTTTGGACAAGTAAATTGATTAATTTACTCTTATTTTTAGTCCATCAGTTATTCATATCCAATGCAAACTGCATTATGTATTGGCTCAAATTCCCCATGTAGTTTAAAGCATGTATTTGTATATTAAACGTGGGTCATTCAAATTTTAACCATCATTCATAGTAAACTGTTTTCAGAGCAATATCTGCCTGTATTTATATATGTGGTCAGCGACAAGATTTGAGGGGAAAATGCTTTTATGCATTTTACATAAAATATGACCAGTAACCAGTTCAAGTATAGAAAGATTGAAATCTTCTCAGATATTGAACATTAACAACAACGATAATGATTATTATTATTAAAACACGAAACCGTAAACTAATCACTGCTTGAATCACTGCTAAATTAAATACATGTAAAAACCCTTTGGTTTCCTACTTGTCTTCTTCAAAAGAGTGAGGGTGGGAATTGGAAACCCCTTTCCTACAATACATAATTATCACCATACTTGTGGTCACAATAGAATATTACGATTTTAAATATATTGCTATATTATGTGATCTATTGCAATTTGTAACCAATTTTCAACTCCAAATTATGTCTCCAAAGGAAAACTTTGGCAACATCTGTTAACTAAACAGAAACATTTTTCAGTTTGTGTAATTCACTTCAGTTTTACTGCTGCAGTGCAAAATGAGATTGTCAGACAGACAAAACTGACCAATACTTTAATGAAACCTGTTGTAAATGTTGTGTGCATTTTTCTTTGATGCTACCATGTTTGTTTTACTTAAATAACCGACTCATCAGAAGAAGAAAAAACAACTCATGTTTAAAACCACTATCTAGTGTGGATGGTAAAGAAACTGATTTTAAAATTAAACCAAATAGTTTCATAAAAATATTGGCATCAACGTGGGCATTTTTTTGTCATATTAACCAACAAGAATTATTAGCATCATTTTTTTCCCCCTATGTGTTGTATCTAGATAACCATGACCTAGTCTCTTTCAAGCTCTATGAGCTCACAGTGGAACGCAGTCCTGAAGAGGAAGAGGAGCAGCAGGAGATCACACTACCTAGTGTTGACTACCGAGTGGACCCTAATGGTAATAACCACAAAAATATTTCTTATTATATATGCTTTATTGGGGCTGGGTGATTAAGCGAGGGCAATTAATTCTGTGCATTTTGTCAGTAAAACTCCAGTTCGTGTGTTCTGATGCAGCATTTACTGCACTGAGCTGTAGTTCTTCGACAGTCTACGCAAATATAGTTTTTAAAATATAATTTTATTTAATTAGTCAATAATGACATTGAGATAATCATTCTGTTATGATGACAGACATTGTAGTAAAAAAGGTAGTAAAAACTGCACATGAAAATACCATATATAATAACATGTTTTTACTTTAAACTTACTTCTAAACAGCCGAGTGCTTGAGATTTTGTAGTCGCGTTTATAATGGCCCGTTTCCACTGAGTGGTACGGTTCGGTACGCTTTTATGGCCGTTTCCACTGTCAAAAGGCGTACCGAACCATACCACTTTTTCGGCACCCTTTCGAAAGGGTACCAAACACGCGCAGCTAAATGCTGATTGGTTACAGAGATGCGTCACGAGCTCGTGGAGCTAGCCAGAATCAAAACAATGGAATCGCCATGTTTTCAATACACAGCCAAGGCATTATCGTAATACTTTATGCATATAATAACGAACCATGGTTAACCCGAGCTCAAACAAACCTTGTCGTCGTCTTGATAAACAGCCACAAAGCCAAGAAGAACAAAGAGAACAAGAGGCTACACGGGCTGCTGAAGATTAAAGACAGATGAGAGGTTTGCACTGACTGGGGTCTATGTTTCGTGTTGTTTTTTTGAACCCAAATAAGGACTAAATGGATGCTGTGTGTAGTTTTTCTGTAATTGGTAACATATCGGAGGCTGTAAGGGTCTGTATGCGTTCATATATGTTACATTTATTTATTTATTTTATGTAAATGCAGATGTTACAGTAGGCTATTTCACACTATTATTGATCTGCAGTTATAATCAAATCATGTTCATATAAAGGTTAGTAATAAACATTTATACAAAAGTATTTATGTGTATAAAGCATCTGTGTTGTGAGAAGTGTTTCTGTTATGATATGTGAACGACCTGTACGGTGTGACTGTGACATTTCCTTGAGTAAACATGACTTCGTCTGAAACTTTCTGTCGTACACCACGCCCACCAAAAGGGTACCCTTGGTAGTGGAAACGCAAGCTTGATAAAGGTGACCCATACCGTACTGTTCTGTACCTCTCAGTGGAAACGAGCCATTAGTCCTGCTGGACCAATGAATGCAGTTAAGGCCCAATCCAAATTCTAGCCCTTAGCCCTTCACCTTTCCCCTCATTTTTCACGAATACGATGACATGAATGACACTGGAATACCTTGTCCGAAAAGTCTGGTGACCGGGAATTACCTTTAGAGTGTCTGCTATAATGTTAATGTTGTTTTTGTGTGTTTACATAGATGAATATGACCACTTGGTAAATGCACAGTACAGTTATTGCCAGATTTTATCGTTATGATAACATGATATCGTTGCCTTCAGTGATTTCCTAAAGATAAATACCAAAAAATAACGCAACTGGAATAACTACAGCAGTTGCAATCGTCGATCTCATATGAAGGAAGAGATCGCGATGACATATGATGACGTGTGCAGGTGTTGTAGTGCTGTCCCATTTCTTAGAGGTAAATTTTGAAGCCCTTCCCCTTCACACTCTGTTTTAAGGAAGGGGTACTAAAATAGAATTGGGATTTGGCCTTAATCTTCTGTCTACTCAGCAACACTATGGGGATTTCCAGGGTTTTTTGATGTTTGGAGTTTCCGCACAAGATCGCCTTCTGGATTTTAGAACAGAATTACTACTGATCACTCCGTGCTTCTCTGACAAGATGTACATCATAATCATAGCTTTGCTCGTTTGCGTTTGTGAATGTTTTACAGAGGAGTACAAATCCCTTTGTATCTCTCAATTAAGTTCCAGTGTTTGTGTTTTCTTTACACAGTTCACGTGGAGGATGAAGGAAGGAGCATCATCACCACGTTCTTCATCTTCATCGTCTCCGTCGTTGCACTGGTCGTGGTGATCGTGGTCATTCTCTTCCTATATAGTCAATATAAAGACAACCGCCGCAAGCGCTTCTATTGATCTACAGATTGAAGAGAGCAAAGACATGCGATGAGAGATCCAATGTGAGTTTGACTGGCTTTTATTTTTGTTTGTTTTTTGCAAAGAACCGTTTCTGGTTCACTTCAACAGAAAGGACCTGAAGGCCAACACTGAACTAAAAGCCATAGCTGATCTCTCGGGATGAAAACAGACCACCTCAATCATGAATATCATCTCAAAAACAAACTGTTAAAGAGTGTTTGAGAGACTGTGCGTCCTTTTTTTTTTTTTGAATGTCTCTCCAGATATTTGTGTGCGTTTTTCTGTAATTTTTGTACCAATTACACTGACCTTGGCCTTTCTCCCTGTGACAGCATTTACAGAGGCTGAAGAGTTCAACAAACTATGGTATTCTCAGGTTGTCAACTGTAACACCACTGCAGAAGTCCTAGAAGCTCTGGTGCTTGTTTGTTTGTTTTTTTAATGATCAAAAGAAGAAACTCGGCCACCAGACTTCATTAAATCAGTAAATCATTCTCCCAGAAATCCATCTCATGCACCACAATCGCTAAATAGTCAAAGATCATGTTTTAGGATTTGTGAAATTGATTGAGATTTCTTCACCTTTATATTAGTAATGCTGGCCAGCCGTGCTCTTCTAAACAGACAGTAGCGACCGTCAGTGTGAACGTGAAAAAAATAGTTTTCCCAAATTTGTGTTTCGTATTAAAGGATAGATACTTGATGTCTTTTGTTATATGTGGTCCTGTTTTATGTTATCCAACACTGCACTGAACTGCTCGGCCATATGTAGCTTGTCTAAAGTTACTTTGGTTTGTGAAACATGATTTAATTAACTATAATTTTGTGTGAAACCTTTATTTTACGTGTCAATGGCCTTATTTGAATACTATGTTCAATCGTTTTGATGTGCTGGACAATATAATAACAAAAAATGAATGAAAACGTGGTTTCTCGAGTTTCCTTTTATCTTGATAGTTTTTCAATAATTGAAGATATACAGTTGTTTTCCTTCCATGCTGCAATTTTTCCTGTCACTTCTAGTTGCTGCTGTTTACAGTTATTCAAGGTTCGGAGATTGTCTGTATAATGGCAGAGACTGTAGCTCAGTGACTGAGGAAGCTGCTGTATCAAACTGTTGTGTCTATTGTCGTTTTAGTTTTTTTTTTTTAACATGTTTAATGCTCACTCTAAATTAAACAAGTTTGTCTAGTATCTAGATTGTTGTTTATTACAAATAAGAATAATGTTATTTTCAAATATCACAACATGTATTTTTCTGCATTCTATATAAGTGAATTAATCTTTTGCTTTAAGCTATGCCGATCTATATCAAGGGCCGAATTTTAAAAATGAGAATAAGAATATTTTTTAAAGAAATGCTAGTACCTAAAGTATATGATGGCCAACAACTCGGTACTAGTTTTTGATGGAATTGATAATTTGCTAGTGTCTATCAAATGTAGGCCTACATAAAATAGATACTATATAATGAATTAAAAATGAAAGCGAAAATCTTTTTTCTAAGTGGTTTAAGCACAGTTTTGTGGCAACGGTGTGTGAATATAGCCAGTATATTTACATAGCTATTTTTATTTGGTAAAAAATATATATATATATTAATTCTATTTTATTTGTAATCACACTTCATAAAAACAGTCTGCAGTAGCACTTTGATTGAAGTTCTCCCTTTGATCATGTCATCACAGGAAAAAGTCACACTCATTATCGACGATCTCTCCCTCTCATTAGCATTAACAGTCCTGAGTGAGAAGCAGGCGTCCACCATTAAAGTTCAAAACATTCACTTGAAGCTAATGTCAGCAACTAAAAGAATTATAAATGATCCACAAATAAACACTGTAGTCTCCACAGACTGCCTTCTTCTGAACACAGTAGTTGTTAATAGCTCTGCCTTTTCTTAAAAAGAGGGCACAATCTCATTTAAATTTAACGGTAACCAAAACCTAAAGCCTAAATCAAAGCCTAAAAGGGACTGTTTCAAAGTGTAATACAACAATTATGTGAGGTATTTTGAACTGAAACTTCACATACACACTCAAGGGACATCAGAGTATTATTTTACATCTTGTAAAAAGAGGCATAATAGGCCCCCTTTAAAGCGGATATCCATAATCATCAAGCTTTAAGATCCTCTTCTCATAAACAAAACCGTTTAAATGTGCTCACCACAGAGATACAAAAATCTAAATTTCCTCACGATACTCACACTCAAGTTTCTTTATTCTGTTGAAAACAAAAGGTTTCCAACATTTTTCAAAATAAAGTTGTCTGTAACAAGAAATTGAAACAATTTGTGATGATTGAAGGAGTTAGTGATGACAGAATTTTCAATTTTGGGTGAACTATCCCTTTAAGTAGCCTTGTTTGGACATGTAAAGGAAAAATTCTGTAGATGGCAATATCACTTTTTCTGTTACCACATTGCTCAGTACAAATGTACTACAGTAAAGAATGCATGTATAGCGTTGTCAAGTAGAGACTAAAAGTTACTCATATTTTTGAGTCAAATCACAAAGTAACCAAACAGATGCTTAACAACAGTGACTACTTAAATTTTACTCAAACGCTTGCTTAAACTAGTGTTTGGAGTAAAGTTAGTAATTTCCGAAATCTGAAATGGCTTCTTTAATAGTTTTCTTTGCTGTGCTGTTTATATCAAACTATGAATTACAAGTTCATGGCTCATTTCAATCCGAGGAACCAAAACTAGACCGTTTCCACACGAGGGGGAAGAGAGATAAAACTCATTAAATGTTATTTTGTCTCTCTCTCACACACACATAGTCAAGTATTAAAAGCTGTCACCGGGGCAGTACCTTTTACTAATATGTGCACTTTAAACTCCTAGGGCCCGAGTGTCCACATACGTGGACAGCACATTTTAGCTCTTAAGTGGCTATTTAAAATACTTTGAATGTTTTATATTTTGTTACAGACATACAGTGTCATCCTGCAACTGTTTTACAGCATATGAAATGTCCCAACCCCTATTTTTAACTGTCCAAAATGGGAAAAATATTTGTTTTTACTCTCTGATAGTCAAAGCAAGTTCAAAAAAAAGAAATTATGTTAAATATGCATAAAAGAAAATTACGGAAAAAGTGTTTTATGTAAATTCGGCCGTGAGTCCACGTATATGGACATCATTTTTCTCTAAAAGTACATCATATCAAAAGATGATGCTTAGATTTTTATTCTAATTAGGTTCCAATAAGCTCAAATAGCAATGAGAAATAGAAAATGCATGTAAAAAAAACACCTTGGGCCTTAAGAGGTTATTATGTAACAAATAGATGTCATTAAGACCCCAATTTCCACTCTGCTAAAGATTCTAGCAGACTTCTGGGTGCTTTTGAGAAATTAAAGGAATAGTCCTCTCAAACATCACCTTCAAGTGTTTTCAGACATTTAGGAGTTTCTTTTTTTTTCTGTTTAACTAAAAAGAGGATATTTTGAAGAGTGTTAGAAACCAGTAGCCACTGATCCATTTTGTAGGAAAAAAAGATACTATGGAAATCAACGGCTACTGGTTTCCATGCGTTCTTCTCAAGTAAAGGATGAAACTCAGGTGTAGAACAGAAAGTGACGGAATTGTCATTTGTGGGTGAACTATCCCTTTAAGCTTTAAAGCAGGGGTGCCCAAACTTTTTCTTATGAAGAGCCAAAAACCAAACTTGATTGAGGCTAGTGGGCGGAAGGTAAATATCGTTGCCATGGGTAATTTCTTAATTTATTTAATAATGTTTAACAAAGACTAGAAAACATTGTCTTATATTAACTAATACAGTATTTTTTTTTTACATTTTATAATGAACTTATTACAGTAAAAACAAAATCTAATTTATAACAGAATTACACTAGTTTCTGCCTTAATTTGCTCACCAATGTCTTCTGCATAGTCCTCTATCTGTCCAGTGACAGTATTTACATTTTAAAATAAAATAAGATTCATTTACAACATTTAATTGAAACATTTCATTTCAGTTTGCTCTAAATAAAATAAATAAAAAGCAATAAAACAAACAAAAAAAAAGTTACGTCAAATTAGAAATTACGAACTCTGTGTTAAAGACATTCGCCCCAACCCTCTCCATCATTCTCACTCTCCTCTCAGATGGGACGGTGGGCCAAATCAAAGGTTGCAATGGGCCAACTTTGGCCTGCGGGCCCTACTTTGGGCATCTCTGCTTTAGAGCTTTTCCATTCCATACAGCAAAAATAGCAAATGAGTTTTCTAAATAAAAAGTGCCAAAATGTAACACTTTTTTTACAGAAGACACAATTTGCCCTCTTTTAAGGGTCAATAAGATACAAAGATGTACCTTTAAAATAATCTAACTTTATTTCTGAAAGGGTTTGGTGTCTCCACTACTGATTTGTTTGACTTCATTATTGTTATTGTTCATCATAGTGAAGTGTGATTCTTTTCTTCTTTTCCACTAAGACAAAGTTTGGTATTTTTGTGATGTATTGCAATTTGAAAGACTGGTGCTAGCGTATCTGAAGGACATCACTGGACCTTTGCAGATTGCCTATAGAGCAAACCGGTCTGTGGATGATGCAGTCAACATGGGACTGCATTATACCCTACAACATCTGGACAAACCAGGGGACTATGCACAGATTCTGTTCGTGGCCTTCAGTTCTGACTTCAACACTATCGTTCCATCACTGCTCGAGTACAAACTGACCCAGCTCTCTGTTCCTAGCTCTGTCTGTCAATGGATCACCAGCTTTCTGACAGATAGACAACAGCTAGTCAGAATAGGCAAAATCACATCCGACAGCCACACTATCAGCACTGGTGCCCCCCAGTTCTCCACTGCAAAAGACCCCTCCATCAAGCTCCTGAAGTTTGCAGACGACACTACTGTTATCGGCCTCATCCGGAACGGTGACGAGTCTGCATACAGACAGGAGGTGGAGCAGCTGTCTTTATGGTGCAGATACAACAACCTGGAGTTGAACACGATGATAGTGGACTTTAGGAGAAACACCCCTGCACTCCCCCCACTCACCATCATGAAGAGCACTGCGGCTGCAGTAGAGTCATTCAGGTTCCTGGGCACCACCATCTCTCAGGATCTGAAGTGGGACATTCACATATTGTGAAGAAAGCCCAGCAGAGACTGTACTTCATCAGCTGAGGAAGCTCAACCTGCTACAGGAGCTGCTCGTACAGTTCTACTCAGCTGTCATCCAATCCATCCTCTGCACTTCAATCACCGTCTGGTTCAGCTCAGCTGCCAAAACCGACCTCCGTAGACTACAGCGAATAGTCCGGACTGCTGAATGAATCACTGGCACTACCCTTCCTACACTTCAAGAACTGTACTCTTCCAGAGTGAGTAAAAGGGCTTGCAAAATCACTCTGGACCCCTCGCACCCAGCACACTACCTGTTCGAACTATTACTGTCTGGTCGGCGCTACAGAGCACCAAGCACAAAAACAGCCAGACACAGGAAAAGTTTCTTTCCTCAGGCCATCTACCTCATGAACAGTTAAATATTCCCCTACTGTGCAATAAGCATGTGCAAAACTTTCTCATACGCACTTGTACACAACACCTTATAACAAGTATATTTATAACAAATCTGTACATACAATTCAACATCCAGATCTTTTTTGACTAACTGCATCTCTGTTTAATGTTTGTAGTCTTTTTTCATATTTATTTTCGTGTTGTCACTTTATGTACACTGGAAGTTTCTGTAGCCAAAACAAATTCCTTGTGTGTGTAAGCACACTTGGCAATAAAACCGATTCTGATCTAACCTTACATAACCCTGATCATGGTATGACAGCAATTTATGCAGAGTTCTAGTCTGCGCACCATTTTAACACCCAGTATTTGTGTCCATGACAAAAACATCACACCACTGCTATATAAAACTAGTTACAATATGTTAACAGGTTGTTTTTTAAAGGTTGTCAACTAAAATATTAAAGAAAAAAAATCAAGATGAAATGCAGGGAACGAAAATAAACATTCCCAAAATTAATTTCTCGCTAATATTTTTCATTTCCCCTTCTCCATCAGTTACCAGTAAAAGCAGATGCTTTGAATATGGTAATTACTAAATAAATGCTGACATATTAGGATATAAAATAATAACAGGCATGACCATTTCTTTCCCCTGGAATATATTCTGATCTAATTTTTGTTTCAGTGTGTTTAAGATAAACGTAGGCGATCGGTCAAATATTTAAAAATCAGGAGTTTCTGATTCTAAAAAGGGTATTTTTTTAGCCAAAATCTACCACAAAAACACATGTGGGGGTCTATTATTTAATTTACAGCTACAGCTGCAGCTTTACTGCTTTATAAAAGTCAAAAGTTCATTTGTTTCTCTGTTGCATGTTAGTCCTTGTGGCTGTTTACTGATTAAGATGAAGGATAAATAGATGTGTGGTTTGTTTTTGCATGCAGCAAAAAAAGCTCGAGTGGTTTCTCGTGCATCTCTTCGCCGAGTATTTTAGGTCCATCATGTGGTGATAGTGAATCATAATTTTTTTTTTTTTTTCCATGCCACCTCTTTCTTTGTGTCATTGGTCCTCTTGAACACCCCTGTACTGTCAGTTAGACACTGCGTCATTTACAGAGGAAGTAAGACCTGATGCCTCCCACTGAGACCGACACACACGACACAAGTTCAGTGCAGGGCGAGACCAGTTCTCTACACTGAGGAATATTCTTTAACACATCTTTACGGAGTAAATTGAAGGTAACAATAGGAATTTTATGACTTTTTTTTTTATTTTGATGATGTAAAAGCTTATTTTTATTCTAAATTATACAAGTAATATTGATATTTGGTACTATGTAATTAGATCTTTCGTTAAAACAAAACTAACGATGAGTATGAAATGTCAAGCTGTTGTTTAACAGTGTTTCTTTTGATTAACTTCATATTCATATTTATAAAGCGATATTCAACATTTTTTGCCTGTGTTTTTCTTTTAAAATATTTTCACTTAATATTTTTGTCCTGTCCAGTTTCGTACTTGAAAATGAAAACAATATAGGCTATATCGAGTTTTTTTTTCTGTTGGAGGAAGTTACACAGGAAATACATCACAGAGCCTCAAATGCACTTGAGCTCCATTTAGTATTTTCATGCAAGACATTATTCCCCCATCAGTTTCGGCTCAGGAAATGTTTTTTTTTTTTTTTTTTCGTTTCTCTAACTTGACTGAGTCAGGGATTTTCATTTTGGGGAAGAACACAAGGTCTGAATGTGAGATAACCGTTTGACCTCAGACTCGATGTGTTTGATAACCTTGCAGATCTGAACAGCGCAGTGGAAGATGTCGTGCCTCAAGTGTCTGAAGTACATCATGTGTGTGGTGAACTTCATCTTTTTTGTACGTATCCATTTTCAGACTGTCATGTTATGGTTTATCTGAAGGCTTTTGTGTGTAAAAGACATTGCAGACCCTGGGTTATGCCTATCTTTTTCATTATTTATTAGGTTTCATAATTATACACTGTAAAATATGTCATGACAAAAATTCAAGACAACAAATATTATATTTATGTTGCTTTAACTTATTTAAATAAGTTAATCAGGTTTCAACTAATTTTTAAGTTATACAAAGTTTAACTTAATATTTTAATCAGTTATATTGATGTAAGTTGAGATGACTAGAAAAGTTCATTTGATTCAACTAAAAAAATGAAGGCAGCAAGTTTGTTGTTGTTTTTTTTTACAGGGTAGACAATGAAGAAGCCTTAATTTTAAGAATGCATTCACATATTTTAAGTGTAAATTATACTCTTAAAAATAAATGATCTTTATGGCTTTGATGGTTCCAAAAAAAAAACTTTAACATCCATGGAAACTTTTCATTTCAATTCACTTTATTCATACTGTTCCAAGACTTCTTTTTCTTTCTGTAATTAAAAAATATGTACTTTTTTTAGGAACAAAAATGCTACTTTTAATAAAGTGACAATGTCAGTATGTTTACCCAAATGTTAGCATTCCCTCCACAAGTGCAATCTTAGCTTTTTCCAGTGGCTTTTAATCCAATTGGAAAATGAGATCTAGGATCAGTTTGAGGCCTAAATACTATCAGTTGAAGTAAAAGCTACACACCTACTATAAACAAAGAGCTTTAAGGCTTTATGTCTTCAAAACCACTAAGCTTAATTATTCTTAATTTAAAAACATTTCACCTTAAATTAGAACTGTTAGCAATGCTGTACAAGTAGACTAGTAAATAGATAGATTCACCTGTTTGATGATGACAATTATAAGTGTTGAAAAGTGTCTGGCCAATTCATATTTTTGTGGAATCAGTTTTCACAAAAGTATGAACGAGGTCAAATATTTTCAACATTAATGGTTGTAAACAGCATTATTAATGATTTCATACCTATAATAATTAATTATAATAACACAGCAACTCAGCATATTATAATGATTTATGAAGGATCCTGTCACTAAAGACTCAAGTATATACAGTAATATTGCTGGATATAATTCAGCTTTCAAATGATGTGAAACAATGTTCAATTAGAAAAACAGTTCAAGAAAAACAGTTCAAATTTTGTCAGTATCAGTTTAAATTGCAATGATATTTCACAATTTGGCAATTTAACATATTTTTGATTATTTACTTTAATAAGTTTAACCTAATATTTTAGTTCGTTTGACTAATTTAAGTTGAGACGACTATAAACTTTTATTTGATTCAACTAAACAATTTAAAGCAGTAAGATTTTTTTACAGTGTGTGTAGAATAAGTTTTTTTTCTAAATTAAGAGACCTGAAAATTCATAGTTACTGGAATTATTAAGTATTATTAAGTTTGAATAAAATGGTAAAATTTGTTTTATTCTATCAAGTTATGATAACATTTCTTCAAAACTTGTTAATAATTATGTTGTCTAAAAATGAATGTACATGACGAAAAACAGGACACATTTTTTATGTGCAAAAACAATTCTGTAAATTATATTTATATTTTAATTATATTTGTATAATTTAAATTTATAATTTGGAAGAAATGTTATTTAGAGTAGCTATAAATAAAACAAATTAAAGGTATGGTTCAACCAAAAAATAAAATTTTGTCATTGTTTACTCTTCACTGTTCACTCTTCATTGTTTTTCTTCTTCTGTTTATCACAAAGGAAAATAGAGAGTAGAAACCTGTAGCCACTGATTTCCATAGTACTTGCTTTTTACTTTTCATATCAGTGGTTACAAGTTTTCAACATTTTTTTAAATATACTTGTTCAACAGAAGAAAAAAAAACAATTTGGAACAAGTAAAGGGTGAAATATGATAGGTGAACTATCCCAAAAAGAATATGTCCTACTCAAATTGAGATTTTTTTTTTACATTTTTCAATCAAGGCTTTTATAAATGTTTCATGATATAAAGCAAGGCCTCTCAAACTTTGTAAAAATATTTACTTTAAAATCAGAAGATATAAAAAGTGTTATAGACAAGTTGTTAATAGTAACTCATAAGTAGGGCCAGACGGAATCTGCGGACGTTTTTTGCAATTTCTGCAGAGAATTTTGGTAAAAATCTGCGGATTTCCGCGGAATTATTTTGGGAGTCTTATAACTAAAACCTTAATATGTGAAGTATGTGTAATTTAAAAACTGAATAATTTCAGATTTACACACATTTACTCAAGTAAATAAACAGAATTAATGATGGGCTAAAAATCTGTGGAATTCTGCGGAAAATCTGCGGAATTCTGCGCGCGCAGATTCCGTGTGAGCCTACTCATAAGCAATCCAACAGTTAAATTACCTTAAAGACATTTAAAAAATAATAATAATCTAGATCATGTTACAAACTACAATTTTCACTGCCAAATTAGTAACAGCACTGTCAAAACATTATGCCTATACTTATGAAACAAACTATTCACAGCAAACTGGCTGTTGAAATTGTCTTTTGCCCATCAGTTTACCATCAAATCATACCATTCAGATTTGTCGTGAACAGCAGTTCAGGCCCAAAACTATAATAAAATTACTTCATATTCATCAGTTAAATCCCTGGTTTCCTCTTCAAATGATAAAACACATTATAGTGAATAAAAGTTTCCATTGACTGTGCTAACATACTTTATGACAAAAGCAATAATGATTTGTTGACAGTCTGCTAGTTAGCAGACACAACTCTTAGCTTCAACGCATTTGTCCACCACTATTGTACGTTTAGCACTTTAATGCTATATTAACCTGCAAAAACAAGTGCTAAATGTTTCATAACCCAGGGTTAGAAGCAGTCTAAATATTTACACTGCCGAGGAATAAGTTGTAAGGATATCCAACTCAAGTCTTGAGGCTGTGTGTTTTGGTTAATATTCTCATTACAGATCTGCGGAGCTGCAATCTTCGGAATGGGGATCTATTTAATGACGTTCTCTAGGCTTTCTCTACTGCCCAGCCTTCAGGCTATGAGCATCGCCAACACACTCTTCATCACTGGCATCATCATCACCTGCGTCTCCTTCCTCGGCTTTCTTGGAGCCCTGAAGGAAAATCGCTGCCTGCTAATATCTGTGAGTCCCATACTTGGTGTATATAAATAGGGCGACCAAACATTCTGTGTTTCTGCAGCCCGTTAATATTGGGATTAGGGTAAACGTCGGTGGAGTTTACATTACAATGAACTGAACTTCAACGGTGAAAACTGGACTGAAGGAGTTTCAATTTACTAGAACTTAATCTATGTTAAACTGCTTTGACACAACATTGTAAAAAGCGCTATGAATTAAACTGTAAGATGAATTAAACTGAATTGAACTGAATTGGGCAACGCAGTGGCGCAGTAGGTAGTGCTGTTGCCTCACAGCAAGAACGTCGCTGGGTCGCAGGTTCGAACCTCGGCTAGGCTGGGTCAGTTGGCGTTTCTGCGTGGAGTTTGCATGTTCTCCCTGCATTCGCGTGGGTTTCCTCCGGGTGCTCCGGTTTCCCCCACAGTCCAAAGACATGCAGTACAGGTGAATTGGGTAAGCTAAATTGCCCGTAGTGTATGAGTGTGTGTGTGTGGAAGTTCCCAGAGATGTGTTGCGGCTGGAAGGGCATCCGCTGCGTAAAATCGTGCTGGATAAGCTGGCGGTTCATTCCGCTGTGGCGACCCCGCAAGGGACAAAGCCGACAAGAAAATGAATGAATGAACTGAATTTAATCAGGGATGCAATAGCATTTCTGGGGCCCCTGGCTAATTTGTACTCCAGGCCCCAAGGCCCCAATCATCTCTTCTTCCCACATGCTGCAAAAATCAATAGCTATGTTTCCATTCATATATTTTTATGTGCAATTTAAACTAAATTGCATTAAAAAAAAGCTTAACGGAAAAACAAAGATGTGTGTAAATTTTGAAAATGTGCATAAAACAATGTAAACGCACAACTGAGAATGAATTTTTTTTTTTTTAAGACAAGAAAAAAATGCACAAACTACAATAGAAATACATTTTTAAAATAAATTTAAGCATGCGCATCAAAATGATGTGATTGTGTTTAAACCGATAACAAAAATAGGCATGATTAGACAACATTAATGGACAAACCAACAGACCACATTGTAAAACATATGAAATGTTGCTTTGGTCATTCTATAATCCCTCAGCCACAGTCCGTCATTAAAGTGGTTTGGTGTATTACCTCTCAGAACTGTCTTGCGCCTCTAAAAGCCACTGCACATTCATTGTGCAAGTAATTTATTATATAAGAAAAAAGACTCACATTGGGTTCTCTCACAGCAATTTCAGTTTTCTTTTTGATATTTGGCGCCACTTTATCAGGAAGTGACAATTTTATTTGCTTTGAACATATTATGCGATATTCCCGTTTTGCTTATTAACTTTAATTTGCATCTTTTGATGGAAACATATCTAACCCAGACCCAGACTGAATCTGCAGACATTTTTTGCTATTTCTGCTTTGTGAAATAAATCTGTGGATTTATGCGGAAAGAATTTGAGTGTAACAAAACGATTTAAACATTAAATAAAAATAATAACTTTTAAGCCTTTTATATAAGGTAAATAAGTTTAAAATAAAAAGTTAAATAAGTAAAATAAGTCTCTTATAAAAGTAAGTAAATAATAGACTCAATGATGGGCTTTAAAAAATCTGAGGAAAAGAGAGATTAAACAGAACTACATGTAATCAGTTTATTAAATTAACTGTAATTATGCATTCATAACCATATATATAGATATGATATAGTTTTATATATTTAAAGCCCACCAGCAACTATATTTATTTTGAACTGAATTTCAAAATATCAATAATATCAATGTTTCAATCACGGAACAACGCCTATAAAATGTACAACCCCAAATCAGAAAAAGTTGTGACAGTATGGAAAACACAAATAAAAAAGAAAGTGATTTCCAAATTTACTGTGACTTCTATTTCATTGCAGATATTCATTGCAAATATTTCATGATGTTTTGTCTGGTTAACTTCATTTCATTTGTAAATATACATCCTTTTCCTGTCATTCAGACCTGCGACACATTCCAAAAAAAATAGGCACAGGAGCAATTTAGGGTGTAATCAGCTAAATTGGTTAAATGATGTGATTTGAAACGGGTGATGTCAAGAGGTGATTGTAATCATGATTTGGTACAAAAGCAGCTACGAAGAAAGGTCTAGTCCTTTAGGAGCAAAGATGGGCCGAGGATCGGCCAAGGAATCTGGAGGAATTTCACTGCGTAAAGGACAACGGTGTAAACCCAAGCTGAACAACCATGATCTCTGATCTCTCAGGCAGCACTGCATCAAGAATCATAATTCATCTATAAGCGATACCACCACATGGGCTCAGGACTACATTGGCAAACCTTTGTCAAGTACCACAATATGTAGTTACATCCACAAATGGCAGTTAAAATTGTACTGTGCCAAAAGGAAGCCCTATGCTAACAGTGTCCAGAGCAGCTGTTGACTTCTCTGGTCTCGGAGGCATCTGGAATGGACCATCACACAGTGGAAACATGTACTGTGGTCAAATGAATCAGTATTTAAAGTATTTTTTAGAAGAAAAAAAGGTATTTTTTCCAGACCAAAAAAAAGCAAAAGATCATCCAGACTGTTACTAAGTCCAAAAGCCAGTTTCTGTCATGGTATGCTGTTGTGTCAGTGCCCTCGGCAAAGGTAACCTGCACTTCTGTGATGGCACCATTAATGCTGAAAAGTGCATAGAGATTTTGGAGCACAATATGCTGACTTGGGACAACCATGCATATTTCAACAAGACAATGCAAAACCATTTTCTGTACACATTACAAAGTCCTTGCTGTGAAGGAAGAGGATACAGGTACTTGATTGGCCTGCCTGCAGTCCCGACCTGTCTCCATTGGAGAATGTGTAATGCATTTCAAAGCGCAAAATGCGACAACGAGGACCCTGTACTGTTGCCCACCTTGAGACTTGTAGGCAGGAAGAATGGGACAAAATTACACTTGAAACACTTCATCAGTTGGTGTCTTCAGTCCCTAAACGTCTTTTAAGTGTTGTAAAAAGGAATGGCAGCCGCACAAAGTGACAAATACTTTACTTTTACAACTTTTTTAAATGTGTTGCAAGAACCAAAATTGGAATTTGTGTTTATTTTTAAAAAACAAAACAACAAAAACCACAAGGAACACATTAAATAATGTTGATTGTACTGTCTGCAATGAAATACAAGTCAAAGTCAATTTAGAAACCACTACTTTCTTTTTTGCGTCCCAACCTATTGTGAATTGGGGCTGTATATACTATGCAAGTAACACATTCCAGTTATCTCTGGAAAGCCAGTCAGAACCTAAAACTCTTTAGTTAGCAATAAACATAAACATAGACTGTTAATTTTTACTGAGTGTTAAATCTGGTCTCCATACATTGCAAGCTTCTGTTCCCTTAAACTTCTCTGATGCTCAATAAAGCTTATTTTTGTTTATTGACATTTGCTTTAACAAATCTCCATTTCTGTGGTTTAGTTCTTCATTCTGCTCTTCATTCTAATGCTGGCTGAGTTGGCTGCTGCCTGTTTGATGCTCATGTATGAGTCAAAGGTAACAGGCAACAATAAATATACTGACGTTATATCAAAAATATATTGAAGTATATCAAATGTATTGATATATTAAGATTTTGGTAAAACGAATTATGGGATTATGCTTTTTCACAGATTGAGAGCTTTATTAAAAATGACCTTGAAGACGGGTTAAAACAATCCATAGAAAACAGAAAACACCACAACACAACTGACGACTGGGACAAGGTCCAAGAGACTGTAAGTGGACATTTCTCTGTTTTTCTCTGGATTTACAATTTATTGTTATGTGTGCAGAAGTAAAACATAACTTTGGTTTTATTCTGTAAATTGCGAACGTTTTGTCCAAATAATTAGAAATATGGAAGAAATTCATAGTAAAATTAAATAAAAATTAATAAACATATTCCACTCAAACAGATACCCAAATCTAATTAATCCAGATAAAGTATTTTTTCCATAGCTCTACATGGGGCTGTCACGATACTTTTTTCCTCACCACACATGGCCGAAAGAATCCAGTACATGTACATAAATTAATAGTAAATTTAAACTAATATATTACATAATAAAAGAAACAAGTACACTTAATAGAGAAAACTAAAATTGTTATGTCAAAAACTACTTGATAACATTTTTACTCATCTTGCAACATCAGAGTTATTTTGTGACCCTATGTGGCTTCTAATCACAGAATGAGGCAGAAATGATATTATTTTAAGTCGTTGATAGAGTTATGAAGGCTATTGCAGGGCATTGCATTATAAATGTACATAAATCTTAATCATATACTGTACTGTTAGTCTAGTGCTGCTTCCCTTTACATTTCACCATCTGTATATTGCAAAAACCCTAGCAATAACTAAATAATTTTTTCTTTTACATGACATCGCCAATATATAAATTGAATTCAATTAACAAAGAACCACAAAATTACAAATATATTAAATTGATTGATTAAATTGGTTATTGATTGAATTGATTAAATTCTTAATATTTTATTATCACCAAGATACAATATATTTATGCCTGCCTTATCTGCCACCAGCATTTACACTACCGGTCAAAAGTTTGGGGTCAGTATGATTTTGAAATGTTTAAAAAAATAAGCTTATCCTGCTCACCAATGCTGCATTTATTTAATCAAAAATACAGTACAAATTTTACAATTGTGAAATGTTATTGCACTATAAAATAACTGTTCAAAAATAGTTTATAATTTAATTTAATAATTTATTCCAGTGATTTTAATGATGAATTTTCAGCTTCATTACTCCAGTCTATATTAATTATTAATATTATTATTATTATTATTTATGGTAATAGTAATAAAAACAATAATGACTGGAGTAATAATTACATTTGAAACTACATATTATAAGCAGTTATTTAAATGTTAATAAATATTTACCAATTAAAATGTTTTTTTTTACATTTAATAAATGTCGCCTTGATGAACAGAATCATTCTATAAAAAAACATGAAAAAAAAAAAACTGACCGCAAACGTTTGACCGGTAGTGTACATGCTTTTCACTGAAACTACAGTAACTGCATTTAGAAGAATTATTATGACCTGCGAGTGAAACACACACACACACAAAAAAATGTTTTGTAGAATGCTGCTAAACAAAAAGCTTCAGTTAGGTTTGTATTGTGAAGAACTCCAGAAATGTTAGGCTTTTTTTAAAAGCAAACACCATTTATAATTTTTTCTTCTTTCACCAGTTTAGTTGCTGTGGAATCCAAAATGCTACAGACTGGAAAGGTTTTGTACCACAATCATGCAACATCACTGGAATATCCTACTGGCATAAGGTGATACTGCGCTCACATCAAGCTCTAAATGTGCAATCCAGTAAAACAATATTAAACTAGATATGGAGATGCACATCAACAGTAAACATCTTACAATTCTGGTTCATCATCATCATATTGCCTGTTGAATGTAGGGCTGTTTCAAATCGCTGAAGGACTCGTTTGAAGCAAATCTCTTGAGCACGGGGATTGGCGTCATTGTTGTCTGCATTATTGAGGTACGAGTTTTTTTTCATTTGAGGCTTTATATCTCAGCTATTCAAAATTAAAGCTATATTTCTTAAGGGTGTGAGGTAACACTTTATAATAACTACACACTATGAATCATCTATTAAGCATTAGCAAGTTAATTCATGATATGTTAAGCATTAACTCTATATTAATAGACGTTAGTAAGCGGTTTATAAATACTCAGACAGACTCAACTTTATTATCCCGTTTATGAAAACTAAAATTGCAGCAAGGTGCCGTAACACAGGCGAAGTTCCATGTACACATTACCAAAATATTACCACACAACATACAATACATAATTTTTTAGGTGCATCTCCCTTCCCGTTGAACTCATTGAATGACCTAATGGCCACCATTATAAAATAATTTCTAATTTTTTTTGTCCTGCAAATAGTAACTCTAAAACGACGTCCTGATGGCAGCAGCTGAAACACAAAATACAATGGGTGATCCGAGGTGCATAGGATACCCTGAGCTCTCTTTAAAACATAATTATGGTAAATTACCATTGGACCAGTTTGGTTGAAACCAATGATCTTGCCTGCCACCTTCACAAAGCTACTCAACCTGTTCTTATTTGACAAACTCAGATTACCGTACCAAGCTACAATGCAGAAAGATAAAACGGATTCAATAAATTGCTTATAAAGCAGTGTCATCATAGAGGTACAAACCTCGGGAGAAACTTTGTGAACTTTCTTTGTTGAACTTTTTTATAGACAGCCTGGGTGTTAGGTTGAAATGTCAGCATATCGTCAATAATGACCCCTAGATATTTACTGTATGGTGTGTCAACAATTTCAATGTCCAAACCTTTAATATTTGTTATGCTGGGGGTAGGAGAAGCCTTTCTGTAATTTATCACCATGTCTTTTGTTTTATTTAAATTCAATACAATACATTCATAACAGCTACAAATGCTGTATTCTTGACTTAAAAGTACATTTATAATGTGCTTAATGATTGTGTTTTCATACTTTATTACTAATTAATTGTTCATTACTAAATTCAGTATTGCATTATTTACAAACCATTTGTATTTAAGTAGTTGGTGGCTTTTAGAATCATTCAGAATGAGTTAGTAAATGATTAATAAACTATTGAAATCAACATTTATGTATTTTATTATTCAGACATATAGTAATGGTTATTATGCATGTCAATAAATGCTTCATGCAGTTTTGAGACGTAATCTAAAGTGAGGACTATTTATGCTTTGTAAATTTCTTATAAATGACAATTAAACGCTTAGGCTAATAAACAAACAATAAATGTTAAAATAAATATTAAATTAAATATTGTTCAAATTAAATACTGTTCAAATTAAATAGTTCAAATTAAATATTGTTAAAAAAAATGAACAATAAATCTTTGCAATCTTATCTAAAAATAAAATTACTGTAAACTTAAAACATTGCCGAATAACAGGAGTGTCAAAATACAATTAGAAATACAGTAAATACAATTCAATAAAATTGGATAAAACAACAATATAATAATTTAACAATATATTATGATACAACATTTCACAGTTATTTAGCGAAGTTTAAAAACTGCACAGTAATTTTATCTTAGTTAAGGTTGCAAAGATTTATTTATCATTTGGTACAGTTTCAATTGTGTATCTTCAAATGAATAGAAATTAATAAAGTGATTTATTTTTTCCTGTTTAGAATATAACTGAGCCTTTAATTATAACTATAGTTTGTAAATAATGCAATACCTAATGACAAAATAACCATTAAAAAGTATGAAAACACAATTATTAAGTACATTATAAATGTGCTTGTAAGTCAAAAATAATAAGCATAAGCATAATTATAAGCATTTGTAGCTATTTTTAGAAACTGCTTATTAACGACTATTAATGTAAATGCTTAACAGATAATGAATTAACTATTTGCTAATGCTTAATAAATGATTCAAAGTGTGTAGTTATTATAAAGTGTTACCGAAGTAAGTATTTTTGTCACTTATGCATCAATCTCTTTTTCTAGGTCTTGGGTATGTGCTTCTCCATGACCCTGTTCTGCCACATAAATCGATCTGGGTTAGGATACAAATAATATCCACTTCTGTAGGATTTCCTCTATATCTGGTGTTCTTATTAACAAGTGTCCTTCAGATGGCTTTATACAACAGGCTAGCTCTTGGTATGTTCGCAATTTCTGCTCCACTAAGAAACGGTTTGTTATAATTATTGTACATGTATCATTATTATTATTACTTCAGATATTTTTTATTTTTATTTCATCAACTTCATCACACAAGGGAGTTGCAAGACTTTTATGTTAGTGGAACTATAACCACTGAGCTGGTTTCAAAATCTACTTCTTAGTAGTATTATTTTTACTCTGGCCATCTCTGTCTAAATGGAAACTTCCTGGGGGTTTTTAACACTGAATTCACCCAGCTGCATTTGAAAGCCAGGTTGTTTTTGTTACCTAAAGTGAGCGATTTAATATTACACTCTATTAAACAGCTCTTTTTTGTCATATAAGAAAACGTTGAGTTTGACCTAGTGTGTTAACATGTTACAAAGGCTATAATTGTTGTTGTGGGCTGAACAATGCATTTGTTTCTGATCGCTTCCTCTTCTGACGTGCTGTAGCAATGACTAAACCTTCTGATTTCCCAGAATATGTACAAAGTGGAAACCACAGGGTGTCTCTCACTGAGCGCGTAAACCAGCTGTGTTGCCTATAAACAGAACAATACTGTTCTTCTTGTCTTTACTCTTCAGATAAATGTAAATTAAATAAAAATCTAACGACAATGTTTTCTTTCCTTTTTTTAAACCATTAATGCTAGTGCTAAGCTTGTGGGAGACAGAGGAAGTCCCACCAGGTCATCACTTCCTCATGCTGGCCACATAACTGCACATATAATAATCGTGTTTCAGTGATGATATGAGCTTTTGGTGTTGAATTCATTTAAACAATGAATTAAATAAAACAAAACAGAATTCAATGGTTTTATTTTTAGAACAAAATCCTCTCTCCACAATATTTAAGACCCAAAACAAAACAAAAAAAAACTAAGATTTCCTTTACATGTTTAAAATAATTTTGTTCGTTTTAAACCATCACACAAAAAAATAGAAACAAATACAATTTAAAGTAATCTTTTCTTAAAAAAAAAAAAGTAACTGTACATGGCAGAATACACCATTTTTCACAAACACCCCTTAGACCTCTTCAACTATACACAATTTATTGCAGTTCACCTAAAATACGCAAAACTAGTTTTATTCTGAAACCAAAAACAGATCGTGTTATATTTTCTGATCTGAAAAACAAATGGTGACTTGTACACTTATTTAAAGTTTCACTCTTCGGCATTCATGCCCTTGTGCAAAAGCAGGAACTCAATCTCGTATACTGATTATCTTCTTTTGGGCTGAATGGAAACTATAAAAATGTGCTTACAAATGACATCAGGGGACATGTGTTTGTCCCACTGTATCTAGTGGGACATTAGAGCCATTAAGGCAATGCTGCAAATTTCCAAAAGTTGGAAGAGGTTACCGTTCTAATAATCTAGAACCATTTAACGTAAGGCTGGAATTCGAAGGAAAACAGTTCCTAAATCTACAGAGGTTTCCATGCTGTTCTGTTAAAGCCCGTTTATAGCTTTAAATGCATCAACAGAACTACATGTGCATCCAAATCTATACAAAAATAAACCAATGGTCTTGCTTTCTCAACCGTTATGAAAAGAGAAGAGCTTAGAGTGCCTAAAGTATCCACAAACACTTGATAACTCAATGACCTCCTTTTATACTGAACAATATTATTACCACTGGTTTCTTAGGAAAAATCTACACTTGTAGAGTACCACATTATCATTCATGATACATATACACATTTTTTAGCCAGGTGTTTCTGAAATTTCCAATAGTCAACATGGGGATGTGAAACCATCTCTCAAACAAGACACGGAATCGGCCTAAGAATCTTCTAGAGGCCTGGTATTTGGAATGAGTACAGCTCAACGAGGGGACCCAGCCCCACTGGAATATTGCTAGAGAAGAACCAAAGCTCTGCCTTTAGTACAAGTGTCAGTTATGAATCAATAAGTTACATATATTAAGACTTCATTAAATGGAAAGATGAAAATTGTAGATCAACGTAAGGCCCCCAATCACTGAAGGTTTCATTCAGTCCTACTGAAACCAGCTGAATGGGTGGAAAATGAACTTTAATATTGCTATCAGACAGCACGGCCGTTTCATTAAGACATGCTTTTGAGTAATAAATTGAAAGAATACAGCAACTCCAGAACTACAGAAGCACTCCCAAAGCCCAATGCTGCCACAGATTCAATCTGAAAGAAATGCTGCTCTTTGCAGAGTCCTAAAACGATGGACACTGTAGAAATAAAAGAGCATCTTACGTTTGATCATCTCACTCAACACTGCCCGATTAACCAAAGATGATTAACCAGAAGTCAACAGTTAGCAGCCTAATTTAGGAAGTGTATTTTGTTTGAGAGCATCAACTGTTACACCATCTTTTAGCTGATGTGCAACTGAGCCAAAAAAAGAGCAAATCCACTGATTTTCCTGTGAACGTCCAAACTAGTTTTCATCACTAAGAAAATTATTTCACCATCTCAGCATGAACTACTCTACTGTACAAACAGCACAAGTAGCAGAGGTGGACAGGTAATGACGTTAAAGACTGAGTGGAATGAAGTGTCAGTACTCATGTGCCTATTTAGGTTGCTTTCACACTAGACGTTAGTTAGAAACAAGATGCAAACTGAATGCATCTCAAATGGTAGAGAATGGGCTTGCAGAGTGAAGGTTGTGGGTTAATTTCCCAGGGAAAGCAGGAACAACGCAGAACAGGTCAAATACTTAAATATAAATGTAATGTGAAAGAGGTAATGTGGACCAGTTAGCACACCTGCAAAAACTAAATCTAGGACAACCTATAGGGGGCGCTCTGAGTTTGCTTGGAATGGAAAGTGTCTCACTTTGTGTGAAAAGTGAAAGCATCATTAGTTTAACAAAACAAATGACTGCTGGATTATTATGCATAAAAGTGATTATGCAGCATAAGGATGACTTATTCTCTGCTGTCTCAAGGGTCGCCAAAGTGAAATGAACCACCAACTCTGGCAAATGTTTTACACGCAGCAGATGCCCAACCCCGTAATGAGAGTATAACCCACAGTGAAACAACCATACACTATGGCCAATTTAGTTAATTCAATTCACCTATACAGCATGTCATTGGACTGTGAGGAAAAACCGGAACACCTGGAGAAACGAAAAGAACATTCACACAAAAAGGCCTCCTGGGGTCTGTTCTTCGTACCTCATTTAAATGATTTGGCAGATCCTGCATCTTTTAATCTTGATAACTGATCTCTGGCTAATTTGGTTCTTTAAACAAGTTTGTGAATCAGATTAAAATGTCTGGATGAACTAATCTGAGATCTCGGATTGTGTTGTGAAGGACAGATCTATCAATCCTTGAAATCATGATCAGCAACGCAACAACTGATTGACGGCACAGCAGCATAATGAACATCTGATTAATATTCAATTACCCATGTGAGCAAAACTACAAAACATTTGTAGTAAACAGTTTGTTAAATATGAAGCAATAACTTGTGGGCTGCAGGCTTTACACTTTCATGCGTTAAGCTTATTTAGCAATTTATTTAGTTTTACATTTAGAGCGGATTTTCTTTATTATAATAGGCCTATTCAAGTTTTTTTTAATCGGTGTAATAACTGGCTCTTTAACTTAATTTCGCATCAAAAAAGCATTTTGTTATCAGTAAAGGTGTCTGCAACTTTTGTGAAACATCACCGAAAATCACCATCGTAGCTGTCAAAACGATGACTGCATAAATTATTATTCTTTAAAAAAAATTTTTAAAAAAAAAGTTGAATATTGTGTATGTCTATTATCATACACAAATTGTCCTAAAGCTGGTACCTTAAAATAGTAAGCATTTGTATCTAAAAAGTCCATGTTTAAAATTTTTTTACTATTTATTATTTTTTTGAGTGTATATAACTACTATACTGTAAGAAAAAATCTGAATTTGGTACATACTTTCAGTTTTACCTTTGCTTGAAAAGAGCCGATCTAATCCTGTTTATATGAAACAAGCCTGCTCCCAGTTACCAGAGCTACCAGAACTGCTGCTATGACAGCAACTTTCGGATGAGTTTTGAAAAATGTAACGATCCTATATCATGTCAAATTGTCCATAAAAAAATTAAAAAAATAAATAAAAAGGCGCTAATTAAGTAATCCACATACGAAGAACAGACCCCTGGTACAGCAAAATAGTTTGATGGAACTAAAAAAAAAAAAAACGTGAAAACAGACTAACGCTGCACTTGGGCCTCACCAAACGTGTCCAGTGTGAAAGCCACCTTAGTTTAGTTTGTGAATGATTACTCAGTTTTAAAGTGTTAGTTCGCCCAAAAATGGAATGGTTACACGAGTGACAGTTCTCATAAATGAAGCACAATATACTGACTCTAAGAAACAGTTAAGATTATAATATTTTTGTTTTATGGACACATAAAAGATTCTAGTAGCTTAATAATATTCTGATTGGTCTGTTTTGAGGATGTTTTCTGGTAGCTTTGGCAGATGATCCAAGGTCTCAGGGGATTGAATGACATAAGAGTGAGTAATTAATAACAATTTTCCTTTTTGGGTGAACTGACCCTTTAAGATGTAACATTTTACATCACACAATTCTCATTCAAATGTACTCATTTCAAAACATCACAAGTTCATCGCCACTGAAAATAGCAACAGTTTGTGTGCTATTTATCTTTAAATTTCATTAAGCTCACAAATTAAAACCTACGGGTATGAAGAAGCCAGATCTGAGGTTTGTTTTTTAAATATCACAAATGCACAGCACATATAACATGGGCACATTTACATCCAACCTAATCTGACACCAGATAAAGAATTTAAGCAATATTTTCCATAAGAAAATAGCTGAATTAAAAAGACAATGGGCGAATGACCTTGAAGTTAAAGCAGCCGACAGCAAACCAGCCTGCAAAGTCTGCGTGACCAATGCTGATGAACGGAGCCATCACAGTGTGTCAACACGGGGAATTGAAGTTCAAGCAAGGAGAGCAGAGACAAAAAAGGAAATCTCCAAGCTGGTTTGCTTGTTCTATGAAAAAAATAACAAGCTACTTTCATCTCAAAGTAAAAAAGGTAACGTAAGCAACCATACACATTTTGAAATACACCTCAAAAAAGGAGGTTATTAAGATTGTGCCGATACATTGCCGATATGATGCTTGGATATTGAAATCCAATAAATGTAGTAATAGAGCACGGTTTATGTCCTGCTTCCTTTTTAGAAAGCAGCTGGATCCAGATACAAACTGACATTCTCTACAGGCAGCTTTCGGGAGTCGGAAAGGGGAGGGTGAGAGCAATAAATGTTATATGCGTGTGCTTGACTGTATTTGGGACCAATGAAGTAGCCTAATTAGGGTGCTCTCAGGAATGTGTGGAATAAAAGAGAGGAACTTGGGATTTCATGCTGGGAATGATGCTGCACGGCTTTCAGGAGAAGAGCGGATGGTCTCCGGGAGTCTCACAGAGGCAGGAGGCGCGTGGTGTGAAGGAAAAGTGGATTCAGGTCCTCGGCATGTACAGCACGGTGTAGAGAGGGCTCAGAGGCACTCCGCTCGATTTTTGGCAACAAATCCTGGACCTGCTCAATGCTCACCAAGATCTGAGAAAGGGCAGGGATGATACACAAGAGGTTGTTGCTTAATCTGTCTTTTCCAACCCAAACACACTCACAAAATGCAACTATACAAAACAAAGTCACTGTTTCAGCTGTAATTAACACAATAATCCATGCAAATTACCGTTACAAAATCAGATTAATAACTAATCCGTACTCATTTCTGCTAATTTCCTTGCAAATGCTGGGTTATTTGAAAACAATTTGCATTACTTCTCCATTTTGCAATGTTCTTTTTTTTTAAAACATGGCAAATTTACACTGAACAGTAAAAAACTGTAAAATAGCACTGATGCTCTTTTTTAGGACTGGGACACCAATGGCCAATGGTCAGTCAGTCAGTTGCATCTGGCTAGTTGGTTTGGTGTGTTCCACACGTCACCTCTCGTCAGGTTAATGTCAGATCGAGTTGGCCTGATTCAGCATGTAGAATCTGGGTCGGCCAAAGAGAGTGCTCTGATTGATTATTCATCAATCAATCACAGCACAAGATCCAAAGCTGAAGCGTACGTAACCAAGTAAACAAATCAAGATGAAACACAAAGAGGCCGGTAGTAATTTTTGATAAATGTATCAAATATATGCAAATATTATGAATTATTAGATAAAGACATGTTTGTGCAAGCAAATCCCTCTATGGTGAGTAACAAGCACTGTGAAAATGGTACAAAATGCTTTGTTTGCAACATGTACGCATCCATTTTGTGAAATGAGAAAACAGCCTAGTGGCACCCATTGGTGCAAAAAAAAAAAAAAAAAAAAAAAACGGCAGGCGCAGAACGTGCACTCATTTCAGTCGAATGCCATCCATTTGGAGTGTTCACAGACAGCTTTTTGATCCGGATGTGGCTGATGTGAGGCAACAACAGTTGTTTCTTGTCAGCGCTAGTTCTTTAGCATCAGTTTGTTGTGTCCCGGCATTTATTTGCTGCACTATTGATTTGGTTTCAGGTAAGGTTTAGTGTAGGTTAACAATAACTGACACTTATAATCCATTTGATTTTCAAATGGCTGAAATACAGGGAGTGCAGAATTATTAGGCAAGTTGTATTTTTAAAGATTAATTTTATTATTGAACAACAACCATGTTCTCAATGAACCCAAAAAACTCATTAATATCAAAGCTGAATATTTTTGGAAGTAGTTTTTAGTTTGTTTTTAGTTTTAGCTATTTTAGGAGGATATCTGTGTGTGCAGGTGACTATTACTGTGCATAATTATTAGGCAACTTAACAAAAAACAAATATATACCCATTTCAATTATTTATTTTCACCAGTGAAACCAATATCACATCTCAACATTTACAAATATACATTTCTGACATTCAAAAACAAAACAAAAACAAATCAGTGACCAATATAGTCACCTTTCTTTGCAAGGACACTCAAAAGTCTGCCATCCATAGATTCTGTCAGTGTTTTGATCTGTTCACCATCAACATTGCGTGCAGCAGCAACCACAGCCTCCCAGACACTGTTCAGACTCAGAGAGGTGTACTGTAAATCTCACAAAATCTTGTAAATCTTGATGATGGGCCACAGGTTCTCTATGGGGTTCAGCTCAGGTGAACAAGGACGCCATGTCATTAGTTTTTCTTCTTTTAGACTCTTTCTTGCCAGCCACGCTGTGGAGTACTTGGATGTGTGTGATAGAGCATTGTCCTGCATGAAAATCATGTTTTTCTTGAAGGATGCAGACTTCTTCCTGTACCACTGCTTGAAGGTGTCTTCCAGAAACTGGCTGTAGGACTGGGAGTTGAGCTTGACCCCGTCCTCAACCGGAAAAGGCCCCACAAGCTCATCTTTGATGATACCATCCCAAACCAGTACTCCACCTCCACCTTGCTGGCGTCTGAGTTGGACTGGAGCTCTCTGCCCTTTACCGATCCAGCCACAGGCCCATCAAGACTCACTCTCATTTCATCAGTCCATAAAACCTTAGAAAAATCAGTCTTGAGATATTTCTTGGCCCAGTCTTGACGTTACAGCTTGTGTGTCTTGTTCAGTGGTGGTTGTTTTTCAGCCTTTCTTACCTTGGCCATGTCTCTGAGTATTGCACACCTTGTGCTTTTGGGCACTCCAGTGATGTTGCAGCTCCGAAATATGGCAAAACTGGTGGAAAGTGGCATCTTGGCAGGTGCACGCTTGACTTTTCTCAGTTCATGGGCAGTTATTTTGCGCCTGCGTTTTTCCACACGCTTCTTGCAACCTGGTTGACTATTTTGAATGAAACGCTTGATTGTTCGATGATCACGCTTCAGAAGCTTGGCAATTTTAAGAGTGCTGCATCCCTCTGCAAGATATCTCACTATTTTTGACTTTTCGGAGCCTGTCAAGTCCTTCTTTTGACCCATTTTGCCAAAGGAAAGGAAGTTGCCTAATAATTATGCACACCTGATATAGGGTGTTGATGTCATTAGACCACACCCCTTCTCATTACAGAGATGCACATCACCTAATGTACTTAATTGGTAGTAGGCTTTCGAGCCTATACAGCTTGGAGTAAGACAACATGCATAAAGAGGATGATGTGGTCAAAATACTCATTTGCCTAATAATTCTGCACTCCCTGTAAGTGCATAAACTTGTGTAAAAAATATTGTCACAGTTGGGATTAATTTCTGAGAAAACTGAACTTGCTTTTTTTTTTTTTTAACACCACTGACAACGCTTTGAAAAAAAACACACAAAAAAAAAGCTGTGACATGCAATTTGAAATGTAAATCATTTTTGCAAAAATACAATGTCACAGGGATAGATTTCTCATAAGCCTGGATTTGACCTAAACGCAAAGAACAGCTGTGGTTTATTCTCACCTGTGGGAAGAGAGGCCGTTCATCCCGTTTAAATTTCAGACAGTCAATGATGAGCCTCTTCATTGATTTCGGGCAGTTACTGTATAATTTACTGAGGTCTGGAGACAAGTAACCACGACCCACCATGAAAATAATCTACAGGAAGACAACAAACAAAAAATCAAACACATTTGCATTTCATAGATTAAATTCACAAACACTTCTCCTCCAGTAACGTATGGCTTTTCATGGAAAGATTAATATAGATAAAGAAACACATAATAATATTATTAACAATAACTGCAACTTCATAATTCAATAAGAGATAGAAAAAAAATTAAAATAAACATTTTACATTAAAAACATTAGATATGATGCCTCAGTTGAATATAGGATAAATAACTTTAAATTTTTCCTTGGGATTTAAAAAAAAAAAAAAACATCCATTGCAAGGACTGCGTTGTTTTGGTTTTGTATCCTTTTGTCTGTTGTAGTTTGGGGAGTGACTTTAGTGCAACTGATTCTCGTCGTCGCTCTTATTTAATTGCAGTGCTAGAGTTCTTCAGGGCCACGGTTCCTTTATTGTTTGGGCAGTTGGTCAGAACCGTGCTCCAATCTGTGGCATTAGGTTTTGTTTTGCATCCACGCGCTAGCACTGACAAAACTTCCTGCATCCATTCATTTGCCTTTTATACTGATCCAGGCTTTCTGCAGATATCATAATGTCAAATTTAAGACTTTTTAAGACCATTAAGTATTAAATTTAAGACCTATATCACGATATCAAAAACACGCATACACATAAAGAGAGAATACAAAAATCACAAAATTAGTGGTAAAATAAATGTATTTAAATTGAATCGTACTAAAGACAGGTTAAATGCACCATTAAACTACAGAAAAAAAAAAAAAAAAAAAACAAACATCTTAAGTCTGATTCATACTTTCGCCTGGCGCCACATCGTGCACCTCACGAAACGGACGAGGCTTTTATACTTGGCGCGTTCGCCATTGAGATATTCTTTTAAATGACAGGGGGCGGTCAAAAGAAACAGACAGTAAAATCAGATAAACAGAAAAGTAGAAAGTTTCCGGAACTAGGTCATATCATTTATATCATTCAAAATAATTGTTTTTTATTATTTTTATAAAGATTTTTATAACCATTCAAAATTTTTAAAATCTAAATGATGCATCACTTGCTTTTGTTCATATATCGGACAATTCTACCTATTAAAGTTAAATATTAATGGCAACAGAACTTGGCCTGCTCTACAATTATATTTTTATGGCAAGAATAAAAACAAAAAAGAAGTACTCTTACTAAAAATACTGCCGTTTTTTTTATTTTATTTTGCCCACTCAACAATTCACACATTACTGTCTGGCTAGTTTATACTAACTTATAAGCTACAAAGGCAATAATGATCCAACATTCATGACCATTATCCCCAATAAAGCCTAGAATGGGCATCAATATATTGTAAACTGATAGATTCATATATTCCTTTCCAGATACAGCCAGATTTATTAGTCCCTCTTTTTCCCCAATTTCTGTTTAACGGAGAGAAAATTTTTTTTTCAACAAATTACTAAACATAATAGTTTTAATAACTCATTTCTAATAACTGATTTATTTTTTCTTTGCCATGATGACAGTAAATAATATTTTACTAGACATTTTTCAAGACACTTCTATACAGCTTAAAGTGACATTTAAAGGCTTAACTAGGGTAATTAGGGTAACTAGGCAGGTTAGCGTAATTAGGCAAGTTATTGTATAACAATGGTTTGTTCTGTAGACTATCGAAAAAATATATAGCTTAAAAGGGCTAATAATTTTGACCTTAAAATGGTTTTTAAAAAATTAAAAACTGCTTTTATTGTAGCCGAAATAAAACAAATAAGACTTTCTCCAGAAGAAAAAATATTATCAGACATACTGTAAACATTTCCTTGCTCTGTTAAACATGATTTGGGAAATATTTAAAAAAAAGAAAGAAAATTTCAAAGGGGGCCGAATAATTATGACTTCAACTGTATCAAAGACATGATTTGTTACCTAATTTTAGTTTGTAACTTGTAAATTGTTTTAAATTCAAAATTGTAACTTATACATCAGTGTAAAACCTATGACTGGTGGAAAAACATATTCTGTAATATTAAAACCACCTGGGTCTCCACTTTTGCCATGGCCTTTTTTTTTTTGTTTTTACAAACTTATCCCTCAGGTTTCCCACTTTCCCACTGCTGTTGCAATTTCTAACCAAGAATTATTGGTCATTTGGTTATCTCTATGATCACGCATGGACAAATCATAAAGAAGATGTGTGTACAGTCATACCGGTTTCATATAAAATCTCTTCAAAGTGTTTCATATTCAACTCAAATCAAATGCGGTGTTGCGCAAACTGTTCAGTGTTCACTCGAGTCTCAAAACATTACGTGAGCCCCGCCAGCCGAAATCATGTCGCGCAAACACAGCGATGGCGTCACATTCGCCGCGCGCACTGCATGTCGGCCTCATTTAGTTGTAATACCGCAAATTACAATTGGACTAGTGAAATAAAGAACTACAACTACCAAGAAAACCAGGCAACAGCAACAAAAATAATTTAAATGAGCATTAGACGTAGCGTTACACGGACATCAGAAAATTAAGACCTGTGCTAAGACCTAGAACAGCAAATTTAAGACTTTTTAAGGCCTTAAATTTCGATTTTTAAATTTTAGACTTTAAGACTTTTTAAGACCCCGCGGAAACCCTGTGATCGAACCTACTGATACTGATGTTTTAATTATGTTATTTTCAATTGTGTTAGAATAAATATTATGTTTGACTGTATTTTTCAGTGTTGTCTCCCTTAATGTTACATCTTTGAGCCAGGTGTAACATCAAAGTGCTTTCAGTATAGAAATCTTGTCTAGTAGTCTTTAAAAATAAATTCTCATTTAAGAAAAAAAAAAGTCACCATGTAAATTTGACCGTGAGAAAATGACAGAATTTTCATTTTTGCCTGAACAACTGTCAAGCACTATGAGAACAGTCTACCAACCCATGAAACTATAAGGGAATTTCTGCAACTGTCAAATGCAATGGTGACCAATGCCAGACCTGATCGCGGTTGTTGATATTCGAATAAGGCAAAGTCCCAGACATCAGTTCGTAGAGCACCACTCCATATCCATACACATCAGACTGGAAGGTGTACGGGTTAGTGTCTTGCATTCTGATCACCTCAGGAGCCTGAGAAACAACAACAGTGTTACACACGCATTAAACTACTTCACATATGCAGTAAGGTATCGGGTATAAGATTTATTGATGCTAGCTGGCTGTTTCTCACCATCCACAGGATGGAGCCACTGGGCTGTTCGACCTGTTGTGAGCCACTCCAGCGAGACTTTACTGTAGCCAAGCCAAAGTCACCGATCTTTACTGTCCAGCCTTCATGCAGGAAGATATCTGACACAAGAGCTCAGGAATATCATGCAGAACACAGAATGAGTTTAAATAACTACACTAGAGGCAAAATATTTAAAAAAAAATCGTCCTTAGCTTGCAAAAGACTTTTTATTAATATCCACAACCTGTTTGAGATCAAAAGCATGTTGGCAACATTTATTAACAGATGTGGTCCTAATAATGACATCTACTGGAAGCAAAAGGGTTGAATGTGATACATCCTGCAACAGATCTCTCACACAATACAGGCAAGAGCACTGCTAATACATTATGAAAAGGATACTATTAGATTTCAAGTCCCGATGAATGATATTCTTGGCGTGAAGATAGCTGTCAAGAAAAAAAAAGAAACCAAAAGTTAAGGCTTAAGGTAGGAATAAAGTTTCCAAAGCTCTGTATAATGAGCTTACATAATAGGTAGAACAATCATATATCATTGGTGAATTTCAGGGAATGTGAATTTTCCTGTGTAAGTGTGTTCTGCGATTCTGAAATGTATTAAGTGGTATTTTCTGATCTGAGCACCACCTCAATTTATTTTAGGAAGCTGCAAGTGTGCTTTTAAAAGTTCAGATCACAATCTATTACTATCAGTAATTCTTGAAGCATGTAGTAATCATTATTAGCCACCATAGTTGATATTGCATTAATGATATATTGTTAGTTAGCCTGTGTGTGAAGAACCAATAAATCATGCATGTTATGGTATTTTCCATTTTGAAAGTAGCGGTTCAAAAGTTCTTATATTTCTTTTGAGATTTAAAATTCTTAAAAGGATAGTTTAGCATTAGCTCAAACTCAAGTGGTTATAAAGTTTATAAACTTCTTTTTCAGTTGAACACAAAACAAAATATTCTGCTGAAATTTGGATGTCAATAGCAATTTTTCCCCAACATTCCTCAGCAGTACATCTTCGTGTTCAACAGAAGAAAGAAATTCAAACAAGTGAAAAAAAGTAAATGATGGCAGAATTTAAATTGGGGGGGGGAAGAACTATCCCTTTAACAGGGTTTCTGCAGATTTCACAAAGTCAAATTTAAGATTTAAGACCATTATAAATGAAATGCAGGATTGGACAGGAAATGCACTTATGCTGGACATTTTTATATTATAATTTGTTATTTCTTAGCCAAATGTTTTAAATACATTTTCAAAACAAGCAAACCCTAGTAGTATACATACACATTTTTCAATAAAATCTTTAAAAAAAAAAATCATAATAATAATTATATATATAAATATATATAATAAATACACGCACTATTAAAAAAACTATAATAAACTAAACAATAAACAGACACAACAGTCTGTCCAGGTCAGTGTCCTCACCATATATGGAATATAAACACACAGAGAACTTTTAAACAAATATTATTGTAAGGACGATAATTTAACCATATTGTAAATTGTTACAAATTTGTTAAAATTTCTACAGAGATGGATTGTTGGCTATTGGATGGGTGTTAGTTAGCTTTATAAGGACATAGGAAAAATAAGACCCGTTTACAATTATTTAAGACCTACAAGACAATCTTTCAGTGAATTTAAGACTTTTTAAGGCCTAAAATTTAGTTTTTGAAATGTAAAACTTAAGACTTTAAGACCCCTCAAACACCCTGCTTTATGCTCACCAAGGCTACATCTGTTTGATAATACAGTAAAATCTGAAATTGCAACAAATTAACAGGTTTCTTATTTTGATATTTAAAATCACAGAAATGCATTTTTCGTGAAGACAAAAACGCATAGAAGCAGCCAGTGCCCTTAACATTTATTATTATTATTATCATCAAGTTAAGAATTGTAAGTTAAAAACCTTTAACATTTAACTAACTGAATGTACCTTTTGCCAAATAAAAATTATTTCTTAAAAAAAAAAAAAAAGACTAAAGACTAAAAAAAAAAAAGAAAATGAAGTCTTCATTTTTAAAGACTAACCTAAATTTACTTGCTTAAAATATTACATTTTATTGCCTTTTCAAAGTGCAAATATTCTGCATGCAAGATAAGAACTTATATTGCTGATATGAAGAAGAACAAAAACAATTAAAAATTCTTACTCCATGCCCTGTGCAGTTTGACGAGCAACATCAATGCGTCGCATGGTGTCAAACTTGGTCTCAGTAACATGCAGATGGCGATACAGACTGCTGCCTTCACACCACTGCGTGATAATGGCAAAATTAGGCTTCGTCATGAAGCCCATAAACAGCAGAATGTTTACATGGCGTGTTTTTCTGTAGAACAAAACGGTAAAATAGTCAACGAAACACTGGAATGATTGTAGCAGCCAAAGACATTACTGTTGTAGCAAAGCAGCAATAATGCAAACTACTGCTTACTAACAATCAAAGATGTTCTGTGAAGCTCTAAATCACACTGACGACTCACCGTAAAACCTGCATCTCATTTTTAAAGGCCTGGAGCTGTTCCGGCGTGGGCTCTGTCACTTTAAGAATCTTGATGGCCACGTCTCCATGCCACTTGCCTTTAAAGACGGTCCCGAAAGAGCCTGCTCCAATCCTCTTTAACATGGACACTTCCCGCGAGTGCACCTCCCAGTAGTAACTGGAGTCTCTGTAACCTCCCCGGTGCTTCAATGACACCACAATTATTATTATTATTTTTTTTTTTTAAAGGCTGGCTGTAAAGAAGCGGAATCATTAGTGCATCAAAAAATTAAAATAAATAAAACACACCACTTTCTTTTTATCATCAGACGAGGACTGCTTTCGTTCCTTGGGCTCAGAAGGGGATTTGGGGGGTTTTCTTCCTGGCGACCCTAGATGGGGTGGGCTAGTGGAAGGTTTAGGAGAAGACTCGTACCCTGTGGATGACGCTAGAAGATGAGAACCAGTACACACAAACATTTATTTAGAAGTGTAGTTTGATGCATCGTTGTGATCAGAAATGGAGAACAAACTAAACTTTTTATAGTGTAATGTGAGAGTGTGGAAAAAGAAAAAAAAACATTCTATGCAATGGGTAATTGAACAGAGTGTTAAAAAAATTAAAATAAAAAAAAAACTCACCCACTGTGCTGATTTTGAATGGCTCCTGAATGAGAGTGGGGGAAAAATGAATAAATACATGCAATGGAGGAGAAATGATCAAGGAGGCATGCAGAACCTCCATAGACACATTCAGTGATGTAATGTTTCATATAATTTGGTAGCGTACAGGGACAGTTCACCTAAAAATGCATGTACTCTCACTGCATTCCAAACCAGATAAACATACCTCAGGGTAAGAGCAGTCATGGTCAGAATAATGAAGGTCCAAAAGTACTCAGAACTGGCCGCTTATATATATAAAAAAGTAGTTCACTATTTCATTGCAGCTCAAAGATTTGGTACAATATCAGAGGTAGGGGAGAACAGTTTTTTGAAAAATGGCAACAATTTCTTGCATTCTTTAATGATTTAAAAACCTTAGATGTGGACTGAGTAAAGGTATACCTGTATGCATGTATTATGGTTTGTTACTATTTGTTTTTTCTGTATTTGTATTTATTTTATTTATTATTATTTTCAATGTAGATTGTTTTATTTGGGGATTGTTTTGTTGGAGCTAGATAGGATAGTATATGGTGTGTGGGTTGTTGTAAAATGCTATTTAAAAGAATAAAAATTCCATGACAAAAAAAAAAAAAAAAAAAAAAGTATTTCAGAATGAAGGATGTTTGGCTATTATGATTCATTGAGCACGTTTAATTCATTATGCAGATGAAGGTGCAAATAAAAATGCATTCAAAGTGATGATGGGTGTAGAGGATACAAGTTTTACGTTCTTGTAATTTCAAATCTGTATGAAACTCTATCTTCAATACAACACAAAAACAGAAGTGTAGCACAAAGTGGACAATGCTCTTTTCCAAACAATATATGCTAATAGTCATTGTTGTTGTTTTTGGACATGCCAATTTGAATGTGAAAAACAAACAAACAAACATTATTTTACACCACATTTTTGATTTAGTAGAAAACATTGAGAGTGACTATAATGTTTAAGTGAACTGTTTCTTTACAACAAGTGTAAAAAATGAGAGAACATCACGATGTGGACTTGAGTTTCTAGTCTGGTTTCTAACCTCCAAAAGGCCAGCAGCGCCAGGCTCCAGTGTGCTGACCATGTGAACATTGGGTGTTGAGGTTGATCGATGCCTCTGGAGAGACTGACCATCCTCTCCTCGAATGAACAAACAGAAGTTTGAAGGGGAAGATGGCAGCTCCCCTCTAAAATAGTAAAACAAAAATATGATATGTTAGTTAGTTCTACATTTCACTTTGGGGATCAATAGAGAGACGTAAGAATAGATTAGGTGTACCCAGGAGAATCTGAGGTTAAAGGTAGGTCGCTCTGCGATATGGAATTGGTGGCCGGATATATCAATATCGCAGGGCAGTCTTCTGGATTATTAACAAACCTGACAGGAGAAAAAAATCAGTTAGCTGACAAAAATTAAGACAAGTGTACATCAAGAAAGAAACTATCATTGATAACATACCGTTTTGTCATTGTGTCCATGTCCACACATACTGTAGGGACTTTACTGCTGCAGTGCTGGTGAAATTTATATCCACATGTCTGACACCTGAAGCCGTTGAACAAGAACTTGTGGCAGAAGTCACAGTATGCTAACTTAAAGAACGTTTTACGTACCTGTGAAAACAAACATTTAAAGATGATGATGATGATTGGCTGACTGAACAACATTCAAAAGTTTAGGGTCAGTATGATTTTTATTTTTACATTCCCTCTACTTCTATACTTTTCTTTCTATTCAGCAATTCACCACAAAATTATGTGGATCATAAAAAATTAAGCAGAACAACTATTTTCAACATTGACAAAAATAAAGAATGATTTCTTATGCCCCTAATCAGCATTTGATAATGATTTCTGAATGATCATGAAACACTCAAAACTAGATAAATGTTTACTAAAAACTTTACCACCCAAAGACATGAACTGTATTTTAAACCCCCAAACTAGTTTTAAATTGTAATATTTAACGACACATATTAAGCAAAAGAGAGTACAATACATTTTTTAAATCTTACTGAAATCAAACTGGAAAACAATAGCTTTAAAACATATACATTGTTCATTTTGTTCATAATACATAACATGAACATGTCAACCCCAAACTTTCTAAAGTTGTTATAACCGATTATTAGAATCAAACCAGTGCAGCAAAACTTATATAAATAAATCTGTATAGTACACACAGTATTAATAATAAATGTTAGTAAATGCAGGGCAAAATTATTGTTCATTTTTATTATTTAAAACACCAAATGCATTGCATAATACTAAATAAAATGTTAACAAATTCAACATTTAATTAGTTAGCTCAGTCCTTAAAATTCTAACTAATTTGAAAAAATAGACCTAACAATGAGAACTTATCCTTACAGGTTCAATTCATGATGCAAATACACTTACAAAGTTGTGCATGGTAAGGGGAACATCATCCAGGACTTCTACCAGAAGCTCTTCCCCTACGAGGGGTGTGATGTCAGTGTCCCATTCTGTAAGTCTCTTCCGGCTGTCAAAAGATGAACAAAGACAAATATCACTTAAACAGAAAATTCACCAAATCATTTGTCACTTTAAATGCTACTGTCCTACATACACGTACCCTTCAAGCAAGCGAAAGACAGCACAGCAATCCTGGCTTAGGCCTCTGACTTTTAGGGCTTTATCTAAACTATCATACACAGTTTGCCCAGGCCGAACATTTACCTGAACACAATCAAAGATGGGAATGATCACAAGCACACTACACATGTACATATACATGTTACGTGAGCTATTCCAGATATTTATGAAGAACAATAAATGTAATTCTGAGCATCCAGTAAATGAAGCCTCACCACCGTCCGCTGCTTGTTAGGGAGGTAGACGCGGATGGTGCCTCCACCTCGGGGTGTATCATCCGGGCTGGTTTCCCCCGAGGAAGAACAGGAGGAAGTGTTGGACATGGTGTCTCTGATGGGGCAGTGAGGGACTGGCAGCACTGACACTCACAAAGATTTACACAGCAGGGCAAATGCAGGAGGAAGCCCTCATCTGGAGCCTGAGGTGGACAACATAGTGTTAGTGCCAAAACACACAAATAAAACCTTCCATAAATGTCTGTTGACATAAAAACAAGTCCATTAAACAGATGCGAACACTATAAGGTCAGGCAAAAAATGTTGGGCATAGATATACAGATGATGACAAGATTTTACTGAATTGGAACTGAACTGGGTTTAAAAACAAAAAAAAAAAAGAAAAAAAAAAAGACGAATGGTAAAACGCCTGCCATTTTTTTTTAAATAATTATTTTAGTAATAGTTCATTATGGGTTCTGTGACAACAAATCATGGTTATGCTAATATGCAGACCTTTATATGTTTATTAAAAGTCACACTGAATATGAGCCGTATAAAATGTAAATTCTATTAGGATTTTTGATTTGATTCACAAACTCTCAACTAATCTAAATTAAGAACTCTATTTAATCTTAAGAATAAAAAAATAACCACATACTCTGTATACCAGGGGTGTCCAAACAAGGTCCTGGAGGGCCGATGTCCAGGAGAGTTTGGCTGCGTCCGAAACCGCATACTTCCATACTATACAGTACGCTTAAATCAGTATGCGAGCCGAGTAGTATGTCCGAATTCATAGAATTCGAAAATCAGTATGCGAGAAGTACCCGGATGACTTACTACTTCCGGCGAGATTCTGAAGTGCGCATCCCATGGACGCTGCGCTATCCCATGATGCCCCGCGAGAGAATTTATGAATGGACGTGAAGCGACGCAACTGACGCAGGTAGGTCACGTGACCATGACAAAATGGCGGATGTAGTACGTCCGAATTCCATTCATACTGCTCACATTCATACTGTATAGAACGTACTTTTCCAACGGCCGAGTAGTACGTTTAAATTCAAATGCAGTACCTACTGAATAGTAGGCGGTTTCGGACGCAGCCTTTGGCTCCAACCCTAATCAAACGCACCTGAACCAGCTAATCAAGCTCTTACTAGATATACTAGAAACTTCCTGGCAGGTGTGTTGAAGCAAGTTGGAGATAAACTCCAAGACACCGGCCCTTCAGAACCGAGTTTGGACACACCTGCTGTATACCCTTTTTTATTACAACAATAAGGTAATCCTGTCAGCGGTGTGGATGATGTCAGTGTATGCTTAAGCCGGTATCGCATTTCCTCATTGCAACTACTTGCCGAAGCTTTTATCGATATTTGGTATTATTATCATGATAATGACCTAAGCTGCAAAATAGCTTACTTTAACAGGTATAATAACCAATAAATACATAGTGTATTGGTATATTGTATATACATATTCAGAGAAAACAAATGCTTCAAACATATTAAAAGTGTAAAAAGATTAAAAAGCACTATAGGCAACACTTTACAATAAGGTCTCATTAGTAAATGCAAGTTAACAGATTAAAATAAACTGTAAGAAATGATGACATTAGTTACTATATTAATGCTAGTTTAAAAACACACCCACCGTTTATTATACATTAATTCTAATTAATAAATGATCACAAATTTTCATTTTATCAAGTTATTATTATCACTTAATATTAATAAAAGCTTTTTTTTTCTTCATGATTTTAGTTCATTTATGATTAATGTATGCGTGGAATAATAGTAATGCAAAAAGTCACAAAATTTTAATTTATATTTCAGCATATGGTAGACCAGATTAAAAGAATAGTACTTACCTTTATTTCAAACCGTTTGATTTTCTGTTAAACACAGAAAAGACATTTTTTATTAATGTTACAAACCATTAACTTCCATAGTATTTGTTTTTCCCACTGTAGTAGTCAGTGGTTACAGGTTTTGAGCATTCTTTTTCTTTTTTTGAGTTCAACAAAAGAATCTCAAAAAGTTTTTTAACGTTAATACAAAAGTTACTTAAGTTTAATAATAAATTATTATTGGCTGTATTTTGAAGTGCCCTTGATAATAATTTTGCGCATGTTTATCATCACGATTTATTGGATTATTGATTATCGGCACGTGTTTATGTCAGGGTGACCAAAAAAAATAAAATTCAGCAGTGTTTATAATATATTTAGCAGATATATTATTAGGAGGCTGGATGTAAAAGATTTTAAAATTGACTGATTTAATTTCTGACCAATAACCAATTTAATTTCCAAAATGTTATTTTCAAAGTTTGTTTTTGGCTAAATGAAAACTTTCATTTTGGGTTTGGTGGTTCAGTAAACAAACTCATCAACCCTAGATATTATCATTGCTGATGTGCCCACAAACCAGTTCAAGCAAAGTGCAAGCTGAATGTCAGACAATGTACAGCCGAGCATTACAACTATAAGCCAGATTAATATCCAAATTTAAAATCAACAATAAAACTCTCCAGGTGTGGCTGTTTAAAATTACACATAGTTGAGAAAAAGCAAAATGATCACTGCAAACTTTAGAGCCAGTAAGTGCCTAAATAATTAAATGCACTCACTTCTACACTGGTATTTTAGTGCAATAAAACTAACATGAAACAGATGTAGACATAAATGCTGTAAAAATAAAAAGAATCAGATTATGCCAAAACTCCTTTTAACATTTTGGTATATAACTAAACACTATAATTTTCGTCTTAAGGCTATCAAACTCTTAAATGAAGCCATTTAATCTAGACATGTAGGAACAAGTACTTCGAATTGAACGTTACATTTTATGATATATAATGCAGCATACACCATCTTCACAACCCTAAACCACAAGTGTTATGTAGACTGGAAAACACCACTGCAGTTGCACCATCATTCACTTCACAATAATAGTGTTGTGAGCTTCCTAAATCAGCATGTATAAATAACCAATATATATATATATATATATATATATATATATATATATATATATATATATATATATATATATATATATATATATATATTACACTACACGCCCTGTCCAGTTTAAATTTGATGCAGATGGCACATTTATAACATACACATATTATATTACATTATTACACTATTACATTATTATAACATTACATTATATAATATTACATACACTGAATATTTAACTATAGAACAACACAATGTCTAAATCATACATGCACACATAGTATATAGTACGTTAATAATATAACACCTTTAACCTACACAGAAATCTTCATCAATCCTTTTCAAACACCCTTAACTTAGGCAAACTAACAATCAGGTGACACCCCAACAGGAGGTGAAAGAGAATTATAAGTGTTTTACACAAACACCTCCCCTCCTAAAAGTGTAACCGCAGAAATGTGCAGCAGCCTGCAGAGGAGATAAGTTGGCTGAGTTTAGCAAACAGTGATGTGCCTGATTATTTTCTCTGTCCTTCTCCTAGAACACAGGCCATGCAGTTCTGGCTTGCTCACTTTACCGAGATAACGGTGAATATTATGACTGAAGTATAAAAGCATAACAGCCAAATATAGCTCCTTAAGTCCTGTCAGGTGCCTTATTCGTGGTGAAGGAGGGAATGCTGTTTTCATGAGGCGGAAAGGGATTAGACGACTAGCTGCTAGCTGGCTAACGTTACTGTTGCTAATGCGGTTTAAAAGTTGAGAAATGCTGCTAAACCTAATTATTCAAGCGCTGCTATGTGACGTATCGTGATTTACAACTGCGACTAGTATTTTTGCAAACTACACCCCGTTCGCGACCCTCACTTTGCATTTTTTGCTCCAGAGTAAATACTCACCTGAGACAGCCATCTTGAATTCTCTCAGTCTCAAGTCGGATCAGCAAAGAATTTCAGGGAAAGCGGAACAGCGAAATGTCGCGTTCTGATTGGTCGAGGGCTGTGAATCGCGAAGCTCATTGGTCATCTACCTTGCTACTTTGTAGCAAGGGAATGAAAAGGGGCGTGTGCTGTGCTGCGGTCGACGAATGTAAAGTTTTTCCATGCAGTAAAGAAACCTACACAGGCCAGGGCTGTTAGTTAGGCTACGTTCTTCATGTACTATTCAAAATGATTACTAGTAGCAAAAATGTTTTACACAAAGATAAAAGCAGCGTTATACTAATTAATCACGAGATTAAGACAATAAACTGCCAGTCAATAGGTTCAATTGTTGATTTATTACATTTCTATCTCATAAATGTGAACAAGTCAGGTTCATAATTGTTCATTTTGTAAAATATTGCAGTCAAAGGTTTTGGGGAATTTATTTTCATAATGTCATAAAATATGAACAGCCAGAAAAGTAAAATTATTTAAATTATTATTTTTTAGAATAAAATATTGTACATAAGCAGGCAAATTATGTATGAAAATATCCCTGTGTAATTTTCTATTGTCTCTTTGGGAGCAGCCATGGCGTAATGAACCACTCTCCATACCACAATAGAGGTGAGACCCCCTGATCACGGCACCGAACCCCTAACTGCTCCCCAGGTGCCACAGCAGCTCTTGTACTATCATGTCTGTGCACCTGGTTGGGTTAACTACAGAGCCGAAATTAAATATATGGGTCAACATACCTGAACACAAGTCACTTCACTTGCTTAAAAACCTTCAGAATATAGAAATGAATGCAATTTGGTTTACATAAATACTATTGAAGTGGAGATCTGTGGTTCAGTGCAGGAGAAAAGCAAATCCTTTTGAGAAGGCAGTTTTAAAAAAATTGATTGTAATTGAAATCTACAGACACAAATTGATAAAGCAAAATTAATTAAACACTTAAAAGTGTAAGTTTTCTTTCCATAAGTTTGAAAGCACAACAGTGTTTCTGCCTGCAGTGCGTTGCCTCAAGAGATAATGAAAAAAGCTTCATACAAATGTAAAGAATGTTTCTTTTAATGTTCGTGTGACCTCTGTACAAAAGATTTATTTTGGGGAAGTGTAGACAAGCAAACAATATCTTTGTATTGAAATCAATTCCTCTATGCTTTAAATGTCACAATTAAATGGAAAAAGACCACTGTGCAGTTAAAATTAAAATGTCCATGTTGACAAAACAGGTTTCTGAAGAAACATTTGCTTATTCCACGCTCAAGAATTTCCTCTTTTTGGCAGTGCGTGTGTAAGGGTGGTGTCGCCATTCAACATCCGCAGTACTCTCATTCTCTAGCGTGCCGAGCTTAATCATATACACTGAAAACGATCAATTAAACATGATATTAAAAATAAGCAATGTGCAACACAAGTGTCCATTTTGCACAAATATAAACGCACACACACAAAAAATAAATAAATAAAAAGAGTTCCTTACATTTCATTTCAAACCTGGGTCCAACTTCTGTCAACTCAACGTTCTTGTGATCAGTTTTCTTGTAAGTGTGGTGTCTGCAATGTTAAGTAATTCCATAGTTGTTCAGTTTATTTTGCTCAGAATCATTGATACAGTATAGCAGTTACCACAACTCACCTGAAAGAGATGTAATCATCTGTGTTTGCGAACGTAATAACACGTCTGCTATCCTCTTTGGGTACAGGGAACAAATACTTTAGAATGTTGGACACCTAAAAAAGAAACCAAGTCATAATTCAGATTACAAAGCTTATTCTAAATGTGCATGACCTTCGATTAAACCTAGACTACAGCAGTCAACATTTGAAGTGGATCTAAAAAGTTTAAAATGAAGTCTTAAAATTAAGACAAGAATAGGTGTTGTTCAATGGTTATAAAAAAACTTTGACGAAAGGCTGCGATGTTGACTACTGTACATCATTACAAATGACAAGACATTATTAATATTTATTTATTTATTTAAAATAGAAATAGCACATCATATAACATAACATTTTTAAACGGTTTGGGGTTGTTTTAAAGATCTGCATTCAATAAATCACAAATACAGTAAAAATGGTATTACACATACAATAGAAATGTTATTACAAAAGAAACTAAAATAACTATTTTAATATATTTTAAACTGTAGTTTAGTACTTTGATTTCAAAGCTGAATTTTCAATCTTCATTGTCAACTGATCCTCGGGAAATAATCTAATATGCCGTTTTGGTGCTCAATTCACCTTTTTTACCAATGACTTACTAATTTGTGCTGCTTAATATTTTTGTGGACACTGACAGAATTTGCTTCACAATTCTTTGATGAAAAGAAGTAAAAAAAAAAAAAACAGATTAAGAACAAAAATCTTTTAGAAATGTTATCCATATTATCCTTAAAGGGTTCGTTCATCCAAAAATTTTAATTTACTGGTTTCTTTCTTCTGTTGAGCACAAAAGAATACATCTTGATGAAACCTGTAACCACTGACTTCCATAGGGTTTATTTGTCCTATTATGGAAATTAATTTGTTACTAGTCTTCAGCTTTCTTCAAAATATCTTCCTTTGTATTCAACAGAAGAAAGAAGTTCATAAAGGTTTAAAAATATTCATTTTCTTAGAAACAAAGGCCCAACCCCAATTCTATTTTTGTACCCCAACCCCTTAGCCCTTGAAAAAGAGGGTGAAGGGGAATGGCTACAAAATGTACCATTAAGAAATGGGATCCCACTACAACACCTGCACATGTCATCGCGATCTCTTGCTTCATATGAGATCGACGATGGCGACTGCTGTAGTTATTTCAGTTGTGTTATTTTTTGGTGTTCATCTTCAGGATCTTACTGAAGGCAACAATATTATGTTATCATAAGGTTATAATGTGGCAATAAGCTCTTAACTGAACCATGCGTTTACACCGTGCCATATTTATCCATGTAAACACATGAAAACAACATTAACATTATAACAGACACTATAAAAAGGTCATTCCCAGCCACTAGACTTTTCGTGTATTCGAGTTTCAAAATGTTGTGGGACTACTATACAAGAGTTATTATTAGGGATTATAGATAGCGCAATTTAGCGGTTTTTATTTTAGCGTTTTTTTTTTTTAAAGCATGACAGTAAAACACGAATGCGGTTATGAATGTATTAAAACATATGCTTGTTTGTTGTAAAAATTAGTAATAATGACAAAAATACTAATTTGTGCATCTCCTTACTTCCATGTGCAGCCATTTTGCCATTGTAGATGGTGTTTTCTGGGAAATTTTCTTCCCCCTGGTTTAGAATGTGGCCCTGAAAAATCTCAATTTCAAGGGGTTTCTAGCCCTTACCCCTACACCTTCAAGCTAAAGAGAATTGGGATTAAGGGGGAAGGGCTAAGGGGTAGAATTGGGATTGAGCCATACTGACCCCGAAACGTTTGAATGGGTATGCAGATGAGAAACTGATTTTATTATTGTTTCTCAGGGTGTACAACTCACTCTTCGTCCCAGCCGTGATGTAAAGTTGTGGAAGATGAGGTGAGGGTAGGCCTCGGACATGGTGCCAATGTCTGGAACATCATGTCTCATTACCACATTATACATGGTGAAGTAGGCTGTCGGCCCAAAAGGAAGGTGACACACCACCAAACCATCTAAAAGAACAAAAAGACTTAAATACCTAGAGTAAAATCTGCAAGAGGGATATGAAAGAAGACTTACAAATACAGCAATACAGTAAATATTAGAAAGTTCAATTGTACACAAAACAGGATACAGCACAAAAGCCTATACCTGGCTGACCTCTGGTCTCATGAACTATAACAAGATCAGTGACATTATTAGATTTGCACGCATGCACTAAAGTTTTAACTTCATGGTTTCCTCTGTTCATTCGCTGGGCCCCCGGAAACATTAGCTTCATTTCCTGCCAAACAAAACAAAAAATACCTAAATAAACCACAGTCTGTAGATATTGGTTTCCTAGACGTCACTATATGCAAAACACCTGTGCAAGTACAAGTGTTTTAAACAGAAGTACTTCCTCATGTGTGTCAAATGTGAATAATACGATTTAACATACTTTGGCAAACATCTTGAGCCTGGAGCTGGGGTCTCTGGATGTTGTGACCATAATTTTGGGGTCTTCCACTCCTGCCCATTTGTACTCATCATCCATATGAGAACTAACACCTACATAATGTCAAGAATAGGTTTAAAGGCATTAAGAGATAAAACTTAATTCTGATATACAGTTGAAGTCAGATTTATTAGCCCCCCTTTGATTTTTTTTTCCCGCTTTTAAATATTTCCCAAATGATGTTTAATAGAGCAAGGAAATTCTCACAGTATTTACGATAATATTTTTTCTTCTGGATAGTCTCATTTGCTTTTATTTCGGCTGGAATAAAAGCAGTTTTTACTTTTTTAAAAGCCATTTTAAGCTATATTTTTTGGATATTGTATAATGATGGTTTGTTCTGTACACTAACTTGGCTAATTACCCTAACCTGCATAGTTTACCTAATTAACCTAGTTAAGCCTTTAAATGTCACTTTAAGCTGTATAAAAATAAAATAAATCAGTTATTAAAAATGAGTTATTAAAACTATTATGTTTAGAAACGTGTTTGAACATTTTTCTCTCCATTGAACAGAAATTTGGAACAAAAAATAAACAGGGGGGCTAATAATTCTGACTTCAACTATATGTGATAGAAAAAAATCACCTTCTCCACCCTCATCATCGAACTCCAAGAGTTTCTGTACTTCTAATGCCTCTTTTCGAACCTCAGTAGGTAATAGACGATTTTCTGCAAAAGAGAAGAAGAATATAAAATATGACAAGCTCAAAATATATTAGACAAACTATATACTGCTGGAAACTGACCATCTAAAGCAGATTTGAGCTTCTGTTTTTTCTCTTCAATAGTGCGCAGTCTGTCCTCCTGGGCTTTCCTGTACAGGTATTCCTTCCTCAGTCTCACTTCTCGTCGCAGCTATGGGCAAAAACATAATTAAAATAAAATTAGTTCAGTGTCACATGATCTTAAAACTATTCTAATATGCTGAAAAAAAAATCTTATTAATCAAGTAAAAAAACTGATGTGCTGCTGAAATAAATTTTTACAGGATTCTTTGATGAATGGCAAGTTAAGGACATTTATTTAAAATAAAATTCTTCTTTAACATTAACCCAAGCCTCAATTTTGATCAATTGAAATTGTCCCTGTTGAATATAGTGCTTAATGGGATCCTAAAATATATGCATGAAATGCTTACTGCAAATTTGAACCGTGTAAGATAAAATGTAAGCAATCAAGACCTTTTATAGCTACTGTAAATTATATTCTCACAATATATAATGGTCCCCATAGAGAGTATATGATGTGCAACTATTTTAAGACACTTGTAGAACAACCAAGAACAACACCAGAAACTGACTTTTAGAGAATAAATAATATGAATGAACAAGGGTACAGCTCAACAAATACTATGTTCACACTGGGTGGGGAACAAAATCCCACTTTTAATATAGGTTTATATACTGATCACTCTTCATTGTGGAGCTTGTTCATACTACAACACAAGTAAAAAGCAACAATACTGGCTCCATAAACCTCTGATGTAAGAAGCGCGAGTGGAAAACGGATTAAATGAATTAAATACAAAACTCAAACATGTCTAACTAAATAAATACATTATATTTAAGTTGTACTTACCATTTTGAGAAACTACACGTGACAATTCTGCCTCACGGTCTACATTCACGACTTCCTGTTAGACAATCCGCTCATCCTATCACTGACAACAAATAAGCATGACGCGGCCTTTCAAAATAAAAGTTCTCGGCACAACGCGGATTGAGTTATGGCAAGCCGTTTTAACTTAAATAGATTTGTTCTGGCTACCCATAAATATAGGAACAATTGTATTTTGTCGTTTGATAATTATAATTCGACTAGTCAGAATGACAATTAGAGATATCTGCAGTTAATAAGAAAACAGATTCCAGATATCTGTAAATTTATTTTGATTGGTCAAAATTCTATTGGGGACATTATTTATTTATTAATTTATTTATTCATTAATTTCCTTCGGCTAAATGCCTGATTTATCAGGGTTTGCCACAGCAGAATGAACCACCAACTACTCTTGCATATGACAGATATTTTAACAGACACATCATACATCCTCAAAGGTAATTAAAATTTCTCTAAATTGGTTTTGACTGATCACAATTATATTTACAGATATCTGAATTTGCTCCTAGTCGAATCCATTGTGTGATGTGATTTGCTCAGCTCTCCATTGAGTCCATTGAAAACACTGTGAATAAATAAATATTCAGATTCTGTGCATATACCTAATTTAATGGACTTTTAATTTTCAGCAAGCCAGCTCAAACACTTCCAGTGAACATGTCAACTGCCATTACAAAATCGCAGAGTTTAAGATCTGTTTTCTTTAAAAATCAATGATATTCACTGCCTGATTGATACACTGTACAATAGAAAGTGGATCTCAGACCGGACAAGAAACCCTGCATTAAATTCCATTGTTCAGCGCCATGTTTTTAATATATGAAATTTAATTTACCATAGTATTTTCAATGGAGTTTCTGCGCTCGCGTGCTGTATCTTTCATCTTGGTTTACATCTGAGCAATTAAATGAATGCTTCAGTCTATTTTAATGAATCTGATTAAATTAAATATTAAAGGGTCTGTATGAAATTCATGAATCACATTAACATTTCACTAGAAGTTTATCAGTGGCTGAAAAATACTTGCTCCATAAAATAATTTTGACTAGTCAGAATGTTAATTCAAGATAACTACACAACATTATTCCTGGTCACAAAGTTGAATGCATATCAGCTCATCAGATTGAGATGTCTATAATAAAACTGGAGATATCTTTAAATGAGTTTGACTAGGAAGAATTTCAATTCATGATATCTCTAATTACATTTTGCTGGTTCCAAAGGTCCAATTCAAGATTTCTACAGCTGTAATTTGACTACTGAATTATTGTAATTGTATTTTGGATACCTCTTTAATATGGTAAATGAAATAAATATCTCCAGTTTGATTATCACTAGTCAAACACAAGCAATATCTGAAATTAAAATTGTTACTAGCAGCATTTTATTACCGCTAGTAAAATGATAATTTGAGATATCTCTAAAGTATATTTAGGATTAGTCAAAATAGTACATATCTTTAATGCACATAATGCGCCCTAGTCATAATCACATTGTAGATATCTTTATTCCAATTATAACGAGTCAGAATTATAAAATAGATATTTGGAATTGAAATTTGGACTAGTCAACAATAAAATTAGGACTAGTACAGCAATGGGTATTTATGTTAAAATGGCTTGCCATACTGATTGTCGTTGTAGTAGTTGAAACAGCGCTCAGCATATATAAGTACACCCCTCACAAATCTATCTTTTAAATGCATATCTTTAGTAGGAAGCTATTCAATATTATATTTATGCATATACATTAGATTAGTCAGTACTGAAGCCAAATCTGGAGCTTATCTAACAAAATAACTTACAATAACAGTCCAAAAACTACTGCACCCAAATTTATGTTAGAGAAAAATATTAAATACAAATTTATAAATAAGGAAAAATCAAGAGAAGCAAAAAAAAAAATTGAGTTGAAATTTTGTAGGTTGTAATTTTGATTTTATTTTATTTTAATAAATATATCTGTTTAATAAATCTGTTTTGCTTAAATGCACCAAAATACATTGCCTATATTCACTGAGAAACAGAGTAAAATATTAATTTTCAAAATGGGGTGTACTCAATTATGCTGAGCACTGTAAGTAGTTGATGTTTATAATTTAATTTATAATGTTTATAATGTAATGAGATACACATAATGTTAGCAAGTGTTTCACATCAAAGATATAAATAGGCTGCTTTTTCTATGCTTTTGACCGTCATAGAAATTCTCGGTAGTCATGTGGTTCCAGTGGTGTCTGCTGTAGACATGGTAATATGATCAAAATGGAGGAAATTGTTTTTTTTCCACAACCTTATGCTGCACAACTGCTTTGATGCATCATCAGTTTGCCAAGAAATCTTGTCTTTGCATCTATCTTGTGTTTGCTTACCTACTACTCAGAGCTGGGTACAGATCTAGATTATCTAATCCAGTGGTTCTCAATTCCGGTCCTTGAACATTTTGTATGTCTTCCTTATTTAAACAACCTGAATCAGATCATCAACTCTTTAACAAACAGATGCCACAGTCATTCACCCTGCAGCCTAAGACTGGTTACTCACTGAAGCTAAGCAGGGCTGAGCCTAGTTAGTACCTGGATGGGAGACCACATGGGAAAACTAGGTTGCTGTTGGAAGTGGTGTTAGTGAGGCCAGCAGGGGCGCTCAATCTGTGGTCTGTGTGGCACCTAATGCCCCAGTAAAGTGAAGGGGATACTATTGTCAGTAAGTGCCATCTTTTGAATGAGACGTTAAACTGGCGGCGTTGTGGGTGCTGCAAACTGGTGGTGGTGGTGGTGTGGAGAGACCCCCCCTCATGATTGTGAAACACTTTGGGTGTATGACCATACACTATAAATGCGCTATATAAACACACTACATACTTACCTACATCCATGAACTGATCCTTGTGTGTCAAGTAAGAGAGACATACACAGTATCGAGCACAGGGGGGCCTGAGGACTGGAATTAAGAAACACTACAGTTATTTTTTATGGATTACACTATTACAGTCTATTGTTTACACAATGTCAGCAAGTTGTTTACAATTCAGAGGCTGCGTCCGAAACTGCATACTTCCATACTATATAGTACGCTAAAATCAGTATGTGAGCCGAGTAGTATGTTTGAATTCATAGAATTCGAAAATCAGTATGCGAGAAGTACCCGGATGACTTACTACTTCTGGCGAGATTCTGAAGTGCGCATCCCATGCACGCTGCGCTATCCCATGATGCCCCGCGAGAGAATTCATGAATGGGAGTAAATCGACGCTACTGACGCAGGTAGGCCATGTGACCATGACAAAATGGCGGATGTAGTACGTTAGAATTCCATTCATACTTCTTCCATTCATACTGTATAGAACGTACGTTTCTAACGGCCGAGTAGTACGTTTAAATTTAAATGCAGTAGCTACTGAGTAGTAGGCGGTTTCGGACGCAGCCAGAGTCTCCTAACTTTTTTTTTAATTCAGGATATGATTTAGATTTATTCAGTGTTACTATCAGCAAACACTAACAGCAAGGTACAGGGCTTGGACAATGAAACTGAAGCACTGGACAATTTAGCGTTGGAGATGTGATTTCGTGGCTAAACTTGACCAGTCTGGTGGCCAATCTTCATTGATTCCACATTCCACCAGTAAGAGCAAAGCGTGAAGGTTTAATTAGCAGAGTTTTGCTTGAAATATTGCAATGCACACAACATTATAGGTGACATATCAGAGTTCAAAAGATGAGAAACTGTTGGTGTACGTCTTGCTGGCACATCTGTGACCAAGACAGCAAGTCTTTGTAATGTATCAAGAGCTATGCTATCCAGGGTAATGTCACCATACCACCAAGAAGGACAAACCACATCCAACACGAGTAACTATGGATGCAAGCGAAAGCTCTCTGAAAGAGATGTTTGGGTGCTATAGCCAAACCTTTGGTCACTCGTGCCAATGCCAAACATGTATTCTCTGATGTGTCCACCTTTACTGTCTTTCCAGCCTGATCTCACCAGGAAATTTAAGTATTTAACGTTTTGTCAGTTTAGTGGCTAATTCGTACAAGTTCAGTCATACGAAAATTTTAAAAAGGAGGCGTGGCACCTAACCCCACCCTAACCCCAACCGTCATTGGGTGATGAGCAATCGTACTAATTTGTACAAATTAGATCGTACAAATTCATACGAATTAGCCACTTAATCAAAAAGTTACCAATTGCCTTGAGATTGCATTGGTCTTTCCCACATCCGGGAGAGTTACGGTGTGGAGAAACCCCAAAGGCGCGTACCACCCAGACTGTTGCATGCCCAGAGTAAAGCATAGGTGGATCAGTGATGCTTTGGGCTGCAATATCAAGACATTCATCAGGCTCAATACTTGTGCTAGAAGGGTACGTCACTTCCAAGGACCATTCTGGTCATATAAATATTATTGAGCCACTTTGGGCTGTTTTGGAGGAGAAAGTCAGAAAACATTTTTCTTCACCTGCTTCATGCAGTGACCTGGCCACTATTCTGCAAGAAGAAGGCCTCAAAATCCCTCTGGCCACTGTGCAGGACTTGTATCTGTCATTGCCAAGATGAATTGAAGCTGTATCGGCTGTAAAAAAAAAAAAAAAAAGTAAAACCGGGTCTTTCATTGTCCAACCCTATTTTAGTGTTAGTATTTTAAAGTATTCTTTTTATTAGCATACATTGCACTTTTAAAAGAAGCTGGTGAGGCTCTTGCTGGTACTAAAGAATGTAATAAATGTGTTTTCTTTGCATCTGTCAAAATACATGAGCATCCTACATCAATATATATCACACGTCACACATGGGTTAGCACAAAAGTAATCTAAATGTAATCCAAAACTAAAAAGATTACATTATCATAAATGTGTCATTTAAATTACATGATATATTAGTGGGCAACAGTGGTGGAAAGAGTCCTGAAAATTCATACTCAAGTAAAAGTACCATTACTTGCCCAAAATTGTAGCGCAAATAGAGTAAAAGTATCCGTTTTAAATATTACCTAAAGTATGAGTAAAAAGTAGACCCTTCAAAAGTACTCAAGAGTAGTGAGTATTAAGCTGGGAAAGGTTAATGCGTTTACATGTCATTTGTGCGCGCGTGTGTGTGTAAATGTAACATTCTGTAGTGCATTTAGTTAATGTTTAAGTCAATTTTGGTCATCAAACAGTCGACATCTCCCATCTTCTCAACAGTGACATTTAGTCTAAGCAGTCTCTGGGTCATTGTGCGTAAAGGATCTTCTTGGACACTTTTAATGCTCCCAAACAGTTTGCTGCATGTCTTGAGGTAGTTCAGTATGGTACAATTTACTTTCTATGTGCAGTGTAATTGGACAGAAATCACGGGACTGATTCTAATCCCTATAGACAGGAAAAAATAAAGTAGTGACTACAGGTTGAAGGCAAGTAGTGGAGTAAAAGTACTGATACTGCACTAAAAATGTACTCGAGGCAAAGTAAAACTACTTAGTAAATTACAATTCCTGAGAAAAACTACTCAATTACAGTAATTTGTTATTTGTTATTATTGTAATTTGTTACTTTACACCACTTGTGGGCAAGGCGAGTAATATAGAGTGTGTGTGTGTGAGAGAGAAATCAGGATGCAAGTGCTATATCTGGATTCATAGTATTTTTACAGGATGACAAGTGCATTTCTTTACTATGAATCCAAAGGAAAGGACTTATAAAGAAAAGTGAAGTGATGCAAGTGACACTTGTAGGTCATGAGTCACAACATGGCAGATGGGTCTCTGTTCCAGTCTGTCTATTTTTTTCATGCTTCATTTATATGTATAGACTTTGGCGTACTTCCTCTGCTGAGGCAGTCTTTTGACACACTACCAAAACAAAGTACAGAAGAAATGATTTTGGCAGCATGGTTTGAATAAATATATATCAAGAGTTCAGATGCAAAAACTCTAAGTGCCGTCTGAAATTTCCATTGAAAATGAGCATTTTTTTTTCAGACTCCTTTGTTTATGTTGAGTTATTTCACTTTTAAGACCATGAAAAGAACTTGACCTCTGCCATAAAAATGAAATTACTGACCCTAAACAGGAGCCTGATAAAAATGCTAATTTTAGAAGAACATTTCAGACAAAATTAAGAGGTTTTTGCATCTGAACTCTCCACATATAAACTCCAAAAGTACATCAAGTGAAACAGATTTTTCAATATTAAAAAAAAAAAGTTTGAACTGTAATAAATACTAAATAACTGATCAAGTCAATTACTGTCAACTAAGCATAACAATTCACTACATTTCTTTAAAAAAGGAATAAATAAAAATCTAAACTGAATAAAAAAATACAAATACAATTACTGAGAGGCAACAAAAATAAAATAAAGAAATGGATAAAAAAAGATGAATGCAAAGTGTTTTTATGTGCTTAGCTTAACACAAACAGATCTAAGAGACTTGTTCCTTCTAAAAGTGTCTGTGGCGAGTGTTTCCTGTATCAGTTTCCTCTTCTTTAACATTCAAGAGCAGTGCGTCCTGACAGACATTAGTATCCGCTGTCCATCAGCCATCATGAGTCTTATAACTGCATTTCTGCTGGTGATCCTGACAGGTAAGTTCAACACATGCATACAGAAGAACATAATCACTATTCAAGAGGGCAATTATAAATCTTTCTCAACAGGACACAGCACATCTAAATATCTGCAGACACTCGAGTGCCCATATGAGAATAAGAATATATCTGCGAACAGGCAGAGGGTGTGGTGCAAAAGAGATGCCCACGACATGAACTGCTGCACGGGCCTTTCCTTCCAGTCGAGCGTTACTGTGCTGGATGATGGCAAAGTAGAAGTGAAAGATGATGGAAAGTCCTTTAAAGTCTCCGTACGGGAATTACCTCAAGGAGATGGAGTTTACTGGTGTGGGTTCATGACTGAGGACAAAGTCATCGTTAAACTGGCCGAGGATTACTTTACCGAGAGTAAGATGAAATACGCATTTTCTGTTAGATGGTTTTCTCAGTGTAAAAGAGCACTACACTGTACAATTAAGTTCAATTAGATGTCAATTAAATTATTAGCTAAATTTCCAGCATCATCGACACATCGGTCTGCAAGATTTTTGTTTGTTAAATATTGTGTGGTCTGGAAAACATCCGCGGCGTTCAAAGGTTTGATGGACGTCTTAAGTCTGAATGAAGATTTTAAATTTTAAACATCTTAATCTTTGCGCATGTTTTAAATGTCTATTTAACATTTGACAACTTCTGAAAAGTATACGTCCTCGTTTTGAAGATGATCAATACATAAATATCATTTAGACGTCACTGCAATGTACGCCTTCTGTCAGGGAGTAATTCATGAAATTTGCAGTAAAAATATGATGCGCGGTTTTGCTTTACATATTATACCTTAAATTACAAAAGAATCTAGTGGCATTTACAGATCAATTTTGTGTCAAATGTAAATTCCAGATTAATTACATTTATTTCTTTATAAAATATTCTGACAAACGATTTAAAACAGAGGTGGCAAAGAGAAAAATTCATAATGATTGAAAATAAAGTTGCGGTAAAAAGTGACGCTAAAATAATGTAAGACACAAGCATAAAATGTATTATACAATCTCTGTGTACATAACCGATAAGAATAACAAAATTAACTGTTAAAATAAACAGACCTATTTCAATAAAAAAGAAAAAACATACAATTTTGTGTAAATTTGTTCACAAAATTATATAAAATATTTGTTTACATCATGGTTACTTCAGAAGTCTTTATTTAACTGTATATTACTGTTTTAAAAAACGGTCAAATTGCATGAAATGTCTCATTATATCTGTTACCGATTATTTTATCGAATACATTCATGGAATTACTGTTGCACGGTGTCGTTAAAAGAAAATTAATTCGTTTTTAATTAATTTGTTAATTTTTAATGTCTAGAACATACAGCCTGTTAATCTTTATTCATGTCCGTTACAGCTCCATTTAACTTCATTTGGTCCATCCTCCGTTGGATTTTATTTCTTTTGCTTTTGTTGTTGACCATCTCAATTCACATTTATTCAAACAGTGAGTGCTCACACAAACCATCTCAATTTATCATTATGCTGAAAAATACCTTCAGCTTTGGACATGTCTTTAACCTCTGTAAATGTTTCTTTTTGTTTTCTTACATGTCATTCTGTTTCGCTGACAGCAGGGAAAGACGGAGTCACAAAGGTAAGCAGCACAGACTCGTTTTCATCAGTTTTAATCTCACTCAGCTGGAAACAGTAATACAGTATTTTAACTAAATGTATTGATTTATTTTGAAGACGACATAAATGATGTCTGATGCCAAAGGAGATGAAAGAATGAGGCAGCAGTTGAAGAATAAAGAAAACGCGGTTGAACAAGCCGCGTCGGATGCAAATGTAGCCTACAAATTTTGTTTTTCCTTCTAAATATTAGTATAGTTTCTACAGAAAGTTTGATTTAAAACGCATTTAATAATTGTGTGCCATCAGAAAATTAACATACGTGCAATGTGATTTTATTTATATACAGAAATTAAGGCTTGTTGTTTTTGGATTTAGTACGAGAACATTTAATTGTTCTTGAAAATAGAAATTTGGGTCAATTATGGTCAAACTCAACTGTTGGGATACATTTTTTTTTAAATTTAGTTTTCTTTTGTGGTTGGGTTTGTCAATATTTGACCTAAAGTTGGGTTGAAACAACCCATTATTAATAAGAGCGTGCTTTTATCATGTAAAATATTTTTACTATGGATGTTTTCTTCATTAAAATATGCCTGAACCTGCAGTTTGCTAAATAAACGTCCTTGATGTATATAAAAAAACAAAATGTCATCATTGCTACACTAAAAAGTGATGTTTGCTGTTTGTTCAAACTATTTAAAAATGTGCTAAAACAACAATTCTTGAATTTTGGGGGTGGGGGTGGGGGGGGGGGGGGGGGGGTGGGGGGTGGAGACAGGGAATATGTTAACTTAGGACAACATGAAGGAATTGTGTGGAACCTAGCATTTTTAGTGTATTGACCTTATTCTTTGCGTATGGGTGGGTGCAGCCATGTGAATCTCTTTGTCACAAGACTTCCAGTCTTATTCACTTCGATTCATTTTTAGATGTTAAAAACAGCCCGTTATGCTGCTTGATGTTGCAAACTGATATTTTCTTATATTATTCTGCTTTGTCTGTAGTCATGGACACACATATTTTTAGAGCAAGTAGTTTGACCGTTTTCTGCCGTTTATTATTCCTAGTCATTTCTCCCATAGGCTACTAAATCAGAAGTTCTAAAACAATCGCGAAAAAAAGTGCACTTGTTGGCGCCAATAGCCTAGTGGTTAGAGCATCGACATATAGCACTAAGGTGCTCACGGTGACCTGAGTTTGATTCCTGGCTCAAGGTCCTTTGCCGATCCTTCCCTTCTCTCTGCTCCCTACACTTTCCCTGTCTGCAATCTCCACTGTCCCGTCCATTAAAGGTGAAAACCTCTGAAAAAATAATAATAATAAAAAAAGAGCGCATTTCCACATTTTAGAATAAGGTCAGTATAATATAACAAATGAACACAATTTTTAATGTTGGAATGCACATATAATAACAATTCAATTTGTGATCGTGCACACCATCTTTATCAACGCCAAAGTGTTTGCGAACGGACCCAAGTTGCCGTTCCTGCTGAAAAAAACAGCTTAAGCCAGCCTACTGATTCTGGATTTAGTTGGTCGACCAGCCTGGTTTTAGAGGGGTTTGGTCCATTTCCAGGCTGGTGGTCTTAGCTGGTCAGGATGGGAGATGACCAGCTAAAACCAGCTAGACCCGCCTAGCCAGTCTGGGAGCCAAGCCAAAACCAGCTATGTCAAGCTTAAACCAGGCTTGTCAAGCTGGTTTTAGCTGGTCATTTCTCAGCCTGACCAGCTAAGACCAGGCTGGAAACCCCACTAAAATCAGGCTTGGTCGACCAGCTAAAACCAGCCAATCAGCTTAGGCTGGTTAAAGCTGTTTTAGTCAGCAAAGTTTGCCAACTAATTTCATTTGTATACATGAAAATAAAGTCAAAATAATAAAATACAGTGCAGCCACACTGGAAAAAATTGCAAAAACCAACATGGCAAAATATTCTAGTATTTTGTATTGAATTCAGTTTTCAAGCAACAGCAGTTTCAACAGTGATTTTGTTGAAAATAAAGCAAAATGTTTTTAAAATAAGTTACATCATAGACCTTTCTTGTAATTTACCAGCATGAAACAGTCATGTAGACAAACACAATGGAGTGCAAAAATTCAAAATGGTACAATTACAAAACAAAAAAAAAGATCAAATGCAATTTTTGCATAATTACACAGTAGATAGATATTCTTGTTTTCTCCACTCTATTCACAAGTGTTGCATTTTCATTATACAGTATACCGTAGTTTCCTTTAAGGCATTTCCCGATTTAAAGAATGGGAAATTATTTAATGTCTCATCATAACTTCTCTGCTATTATGAAAAAAAAAAAGTTACATTTCTAAAATATTTTTCTTGACGTATTTTGGGAAAAGCCTGAAATACAGTATATTCATTTCAAACACTAAACGCACAGCAAAAACTACACAAAGCCAAGCTCTCAGAACATCTATAGAGAATAAATACCAATTCATCCACATACACAAGGCAACTAATAAAACCATAAAATCATTGAGAAACATTGTGTTCGAGTAGTAGTGGTTCATGTATGCGATGACCAAAAAAAATTGCAACCATATAAAAAGCGAGCATGTAAACATTCAGAAAACACAAATGTTTTGAGTGAAAATGGTCTGTTTCAATCTGATAAACAAAGTACAAAGCTCAAATTACACATGCAGGATGTAGGAGTTTTGCATGGCTTTTCCATTTATTGCAGTTTGTGTGAACTACAGCAGCGTTCCCAATTTTCCTGGGAAGGAAAGTGTTTGTGGCAAATGGAAAACCAGTATGAAAGCATTTCTTGACCTGTCAATCGGATCGTACTGTATGGTCATTTGCTGGGCTGCTAAAGAAAGCATTTATTTTCTCTTTCAAAAACACTCTTTCAAGCTTGTGGTACCAATGCGTGAATTTGTTCGGAAAAGAGGAGTGTTACAGTTCCTCATAATCACCCTCTTCTCTTTTTGCTGAAGCTGCTTCTTCTCCGCCCAGAAAAGCTTCAAGATCATCTGTTTTCTTGCTTCGTGACTTTCTCTTCCTCTTCTCCTTATCATCCGAGGCCCCACCTGCCTCATCCCTTTCTTTTTTCTTGTGCTTGTGTTTCTTCTTGCTGCTTTTGTCATCATCCTGAGATAAAATACAAAGTGTTTATAAAAACAAGTATTTTTTTAATAGTTTAGTACATTAATACTTTTCTTAGTTTAATGTCAATTACAATAATCATTTGGCAGATGCAGCAACTATATATAGTTGAAGTCAGAATTATTAGCCCTCCTGAATTATTAGCCCTCCTTTTTATTTTTCCCCCAATTTCTGTTTAATGGAGAGAAGATTTATTCAACACATTTCTAAACATAATAATTTTAATAACTCATTTCTAATAACCGATTTATTTTATCTTTGCCATGATGGCAGTAAATAATATTTTACTAGATATTTTTCAAGACACTTCTGTACAGCTTAAAGTGACATTTAAAGGTTTAATGAGGTTAACTAGGCAGGTTAGGGTAATTAGGCAAGTTATTGTATAATGATGGTTTGTTCTGTAGATGATCGAAAAAATATATAGCTTAAAGGGCTAATAATTTTGACCTTAAAGTGGTTCATAAAAAATTAAAAACAAATAAGACTTTCTCCATAAGAAAAAATATTATCAGACATACTGTGAAAATGTCCTTGCTCAGTTAAACATAATTTGGAAATTTGGAAAAAAAAAATTCAAAGGGGGGCTAATAATTCTGACTTTAACTGTAACACACACACACACACTGTACTAATATATAATGTGTGTGACTATACTTAATTGTATGTATGTATGTATGTATGTATGTATGTATGTATGTATGTATGTATGTATGTATGTATGTATGTATGTATGTATGTATGTATGTATGTATGTATATATATATATATATATATATATATATATATATATATATATATATATATATATATATATATATATATATATATATATAAAATTATAAATAAACATTTACTCAAATATATGCATGCATGTATGTATATGTACATAATAAATATACACAGTATACATATATTATGTCAAAAACTTTTGTTTTGGATATGATTAATCTTTTCACAGCACTAATTGAGATGATATATACTGTATATATTGATTAGTGCTGGGAAAAGATATTAATAAATATAATTTATAAATACCATTTTCACTATACAGTATTCATAAAGATAGATCGAAAGATAGATAGAACAATAGATGGATGGATGGATAGATGGATGGATAGATAGATAATTAGAAAGAAAAATGGATGGATGGATGGATGGACAGACAGACAGATACGTAGATAGAAAGATAGATAGACAGACAGATAGATAAATAGACATAGATAGATAGATAGATAGATAGATAGATAGATAGATAGATAGATAGATAGATAGATAGATAGATAGATAGATAGATAGATGTGTCAGAATATTTAAGATATAATAATTTATAGTAATAAAAAGATAAATAAAAAGATAGTATAGAAAGCATGGTTTACCTCTTTAATCCTCTTTTTCTTTTTCTTTTTTTCCTTTGAATGCTTGTTTTCTTTTTCGTTGAACAAAAATAAAAAGATATTTTCAGATGGCTGTTAACATCAAAATATGCACAAGCATTTATTTGTATTGTGTTTGTTTGTATGTTGGCAAAACCGGTCCTTCAGAAATAATTATAACATTAACAAGCTTAGTTAGTTCATAATAAACATTTTGACTGAAATGGATGATACATTTTTCATGATTCTTCCATTCACAAGAATAGCATTTGTTTTATATTCTGTACTATTCTAATCTTCTCAGTTGTTACTTTTGACCAACTTCATGTATACTTGCAGGGTAAAATTTATAATTCTGTCAAAAAGAAATTGTATGGTAGTGTATATATATATAGTGGTTGTGTGTATTTATATATTAAATAACATATACAGTTCAGTGCTTCCCACAGCTTTGACATATACTTGCAGTGACAGCCGGATTTAAACAATTTACCCACATCATATAAATAGTTAACTATATGCGACAAACAAAACATCAATTAATTTTACAATAATTATATTTATTATGACTTTCAAGTTCAAAGAAAACTTGAATGCCAAAGCATTTTAGATATAAAATAGCCTGTGTAATATAGTCTAATGACATCATCAAATTAATAAAATAATCAGCAAATGAGAACTAAATGACAGAAAAAGGAATTAAAGAGAATATCTCTAAAAATTATAATAATTACAATATTAAAACGTCTAGATTATTTAAATAAGGCAAATGAGTTGATTAACCATTACTAATGGTGTACATATATTTTGCAGCCAGTTTAGAACAGTCATTTCGTCTTCTCTGAGTATCACTCTCACTCTTGCAACTGTGCGTGCGCAGTCAACAGCAAAGCCAAGCGAAAGTAGGCTCGAGTAAAAAGGTAATGCAAAAACGTATACGATTAACCACAGTTTTAGAAAGCAAAAGCCGAATCCTGGACATTTTAGGAAATTTAGAAACCCTGGCTGGACAAATTTTTTAGTGCCAAAAAGGCTGTCTCTGTGTCTGCAGAGCATGTGAGACTGTGAGAGCTGACAGGTCTCACACACACAGAAAGAAACGGGTAAACGAGACAGGTTTTTCCACTACTTAGGGTCCGTTTCCACTGAGTGGTTCGGTGCAGTACGGTACGGTTCGGTACGCTTTTATGGCTGTTTCCACTATCAAAAGGTACCTAAAAGCTAACTGTACCTTACCAGTTTTTGGCAAATATATATATATATATATATATATATATATATATATATATATATATATATATATATATATATATATATATATATATATATATATATATATATATATATATATATATATATATAAAGTCAATATTTTTAGCCTCCCTTAAATTTTTAATCTTTTTTTAATTGGCTACTGTCCAGTGATTTGCCTAATTAAAGTAATTTGCTTAGCTACCATGAATAAGCCTTTAAATTGCACTTTACATTAGACAACACATTCACTAATAATTAGAAGCTTAATTAAAAAAAAAACTCCAAATTACTGCTCATTGATATTAAGCTAGTTGTAATGTTGTTATGTTTAGGATCAATAACAGGATCATGTTGAATAAGGCAGTAATATGTGCTTCATAATACAGCTATCAATGTGCATGTTAACAAGCACTTTAAACATACAATAAGCACTTTAATAAAACTTGCCATCTTGCTCGTCACTGCTGTCTTTGCTTTTGATTGACTTTTCCTCGATTCCCAGGCCAAAGAGGTCACCGTCATTTTTACTTTTGAAGGAGAGCACAGTAGGCTTCATTGGCTCCGGGATTTTAGCCGTAGTTAGGTCATCATCAGATAAATCAGGAAGATCATCTCTAACTGGGAACGATTCCTGGAGCAAACGACAAAACAAAGCTCTTTATTGGATATTCAAACCCTAAATGAGTAAATTATGCAGAGTCTCTGAAACGTGAACTTCTATCGTCATGACGACTCCAGTACCTGACTGACTTTCTGGACGACTTCCTCCTCGCTGTCAAAGTCAGGGTCGTCCATGACGAACGAGAGCATCTGTTTGGCCACAGCTACGTCTGGGTCTGAGTCAGAGGATTCTGCCTGAGCTGAAGTGGGTTTGGCTTTTACAGCCTGCTCTTGAGGATGTGTGGATGGCGTCTGCAAAGCTGGAGTAGTGGGTAACGGAGTGGGAGTAAGAATTGAAGTCTCCGCTTTCTGACTGCTGATGATCTCCTGGGTTTGGATCAGTGGCTCTTTGCCGACAGGTTTTGGCTTGTCCTCTAGTGATAATGCACCCAGAGTCACCCTGAAGGATCAAAAGTTATGAACAATCACCTTTGATTCAGTAACTGTTTACATATTTGATGCCCACAATAATGATAAAAAATATTTAGATCAAAGTAGCAATTATTTGTTAGTCTATTAAAAATGTGTGTGAAATCTAAATTTGCTATGTTTATTTTGCTAAAGCACATTTTGATTCTTTAAGTGAATAATTAATCAGAGCAAGTTAACCCACTGAACAAAATGTACACAAAAAAAATTACATTGGTGCTGAATTCTGCTTTGTTTACGATTTGCACTCGCACATCAGAAGTTTTAGATGTTGTCGTGGTGTTTAATGCTTCTGCCGGGGTAGATGTTTGGCAGAAAATATTTCATAATATAATTAATCATTGTGATATGTCGGAATTGCCAGTTCGAGGCCTGCTCTGAGTCAAAATAAAAATCAAGCAATTACTGTGATAATGGTACTAAAAGCTGCCTTGTTTACAATTTGCACTTGTGTGTCGAAAGTTCCAGTCAGCCATTCTGAACGAGAAAACAGATAATCTATCCGGCGATAGATTGATATGACTATTTCTTTTACAGCATCGATAATGCAGATTTTTATTTAGTTTAACAACAAAACAGAAGTAAATAGCGCTATTCCGCCTAGCCTGCTTTACTGAGGTGAAGTTGGTTTTATATTCACATCACATTAGTTTATTTTTGAACAACGACAACCTGTGACACGCTCCTTATATTGTTTACCGCTACTCTGAATATTAGGTCAGAAATAGCATGCAAGTATGGCTTAGTAATGAGTGTAATTCCTGCACGCCGCCGGCCAAGCACTAGTCGCTGAGTGAGGGCACTACTGTCATCTTTTAGGTGCACGCACTTATATTTCAGGAGGCGTGGCTTTGAATGGCAGGGGTGGGACTGTGTTTCAGAGATTTATGCTAGCTGGTTAGCAGTCACAGATCACCTACTGCACCTTTAATCCCCTTGGGGCAAATCATTCGACTTGGTGGTGCTTCACATATAACAAGAATGACACACTTAACACAATAAACACCAACACTTAACATGAAGTACAAAAAAAACTGAAAAAAAAAAGAAAAAATATGATAAAAAAAAATTCAATAACAACAACTACAACAACTACAACACATATATATATATATATATATATATATATATATATATATATATATAAAATCCGAATTTCTTCAGGCACAAAAGTAAATTTATAACGATTTTGTTTAACGATTAACAATCTTATGGTCCATAGACGTCGCCCAAAGGGCATTCTCTCAAAATATTTGTTTAAAGGTTGTGTGCCGTCTCCTAGTATTTTATGTGCTAAAGTAGGCTACTTTATTTTTCCAGAAAATAAGTCACACTGGGTCACTGATTGCATTGTTGCTTGTTGACAAAAATTAAGTGATATAAATCTGTTTAGAATATAAGCTGCAGCACATTTCAGATAAAATGTAAAAAAAAAAGCTTAATAATAGCTTTGTTATATATCAGAAAATATAGTAATATAACTATATTAAAGGGATAGTTCACCTAACAATTTACGACATTTAGAGTTTCCCTTTTTCTGTTGAACATGAAAGAAAATATTCTGAAAAATTTTGGAAACAGCTAGCCAATGACATCCATAGTGGAAAAGAAATATGGTTTTGTGCTCAACAGAAAAAAGAAACTCAAACAGATGTGGAAGAAGTGGAAGGTGAGTAAATGATGACAGAATTCTCCTTTTTTGAATGAACTTTCTCCAGACTTTGTCACTTTATATGCTAATGCCAGAATGGATTCTGATTGGCTGTCAGTCTTTTAAATGGTTCATCAACTCAAATAATTTTTAAGAAACTAAATGCAACAATTAATCAGTATTGTTATATAATAGTTTTGATATCGTCTGAACTTTCCTTTTGTAACAAACTTAGAATGATTATTACATTTTACCATAACATTTTTACCATTACAGATGTCAATAGCAACTGGTTTTCAAGATTCTTCGAAAAGTATATTCAAAACAGAAACTCAAAGTTTTGGTTCCAACTGATGCTCAGAAAACAGTCAGTAATTGTCCTTTCGGATGAACTATCCCTTAAATGAAAGACAAAATTTCATGCTCACAGGTGAGTTTGAGGGTCCAGGTCTTCATCCTGAGCAACAGAAGGTTTAGGACCCTCCTCGTCGCTGGAGAGGGTGATATCCAAGCCTTTACTTGAAATAGAAGCTTTGGGCTTTATTTCTGCATCATCAGGGTCCAAATCATCCTGGAAGCCAGCAACCATGGGATTGCCTTCTCTTCCTTCCCCATCACTAAAACAAACACGTTACGAGAATATATGCGAATTTTACTTGTTTTATTCCAGCTTCGATGTATTACACTTTTGAATATTCAAAAACTGACAGAAACCACTGGCTCAGTTCATTTACAAGTAAAAATACAGTTCAAAAATAATCAGAAGGACGTATTAAACTGATCAACAGTGAAGACATGCATAATGCCACAAAAGATTTCTAATAAATGTTGTCCTTTTGAAAGAAGGCCAAAAGACTGGAGACCTTGCCACCACAGGTATAAATAACCAAACGCAAACACTGCATTAAACAAGAAAACAAAAATCCGCAGAGGATTTTAAGATGTTTTGTGTTGCCAAGTTGCGGGAAAATCAGCGTGTAGACAAAATTGCTGACTACAATAGATTGGTATGCCACATCCTGCCACTTTAGGCACTTTGTTTGTATGATTGCACCTGTAAGTTTGTTAGTTCACTTCATTTTACTGCAGATTCATTTTTTTAAGACAGTTTGATGCAGGCTTTTTCCAGAAGACCAAAATAAATTTATGGTTTTAGTATGAGTGACTTTATACCCTCATGACTACTTATACATCATTTATGTTTTTAAAATATGTACTTTGTATTACAAACGCATACATAAAAACAAAATTATACAGACTTTTTGTTAGATATTTAAAGATATTTTTGTTAGACAGTTTATTCATGACAATTTGCTTTTGTATAATGTTATTGTTAGTAGCAGTATTATTTATTAAATGTATATTTATATTTGTTTTATTAAAAACACGCTTAGATTTGCCCACCTGTCAGGTTTTAGACCATATGGGGCATAGCATGCATGTTTGGATATAACTCAGTCTTTTGATCACACTTCATTATTATTGTTCATTTATTCGTTTGCTGGAAATTAGAACTGAATTTTAAAATAGTTTTGAAACAAATCTTTGCACATAACAAACAAAATTAATTATGTAGGCTAATGGATGTCTGTGCGTACAACACGTTTCCTTATCCACGGAAGAGAGTGAAAGTGAAAGTAAAGAATGAGGAGGCTCATCTCTCATTCTCACACTGCAGATGGTCTGTTTAACTGTTTTCTCGCTAGTGAGTGCTTAGTTATTCCACTTACAAAGTCTGCCATGTAAATAGCAAATGCGCTATGGTGAAACGCAACTACTCTTAAAGGGAGTGGGAGATGAGACTCTGATTGGTTTATTCTCCAAACACACCTATAACTCATTAAGAGAATAAGCTGAACCCTGTTATACCATGCGCCGCGGCGCAAAGCGGAATTTTCTGTCCTTTAAATAGCAAAAGTGGATTCTGACATGCCCTTAATGCTTTTGAGCCCTGCGCTTTACGTAATGTAATGTGTATTTATATAGCGCATTTATTGTGTATGGCCATACACCCAAAGCTCTTCACAATCATGGGGTGGGGGGGTCTCTACACCACCATTAGTGTGCAGCATCCACTTGAGATTACAAACAATCCACCTCAAACAATGAAGGGGGTCAAAACAGGACAGAAAACAGCCTATTACTTTAAAATTATCATGTTTTCTAATGGAAAATGCAATTAAGTAATAACTGGACCTCAGAGAACAGTTCAAAATAAACTGAAAGGCAGCTAATGACCCCTTTAATATGCTACACTGTTATCTAATGATAGCAGTGAACAGTTATTTTTAAGACTTGAAAATACATTATAATGTATAACTGCAGGTTAACTTTCTATATGCTTGACATTTGTACACAACCTGTCCCTGTACACAACACCTTAACTCTTTCTGATTTTAATTGTAATGTAACAGCGTACACCTTTTGTACATCTGCTTTGGAATGATAATTGTTGTGAAAAGTGCTCTACACATAAACTTGAATTGCGTATATTAAATTAAAGACTCAAATGTGGCATGCCTATATAAATACAGTTTTATCCAAAAGTTTGGGCACCCCTGATAATTTTCATTATTCCAAGCCATAGCCTGCTGGCCTTTCAAATCAGCAATTTCATTTGGATATATTTTATACCCTAGGGAAAAAGCAACATTTCAGTACTGACATAATGTTTATTTAATCAACAGATGCAATGCAGTTTCAGTCTTAACAAAAACAAACAAGTGCAAAAATTTGGGCACCCCAACAGAATAATGACATCAATCTTTTGTACAGACAGCTTTTGCTGAAATAACAGCCTGTAGACGCTTCTTATAGTCAAGGATACGTCTCTGAATTCTTGCTGAAGGCATTTTGGACCATTCTTCATAGCAAACTTTCTCCAGTTCAGTCAGGTTCAAGTCTGGGGACTGGGATGGCCATTCTAGAACATTGTATCATGTCTGACCATGAATTCCTTGGCAGATCTGGAACTGGCTTTGTCCTGCTGAAACATCCATCACTGCTGTAACTTCAGGCTCTTGACTGATTCCTGAACATTGTTTTCAGTATCTGCTGATACTTGGTGGAATCCATACGACCTTAACTCTGACAAGGTTTCCAGTACCTGTGCTTGCCACACATTCGCACAGCATGATGGACCCTCCACCATATTTTACAGTAGGGAGCAGGTTCTTCTCCAGAAAGGCTGTGTTCTTCTTCCGTCATGCAAGGCGTCTTTGGTTTTGGCATCTGTCCACAGTATATTTTTCCAAAAAAATATTCAGGCTTGTCCAGATGAGCCTTTGCACACCTCAAACTACTCTTCTGGTTGGCAGAATGCAGTGAAGGCTTTTCTGCATAACCTTCCATTAAGCTGTTCTTTGTGAAGTGTGCTTTGAACTGTGGAACCATGTACAATGACCTAATCAGCAGCAAGATGTTCCTGGAGCTCTTTGGAGGTGGTCTGTGGTTTGTCTGTGACCATTCTAACCATTACTCGCCTTTGCCTTTTAGATATTTTTCTTGGTCTAGCACATATTTCCTTCAGAAGAACTGTTCCTGTGGCCTTCCATTTTCTTACTATATTTCTGACCGTGTAGATAGAGACTTTTAAACCTTTGTGATAGCTTTTTGTATCCTTCTCCTAATTAATGTTGATTAATTATCCTAGTTTTTACGTCATTAGGAAGGTCTTTTGAGGTTCCCATGTTGCTACTTTTAGGTTGACAATAAGGAGAAGCACACTTAGCAATCAGCCATCTTAAATATGCTTTTTCATGATTGATTGCACCGGTGTTAGGATTGTTAAGGTTCACTCAAATCAATTTTGTGTTGAAATCAATCAGCATCAAGTTACTACAGGTTTTAAAATCCACACAAAAGAGAGGGTGCCCAAACTTTTGCATTACCTATTTTTCAGTTTCAGTTTAATTTCACACATCTCAATACTGCTACACTACCTATTTTCATCTGAAAAACATGACATCATCTAGCTTTCTCTACAAACCGATAGGCATTTCACTGCGATCTTCTCTTATAAAGAAAGAGCACATTATTATGCAGCCACAGAGGGGTGACCAATTATTATTATTTTATTAAAAACTCTTGCTAATATTAAACATAACAAAAGACATTCTAAAATATATAAAAATAACGATCTATTTAAATTGCAATAATATATTAATGACTATTGATCAACAATCTACTGACCACAATCAGTTAATCTGTACTGTGGATCATGTCACATAGCATTTTCTAACAAGGCAGCATATCACATGAGAAAAGTTTAAAGAAGGTCTAGTTTCAGTTTTAAGTCAGTGTACCTGTCACTATCTGCAGTGCCCGCAGCAGCAGAGGGCTGGGTGTTCATAGCCGCTCTTGTGTTGGAAGGGAGACTGTCCTCCAAGAAGCTTTTGTCTATCCCCTCGTCTGGCACAAAATCATCCACACTCTGGACTGTAGGCGGAGCCGCCGCAGATACTGGATCTGGCTCTGTGGAAATCCAAGAACAGAGAGGTCACATGATCTGAGTCAAAGCAAAAACATCTTACATTAAAAATATATCAACCGCAGCAATTACGGCGACTTCCATTCCCAATAAGAAGCACGTTAATAAATTACAAACTCTGTGATATGTTGACACGTTTGCCTAAATAGCAAACCGTGGTTTGATATCCTCCTCCTTTAGGTGGGGTGCAAGAGCTAACAAAACCCTCCGCATAACTCTAGAAGTCTTGTGATTCTCTATTGATCCACAACACATCCTTATGATGTGCACGAGTCTTAATCCTCTCCATTTTTCACGGCTTTGTAGGTCTTGCTCGAGGGGAAAAAAAATCTTTCTGAGAGAATGTGTGTGTGTGTGTGTGAATGAATTCCTCTCAGCCTTCAAATCCCTTCTGCAGTTCATAGCATTAGGGAAGTCCTTTAACAATGGGCCACTGAACATTTGAAGAGAAAAAAAACACTCTTGATGACCACTTTTTGCCCCCCAAATTTGCTTTCAAATACAAAAAGCAATATTCAATATATCAATATTCAGATGTGTTATTACTAATTCTGAGATTCAGAGATATTATTACAAATGCTGCTGGCCAAAATGTCTTACCATCACTTTTACCAATTAACATCAAGCTAAAACTCACCCTGAGCGACTGCTGGAGGATCCTGGGTGGAAACGGAGCCAAAGAGCCTGGAGATGAAGCTGCGTTTCTGGCTTTGAGGAGCAGGAGCCTGAGCCTGAGCAGCAGAGACTGCTGGGCCGGGGTGAGCAGGGGACGGGGATTGGGAGGGAGACGCTGCGGGAGCTTGGCTGGTGGAGAGAGGAGGAGGAGGAGGGGACGGAGAGGGGGATGGAGACTTCTGAGAGGGAATGGGAGGCTGCTGAGGGCTACAGGGGCTAGAGCTGCTGGTGGAGCATCCGCTTTGAGGAACCACGGGAGACTGCGAGCCCGAGGAGGGACTCTGTCCGTTAGCGGGACCGGGAGAGTTGTAGCCTTTACTACGGGAGTCGTTCATTTCCAGGAAACTGAAAGTCATTACAGATATTTACTGCTTCATTGAAGTCAAGACCGCACTGACTGCTGTTCGCTAATCTAAAATAGAGAAGCTGTCATTTCAGAAAGGCCTACAATGTAGCTTTTGCTGAGGAATATGTACACCACTGTTCAAAGGTTTCGGGTGGGGTGTTTTTTTGAAAGAAGTCTCTCTTCTGTCTACCAAGGCTTCATTTATTTAATTGAAAAAAAAACGGTGATATTTTGAAATAATATTATTAATTTTTGCATTATTATTGGTTAATAATTGCTATTTATTTATCTGATGAAAAAGCCGACTTTTCAGTAAATGCTTTCCTGTCAAAATTATACATTTTTCTTTCATGCCAAAAATCATTAGGATATTCAGTAAAGATTATGTTCCCGTGAAGATATTTTATACATTTACATCCGTAAATATATCAAAACATAAATCTTGATTAGAAATATCTACAGCTAATTTTGCTCAAAATTGAAGGTAATTTTCTCAATATTTTTTGTATGGATACCTTCAGATTCCAGATTTTGGGTGCCAAGGAGGCTCATTGTTTAGCACTGTCGCCTCACAGCAAGAAGGTCGTTAGTTTGAGTCCTGGCTGGGTCTCAGTCGGCATTTCTGAGTGGTGTTTGCATGTTCTTCACGTGTTTGCGTGGGTTTCCTCCGGGTGCTTCGGTTTCCCCCACAGTCCAAAGACATGCACTATAGGAGAATTGGCCATAGGGGATGAGTGTGTGTGTGTGGGTGTGTGTGTGTGAATGTGAGAGTGTATGGGTGTTTCCCAGTACTGGGTTGAGGATGGAAGGGCATCTGCTGCGTAAAACATATGCTGAAATAGTCGACGGTTCATTCTGCTTTGGCGACCCCTGATAATCAGGGAGTAAGCCGAAGGAAAAAGAATGAATACATTCCAGATTTTCTAGTAATTGTATCTCAGCCAAACATTGTCCTATACCAGGGGTGTCCAAACTCGGTCCTGGAGGGCCGGTGTCCTGGAGAGTTTAGCTCCAACTTGCTTCAACACACCTGCCAGGAGGTTTCTAGTATACCTAGTAAGAGCTTGAGTAGCTGGTTCAGGTGTGTTTGATTAGGATTGGAGCTAAACTCACCAGGACACCGGCACTCCAGGACCGAGTTTGGACACCCCTGTCCTATACTAACAAAGTATATATCAATGGCAAGCTTGTTCTTTCAGATAATGCATAAATACCAATTGCCAAATATCTATATTTACTGTATGGCTGGATGTACAGTCCAGGGTCACATTTGCCTATAATCTCTATTTTTTATTTTTTTATATTTTTATGTTGACAACAGCTGTGGTGCTATATATTTAAGTGAAACGGTGACATCTTGTTTATTGGATTATTCCAATAGTAGCAAGATTATTGGATAAAGAGAGAATTCAAAAGTTCATCACTATCACTTTTTAAAAACTTAAGGACTCACAATGAAAAATAAAATAAAACCAATCCCAGTCTTTTGAACAGTGGTGTAGTTGTATTTATATAAATACTATGGATACTTGATATTGTCAAGAACAGTAAGTATGTTTAGGTTGTTTTGAAGATCTTACATGTCATAATTCTGGTCTTCTGTCTCCTGTTGAACTGATAGCTCCTCTAGCGTGGCATCAATGTCCAACTGATTAGTTTCTAGCTGTCGTAACAGGGTCTCTCTCTGTCAAAATTAAAAATATGATGCAAACACACCAGGCACATGACACGGCTTATAGAGCTTAGACAATATTAACAATCACAAATGAACACAAATTAATTGAGCTGGAAGCTGCTTTTATTATTATTATTATTATTATGATTACTACTACTACTACATTTTTATGGTTCGAATTATACAATAGACAAATTAGGAATGGGACGATAACCGTTTTCAAGGTATACCGTGGTTTGGAAAAGTCTAGGTTTTAAAACCATCAAAATTTTCTGCCACACCGTTCCTAAGGCATGTGTACGATTTTTTTATATACTTATTTTTAGGACAACAGTATCTTCAGCAGAAAAGAGAACCAAAGATGCCATTTTAAATTGTACATAAAATCTGTTTTTGAAATAAATTAAGACAGCAGAAGTCAATGATTCATTTGAATTATTTAGTCTGACATGTTTACTGTTACAAAATATTATAAATGTTTCTCTAAATAAAATATATTGTGTTCAAAGGGGAAAAAAGTTTTTGTTTTTTACCCAGATATTTAAAAGAAATATATTTTAGAGCAGTAATGACAATACAGCAAAACCGAAATGTTTTTATCCAAGGTTATCATACCGTTAGAATCTTATACCGGCCCATGCCTAGACCAAATACTAAAACATCAACCTGCTTACCTGAAGCTGCAAGAATGGAATGTTGAAAAATCGGTGCAAATATTTCAAGCCAAAACCGTTCTTCATGGAAGATTCTGCATAATGGATATAAGAGGAGCCAAGAGGCCTGCAAATCATGGAGACATCAAACATCACAAAAGAATAATACAACATATTTAACTCATGAATGAACAAATTTCATTAAATTCGGCAAAAACTCATATCAACCTAAATGTAAAAAAAAAAAAACACCAACAATCAGCAGATAACAACATATCTACACATATCTACACAGCATCTACAGTATATTTACTTCCATAATGTGACATTTACTCAGGTTAAATGAGAATAAAGTGACATATGAATTACTAACATTTAAATACTGATGAACTCATAAATCAATCACAATAATGTGAATTTAAGAGAGTTAAAATGGTTAGTTGGCACATTTGTGTTGAATGTAATGATCTGACCTATTAAGACCAGTGATGAAGTCACGGATATCATCAGGCAAAATGACTCTGTGTTCTCCCATGTCTCTGTAATTTCCGAGCACACACACTGGCACATGAGTTGGCACCTTAGGCAACTCCCGAAGAATGTAATTATAGGTCCTATTGGTGCAAACAAAGCTTACATTTAGTAAAAGGCGGTGCTAGCTGTGAAGTTGCATTCTGACTGTGCTTGTTGACCTACCACTGCTTGGTGATGTCAAACATCAATATCACACCATTGGAGTTTTTATACACGTCCAAAAACTCTGCGTCCAAGGCCAGTTCACTCTCCGCCTGCTAAAAGCACAGAGACATTTCTATTAATTTTTAATTAATTAATTTATTATTTATTCATTCATCCACTTTTTAACACCATGCAAACATCAAAACATCATGCAAATTACTAAAGTTATATTAATAACAAAGTATAAAAGACATTTCAAATTACCACTAGACAATTTAAAAAAATAAATAAATTCAGATTGACATTTTTTTTAGATAAATCCCTTAAAAGAACTTACATTAAATTATGTTTTACAGTCGTTTTAGTCTGAGAAGTAAGGCATTTAGCTATCACCTTTTAACAAATAGCCATATCTAAGTTTTAAATGACCTAAAAGGCACCTTCTAAAAACAACCTGGTAATAAATTATTAAATATCCAAAATTCCTCACAATTAGTCAGTTTACTTTTTTTAACAGATATTATAACTGAATTTGATAGATTACTATTATAGATTTACCTCTTGAGGTTCATTTTCCAACTTCAAGGTTTCACTTCTCTTTTTTCCCTTTCCTGTAGATCGTCAGAGGTAGAACATTTAAAGTATATATTACTATTGACAATTTTCAGGTTAGTAAGGCATATTTTTGAAAGAATTTAACACTTTTATTCAGCAAGGATGCATTAAATCATGCAAATAGCATTAAATATGTTTTTAATGTAACAAACGATTTGTCAAATAAATGCTGTTACGTTTAACTTTCCACTAATTAAGCATCAAAAATTACAAAAATATATTTTTAATTTTCTAAATTAATAATAATAATAATAATAATAATAATAATGATAATACAAAGAATTAGAAGAATAAGAAAAAAATAAAAGGAATAAAAATAAATAAATAATAAAAATAAATAAATAAACAAACAAACAGCAAAACTTTGACAACAATACTAAAAGAATTCCAAAAATTTCCAAAGTACCAAATTGACTGTTGAAATTTCAGATTTACATTACAGGAATAAATTGTAATAGTTGAAAATATTACAGTTTTACAGTTGTTGTTTTCTTTCTTCTCAAATTAATGCAGCCTTAGTAAACTTCTTTCAAAAATATCTTGGGGATCTCAAACTTTTAAACCACATAAAAACATAATATGAGATATTAGCTAAAAAAAACTTTCAGCAACTTCAAAAGCGTCAAAAGCAGGTAACGAATGTGTGTGGCCTTTTCCTTCCTCATAAAGGAAGTGACATTAGTGGCATGAGCAAGAGTTGATCTGTGGTATCTGGGTATCACACACTGCACATCAGTACACACAGTTTCTTTTCAGACATGTTAGACTAGATACCTCTATATTTTTCGCCCAACACAGTCAGTCAACACAACATTTTTTGCACTCAGTTAACAGAACAAACAGATCAAGCACAGGCAAGTCCTATTCTAATGTCTACAATCTATGGAGTTTCTCACCTACACCTTCAGGAAGGGGGATTTTTTGGCCTGGTCGGACAGCAGTAAGAAAGATACCATTAATAGAAATGACTGAGAATGATTGGTTGAGGTTGGATGAAATGGACTTCATGGATGACCATCGGAATGAGATGGAGGATGTGGGTTAAAAATAACATGCAGCACTTGTACAGCAAAAATATAAACAGGATAATGCATGGAATACACTACATCATGTTCAAAATCTTCAAAGTTACTCATATGTTTGTAGACTTTGTGAATGTAACAGATTAGGGCTGCACAATATACAGTCACATCGCAGGATCTGCAATGTTGAGCAGGGATTATATCATAAGCAGCCACCACATTTTACATATGATTATTGAATTTCTATGTCCAAATACTGTTAGATTCCACAGAAAATAATAAAACACTCTTTATTTTATGTATCTTTAATCAGTTCTATTCTTGTAAATTTGTTTATTACATTGTATGCAGATACTCATCTTCAAAATAATCCCAATCAATCTAAAATCATGAATACTTTCCAAATAGAGTTAATAAATCATCTTGTCAAATTCTATTCATATTGCAATAAACAAACCAAATATCGCAATGTCATTTTTTTCCCATTCTACCAGATTTTCTATTCACTTTAAGCACAATAAACTAAACTGAATAGACAGAAACAATGAGCTTCATGGTTCAGAGATGCTTGACAAGTGAAAACATTGCACTCTAAATCTCCAAAAACATCAAGCATGATTAATATCCTGGAATTACAGCCTGAAGCATCATTTTAAAAAATCATAATCATCATAAAAAAGTACCAGATTGCAAATCAGGGCAAATCTATATACTGACTGCACTGTAGTGTATTCCAGCTTTAAAGGGATAGCTCAGCCAAAACTAGAAATCTACTCACTGTTTACACACTTTTAATTTGCTTTAGTTTGAACACACAAAAAAAAGATAATAATTAAATATAAAAATATAAGTATTATTAAACAATAGCATAATATATAAGATTGAAAATAATACTGGTAACCAAACAGTAACCAATTACCACTGATATTCATAGTGAGAGAAAATAAACACTATGGAAGTCAACTGTTTGATTAAAGAATTTATTTTTGTGTTCAACAAAGGTAACTTTTATAGGTTTGACTTAAAAGCAGTGAGTATATGATGGTATTATATTCATTTCCGAATGATCCCTTTTAGATAAAATGACAGTAGTGCCTACAAATTCACCTGATAAACAAGTTCAAATAAACTCACCTTTATCCACCACATCCCAAACCTCCACCTTCACCACGTCATCAGTAGCTGAGGGGAAATGACAAACATATGAGCAGTTCTGAATAACTGACATCACTTCCTTTCATTCCTTTAAATAGATATATCTTTCTGTCAGCTCTAGCAATGAGTGAGTGAGTGAGTTAGAGAGAGAGAGAGAGAAAATTTGTATTTTTAATTTGAACTATAGTAAATCAGTATCGATACCAAGAAACCCATGCACAACACTTTATCTCATGGAAAGGATTAGAAGTAGTTCCCCTTGATTCACAGTATAAAAACCCATTAACACACCATTATAGTTTAAAGGTTTCCAGATACTGCATTCCTTTATAATAATAGGGTATATGCGGAAGGACTTTTGATTTTCAGTAACTCAGATAAAGCGCTTTCGGTGAACTATATGCTGTTACAAAATGGCTGCGTTTAAGGTATGTTTTCGTTAAAAATCAATGATCTTCACTGCCTTATTGATATACGACATAAAGTGGATCTCAGACAAGACAAGAAGCCCTGCATTAAATTACATTTTTCCGCAACATGTCTTTAAAAAATGGAAATGAATTTTACTCCAGTATTTTCAAAGAAGTTTCTGCACTCACCTGCTGATCCTGACGACCATTTATCTTATTTTACGCTTGAACAACTAAATGAATGCTAAAGCCTATTTAACTGATTATATTTCAATTACATTACAACATCAATGCTGTAAAAGTAACCTTATGAAATTGAAAAAAAAGTCACATTAACCGTTCACCAGAAGTTTATCGTCAGGGGAAAAAAACACTAGCTGTGGATATACCCTTTTTAATTCAACTAGATTCTAGACCTCATAAACTGTCTTGACCATTTGTGTTATTTTTCATATTCTTCCTAAATACATATACTGCTCATTTTGCTTGACTAATCATGATGTTAATCAATTTCCATTTAAATTTTTGATCATGTTTATTTCCTGCCCCATAGATAAAAGCTCTTGTTGTGAAAATTTCCCAAAACCCTAAAATCTATTGGTCCAAAAAAAGCTAAATTAGTCTCATACACAAAAAACGCCTCTCACTTAGATATACAGTTGAAGTCAGAATTATTAGCCCCCTGAAGTATTAGCTCCCCTGAATTATTAGTGCCCCTGTTTATTTTTTCCCCCAATAAACAGGAAAGGAAAGAAGATTTTCAACACATTTCTAGTATAATATTTTACTAGATATTTTTCAAGACACTTCTATACAGTTTAAAGTGACATTTAAAGGCTTAACTAGGGTAATTAGGTTAACTAGGCAGGTTAGGGTAATTAGGCAAGTTATTGTATAACAATGGTTTGTTCTGTAGACTATCGGAAAAAAATATAGCTTAAAGGGGCTAATAATTTTGACCTTAAAACTGTTTTAAAAAAATTTAAATCTGCTTTTATTCTACCTGAAATAAAGCAAATAAGACTTTCTCCAGAAGAAAAAATATTATCAGACATATTGTGAAAATTTCTTTGCCCTGTTAAAAATCATTTGGAAAATATTTAAAAAAAGAAAAAAAAATTCAAACGGGGACTAATAATTTTGACTTCAACTGTATATAGACCGGTATATAAAACATTAAATTATATAGCAAATTAAATACAATTTAATTACATATATATATATATATTCATTCATTTTCTTTTTGGCTTAGTCCCTTTATTAATCTGGGGTCGCTTATTCAGCACATGTTCTACGCAGCGGATGCCCTTCCAGCTGCAACCCATCTCTGGGAAACATTCATACACTCATACACTACGGACAATTTAGCCTACCCAATTCACCTGTACCGCATGTCTTTGGACTGTGGGGGAAACCAGAGCACCCGGAGGAAACCCACGCGAACGCAGGGAGAACATGCAAACTCCACACAGAAACGCCAACTGACCCAGCCGAGGCTCAAACCAGCGACCTGCTTGCTGTGAGGTGACAGCACTACCTACTGCACCACTGCGTCGCCATATATATATATATATATATATATATATATATATATATATATATATATATATATATATATATATATATATATATATATATATATATATATATATATATATATATATATATATATATATATATAGGGTTTAGGGGTAGGGTAAAGGGTAGATTAGGTTTAGGGTTTCATTAACTAGACAGAAAAACAATGGATGTCTATGTGTCAGTGTGTGTGTGTGTGTGTGTGTGTGTGTGTGTGTGTGTGTGTGTCAGGGCTGCACAATACATCGTTTTAGCATCAATATTGCAATGTGTGAATCTGCAATTGTCACAATGCTTAATGTTATCAGGATTATTGTTGACCAGGTACAACAGTTCAGAACACAAGAGTATTTTGGAGTCATTTCAGTTTAATCAAAATAAAGTTTATTAATTGCATGTGTTTTTTTTTTTACCTGTGTAAACATTTTAAGCGAGTTTAAGGCATTTGGGCTTTACGTTTGTAACTTTAACAAAGATTCATTGTATTTCATTATTTATACATTAAACACTATACAGCTTTTTTGTACATTTGTGTACATTACAGAATACGGTTAGACTACATTTGTTTATTTGATCTACTATATTTATCTGTGCTTGTAACTTGTTTATTATATTTTATGGAGATTCATCACCTACAGAATCATCCCAATCCATATAAAATTATTTTTAAAAAATCACAAATAGAGCTATTCAAGTTGTCTTGTGAAATATAGCAATACTAAATAAATCGCAATTGAAGTTTTTTTTTCCACTATCGTTCAGTCCTAGTGTGTGTGTGTGTTTCAAGGATCATCTCAGATACAAGCATAGTCATGCCTTTTATCAAAATTAGAAGGCCTCTCTATAAATAATATTTACAGCTGATGTTTAAGATTTTGGCAGAAGTACATAAATAGGCAAAACAAACTCTAGAAATCACTGTCACTAGAGATCACTTTTACACTAGTCATTTAAAGCATCACGCTAATCTACTTTTCCGACTATTTGACAGACTGAGCATTACCTTGAGCTATTTTCACATAAATAAGATGCACAAATGGAAAGAACAAAAAAAAATTATTACATCAAAAAATAAGTATAAATATTACAATAATATTAGGCTTTCATAAAAATCTTGAAGGCTTACTTTTGTAATTCCAGTGGATGCTAGTGACCTGGATCTCCTGCGTGGGAATATACTCCTCCTGGAACTTCTTACCCTGCAGTCGATGCCACAGGGTGCTTTTCCCAGTGTTTCGATCTCCTCGGATAACAATCTTCACTGAAAGACCGCACAAACATGTTACATCTTGTGAAGATAACAACATTAGCTCAAGCACACAGAGCCCAGAGGCTCCAGCAAAACTGCAGCACAGACTTGATTTGCTGTGACATGCAGTGTGTGTGTGTGTGTGTGTGTGTGTGTGTGTGTGTGTGTGTTTTGAGAGAGTCCAACAGTATGCGGAGCAGCAGAGACATTGACTATCTGAGCATTTGGAAAGAATTCGAACATTTATCAAAACAAACAAATTTAAAATGTGCATATATTGCTTAATTATATATTTAGCTCTTGTGTTCTATTGAGGATGTTTTCATCCACTTTGGGGTGATTTTGAGCCGTAATATGGCCCCATTTTTCTCTGCGTTTCTGCAAATGGAATGATTTTTGGTGACAAATCTTATTTTGGCACATATTTTGGAAAAATGCTTTGGAATTTTTCAAAAACTCAACAATACACCCGGTTTTTTTTCCAAATGTACTACCCTTTTGCTGTTTGTAGCGGTTTTTGCCCTATTGACTTCCATTATAACCACATTTTTTGATTTCAAGCTATGACACTATATAATCGTACATTCTTGATCGTTGGTGGTTTTCCCTGTTGGGAAAAGGTACAATTTGTCATTTTAACTGTTGATCATCAGTTACCTTTCAAAAAAAGCATGGTTTCTGGCTTTTATACGGAGTATAGTGTGTGTGTGTGTGTGTGTGAGAGAGTGTATGAGATCTTTGCACTTACCTTGATATGTTTGACAAAATAAAAAATAAGCAGCTCAGAACATAGTAAGTGCATTTATACATAGGCCTGTCACAATAAGTCATTTTTGTTGTGCGATATATCGTCATAGGAATTATTATGATAAATGATATTATTATCATTTTAATATTTATTTCTGTGTTTACATTATGATTATACAACAGCATATGAATAGTCATTAACACATTCAAGGGACCAAAACGACATGTAAATGCGCTATAAAATGGCTTTAATGTTATTCCTGAATTGTCTTTTTTGAAAGTGGACTGCAGATTCGGAACCAAGCTCATTTGAACACCTAAACCTGTCAGTAGTTTTCAGGAACGTGAAAATTCCCCTTTTCTTCACCTTTTAGTAAGCGAGTATGTTTGACTCGCTGATGCCTCCAATGGAGATTAGATGGGATGACAGAAGCTGCGCAATCAGCAAAAATTTTAAAGACATTTATTATTTATGTAAACATGATGGACAACATATATTGCGTCGTCAAAAAATATTGAAGTCATGTCCATGTATTGCACAACAAGTGAATATACTGACTATTTTGACAGGCCTATCCACACACACACACACACACACACACACACACACACACACACACACACACACACACACACACACACACACACACACACACACACACACTATAATTTGTTGTTTCACTCCATAGAACTCCATATAAAAGCCAGAAACATTTTTGCACAGGCCTATCTAAAGGGCTGCCAACATGTGATCAACAAATTCACCTTTTCCCAACATGGAAAACCACCAACAATTAAGAATGCATGATTATATGGTGTCATGGCTTTGCGATTAAAAAAATGTGATTATAATGTAAATAAAAAAACAGGCACAAACATAACAAAAGGGTTGTCAATTTGAACAATACAAGGGTTAATTTAACACAATTTTTCTAGAAGACAGCAGAAATCTGACTTACTGTTGTACTGAACCCCTTTAGCGAATCTTCTCTGCAGACTCTGGTTCATAGACTGTAGGCCAGCAGGGATGTTCTTGTCCTTTATAGGACCAACCGGCTCAGAGCCGACCAGCTTCTTTAAAGCGGAGAACATCTTGACCAAGTTATCCCTCTAGATAGGTAATATCAAAATTAAATATATTTGTCTCAAATCTGCTTCCCCAGTTTGTCTGTCTGTGGTTGGACAGTTTTCTTGCAATGCTCATAAAGCATTTCTACATCAGTTTCAGGGGTGAATGAAGATGCTTTGGCACAGCATTATATCTCAATATGCGTTTAGGTCTTCATCTCTGGATGCTTTTCCACTGTATGACACAGCTTTTGCAGTCCAGCATCACAAGTTCTGCTCATTCAAGTGCTGATTTACTTCTGTTCTGGTGGAAATATAGGAGACAAAAAACACACAGTTTCAAGCTGAACTTAACGTAGCTGGAATTTATTATATAGTAATTATATTGTGGGTGCAAACATTGTAAAAGCCTATTTCAGGTTGAAGTGCACTGCAGAAACTAATTTCTAAGAATGCTCGAGGTTGTGACTCAAAGCCTAGTAAGCTGCCTACATAGTGAACGTTTCGAGGCACCATAAACACACCATATTTGACGTCTTAAAGGGTCACGAAACACCAAAACGCTATTTTAAAGATGTTGACAGTCATAGAGATGTCCCACTTGCTAAAAACACTATTAGGACACATATATTTAACTGAATAACTGCTGTTTAGTTAGGGAGCTCGATAAATTGCGACACAGTGAACGTGATGTTTGTATAATGGAACACAGTGTACGTAAAATCACTGAAGGAAGAAATCATTAAAACACAAATTGCATATAAATTACCGGACTGCTGATGCGTTAGGTTTTTGACAGGTACACACACTAGCCTGCTAACGCGGATATGACTAACTGCACATTTAACAGATTTAACTTACAGCAGATTTGTGATGCTCTTGTACTTACAGTGATATTGTCGTCTATTCTAGACCGACTGAAGGATTAGAAACCTCCACATCTTACATTTCTGAGCCACTGTGCAGTGTGCTCACACTGAACCTGCACAGCTTATGAATAATGAACTCATTGAAATTTTGCTCTTTGTATTTGTGAAGCACACCACAGTACGGTTACAATCTCGCGGATATTACCTTTCAAAATAAAAGTCCAGTCACGACTTTTCTGCCAATACGACGGATATGACATATATAACATATAACTCTTGTATTATATTTCGCTATGAATATTCATATTATCATATATGTAAATAAAATATATATGTAAATAATGTATGTACATTATGAATCAAAAGTGACGAGACATAAGAATAATTACAAATTATTAAATTGTAAGTCCACCACTGAAATGGTAATTAAGACATGATATCCACCTTCACCTTTTATTTATTAAATTCATTATGTAAAATAAGTATTGTATTCTTCAATTTTTTTAAAATGACAAAGTTTCATATGGCATACTATTCACTACAGTAAACAGTTCAGTGTGAGATACAGTCAAATCTTAGCAAAGCCACACCTTTAAAAAATATAGTAATCTATATTATACAGTATTTGTTAGTCTAAAATGGTAGCTGGGGTTTAACAGGTAAAGATGTGAGTTCAAAGACATAAATGAAAGTTAAACAATAAAAAAAAACTACTTTTTTCATGATGTTATTTTAGTTTAAACAATAAGTTTTTATGGTCAAACAGAAAGATGATTGTAATTAGAAATAAAATCAATGACAATTAATATCAGTAAAATTCATAAACATATTATAGTTTCGTTCAATTCATCTCTTCCCCTGCATCCAGCAGAACACTCAGTAGCCAGTGTTTTTAATGGTGATGCGCTGAGCTGAGTCAATCTTATAGTCTTTAATACCTGAGAACAAAATCACATCATTGCAGATAAAAGAAATGAATCAGACTTATGCAAAACCTTTGATAGACATTTGCCTATTTTAATGTAAAACACATTTATTGCATCTCACCCTGTGTCAGAGAGGTGCCATCTGAGGAAACATGCCAGTATCTGCGATCAGTCTGACGGGCTTGTTCATCATTGAGCACACTGAGGAAAGCTCCCCACAAGCTGTCTTCTGTCTTAAAGCTGTCATGCAGGGAGCAAAAGTGTGCATGTAAAAAAGCAAAACTGCAGTTAATATGGTAAAATATTTTTCATAATGTATCTTGAGTAATTCAAACTCACGTGAATCCAGTTTGTTTATCTTGAAGAAGATTCAGGGCTTCAAACAGAGAGGAGCCTTTGGGGACACTAATGGGAAACACAGATGCTGCACCGTTTGATTTTATAACCTCCACTTGCAGAGCCAATTGTCCGTGACTTGGGAGAACCTCTGAAGCCGATTCAACATCAGCAGTAAGAGTGTCTGAAACAGAGACATCAAAGTTCTAAAAATTTAATAAAACATTTAATACAGTATAATGTATCAAATTAAAATACTCAATATAATGTTGTAAAACTAAATAAATATTTTGTTTAATAATTACACTATATATATATATATATATATATATATATATATATATATATATATATATATATATATATATATATATATATATACATACATACACAGTTGAAGTCAGAATTATTAGCCCCCCTGAATTATTAGACCCCCTGTTTATTTTTTCCCCAGTTTCTGTTTAATGGAGAGAAGATTTTTTCAACACATTTCTAAAGGTGCTAATAATTCTGACTTCAACTGTATATATATATATATATATATATATATATATATATATATATATATATATATATATATATACATACATACATACATACATACATACATACATATATACATATATATATACATATATATATATATATATATATATATATATATATATATATATATATATATATATATATGTTTGTGAGTGTGTGTATATAACAAGGCTCTTAAAATTTGACATTACTTCCGGGAACTGCAGGAAAAGCAATAGATTGCAGATTGACAATCTACAGCTGCTTTTTCACCAGCAGGTGGACCAATTTAAGGTTTTTAAACCAGTAAATAGGTGAGGAAAAAAGCTAATAACGGCACAAAAGTAGCATTTATTATTGTCAATGTCAAATTTTAACAGCCGAATTTGATCCACTGAATTTATGGAAGCAAATCTTTTAACTGAAATAAAATGAATTGAAAATTGTCTTTTGAATATTATACATGAAATATGGAAATTGAATATGAATTATTGAATTTTTAAGTATGAAAACGTGTTTGAAATATTTTTAGTTGAAATATTCACAGCTTAAATAAACAGCTGTCTTAAATTGCAGGCCCTAAAAATACAAACCCTGGAATTCAAGTCATTAAAATGCAAGCACTTGTTAATTCAGTGTATTATTTTTTTCAGCTTGTGCTATTCGATAAGCTTTTTATTTCAATACATTTGGCATTGATTTTGTTCCATATGATCTCATATGAAGCAAGAGATCACGATGACATATGATGATGTGTGCAGGTGTTGTAGTGCTGTCCCAGTTCTTAGGGGTAAATTTTGAAGCCTTTCCCCTTAACCCTCGGTTGTAAGGGCCAAGGGGAAGGGGAAGGGGAATTGGGAATTAGAATTGGGCCTAAGTAAACTAAACTTTTATGAATTTCATTCTTTATGTTTAACACAAAGCAAGAGATTCAGAAGAATGCTGGAAAATGGCTGTTTTTTTCAACATTCTTCAAAATATCTTCTTTTGTGTTAAAACAAAAAAAAATCTAACAGGTCTGGAAAAAGTGGTGGATCAGTAAAATGTGACAGAATTTTCAGTTTTGGGTGAACTATCCCTGATACTACGCTGATCTTCCATACATGTTGTACATACCATCCTCACTGCGGCATTCTTTGCTCTTCAGATGAAGATAGGATTGCTGGTATAGGGCAGGCAGGACTTGAGATGCTGCCATTGGGTTATGGTAAGTTCCTTTCCTAATATCTGCCCTCAAAGCCTCAACAGCAGTGCCGCATTCCTCCATCTCAACTCCCATAGCCAACAAGGCCTAGAAGACCAAGAACCATGAGTATCTGTCACTCAGATAAGACATTTATTAACTTCATCATTTCATTTTATGGCAACATGGTGGCTCAGTGGTTAGCACTGTCGCCTCACATCAAGAAGGTCGCTGGTTTGAGTCCTGGCTGGGTCAGTTGGCGTTTCTGTGTGGAGTTTGCATGTTCTCCCTGTGTCCGTGTGGGTTTCCTCCGGGTGCTCCGGTTCCCCCCACAGTCCAAAGACATGCGGTACAGGCATTTGTATGTGTGTGAATGAGTGTGTATGGATGTTTAACAGTACTGGGTTGCAGCTGGAAGGGCATCCGCTGTGTAAAAACATATGTTGGATAAGTTGGCGGTTCATTCCGCTTTGGCAACCCCTGATGATAAAGGGACTAAGCCGAAGGAAAATAAATGAATGAATGGATTTCATTTTATTCTTATTACCTGCACTGCCAAGCCTGTGCTGAATTCATTGCCCATGTGACCATCAGCTCGTTTAGAGTCCAGAAGCTTCTGCTTAATGGTGGAAAGAGCTTTGTCCAGCTCAGCATCATCTTTAACCGAGGTTCCCTCATTTTTTAGACACTGCAGGGCCATGCCTGCCATCGCATGTGAGTCTAAAGGGCAACAAGGGAAGTAACATTGGTTAGGTGTTCACTTCAGGACATTTAAACATATTTACATTTCTGCTGCAGAAGACTTGAAATATAATCATATTGGATATTTTCACAATTATTTGACACTTGTTTAAATGTGATGCCTTACATGTTCTCAAAAAAAAAAATTACAACATTTCAATATTCATAAAGAAAAAGGTTTAAAAATATTGTTAGCGAAGTCCATGACTAATATCATTAAAATCACTTTCAGATTTTTTTTCTCCATCTGGTCAACAATAAAAACATGGACAGACAATACATAAAAAAACAAACAAAAACAAAAAAACATTGAATCCATTCTGGTTTAACAAGCTTGATCGTTTTACTACTAGAACAAGTTCACACCACCTAAAAAGGAGCTATACTGATGACGTATGAATAGGCATGGGCTGGTATAAGATTCTGATGGTATGATAACCTTGGATAAAAATATCACGGTTTAACGGTATTGTGATTACTTATCCTAAAAAAAAATAAAGTGAATAAAAAATCTTACACATACCTTAGGAACGGTATAGCAGAAAATGTTGGTGGTTTTAAAACCTGCACTTTTCCAAACTGCGGTATGCCTACGTATGAATTGGTCAAAATGTGTATTTATGTATTAATAATAATACTTAGGAATATACAGCTAAAAGAAAAATTATTAACCCTCCTATGAAATAGTTATTCTTTTGCAAACATTTCTGAGATTATATTGAACAGATTAAGGAATTTTTCACAGTATTATGTACTGTCATCATGGCAAAGATAAAATAAATTAGTTATTTTCCCCAGTGATGGGTTGCAGCTGGAAAAGTATACGCTGTGTAAAACATATGGTGGATAAGTTGGTGGTTCATTACACTGTGGCGACCCCAGATAAATAAAGGGACTAAGCCGGAAATAATATAAATGAATAAAATTAGTTATTAAAACTCATTCATTCATTTTCTTTACGGCTTAGTCCCTTTATTAATCCGGGGTCGCCACAGCGGAATGAACCGCCAACTTATCCAGCACGATTTTACACAGAGGATGCCCTTCCAGCCACAACCCATCTCTGGGAAACATCCACACACTCATTCACACTCATACACTACGGACAATTTAGCCCACCTAATTTACCTGTACTGCATGTCTTTGGACTGTGGGGGAAACCGGAGCACCCGGAGGAAACCCCCGCGAACGCAGGAAGAACATGCAAACTCCACACATAAACGCCAACTGACCCAGCCGAGGCTCGAACCAGCGACCTTCTTGCTGTGAGGCACTTACTGTGTCGCCTCTGTTATTAAAACTATTATGTTTAAAAATGTGTTGGAAAAAAAATATTCTCTTCGTTAAACAGAAATTTGGGAAAAATATAAAAGAATACAAATTCAACAGGAGGGACAATAATTCTGACGTCAACGGTATTATAATAAAGTTTAATTGACAAGTGTGACTGATGCAGTACAAACAGAAACTGGCTCTTTTAGCTATCTTTTGAGCCTGTGCATTATATTTGTGATAAATAGACTCATGTGCCATTCAATATTGGTGGTTTGAAAATTAAACTAAATTTGTTTTCATCCAAAGTTTAAAAGGTTCAAACAATCGAGCAAACTGAGTGTGAATGCACCCTACAGTGGCAGACAACAAAACTGCAGTGCCTACTTATAATCAACAGAATACTGCTCTGCATTAGTGTGGACACTAATGAAGCTATTGGTATAGTTATCTTATCATTATAAATATTGTTCTAGGTGTGAACGTTTAGAAAGTCATGAGGTGGCTGAAAAAATTCTTACTGAATTAGAATGGTTTTGATTTTCTTGATGAAACATTCATTTAAATGTACTTTATTAATGACCAATGAGACAAAAAAAAAAATCTAATTAAACTCACCAATGCATAAGGACTCTCCGTGTTTTATTTGTCCATGTTCCACAGCATGGATGAGCTTGTGGCTGACGTGTGTGCTAACTCTAACTCCGCTCACACACAAAGCCAGAATACCCAGAGAATACTGGTAATAGTTGGTCTTCGGACGATGGCTGACTGCAGAAATGAATTATTGTTAATATTGAAAATAAAATGCAGCAAACTGATGTGCACTACTACTGTATGTAAAGGTTTAGGGTCAATTAGATTTCATTTTTGACACTGATGCATTTACTCAGAAATAATACATTAATCTGATCGTAAGTGTTAGTAAAGATGTTACAATAAATATTCATGTATTCCATCAGGAAAACAAATATTACACAAGAATGTTAAAAAAATATTTCACCCAAAAATGAAAATCCTGTCATCGTTTACTTTCCCTTCACTTGTCACAAACCTGTTTGACTTTCTATCTTCTGCTGAACACACTAAAAATATTTTGAAGATAGCTGAAACTATAGAGGTAAATGATTACAGCATTCTTCAAAATATCTTCCTTAGTGTTTCAACGGAATTAAGATACTGATAAAGTTTTGAAACCACTTGAGGGTGAGGAAATAGCGAGTAATTGGTCATTTTTTTGGATGAACTACCATGTTTTCAACATTGACAATAATTTCTCAAAATTGCTGTTTTGCTGTATGTAAGATTAAATAAATTCGGCTTTTCTAAGCATTAGACACGTCTTTTTTATTATTATTTTTTCCCCTTCTTTAAAACAGTTCAGAACAAAACAAACAAAAATAAAAAATAAAAAAACATTTTCAAAGGAAAATGGAAACAAAAAAGACATACAATACGAGTGCCAAAGGTCACCGAATACAATCTTATTTACAAACGTATTTATGGTTGATAAAATATGGTTGCTATAAAAATGTTGGGGTTACGTATCAAAGATCAACAGGCTCCAGATATATATAAAATAAAAACACCACACAAAAATTAAAACAATAAGTTTCTTCTCAACCATTTACCCTTGTACGCAGAAATTGTATAGGCTTGTTGTCTCAAGGAAAATGTCAGCACTTCCATATCATACACCTCTTTTACAATATCATGCCATTCACCTACAGATGGAGGATCTTCCTTGAGCATTTCGTTGTAATTGCCTTTTCGCTAGTTATTAGTAATGCATTGAGAAGATATGCATAATTTTTTAAGAATAAACTCCCAGGTACATAGTTTTAAAATTACATTCCAGATTCAATCCCATTATTGCATTTATCTCCTTATTCAAATCTTGTCAATAGGTGTGTATAATATTACAATCCCAAATATGTGGAAATGATCAGCCATTCCATTTCCACATTTTAAACAGTATTCATCATCTCTAGTTTGAAAGTATTTTATTTTAGGTGTCATAAAGAACCTGATTATATTTTTACAAATAAATTCCCTCCATGAATCTTAATTAACTGTGATCATCTGTGTTTCCCAAATAGTTAACCATTCCTGGTTTGTTATAATTATATTGGCTTCCTTTTCCCATTTCTGTTTTATATACAGTTTGAGTGTTTCTTTGTTAGTCAGACAGGAATACATTCTTCATACTATTTTCTTATTAACCTTCTTTTTGTAAGTATCTATAAATATCTGTACTACTATTGTTTTTATGTCTTCTGAATCTCTTATGTTTTTAGACACGTCTTTTAAAAACAATACAGAATGTTACCAACCCCAAATGATGTGATTAAAAAATTGTGTCATAAATAATTGCTCTTACATGCAATGTTCTGTTTCTCTTCCTCCATTTCTTTCTTAAGGTGAGTTAGGAGAAACTCATTCATCTCATTATGTTTGAGGTGTAAACTCAGATCATGACAGGAAGACCTCAAAGCCAAGATGTACAGGGCAAGACGGCCAACCACCATCTCACTATTTCTCAGAGATCTACAAGCAGTTTAATGGAACAAAAAAACTAAATGAAATTAAAACAGAAAAATAAAGTAGAATTTTAGAAAAGACTATATTTATGCATGACCACACAACTCTCATGTGACTCTGTAACATATACAATAATTCCTGAAAATTACTGTATATTATTTAGAGAATCAAAACATTTAAAGAACAAATAATCAAATACGAAACTGCTGTTTTAAAGTTGAAATTGAAAAGTTTTTTACTTCTCAATATCCTCATGAAACTCTTTCTTGAGACGGTTGAGATATTGGTTTTCTTTATCCAGGTTATGTTGTGTTGAGAGCCGCAAAGCGATGTGAACACTGGGATTGGGCAGGTTGTCTTGTGTGTCCACGGAGCGCAGAAGCTGCTTATTGAGCGACTGGAGAAGAGCTTCGTGATCTGAAGCTGATGTTAATAAAAAGAAAACAGAGAGTAAAAAATTTAACGCAGTCAGACAGACTTGGTCAAAAATATTGGCACCTTTGTAAATATGAACAGGTTGTAAAAATAAATTTGTATAGTTGATCCTTTATATCTTTTGTTGGAAAAAAAAATCATGCCAAAAATCACAACTTTTATTGAAATAAAATAATTAAACATAGGGGTGAGGGGTGGGATTGATCATTAAGGTCTCATTAAAAAGGGTCTCATTGGTTTGTTTGTTCTTCAAATACTGTACACATTGGTCAATATTACTTATATTCTGCAACTCCCTAGCTGTAATCCTTGGAGAATATTTTGCCAATACAGTAAGACGTCATCTTTCAGGCAGATTTATAACATCACCATTTCATTGGAACTTCCTAAACAGATAGTTCACGCAAAAATAAAAATGAACTCACCATTTATTCACCCTCAAGTGGATCCAAATCAATTTCTTTCATAAGTTGAACACAAAAGAAGCTATTATGAAGTATGTTGAAAACATGTAACCATTGACATCCATAGCAGGAAAAACAAATACCATGAAAGTCAATGGTAATATCGTTTTTTTGTGTGTGTTCAACAGAAGAAACTCAAACAGGTTTTAGACGATCATCATATTGCTGTAAAATTGTATTACCATCTTTGGCCATCATTTACTATGTATTATTTACGAAGTACTTTGGTATGTTTGGTAAAAACAAGGCAAGTGTATGGGATTTTTATTATTCACAATTTCTTTTTTTTCCGTTGAACACAAAAGAAGCTATTTTGAAGAATGTTGGAAACCTGTAACTATTGTCATCCATAACAGGAAAAACAAATACTATGGAAGTCAGTCAATGGTAACTGATTTCCAACCTTGTTTAAAATATATTTGTGTGTGTGTGTGTTGAACAGAAGAAAGAAACTCAAACAGGTTTGAAATGAGCGTAAATGGTGACAGAATGTTTATTTTTGTGTGAACCATCCCTTACATTATTGGTCTAATGTTGGAAATGGGAATGCTCAACGCATGACCTATTTTCAGCCACTTTCTATTTTGTGAAGCTGAACAATTCATGGCAGCATATCAGAACTGTACTCTTTGCTTTTACTCATTGTTATGGATGAATGTTGGAATTTGGCCTTTGTGTTCCTCATATTTATACTCCTGTGAAACAGATAACCATGGTTGGACTCTATCATGTTTGTATTTACCCTGGTTGGCTAAAAAAGAAAATATATAAGGAAATATGACATAAATATTACACTCAGTATTACACTAAATTAGGGGTGCTAATCATTTTGGCCACTGTTTATTTTACATTCATTTCATTAACAAGCCTCCGAACCACTTTTAATTTGAGTTAATTTTGAGCATTCCAGCATTCATATTTACTAATAGTGAGAACATTTTTGACCATTACTGTACATAATATAATTGTTATCAATATATGAATTTATAACAAAACAACAGTCTTTGCATTATTCACTTTCCTGGTTAACCATGAGTGGCTCATATAAAATACCACAATGTAGTTGTATCATGTCTACTGCTGTTTCAGCTATTTAGGTCACAGTGGCATATTTCACCTTTCTCATGCAACCCATAAAAAATCCCTCTCTCAGAACTGTCAGTCACAAAACAGAGGGCAAAGAACAGCGTTAAGTGATTTCCAGAACTTCTGCTGACAAGACAAACAGAAAAAACTCAATAAGAACAAGCTGAATGCTATGAACCGGATGGTAGAGTACAGTTATTGTAGCTTTTGGACTCATTAGGTTACCAAAGATAAAAAAGCTTTTACAATGGAACGGTGAATACAAAGACATCGAAATACCAAAAACTAATAATTTTCTTTTGGAAATGTTTGATAGCTCTGTGGCATTCTTTTTATAAAAGATTAGTATACAAAAAATGGTAATGATTCAGTATCTTTGGATATGGGTCAGGTATTTAAAAGGTGTTTAAGGTGCAATTCATTTTTATTTGCTTTCCATAAATTAAAATGTGCCCCTTTTTATTTTTTCTGACCTATTGATTGATAAATACATACATACAGTTGAAGTCAGAATTATTAGCCTCCCTTTGAATTGTTTTTTTCTTTTTTAAATATTTCCCAAATGATGTTTAACAGATCAAGGAAATTTTCACAGTATGTCTGATAATATTTTTTCATCTGCAGAAAGTCTTATTTGTTTTATTTTGGCTAGAATAAAAGCAGTTTTAAATTTTTTTAAAACCATGTTAAGGTCAAAATTATTAGCCCCTTTAAGCTATTTTTTTTCGATAGTCTACAGAACAAACCATCATTATACAATAACTTGCCTAATTACCCTAACCTGCCTAGTTAACCTAATTAACCTAGTTAAGCCTTTAAATGTCACTTTAAGCTGTATAGAAGTGTCTTGAAAAATATCTAGTCAAATATTATTTACTGTCATCATGGCAAAGATAAAATAAATCAGTTATTAGAAATGAGTTATTAAAACTATTATGTTTAGAAATGTGTTGAAAAAAATCTTCTCTCCATTAAAGAGGGAAAAAATAAACAGGGGGGCTAATAATTCAGGGGGGCTAATAATTCTGACTTCAACTGTATATGAATACATATTTCCATACATACATAATAAATGTATTTTTTTTAAATAATAAATGACAGAAGAAACCCTAAAATAATAATCAGTGTAACAACAGTTTATTGCAAAAAGTCTTGTCAGGCATATTTTGAAACATTTGGTTAAATATTAAACAGCTCTTTTTGAGGATCAGCCCCAAAATACTAATTCATTGCCATTTTAAATCTTCACTAATCTTGAAAACACTAGGTTTTACTCATTTGTCAGCAGGAAGTTTAACATGTATTAAATAATATCAATAAAAAAAACATTATTTTATATATTTTAATAAGTGAACTTCAGAATAAGTATGTTGTTTTGTCCTTTTTGTATGAATATGTAATGAATAATATGGTTTCACTCTTAGTCTGACATTTTATTTTTTACAAAGGTCATCTGTAAACAATAGACACTTTAGTTTACTTGCATTTCATTTGCTTTCTAATATCAAATTTTTTGTAAATTTAACTTGACGCGAACATTTGAACGATTATGTCTGATTATGTCTGCTGAAAAAAGGCTATCACCGTCTTTGGCCATAATTTGTACTATGATACCTTTCGTAAAACAAGACAAATATTGTGCAATTATGGGATTTCTATTATTGCCCCATTATGCAACTATTACAAGTCAAAATTAATTTGAAAATAGGAGAAAAGATATAAAGAATGATCAAATACAAGTAAATACAAATACATTCCTTCTAAATACAAGTTAACAGAAGGAAAATAAAATGCAAATGATTAGTTGTATAATTGCTGCAGCCTTACCACAGGGTTTTCCCGCAGCCAGTGCCAGCAGCACACTCACAATCAGGAGAGTAATCTGACATTGACAAATAAATACAGACAACGTGTGAAATTTGCTTTTAAGTACATAAACATGACCAAGATTCTTTTTTAATTTGATAATTAATAGTTTTGTGAATAAGCATTCTGTACTATATAAACAAATAGAAGGTCAATGTTTATTGAATGTCCTTCTTACCATTATAAGGCCGAGATAGGTATCCTGTTGAATCCAGTTAAAATGAATTTACTGTTTCAGTGAAATACTATGACCGTGACAGGAGGCGGAGTTTCTCCAGATAGTTACTCATTTACAGACACTAAAGTTTTGCAACATATTTACGATTTGTGCTCTAAATTATCCCCTTTCTCCTTTTTTGCTCCAAATTGTTTTCATGTCTTTGCCTTTTCATTGGTATTACAAGAACATATTCTTCTCTCTCTCCCAAACGTGAGTTTGTTTACTATTATTATAGCTCACTTCCGGTTAACAAAACTACAACGTGCGGACTACAAGTTCCAGACGCCTTCCTCTACACACTGTTCGAGAAAAGCGTCGTAAAATTCAGGCTCTTGCAAGTTGCAACTTCTCGTGTCAACTGTCATTAGTCGTTTTCCACATTTCAATTAAATTGGCTTGCCGCTTTTGCGAGTGTGTGAAAGGTAAGTGTTTGTGCACCTAATGGAAGAAATGACGCGGCGTTGTTTTGTATGTAGTGGGGCGTATGACCAGAGGATGTTTTTAGCTGCAGCAAGCCAGCAATTCAAGTTATTCTTACCCAGACTACCACGAAATGGCTTAATTGTGAATTATTTAAGATTATTTCAGGTAAAACTATCATAAATATTGACTTATCCAAAGCACAAAATGCCTGTGCAGTTGAATGTTATGGCCTACGGTGGAAGAAAATATATACATTTATGAAGTTAGTAACCAGTTGCTCACTATAAATCTAGTAGCAAATGTTTTTCCAAAGTGAATCCCATTTAATATCTATTTTTGGTGTTGGAAATGTAAAAAAATGAAAATTTTTCCTTCAAATAAAATTTACATTAATGATTTAATCATTTTCAGTTCAAGTATAAAGTCTACTTTAATGTTTCAAATAACCTTTGTGGAAATAAAATGTTTAATTATGTATGAAGTAATGTTTCTGCATTCAGTGTAGCACAGGTTTATGTAAAAATGAAACACCATACTTATGACCTCTGCTTGTATACAACCGAATTAGATTTCAGGCAATGTTTTATATTTATAAATTTAAAATGACAGCTAATTTGCATTTTGGGGCTGTACTAATAAGAAAGACCACTTGAAAAATGTGTCTGAGTAAAATGTTAATATTTGTCTCCAAAGGTCTCTAAAATTCTTCCAAACTAAAATACTGTAACATTTAACAATTTTATTGAGCTGAACATGACAATTGACCAAAATAACAAATGTTTTCATGAAAATATCCAATAACCAAAGTCCAATAACCAATAATAATAAAATTAAGCCATGTAAAAGCTAATGCATGGCGACATGGTAGCTCAGTGGTTAGCAATGTCGCCTTACAGCAAGAAAGTCGCTGGTTTGAGTCCCGGCTGGGTCAGTTGGCATTTCTGTGTGGAGTTTGCATGTTCTCCGGGTGCTCCGGTTTCCCCCACAGTATAGGTGAATTAAATAAACTAAATTGGCTGTAGTGTATGTGTGTAAATGAGAGTGTATGGATATTTCCCAGTACTGGGTTGCAGCTGGAAGGCCATCCGCTGTGTAAAACATATGCTGGATAAGTTGGTGGTTCATTCCGTGACTCCTGATGGATAAAGGGACTAAGCCGAAAGAAAATATATGAATTAATGAATGAAAAACTAATGCAATGTTATGTTTTACGCACAATATAAATTGTTAATTAAGAGAAAATGTATCTTAATTTCTTCCATAATTTCCTCTTTCTCTATTTATATGAATATATTTTTGTGTATGTAATATAAATGTTGTTATGTTGAATTAACCATTTGTACACCCTGTTCCATTGTCCAAAACCTCTGATTTTCTCATCTTTTCCAGATTCTTCTAGCATCCACACTCCTGGACTGCAGTTGTCATCTAGTTTTGATGCCTCCAGCTCATCTTCAGCTGGAGGACAATGCAAAGCTCCAGGTCAGGAAGCAGCGAACTGGACTTCATCATGTTCTCTCCACATGCACATTTTAGTAACCCGGATTTGGTCACAGTTAGCGGGCCAACCAAAGGTCTGCATCATCTGACTGGTGGATCGATGCCAAATACGTAAGCATTAAGTGTTTTGTGCTATTAGGCCATTTAATTGAGCACTACAACCTTATAGATGATCACTTTCATTTTATTTGTCTGTCCATTTAAATGTAGAAGCTGGGAAAAAAGATGCACGAGGAAGCAGAGGAGAAGGACAGATGATGAGTGAGTACTAGATCGCTTGCACATAATATAATATATACAGTTGAAGTCAGAATTATTAGCCCCCCTTTATTTTTTCCCTCAAATTCTGTTTAGAAGATTTTAGAATTCTTTAGAAGATTTTTTCAACACATTTCTAAACATAATAGTTTTAATAACTCATTTCTAATAACTGATTTATTTGATCTTTGCCATGATGACAGTACATAATATTTTACTAAATATTTTTCAGGACACTTCTATACAGCTTAAAGTGACATTTAAAGGCTTAACTGGGTTAATTAGGTTAATTAGGCAGGTTAGGGTAATTAGGCAAGTTAGTCTACAGAACAAACCATTGTTATACAATATCGAAAAAAAATATAGCTTAAAAGGGCTAATAATTTTGACTTTAAAATGGATTTTAAAAAATTTTAAAATGCTTTTATTCTAGCCGAAGTAAAACAAATAAGACTTTCTCTAGAAGAAAAAATATTATCAGACATACTGTGAAAACTTCCTTGTTCTGTTAAACATCATTTGGGAAATATTTAAAAATAAAAATAAATTAAAAGCTAATAATTCTGACTTCAACTGTATATTAGGGTGACTCAGTGGTTAGCATAATTACATCACAGCAAGAAGGTTGCTAGTTTGAGTCCAGGTTGACATTATGTGCGGAGTTTGCATGTTCTCCCTTTGCTCACTTGGGTTTCATCTGGGTGCTCTGGTTTTCACCCCAGTCCAAAGACATGCCAACTATAGTGTATGTGTGTGTGTGTATGAATGGAGAATCTATGGGTGTTGCCCAGCACTGGGGGTTGCATGTCTTAATACAAGAAGGGCATCCTCTGTTAAAAAGTATTTGATGGGTAATTGATGGTTCATTCTGCTTTTGACCCCTGATAAAGCAGGCAAAACTTAAAGAAAATTTCTATAATTAATAAATTGATTAAATTATGTTCATTGAATTTAACAACCTATGTTAATTGAACTTATTTAAATGTCAACCATGTTTTAACTTAATTTTTTTAAGTCATATTAACTCATATTATCAGTTTAATGTTAGTTTACACTTTTTAGGTTAATTTAGGCCACTACATTTTTTTAGTGTTACTAGGCATATGACGATATAAAATGTTCTTGCTTCTATTATTGCTGAAGCTTTTTATCATACTATACTGCATTATCACTGCATTGACATAATGTGTAAAAAAGTGTGATTGAAACAGTTATAATAACAAATAGAACTGTACATTTTTGTGTATGTCTGCAAAACGATTATGAAGTACAATAGGTTACACTTTACTATTAACTAACATCATGCCATTAACAAATGCATTAATTAACATCAACAGTGAGAAATAGCTACATTTGTTACAGAAGTTATAGTAATATTAGTTTGAAGAAAAAAATAAAATGGATCTTTATTAGTTGTTAGCTCCATTGAATGAAACAAAAGACTTTGGGTTTTAATGAGTTATTAAACATCAAGACATTTTACCTGAGATAAATAATTGCTATATAAGTAGTTTACATTATCAGTTTAGTTTATTAAATGAATACTATCAAATGGAGCCTTATTGTAAAGTGGTAACAAACAAAAGGCCAATAAAGAATTGAATTGCAGGCCAGATTAACATCAAAATCTTTAAATATTCAGTCACACAGTGGTATTGATTACTATGTCCTTACTGTACATTTAAACTAATAGCCTTGTACAATGCACTGATGTTTTTACATTGTACTTGTATTTTTGAAGTTGTCTGCATGTAATTGCATCTGTAATTAATTTCTGTGATTACAATCATAATAACACTGTTGACCATCCCTTACACCTTAACCCACTCTTAAACCTATACATGCCTCTAAACCTGCCCCTAAACCCCTCGTTATCCCACTTCAGTAGCACCATGTGTTGTGCAATAGAATATGAACACAATAAGTATGTTGTACTTATTCTTTGATGTAAGTGCTAGTAGTTACGGCCATTTAATATGAAGTGGGACCAAATTGAACAAATTGATCAAATTGAAATCTTCAATTGAACAGTTCTAAAACGGAGGTTCTACTAATTGATACTCCTACAAATGTTAACCAATGTAATGATTTTAAACTCTCTGTTGATGATCTTCAAGTGACTCCCTCGGCCCATGTGCGCAACCTTGGGGTGCTTTTTGATGCACAGCTTAGTTTTAACTCGCACTTCAAACACTTGACTAAAATAGCCTTCTTTCACCTACGTAACATTGCGTGGATTAGACCTTTTCTATCACGGCTGGATGCGGAAAGGCTTATCCATGCCTTTATTACATCACGCATTGACCTCTGTAACTCACTCTTCGGGGGCCTACCAGCAAGCTCTCTGAGACGTTTACAGTACATTCAAAATTCTGCTGGTCTGGTCTTGACACATACTTCCTCACGCCACCATATCACTCCTGTACTTCAGCAACTTCACTGGCTTCCTGTCAAGTCGCGTATTGATTTTAAGACTCTGATTTTAACATATAAAGCAGTGCATGGGCTAGCACCTGAGTACATTTGTGTCCTGATAACTCTGGTCACTCCCACCCGCAGTCTTCGTTCTTCCTCTGGACTTTTGCTGTTCAGCCACGCTGTAAACTAAAGACTATGGGTGGTCGTGCTTTTTCGTACAGTGCGCCTAAGCTTTGGAATGGCCTACCCATCAGCATCAGGAATGCCGCTTCTCTGGACTGTTTTAAGAAACTCCTCAAGACTCACATTTTTACCATTGCTTTTAACTTAGATTAATTATTTCATCCAGTTGTATTGAATCGTCATATTTTATTGTTTTATTGTGGTCTTTTTATTGTTTTTATTGTTCTGCTTTGTTTGCCTTGTAGCGCTTTGGGTCTGAGAAAAGCGCATTATAAATAAAATGTATTATTAATATTCCTTGAGAGTTTGGTGCTGTGATGAACACCACTCCGAATATAACATAATAATATTATGAATAAATAATATAATATTCTTAAAAGGAATTCTAGGAGTTTAAATAATGAACCCTTTTCACAAGACTGTTATGACACGTTTTAATGGTCATCATAATCTTAAATCCTTGAAAGTTTTTAATATTTAGATTTTTTTTTTTTAAACGTATGAATATTTATATGCATTTATGAGTGTATTACATCATCTTTACGTCAAATTACAAAAAACAAATTACCGCTTACGCGAGGTGTTTTTTAATGCAGCGTCTTTGGAGCTGAGAGTAAGTTTGATGTTATTCTCTCCTCTGGCAGCCGTCATCAATCTTACACTATTTTTTTCCTTTATCTGAAAGTCTTGATAACACCATCGAGGAGTTTTTCTTTTATTATTTCAGCAAATAGGATTGTAAAAAAATATTTGTTGTACTCTTCCATTCACTGTGCTCTAAGTTTACCCAACCATGATGACATCCGCTACTGAGAAACCCGGAAATGTGAAAAGGGTCTATAAATAACAATATCATGCATGCACATTATTTGTTGTATTATTAAATATTAGCACATCTACTCATAATACCTCAGCTGTTTCTGGCCTTTTTCCCCGTACAGAAGCTGCAGTCCTAAACGGCGGAAGCTGATGGAACAGGAAGGAGCAGATGAGTGTTCAAGTCCTAAAGCAAGCCACATCTGGCCTGTAGATTCTCCAGCACCCTCTCCTTCATCTGAAACCAGCCTGGTTCAGCTGCAGACTAGACCTGGGATGGAGGAGTTGAATCTGCCCTTCACCGCTGCTCCGACTCCATTACCCAGAGTTCCCTCTGAGGGCTCAGGTATGGAGGTAGAGGCCGCTCAGAGGAGACTGCAGGAGATAGAAGAAAGGTTAGAAAAACCAATCAATCACTTGCTTTCAAACATTATACATTATTTTCAGATGCTGTTCAGAAATTAGATCCAGGTTATGCTCCTTTTATAGGTAGCAAAAGGCCTGACAAGAAGAATAAAGTAGTGCAAAATCCCCCCTTCAGATTTAAAGCCATTAATCAAAGGCTATAGTCTTAACAAATGGCAAGCAGAATGGGATCATTCATTTATTTTATTTTCGGAATAGTCCCTTTATTAATCCGGGGGCGCCACAGCGGAATGAACCACCAACTTATCCTGCACGTTTTTACGCAGCGGATGCCCTTCCAGCCGAAACCCATCTCTGGGAATCATCTACACACACTCATTCACACTCATACACTATGGACAATTTAGCTTACCCAATTCACCTATACTGCATGTCTTTGGACTGTGGGGGAAACCGGAGCACCCGGAGGAAACCCACGTGAACACAGGGAGAACATGCAAACACCACGCAGAAACGCCAACTGACCCAGCCGAGGCTTGAACCAGCGACCTTCTTGCTGTGAGGCAACAGCACTACCTACTGAGAATGGGATCAGTGCTCAAAAAATAAACTTTTTTAAAATCCAGCCAGTAGTAGGAAGAAAATCAAACATTTTTTTTTAACTGAAGACATAATGAAGTTGTTTACACAAGATGCCATTGTTATACTTTTGTATTATTATAGAAGTTATTTTTATAAAAAGTTGTATATTTGATCTGGTTTTGCCATGAAATAGCCAGAGAAGCTGATATGGCACTAAATTCAAAACACTCTCTCTTTGTAGGTAGAAATGATTAAAGCCGTTTCTATAATTTTCCTGTAATGTTTTGTGTGCTACAGGATCACTTTGGAGGATGATAGCGATGAAGAAGAGCTGGATGTGGAACCGGCTCAGCGCAGGCCGGTGTTGGTGATGTCTGACAGTTTGAGAGAGGGCCTACAGCGCGGGATTGGGGATATTCTACCACATATGGTTGCACAGTCAGTGTGAGTATATTGTTTTCAGCTTTTAGTTGATAAATAAATTCATAAACAAACTAAGTTGCAAGCATTTAGGCTTAAAGCTTTAGAGTAAAATGTACATTTATTTTTTTAATAAATTGAAAAATAGTTTCAGCTGAAATTAATTAATTAGATCACAATTGACAAGTATTATGCTTAAAAGCTTAACTGTGAGAATTAGTAAAAAACAAAATTTAAGTTATACTTTTATTCAGTATGAATGAAGAAAACTGAATAACAATCGATGTCAAATTGGCTTTTTAATAATGACATTTCTTGAACACAATATCCGATTAAAATCTATAAAGAGTCTAAAAGTCAGCTTTTCAATCATAGGGATACTTTTTTTTAATTTTTTAAAAAATCTTTAAATAATTTTCTAGATATTTCAGATATGCTGCTTTATAAGTCACCCCAAACATTTGAGTTTTAGATCCAATGTGAGAAATAAAGTAATAAAGTATTATTTTATTTTGCTGTACTGTAAGATTCTTAAGAAATAACGTAAATGAGGATTGGCAATAGCTCTGTTTCCATCCACCTATTTTGATGTGAATTTTGGAACATAGCATAAAAATCCCTGGATGGAAATGCCAAGATGTGCATAAGTCAGTCAGTCAGATAAACTACGTAAACTACGATAGAAACGCATGTACTGAATAAATTCCACCATGCACATCAAAAAAGTCATGTGGTTTTGCTTCAACAGATTATGGGATAACAAAAATGACAAAGTGACAGGTATGATTGGGTGGACTATGAGGTCCGAACATTTTTAAATGTTATATACTAGAAAGAAGTGACAACCATCCTTGACGGAAAATATCAGTGGAACGCACAAATCTTCCAAGAAGTTTGAGAAGAGATGGTTCTAAAAGGATATGAGAAACTGTCAATACGACATGACTAAGACCAAGTAAGTTATTATATACACACCTGTAGCTTCTCCACAATAAATGCCCAGCATTCTCTAGAGCCTAGACTACAGCTCCACATAGGAAGTTTTAGCCAGAGGAAAACTGGTGGTGCTCAACAGAGCCTGGTTTCTCTCGAGTTTTTTTTTTTCCTTTTCTTCGTCAGTTGGTGAAGTTTTTTTTCCTTGCCACTGGCTTGCTTGGATTGGGATTTGTGGAGCTGTGCATTGTTGGATTTGCTCTTCAGTGTTTGGACTTTCAGCAGTGAAACTTAAACCACACTGAACTGAACTAAACTGATCTTCAACTCTGAAATCTGGACTTTTAGATTTCTATACTAGAACTTCTATGTTAAGCGGCTTTGACACAATCTACATTGTAAAAGCGCTACAGAAATAAACATGACTTGACATACGAAAAAAGGCCTTCTCCTAACACAGCAAATTCCATTTTTCTTTTGATTTGTGGCGTCAGTTTATCACGAAGTGACGATTTTGTTCTATTAGACTCGTTGGATGGAAACACTGCTTTGCTCGCAAATGTTTTAGTATGTGTAGCTAATGACTCCAGCAAAACAAATAGATTGTCTGAAATTATATGGATATATTGTTTCCACAACTGTATGAAAACAAACAGAAGCACAGAGGTTTTCTGAAAGTTACAATCCACCAGCAGCAGCAGCCCTGATCTCTCTTGTTCTCTGCAGGAGCCGCTCCTGTATGGAGCTGGTGGTTTGGCGTCCTCCAGAAGACCCGCTCACACAGAGACTCAAAGACTCTTTACAGAGACAACAGCGCAAGAGCAGACAGACCCCCACCCCCGTCCCATCCGTCAGCAGCCCTCCGTCCCACCAGCAGACATTCAGCCCTCTGTTCAGCAGCTCTGGAGAAGAAGACATGGAGTTATAGAGCAAAATCAATCAGCATAACCTGCATTTTTTTTCTAGTGCCATGAATTTTGTTCGTTGTTTGTTTGTTTCAGCCTGCACTTTTTATGCAGGTGGGACCATATTTGCACTAGATGAAATGAGAAGTGAATTTTATTTTCTGCGGTACGTTGGTTGTAACAGTCGGTTACATTATTCACCCTGTTTGATAACTCTATGCCATGTATGTTTGAACTCATTACTTGTTAACAATGCAAGAATATTTTAGTTTCGCAGGTTTTATTGCAGGTATTATTGCGGTGTAACATTTTTCGGCGCACTGAGCACTTGATTTGTTTCCTTCTGCCACATTATTTTTGTGAAATATTTACTTTTTAAGACATCCGACTGGTTGAAACAGGAGACTGCTTTGCTCTTCATGCTGTTGTTGTTTTGGAAAGTGATGACTTGTGAAGTTTGTTGTTTGTGCGAGGAAGGATTGTTATGTGGGTTTTAAATTAGACGGCCCTACTTTTATCCAATTTAACCATTTACACATTTAACAGACAGAAAAAGCGAGTATTGGAGGAGACGCATGGGCATCCATATTTGAATCCTAGTACTTGGATCTTTTTAATCTAAGCAAAGAACAAATAGCACTTATTAATCTTGTCATAATTATTAAAAAAACAACAGTAAGATAAGCTAGAAAGCCAAAATGCCTGCAGTTTAAACGTTGGCCTACATTGTTGAAATGTTTTGTTTGAAACTTTTTATGATTTCTAGTTTGCCTGATGTCAAAATATAAAACTTGTAAATAATACTGACTACTGTATGTCACTACGACGCAGGCAGACTTGTTTATAAATAAAATCAGTTTGGCAATATCGGTTTCTTCTTATGGCTTTTTATTTCTATAGAAAAACATTCATACAAAGTCATGAATTGGGATTGATTTCAGGATTTTTTTTTTATTTTACAATTATTTCTTCTAAGAGAAATCGTTAGACATCACATCCTGCATTGTTTGCAATTGAGCCATTAATATTCACATTTTGTGAGTAAAACTGGAGGTTGCTTTTAGATGGAGCAGCATGTATTTCAGAGTCCGTTCACTGACAAGCTACGCAAAAATCACATTTAAAATTGAAGTTGATTTTTTCATTCATTCATTTTCTTTTCAGCTTAGTCCCTTTATTAATCTGGGGTCACCACAGCGCAATGAACCTTCAATTTATCCAGTGTATGTTTTATGCAGCAGATGCCCTTCCAGCTGCAACCCAACACTGGGAAACACCCATACACTCTCATTCACACATATATAGACATTAATATAATCATTCTGTGATACTGACAGCAGACAACTCCACTTTTAGATATGCAATCCTGCACTTCCCCTTGGGGAAATCCATGCTGCCATTTTAAAGTGAGTTTCACTTCAAGTGGATGAGGAAAGTTTACATGGATAGACCCTCGATCCTTTAATTTTGACAGAGGGAGCGATTTTACTTCATATGTACACTACAGCACCTATACACTACCTAACAAAGTCTTGTTGTCGATCCCAGATGTAAGAGCAACAAATAATAACTTGACTTCTAGTTGATCATTTGGAAAGTGGCAGAAGGTAGATTTTTCTGATAAATCATCTGCAGAGTGGATGGCAACATCAACAGCCTGAGGTATCAAAACATTTGTGCTGCCCATTACATTACAAACCACAGGAGAGAGCAAATTCTTTAGCAGGATAGCGCTCCTTCTTATACTTCAGCCTCCACATCAAAGTTCCTGAAAGCAAAGAAGGTCAAGGTGCTCCAGGATTGGCCAAAAGACATGAACATTATTGAGCATGTCTGGGGTAAGACGAATGATGAGGCCTTGAAGATGAATCCAAAGAATCTTGATGAACTCTGGGAGTCCTGCAAGAACGCTTTCTTTGCCATTCCAGATTTATTTGAGTTATTGCAGAGATGTATGGATGCAGTCCTCCAAGCTCACGGGAGTCATACACAATATTAATTATTTTTCCACTGCACCATGATTATATTCTATACTGTACATCATTTCTGTTAAGTGACAAAACTTTTGTCTAAGCAAAGTCAGACCTTACTGTCTTAATTAAACAATTAAAAATCAAGGCATGATCATGTTTCATGGCACAGCAAGAAGGTCGCAGGTTCGAGCCTCGGCTGGGTCAGTTGGCGTTTCTGTGTGGAGTTTGCATGTTCTCCCTGCGTTCGCGCGGGTTTCCTCCGGGTGCTCCAGTTTCCCCCACAGTCCAAAGACATGCGGTACAGGTGAATTGGGTAAGCTAAATTGTCCGTAATGTATGAGTGTGTATGAATGTTTCCCAGAGATGGGTTGCAGCTGGAAGGGCATCCACTGCGTAAAACATGTGCTGGATAAGTTGGCGGTTTATTCCGCTGTGGCGACCCTGGATTAATAAAGGGACAAAGTCGAAAAGAAAATGAATGAATCATGTTTTATTTTGGTAAAATAAGCATAATCTAGAGGGCTTTGCCTTTCATATAAGCCACTTCTGATACGATGAAATGATCAACTAGATGTCAAGTCATTATTTGTTGTTCCTAAAACTTGGATAAGCGACAAGACCTATGTCAGGTAGTGTATGTCCCACAATGCAATGCATTTGTGACATCGCAACGTCAGCAATCACAGTGGTTTTCATAGTAGACTTCAAGTGCTAGAAGGTTTTAAACAGTGGCGGCTGGTGTTAAAAAATGTGAGGGGGGTGCATTTTAAAAGCCATTAAAAGCCATTTTTCAGGTGATGTACCAAAAAACTAAATTGACTAAAGCATACAATAAATGCATCACAAATCAGTTCATTTTAGTTCAATTTGGGTTTATCAGTAATGAAGTAATCAAGATAATCAGTAAACACACACACACACACACACACACACACACACACACATAAATGTTGCCTAATCACTGGCAGCACTACTTAAAAAATAATTTTGCTCTCCATTCTTTCTGGCTTGCAAATTTCTTAATGAGCTTTTGGGTAAAGTCAGTCATCTCAGTCACAAGTCTCTTCTCTATTAACAGCATGGCCAATGCATTCAGCCTCTCTTGCGTCATGCTGTTTGAAACAGCAAACATGGAAAACAGTAAAAGGCATGACTTGCATCTCAACTTGCCAGCCAACTCTGTTTGTCATGACAAGTGTTGGAAAAGCCCCGAATATACGCCCGCTCGCGATCACTTGACTACTGGTAAATTTGTTTTCATTAGTTTTGCAAGGAAGGTCGATCTGGTCCAAGCTCCTTGATTATTATTTTTTTTTTCTTCATCCAAACGCCTTGTGAACGGATATCTTTGCAAAGATACAACAGAATTTTCCTTCATCTTGCACTTGCTTTCACTATATGAATAAAGGTCAGCACAGCTAACTGACGAGCTGCTGCTGAGTGAAGGGTGTAAGTGAGAATGGTCCAATCACAGAAGGCCAATCATATAAAAACAAATATGATTCGTTCTAACAAAAAAATGGGAGGGTTCGGGGCGCAGAGCGCTGCGCCCCAAAGACAATTTAAAACCGGCCAATTAGAGCTTATCGTCGTATCACATGCTTTGCAAAAGTTCGTGTACCCACATAGACACCCATTAGTCCGGCGCCCCGCACACATATGAAAAAATATTGTTCATACATTTTTTTTTCAATAAATGTTAGTATGACTACAATAAATGTTAGAATTAAATCAGTTTATTTTGTTAATATTTGTGATAATAAATATTGACATATTAAAGGAGTCTAACTTGACGGGGGCGGCGCCCCAGCGCCCTCTATTGACCAGCCGCCACTGGTTTTAAACCCATTCAGATGTTCCGCCAGTAGTGGACACTAGTGTCACGTAATCAATGACGTTCATCTGAGTCAGCGAGACTAAAGAAAGTTATCGAGTGAAGGCATAAAAGAGCTTTTGTAGTAGTAAATAAATACCACATACAAAAACTTGAAACATTTTAAACAAATCCTCCCGTGAGATGATTCCGTAGCCATGTGATTATTATTCACGCTGAATCAATGAAAGCAGTTAAATCGGAATTTCCTGTTTTTCTTTTTCATGGCTGTTTGTGGTTTCCACGTGAAAGCACCCTCTCTGGCTTTTGACAATACCATGCTTCACTGACAAGGTGTGCATGACTATTGCAGCTTTGCCATTTAATTTCGATTAAACCGCCCAGCCCTTAACACAAACACAACTGAGTCTAAAGTCCATTTTAAAAGCCAAGATTTCAATTGCTATTACAGTTCATTCTTTGATTTAAGCAGGTCTAAATAAAACATCAGCCTACAGTGAAGTGGTCAATTCTGTCCATTCAGAACTTGAACATTCCACCTGAGCTCCAACTAGGAGAAGTGATTTTCTGGTTTCCTTATAAAAATGAACAACTTGGTGAACAAATTGTAGGATAAGAGAGTTAAAAGTAAATGTTAACTGGAGCTGTTCTTTGCTGGTAGGTAATCTTCTGTTTTCCTGCTTTCCTGAGCTGGAGCAATCTGCCAAGAACATGAGAAGCTTTGAAAAACCTACTTGAAAATACATCAAATATTAATGTAAAAAAATTACACAGTATTAATCTTAAAACAGTGAACTAAAAGTAGCATCAAATGACAGTGTTGTCATTGTTAACTAAAATGTTGTCAAATGATTTAAAATGTAGACATGTTGGCATCAAACTAAATGAAGAATAATAATATATGAATAATAATAAAATAGTAAAATACAATAACTATGATAATAATTGTACCATGTCTAAGTAAGATCCGCCCAGATCAGTGTTCTCCCTGTCCCGCTTCATTGGACTGGGGCAGCGACTCTGACTCTCTGCCTGGAGGAGCCGAATGCGACTCTGGAGGTGCCGCAGCAGTTTATAAGAGCTCAAGTCTTGAGTGACTCTGGAGTTTTGTAAGTCTGAGCCACCCTGAACAGCCGAGGTCAACTGGGATCTGTTGTGGTCTTGGCATTGCTGCAAACAGAGAATCAAGTACATGAGTTCCTTATTGTGTTCTATTAAAATTGTGTTGAAATGCCACACTTATTTTTTATTCCAGCTTACATTAAAACAATGTGACATTTTAAAATGATGCTGGAGATGTTTTATTTTGTTTGTTTTACAATTAATATTTTTCTGAGTGTGTTTTTGAGCTGGCTTCTTGGCTCATGATTTAGGCCTGTCATGAATAAACATGACACTAAAACTGGCAGTATGTGGCAGCAAGTCCCTGTTATAATGAGTGATTCACTGAATCATTCATTCAAATGATTAGTTCAATTCAGTTAAAAGTAGCTGATTCATCTAGAAATGAAGCAAAAGACTGTGAACAGACCATAGATCCACTGGCTTAATTGATTTGTTCAAAAGCAGATTCATTTATAAACTAAACTGCAGTGATGCTCTGGTAAACAAATGTTCAGTTCTGACTTTGTTTGATAATAAAATGTCTGATAATTTGTGATCATTTGAGGTCAAAATGAAGCTGCTTATTTTAATTACTGAATAATCATGCTTCTGTAACTTATAGCAGCATTATAGTGATATTGTTTTTTATCCTTATTATTCTTTTTTTTATTTAAATATTAGTATCCATATTGGATGAAATAAATGCTGCCTTAGGCAATTCTCTGCTTTAAAAATATGACAAATTGGAAAAAAAAGTGACGCAAAAATATTTAAAAAAAATGTAATAAATTTACTGAAGCACATACAATGTATTAAAATGACAAAAATAAATCAAATATTAATAAATACTGTATAATAGTGTATAAATACTAAAATAACACTGGTATTTACAGCAGTCAGATGTCTCATCTCATTCTCCATTCTCTCCAATCTCTTCTGTTGCTCTGCTTTGGATGTCGGGACCCTCCTGTTATTTGCAGTAAAGATGACACAACATGGTTTCATTGATATTTTTGCAAAACTTTAAATGACAAGCCATGATATTCAGTAATCTAAAGTCCAATAGTTTATTGTTTCATTTGGTTACTGGGCCAACAGGGCTAATTAAGTGTGAAAGGCTGAAAAAACAATTGTCCCAATAATTGTTTTATGTTTTTGTACATGAAAGTGTCATACAGTGATCAGCATATATGAGTACACCCCTTACAAATCTCTCATTTAAATTTATATTTTTCCATAGGAGGCTTTACAATAATGTGCATATACATTAGATTATTCAGTATTGAAGCCAAATCTGGAGCTAATCTGACAAAATAACTCCAAAATAACGGTCCAAAATTAGTACACCCATATTTATGTTATAGAAAAATATAAAACAAAAAATTAACGAAGATCAAAGTTAAAAAGCACAAAAAAATGTATCAAAATTTGTTAAAATTTTGTAGTTTGTACTTTTGTTTTTTAATATTTTGCATGAATTTAAATGTATTATTTTTCTATTTCTAAATATGTTTGGTGACTAAATGTTATTTTAATAAATATATCTGTTTAATAAATACGTTTTGTTTAAATGCACCAAAATATATGACCTATATTTACTGATAAATTAATACAAATATTCATTTGCAAAATGGGCTGTACTCAATTATGCTGAGCACTGCATATGCTAATTTGTTTAACCAAATAATTCAAAAGTTTGTTAACAAATGACAAATCCAGCAAACTCAGTGAGTGTTTGAAGCACCTCTCCAGCTCTGCATTGAGCTCCAGCTCAAACTTGTGTGCGATTCTGGCAGTGGTTTTGTCTTTCCACTGAGCCATGCTGTTGTGCACCTGTCTGAGCTCTTCATCTTTAGCCTTCAGCTGTCTGCGCAGATGAACACACTGTCCATCCACATCTTCATCATTCTTCATGAGCAGCTGACCTCGAGATAGACTGCTCATCTCCTCAACGTGCGCCTTCAGTTTAGACAAAGCAGACACACAAAACAAGATATTAACACTTTATTTCTTGCAATTTGAGCACATGCACTCTACAGGAGTCCCATTCTAAGCTAAACAGTAAATTCACGGATTTTCCATGACATTCTCTGACCAAAAAGCTGAATTTCCATGAACAGTCTGCTGTAGTGCTTTGCATAATATTAAAATGATTTTAACTTGAATATCAGTTTGCAGGATTTTTAAAGCCACAATGAGAACAGCAATGGATAATTTCGGAAAACCACAGATTTCAGGAAAAAATGGTAATGTTTGCGTTCCTTCCTTCCTTCTTTCCCACCTTCCTTCCTCAATAGTAGTTTGAGCATGAAAAGATTTAAATGGAGCTAAAAAATAGTCTAACAATAACAAGTATAAAATAATGTGATAAAAAAACCTGGTAGAGAAAACATTTTACATTTTGATGAATGGAAACTAAAATTTAAAGTGACAAACAAAATTTCCTGATATTCTATGACTTTCAATGTTAGGAACAGACCTTTAAAAATTCCCTGATATTCCAGGAATATAATAACCCAGAGGTTAAATGAGGTTTTATACTTGATCACAAGAGTTCCTGGTGGGAAACAGCATAGTCAGAATGACGCTGCAATGAAACTCTTATGTGACCATGTGTAACAAATTGAACAACTTGCTAAAAAAAAGATTTTTATTTAAAAGCTGAATTCCTCATCCAAAGCCAACCACACTTTAAGAACATCCAGAAATTACCCAGCAGGCACACAACGTCATAAGACGTTAATATTAGGTTAGATTTAGGTCATGACGTCAGGTGACCAAAATTCAATGTCTATCCAGCATCTAAGCGTCTATATTTTGACATCCAATAACGACATCAAATGACGTTGATATTTGGTTGATTTTAGGTTGTGTTGGAAAATGACCAAAATCCAACGATTAGCCAACATGTTAAACCAACGTCATATTGACATCAAATACTGACATTTATTTGTCAGGTATGCCAACCAAAATCCTACATCTGACAGACGTCATAGTGGTAATATCCATGCAACGTCATGCTGTAACATCATTAGACGTTGATATTTGATTAATTTTAGGCTGGATGTTAAACATTGATGTTGACCTGACGTTGGGTTCTGACATCAACCCAATTTTCATTTCCAAGCAAAATGCGAAGTCCCCACAACGTTGGGGTACAACGTTAATCTAATATCATATTGACGTCCTGTGCCTAGGAAAACAAAGACACAATTTCGACCAGTTGGATTAAATGGATCGTTTATTCATTTATTTTATTTTAGGCTTAGTCCCTTTATTAATCTGGGGTCGCCACAGTGGAATGAACCGCCAACTTAATCAGCATATGCTTTTGCGGATGCCCTTCCAGTCCCAACCCATTACTGGGAAACATCCATACAGACTCATTCACACACATACATACACTACGGTCAATTTTAGCATACCCAATTAACCTGTACCACATGTTTTGGGGGAAACCGGTGCACCCGGAGGAAATATCAGGAAATTTTGTTTGTCACTTTAAATTTTAGTTTCCATTCATCAAAATGTAAAATGTTTTCTCTACCAGGTTTTTTTTATCACATTATTTTATACTTGTTATTGTTAGACTATTTTTAGCTCCATTTAAATCTTTTCACGCTCAAACTACTATTGAGGAAACCCACATGAACACGGGGAGAACATGCAAACTCCAACTGACCCAGTTGAGGCTCGAACCAGCGACCTTCTTGGTGTGAGGCGAACGTGCTACCCACTGCGCCACCTTAAATGGATTACAGTTTTTCTTGATTGCTTTGATGCAGCTGTCAACTGAAACTCCACATTTTCAAAACAGTTAACACACAGGCCTAAACAGCGACACTCATGGTCAAATAAATACATTTTTCTTGCAAAATGCTGTAACCGTGTCAAAACATTTCAAATATGCAACAAAAGCTAATTTTGCCTTCAAACAACACAACTTGCAAACAAGTATATGAGCTCTTTTAATCAATCATTACACAATGGACAACAAAATACAGAACTCAGTGTGAATCACTGCACCATTGCTTATCATTGTAACCTATTGCCAGTGCCGTTTGTTGTCTTTCTATTTGGGCTGTCAAATTTGCCTTTTTGCAAAGAATTGGATCCAGAATAAGAAATGCTTGGATTAAATTTATATTATATTAAATTCATGACATTTTTTCAAACTGTGGCTGAAAACTGAAATACTATTACAGTAAAAAAACAAAACAGACAAAAATATTGTAAATATTACAGAAAACACATGTAAAGCAAAATACAGTCAAATCTATCAGAGTAGAAGACATAGCTACTATTGACCTCCTTCATCCATGCTAGCAAAAAACAACACAGACCGGCCACCTTTTTTTATAAGGTTTGCAGACTGATTGCTTATTTAAGATTTGTGTGAAGGAGTGTCAAACCAGTGCTTCAGTAAATAAATACTGATTTTGGTAGTTTCTAATGGTTAGGGATAGATGGTTTCTGTTTGGTTACCATAGTTAAAACAATTGAGTTTGGACTGCTTGAATAACATCCGTGTTAACTGTTTTGAAAAATGTTGGGGAAAATGTGTCAATCCAGTGAGAAAGAGTTTACACATTTGCAAGACATGTCTTCTGCTCTGCTAGGATAGTGATGAGGAAAATGGAGTGAATCCTAGTTTCTTTAACCAGGTCAAAGCAAACAAGAAAAACTGTAATACATATGTATAAAATAATTTTTCATTGTTAAACCTATATTGATTCTAAATGCTATACCTGTATAAGTGTTTCTTTCAGAGCAGCCAGCGCTCTTTCCTTTTCCACACTCAGCTGTTCTTTCTGCACACGCAGCTCTTGCTCCTGAAACAAATAAGGCAGTGTCTGCTCACAAGTGGTGTGTTGCTGTGAGTTCATATGTGTTTATTATTGTCACCTCGTACCTTTTCTCGGCTCATCTGCAGTGCAGTGCGCCTCTGTGAGCTGAGTTCAGTTTTTAGATCATTGATATACTGCTGTAGGGACTTTGTGAGGGACTGCAGCGTCTGAAGAGCTGAACTCACTGTAGAACTGAATCAGAAAACATTTAAATATACATTTATAAAATATACAATACAATTTCAGAAGTGGTTTCCAATCTAAGATTCACGAGTAGTAGCCAAACTCACTTTAGTTTGAGGATTAGTGGATAGGGCAATAATATGAAGTATGGATTAATTATATACTTGTATATCTGAATGAAACTGACTGTCATGGGAAAAATTTTTTTGTTTCTTTTTCATTTTATCTTCATATAATCTGAATACGGCAACGCTGTGGCGCAGTAGGTAGTGCTGTCGCCTCACAGCAAGAAGGTCGCTGGGTCGCAGGTTCGAACCTCGACTGGGTCAGTTGGCGTTTCTGTGTGGAGTTTGCATGTTCTCCCTGCGTTTGCGTGAGTTTCCTCCGGGTGCTCCAGTTTCCCCCACAGTCCAAAGACATGCAGTACATGCAATTGGGTAAGCTAAATTGTCTGTTGTGTATGAATGAGTGTGTGTGTGGATGTTTCCCAGAGATGGGTTGTGGCTGGAAGGGCATCCGCTGCGTAAAAAATATGCTGGATAAGTTGGCGGTTCATTCCGCTGTGGCGACCCCAGATTAATAAAGGGACTAAGCCGACAAGAAAATGAATGAATGAATAATCTGAATACTTAATATAAATTAGTGGTTTGTGTAGAATGGTTATGGGGTGAAACATCCTTATTTTTACAATTTATAATTATTATGCACTCTCAGAAACTGGATTTACATTTTTATTCAGACTCTCTACAGTTTTTGTTCAGACCATACACTGGTTTGGATCAAATCAAAAGGTAGACTGTGTTTTTATGCACTGTTGAAAATAATAAACAAAAATAAACATATTAGGATTCTAAAATCTAAACTAAAGAAATGCATTGAAAATGTTGTAAATGTAGCTTGATAAAGCCAACAAACTTTGTTCATTTAAAATCTGGCCATCCGTGTTAACGTTATTATATAGATACAATAAATCAGGGGTGCTCAACCCTGTTCCTGGCGATCGACCGTCCAGCTGATTTCAGCTCCAACCCTGATCAAACACACCTGAACCAATTATTTAGAACGTGAGGAGCACTTGATAATTACAGGCAGGTGTGTTTGATAAGGGCTGCAACTGAAAACTGCAGGAAGGTCGATCTCCAGGAATAGGGTTGAGCACCCCTGCAATAAATAAATAAATCGAACAACTAACTTCTAAATTGTTGTCTGAATTGTAAAAAGTTTAGGAAGCACTGGGTTGAACTTTTCAAGCATTGGGGCCAATACAGAAGTTGTCTTTTTAACACTTTTCATATCAAATAAATTGTGCTTAAGAGGCCCACATGGTAAGGGAGTGAAATATTTATCTGCAAACATGCTGCAATTGTTATTTTAATGTGTGAACTGTCATTATCCAGTATGTCACTCACAAACAAATATACATTTAGAGTGTAAAGGCATTCACTGCATGATGAAACCTACAATATGCAGTTATAATGACTAATCGATTAATTAATAATGCCACACAATAGTGTCATTTCATGAATATCTGCAGGTGATCCATCGGCTTAGTCTCTTTTTCAGAGGTTGCCGCAACGGAATGAACCGCAAACTATTCCAGTATATGTTTTATGCAGCGGATGACCTTCCAGCCGCAACCCAGTATTGGGAAAGACCCATATACACCCATTCACAAACACACTCATACACTATGGAGAATTAAGCTTATCCAATTCATCTGTACCGCATGTCTTTGGACTGTGGGGGAAACCGCAGCACCAGGAGGAAACCCACGCGAACACGGGGAGAACATGCAAACTCCACACAGAAATGCCAACTGGCAACCGGGACTCAGACCAGTGACCTTCTTGCTGTGAGGCGACAGTGCTAATCACTGAGCCACCGTGCTGCCCACTACTGGTTTTAATGATCCATTAATACAGACAATAGATGTGTTTGACTTTGATGCGTAGACCAATTAGTCTGTGACATAAAAATCACAATAGTGAAAAAAATAAAAATAAAATCACAGCAAGCCCTCTAATCACTTTTGATGCCATACAATGTTCAGTACGCATAGTGCTGCATCAAGGTCAAACACATTTATCCACAATGCTTTACCTATATACGAGCTTATCAATTTGCCATTTTGAAATAATTAATTGAATTACTTATTAAAAGGTTAGTTCACCCAAAAATAAAAATTCTGATATTAAATACTCACCCACATGCAGTTCCAATCCCTTGAGATCTTTGGAACACAAGTTAAGATATTTTAGATGAAATCCTAGAGCAGTGGTGGGCAAACTTTTTAGACCCGAGTGTCGCATCAAGTTTTGCAAACCAAGTGAAGGGCCACATGTCAAATCCTTCAAAAAATTACTTTTATTTATAGTGGCAGTATGGATGGAATAATATGTAATATCGGACAGAAACATGTCACATTAACACACATTTTTTTAATAGTTATTATTGAGTCATATTTACAAGTCAAATTAATTTGCACTGCTATTTATATTTACTTATCAATCATCATAAATCAATAAAATAATCCGTTATAAAATATAATAATAATAACGTAATCATTTTTACAGTGGAGAATAGAAAAGATATTGTGTGATAGAAAAAAAATCTCATATTAACACATTAAAAATAATTTGAATGTTTGCTTGAAAAATGCAGACTTAGGTTGTAGTCTTTAAAAACAGCAATACTTTTTTGGCATATTAGACATACCGCTTTCTGTCCGATATTGGTTGAGAAGTATTTTGTTGTCCATTCTTCCTTAAACACACGACATTCAGAGTCAGTTTTTCTTTTTTTTGCCTGACTCATTTTGCCCACCTCTGTCCTAGAGCATTTGACCCTCAAATGCTCCCGAGATATTGAAAGCAGGGTTGTCGCGATATCATTAATTAATCTTACGATACTATACCAGCTGAAGTATCATGATACCAAGTAGTATTGGTAAACCGTGCAACCCTATTTCAAAGTACAGAAAAGGAACCGAAAACATTGTCAAAATATTCCATGTGGCTTCAATGGTTCAAATGTAATACACAAAGCTCCAAGAACACCTTTTCTTCACTTTGTTTGCCAATATCTTCTGTATTTGATCAGGATGCATGTTAACTATAAGCAATACAATGATTATATGTTGCGCTGCCGACTCTAATGGTAATATGTCAAACTGGTTGTAGTACATGTGCGCTCTTATGACATGGCGCGGGACAGATGATTCAGGTGAACAGAGCCATATTTGCTTTTTTTTTTTGGGCCATTTTAAGGTTTTGGATTTCATGATTACAGTTGAACCCCTAAAGTCACATGGAATGTTTTGACAGTTGTTCTGGTTCTCATTACTGTTGTTGCCTATGGAGGATAAGGGAGCTCTCAGATTTAATCTAAAATATGTTCATTTGTGTTCTGAAGATGAACGAAGGTGTTTGGAACGACAAAATTAATAAAAGAATTTTCATTTTAGGGTGAACTAACCCTTTAAAACAGGCACATGCTGCCATCTACTGGTGATTTTAGTGTTGTATTTATTTATCCATGACAACCTGTCTGATGAGTGTGTACTCTCCACAGTCAGGCCGCGGTGTTTCAGCAGCTCCTGCAAGTGAACACACTCAGCGTGTATGTCCTGAGCCCAGCGTCTGCTCTGCTGCTCATGTCTGGCGGTTCTTCTCTGCTGTTTTTGCTCTTTCTCTCTGAGTGCTGTCCTGAGCTCCTGAAGCTCCTTTTCAGAGCTCTGCAAAGTTTGCTTAAGAGACACAGCCTCCTTCTCTGCCTCCTGTAACAGCAGTAAGTAAATTGTATGTATAAATCTATATGAATTCAATTAAACATGTCTGTTTGCATCTGAATTAAATGTCAAAAATAAAAAGATGACTTCTGATTCCTCTCACCTTCTGAAGTTCAGTCAGTTTACTTTGTAATGCCAGAGTGTTTCTTCTCTCTTTGTCCATTTCTGTTCTCCATTTCCTAACTGCATCCTCTGTTTTCTGCTCCAGATTGTGGCGCTGCTCTTGGAGAGCCTTCTCTCTCAGTTCCTCACACTTCCTTTGCTCTCGATTCACAGCCTTTACAATCTGTTCAGATGAGACAAGATGCTCTTGTTGTTTAGGGCGTAAAGGAATCTTAAAAGCATCAAAGTTATTGGCCTGTGATGGTAATACTTAGTTTCCTTGATAAATCTGTCATCAGCACACAATAGCCATTGTAAAAAATGTGTTAATAGTGATGGAACCTGTTCCTGAGTCTCTCTTCTGAATTCCTCTTGTTGCCTTCTCATCTTCTCCTCACGCTGCTTTAGAGCCTCTTTTATTTGCTTCACCTCCTCGTCTTTCATCTTAAAGAGATGTGAATGCAAACAGGTAAACGTATATTTAACAGAATCCTTGACTAGGACTTTCAGTTATTTTTTCACTTTAGTTTGAGTGTAATGTCACATCACACATTTTGTTTTTTTCTATTACAGAATTAGCTTTTTAAGGCAAGGCATGGCACTGCAGGTGAATAGGGTAAATCTAATTAATTGCCCAGTTGGCAGAGTATAATAAAAATTGCAAAAAACAAACAAAAAACAACTTATTTCAAGTATATTTCAAATATATGTTATGCTTTAATATGCAAATGACACATTCTGGGATTTTGGATATTCTGCATATAAAACTGTAAAGTTTAGTGTATGTGCTGCTGAAGTGGAGATTTTTGACTTATTTCAAAAAACAAAACAAAACAAATTTAGCGAAAACTAGCTTTGAAAATGTTACGATAAAAATTTGATTCAACAATTTTAATACGATGTAATTTTTTTAGAGAGCTCTCTCTCTCTCTCTCTCTCTCTCTCTCTCTCTCTCTCTCTCTCTCTCTCTCTCTCTCTCTCTATATATATATATATATATATATATATATATATATATATATATATATATATATATATATATATATATATATATATATATATAATTATTAGGACACAAGAGGACATTATGATTTAAAATTTTTTCATATAGGGCGACGCGGTGGTGCAGTAGGTAGTGCTGTCGCCTCACAGCAAGAAGGTCGCTGGTTCGAGCCTCGGCTGGGTCAGTTGGCATTTCTATGTGGAGTTTGCATGTTCTCCCCGCGTTTCCCATGGGTTTCCTCCGGGTGCTCCGGAATCCCCCACATGTCCAATGACATGTGGTACAGGTGAATTGTGTAAGCTAAAATTGTCCTTAGTGTATGTGTGTGACTAAGAGTGTATGTGTGTTCCCCATTGATGGGTTGCAGCTGGAAGGGCATCCGCTGCGTAAAACATGTGCTGGATATGTTGGCGGTTCATTCCACTGTGGCGACCCCGGATTAATAAAGGCACTAAGCTGAAAATGAATGAATAAATGAATAATTTTTTCATATTGCCTAGTCCTAATACAAATTTTTTAATCTAGTTTTATCTAAATGAGTTATTTGCCCTAAGCCATGCATCTACACTCCAGCAGCACGAACATACACCAAACTTAGTAAAGTTAAGTGTGAGTAAATAGCGAAAATATTTGGGTGAGCAATCATTTTAAAGACCTTATTTACTCATTCTTCACTTGTTTCAAGCTTTTATGAGATTCTTTCTTCTGTTGAATACAAAAGATTGCTGGAAACCTGTAACCATTGACTTCTATAGTATTGGCTTTTTCAGCTATGTAAGTCAATTGTTACAGGCTTTTAGCTTTATTTAAAATATTTTCTTTAGCGAAACTCATACAGGTTTGGAACCACTTGAAAGAGTACAGCCCTTTAAAACCTACAGAAAATACTGGAAGGGGCTACATTAGCTACTTCCTGGGTTTGTGATATCACCAACCCTAAAATATACATAAACCCTGCTTTTAGGCATGACATTTCCTATAAGTAATCCAGTTCCTGACAGAGGGGCTTCATAGAACCAGCAAGTCAATCGACTTGGATTTATGAATTTTTAGAAAAAACTAAAACTGCGAACTAGACTAAAGATAAATAAATATGTGAAAAATACCTTGATTTTTAAAAAGCAAAGCATGAACATGTTACAGTTCACTCAAAAAACACAATCAAGCCTTCAGAAATAGCCAACTGAACACCTCTTTAAGACTGTACTGAAGTGTTGTGATTTACAGATGATACACACAGTGAAAGCTGACCTTGACACAGTTGTGTAAGGAGTCCAGGCTTTGTTTGTGAATCTGAGCTTGGTCACTGAGAGAAGCTGACCTCAACTCATCCGCCTGCTTACACACCTGGAATCACACAATCAAACCAAGCCAACCTGATTGAGACTTTTACATCATGTCAGAATAATCTGTGAAAATCTTTCGGTGAATAAATAATTTTACATTTTGAAGCTCCTCTTTGTGGTTTTTGGTTAACTGCAATGTCAGTTTCTCAATCTCTTGCTCCTGAGAAGGAGAATCATATGTATTCACAAAAATAACACTGATTTATATGACTTGAAATCATTGTTTATTCAGGACTGAGTCACTGCCACTTCTGTTAAACTGAAAGTGTTATTTCTAAATAATAATTAATTTATTAAAAAAAAGTGTGACTGTATTTTGCATACCATGTCTTTTTTAGTTCTGTTCTGCATTTCCCTCAGGTTTAGGCTGTGCTCCTCTCTTAGGGAACAGAGCTCCAGAAGAAGGCCTTCTTTCGCTTCTTGTGTACTTTGCAAAAGCAATTCCTTTTGAGCAACAATTCTCTCCAGTTCCCCAAAACACCTTACTTGATGTTCTAGATGCTTCTGTGAGGCCTGCAGACATACAGTTATTAGAACCATGTATCAGATACTCAAAGCACTGACATGGCAAATTGAGGAGATTAAATAATTGAGAACCAGTTTTATCTGTTCTTTTTCTCTGATGGCATGAAGCAGCTGCTTCTCCAGCTCACTGTATTTCTCCTGGAGGCTCCTGCTGTCCTCCTCTCTCTGCTCCAGCTCCTGATTCACCTCATCCAGCCTCTGAGACAGACAATCAAAACAGCTGTATGTGGACATATTGTAGACTATATATATGTCTGTATTTACAATTTATTAAAATTTATATTTATTGTGCAGGCAAAATTATTTCAGGCAACATGTCAATGCCCTTTTTTATTTAGTCATTAGGTTACTTAAAGATTGTGTCATCAATTTAGATTCATTGAGTCTGAACTTTGATTAGGGCGACACGGTGGCACAGTAGGTAGTGCTGTCGCCTCACAGCAAGAAGGTCGCTGGTTCGAGCCTCGGCTGGGTCAGTTGGTGTTTCTGTGTAGAGTTTGCATGTTCTCTCCGCGTTCGCGTGGGTTTCCTCCGGGTGCTCCGGTTTCCCCCCACAAGTCCAAAGGCATGCGGTACAGGTGAATAGGGTAAGCTAAAATTTTCCGTAGTGTATGTGTGTGAATGAGAGTGTATGAGTGTTTCCCAGTGATGGGTTGCAGCTGGAAGGGCATCCGCTGCGTAAAAAACATATGCTGAATAAGTTGGTGATTCATTCCGCTGTGGCGACCCCAGATTAATAAAGGGACTAAGCTGAAAAGAAAATGAATGAATGAATAAATGAATGAATGAACTTTGATTATTTAAAAAAATAGAATTTTGCAAAATATGAAAAGACATTGTACTTATTTTCAGAGCAAAATGTAAAAAATAGGGCTTGGATTTTATAAAAAAAAAGGTTCCTTGAATCTCAGGCTTTGGGAATTTATATGACAAGTAAAGTTTTATATTGCAAAAAAGACTACTTTCTGCTATTTCTTTTATACTGTGGTCACAGCAAACCTAAATGAACATGGTTCTCCAAACTTTTGCTTGAATAAAATAATTACAAAACACCCATTTTAAAACTAGGAATTGAAATTGTAAAAAAAATATTACAATCGAACAACCGTATAAAAATATTGTACATATTGTACAGTGTTGTTTGAGTACAGACACTTACCTATGGCAAAGTGTCATGTGTGCTGTATTACTAGAGATCCACAGTACCTCCTGCATAGAGTCCAGTGTGTGCCTGAAACGCCTCTGTTCTGAGAACAGCTCAGATTTGGCATTTTCCAGCAGTCTGTCCATTTCTTCCCTCTCCAGAACAGACACACTGTGGCTTACACGCTGACAGAAAAAAACACACAATAAAAATTGGGTGATCACACATTAAATGTCTTAAAACCTAGTGGTTTGAAGGGTGGTGTCAAAGTGTAAATGACAATTAATTTGTATTGTGGGCTGCACTGTTGTCACTAAATAGAGTATTTTAATATGATATCAAGTTATTCTTTGTTTTAGAGCTACACGATATTGAAAAAATCTGACATTGAGATATTTTGTTTTGTTGCGATATATATTGCGATATAAATATAATCTAACCAGACAATTTCAATAACTATTTGGAAAGATTTAATTCATTTAGATCGTTTGGGACAGGGGCGTCCAAACTCAGTCCCGGAGGGCCGGTATCCTGGAGAGTTTAGCTCCAACCCTAATCAAAGACACCTGAACCAGCTAATCAAGCTCTTAGTAGATATACTAGAAACTCCCTGGCAGGTGTGTTGAAGCAAGTTGGAGCGAAACTCAGCAGGACACCGGCCCTCCAGGATCGAGTTTGGACACCCCTGGTTTGGGATGATCAAGTCTTTTTCAATGCAATGCATCTGCATAAAATATAATAAACTTAAGCATATATAAATATGACAGATCAAAAATAAAAGTTAAATAAACAGTGATATTTCACTCTGTTATTGGCATACCTTGCAATGATTCCACAAATAGCATGTATTTTCAATTGTTGTGCTGATCAACTATTATCGTAACTCAACATTGCTTATCCTGCATTGTGACTATTGCGGACACACACATTGCGACAACGATGCTGAAATTATATTTTGTTCAGCCCTACATTGTATACTATTGTTACACTGATTGATGGCTAACATGAAATCCCACATTTATACTTGTTGTTTTCCTACTTTTAAATACATCAACAAGAGTAACCTGTTGCCCATGCAGAACCCTGACCTCCTCCAAACATAAGTCCCTCTGGGCCTGCAGTCTGTGTAGCTCACTCCTATAGGACACACACAGTGCTTTAAAAACTATTCTGACAATATACATGAATTTTTACAAACAAAACTTAAGGAAAAAGTGTGAATTAAAGCAACTGTGATAAATGTTCAAGTGAGTAGCACATACGTGATGTTCTGGACCTGTGCTCTGCTGTCCTTCACACTGAGCTGTGCAGAGAGATGCTCTCTTTTAGATTGATCCACTTCTTCTCTCAGCTTCTGCAGAGTATGAAGCATACCCTGAGGAAATAATACCACTTTTACTTAATGAATGAGCTTTGTAGTTTTATGAATGGATAACTAAGAGAATTACAGAGTGTTCGTTCATACTGTTTTTTGCTGTTGAAGCTCAGTAAGTGAAATCCTCAGCTCTCTTAGCTGATCGCCATCCATTCTGTTCTTGTCCAGAGTTTTTTCTGTGCCCTAAAAATTCAAATATATATTTAAAAAAATATTTAGAATTAGATTTTTGTAACTATTAGCTTCATATATATGTGATACATGATAATAATGCATTCCATTTTCTCTACAGACAGTTTTCATTTCAGTAAACACACTGAGGTCTCACAATGTGGGGCTCGTTCCTTCGACTCTTGTATAAACTTCTCTTCCCCTTTCTGCCAGATGAATGTCTCCTTCCGTAGTAAAGCTTTGATTGGGCATCTTTACTGCTCGTCTCCTCAACAGTTCTCTCATCATCAGAGCTAAAACACACTGAAAAACTTGAAAAACTGTTGTGTTTATTACAGTACACATACAGAAGCTCTATTAGTAATTATTATTGCATAAAGTGTGTTGTCTTTTGCTTCAAATCAATATAATTCGCCTGTCGCCTCACAGCAAGAAGGTCGCTGGTTCGAGTCCCAGCTGGGCCAGTTGGCATTTCTGTGTGGAGTTTGCATGTTCTCCCCATGTTCGCATGGGTTTCCTCCGGGTGCTCTGGTGTCCACCACAGTCCAAAGACATGCGCTATAGATGAATTGGATGATCTAAATTGTCGTAGTGTATGAGTGCGTGTGTGAATGCTAGAGTGTGTGGGTGTTTCCCAGTAATGGGTTGCAGCTGGACGGGCATCCGCTGTGTAAAACATATGCTGGAATAGTTGGCGATTCATTCTGCAGTGGTGACCCCTGATAAATAATTCTCTTTCAACTTTCGAATGCATTTTTCATGTAAATCCATTTAGATTTATTTAAATACAGCAATGTAAGTGACCTGAGGATCACTACAACTGCAAAGATTCAAAGATGCTCTGATGGGTTTCTGAATAAACTCTCAGAAATTGCAGCATGAATTAAAGATCATGACAAGAGATCTTAATTGCTTAAATTATCAAATAATTTCCTTGGATTTTCAAATTGAACTTCATTTGTTAAAAACTGAAAAGTACCTAAAGGGTTGAATATTGTTTTGGATGGTTTGTCCTGTATAGAATCCATTTTCTCGGCTCAGATGAAAAGCTGCACATAAGAAAATATGAGGATATTTTTATAATTCAATTACGTTAACATATTATGGACATACATCAAATCAAAACTATTGAGCGAAATATTAAAGGATTAGCATCAACAAAATTGCAAATGCATTAGGCATGGAATTTGGCACACACATACACACCTGTCCTGTTGCTGAGTGCTGACGCCAGGTCCTGTCGAACCTGTTCAGAGCACACGGTGTCCAGATCAGTGTCGATAGTGACTGAATCAAAACTCTGCATGGGAATTCCTGCCAGACGACATTGATTGGTTATATATTTTCTGATGGAACAACAGTTTAGTGTTCATCACAGTGATTATATAAATGATACTACAGTACTACATATGTACCTGCCAGGTGTCTCACTGGTGTTCTGGACTGATGCTGTGGTTTCCCAGACTGCTTCACACTGAAGTCTACAGGGGTACTGCTGGTAATGAGAGCATCAGGGGCTACAGAAGAAATTAATATTTATAATGTGCACATACACTGAAGCTTAACAATAAAGTTATAGTTAATGATGAATAGAGTTTTTGATGGTAAAGCTATAAAGCAGCGTCTGGTTTCAACTTTGATCCAAGGGCGTAGATTTGCTCTTGATATTGACGTACATCCCTAGAGCGCATGTATTGAACAGCATACATTGTTTTGGTGCTTTTAAAAACATGAATAAAGGTTTTAAACACTTAATAATAAAATTAACAATTAATGAAGCACAATTTACATGATTTTACTGCATTCTGGCTTTGAGGAGTTATAAATGTACAGACATTTAGAGAGCCATGTGATGCAATTTAACTGTTTTATCCTGATTATTGTTGTTTATAATCATGGATGCCTAAATCAAAACTGAATTTTGATTATTTGAACAGCCTTGGTTAATTTTATTGTGGTGGACTCGTATCAAACTTGACTTTAGCTTGAAGTAGCTCCTTATGTCCACATTTGCACAGTGAAGGAGGACTAGAAAATGTTCTTGTTTCGGCTCTTCTCACATCCAAATGTAACTACAGCTGTCAGTCACTTGACAGCAAAAAAACGCCTAGCCAGTCACACTGTCCATATGGGTTTAGGGAGGGAGGACCAGAGAAGAGGACATGATTTAACCCTTTCAGCACCTCTAGGTTACTAAGGGTTGACAGAGCATTATTTTAGTTTGAAGGCGATTAAATTATTGGTGGGGACATTTCAGCAATTGGTGGATATTGGTGGGGACACGTCCCTTCCGTCCATGCCAATTCTACACCCTTGCTTTGATCAAATACAACAGTTACTTTAAATTTAGCTGATACACTGCACGTCCAAAAAAGTCACCACATGGATTTAAGTAACTAAATAGGTAAGAGCCTTCCATTAGATTTAGCTGGTCACTAGTTATTAATTTAACCCTAACTAATGCAGAAACTATATTCATACAACACTGTGGGGGCAATGCTATGATCTCCGACAAACTCAAAACATGCAATTCTGAGTGTGCCTTACCCAGGTGAGTGGGTTTGACAAACCACATGTAGAAAACACACTTTTTCATCTCTCTGTCATTTTAATCAACACTTGCACAAGATATACAGTAGATGAAGGAGACTGGAATTATGCTTGCTTGAAACCTCAAACACAAACAATAAATACCAGGTTTTATACTTCAATATAAATGGTTAATGAGAATGTATATAACCCCTGTTAAACTTCATCATATGTCTGCTAATATTCCAAATGTGTCACTGCCTCTGGCAATGTCCTAAAAAACAAAAGTTTTGGAAAGAGATAACTGAATGCATGTCAGACATGTTTAATATTAAAATCCCTTTAAATGCCAAGCTCTGTATTCCTGGTTTGTATCCTATGGAACTTGCAATTGGAAAGACACAAATTTGGGATTTTGGTTTTCTTCCAGCTAGAAGGGCTAATGCATTATACTGGAAACACATGGATGCTCCATCCATAGAATAGTGGAAAAAAGATATATTGAACTGGATAGAGTAACTTCAGCATTAACTTAATCATCAAAGGTAAGCAGAAGGACTATCTTTGGGAGCCATATATGAATATTATGTAAATTGTGTGTTTGTAAACATGTATTTTAATTTTTTTATTGTATTATTGTTTTTGTTATTTTGTCAATATCTTTTTTAAAAAATGTTTCAATTCATTATTTTTATTTATTTATTATAATTTATTCATTCATTTTCTTTTCGTCTTAGTCTCTATATTAATCCGGGGTCGCCACAGCGGATTGAACCGCCAACTTATCCAGCACATGTTTTACGCAGCGGATGCCCTTCCAGCTGCAACCCATCTCTGGGAGACATCCATACATACTCATTCACACTCATACACTACGGACAATTTAGCCTACCCAATTCACCTGTATCGCATGTCTTTGGACTGTGGGGAAACCGGAGAACCTGGAGGAAACCTACGCGAACGCGAGGAGAACATGCAAACTCCACACAGAAACGCCAACTGACCCAGCTGAGGCTCGAACCAGCGACCTTCTTGCTGTGAGGTGACACCACTACCTACTGCACCACCGTGTCACCTATTTATTATCAATTTTATTTAAATATTTTATTTATATCTTTATTTTTTTTAGTTATGCTATTTGAATGTGTATATGTGTGTATGTATATGTGTATATACATATATAAGAAGGGTGTGGATAAGTGTTGTGTAGGCTGCATTGTTGTTGTATGCCTAGTTGATGGGGGAGAAAAGGGAAAAAAAAAATCAATATACATATTTGAAAAAAAAACAACAACACTTGCACCAGTTTTGCACATTTGCACCAGACACTTTCTTACAATAATTCAGCATCTAAAACAAACAAACAAACAAACAAACAAACAAACAAACAAACAAACAAAACATTGTGGTTTTTTGAAGTGACAAACCACCTGTAGAAACTCTCTTCTCTCTAAAAAGACTCCCCTCTCCTAACTCTAGAACCTAATTCTCTGAGCTTAAATAGTTCCTTTGTATAATTAGTACTTACAGTGTGCATTTCCAATTATTGCTGCTGAATGCCTCCTCAATTGTAAGTTGCTTTGGACAAAAGCTTCTGCTAAATGTAAATGCATCTGGGGAAGCTGCAGTTGGTCAGGTCTACGGTCAGCAATGTTATGTGCCCAAGGAGTGAGGTCAGTTGACTGCCTGAATATACTGAATGACCAGGTTATTCCATCAATGTTTTTTTTCTTCCCTGATGGCACATGCATATTCCAAAATGACAATGGATGCCAGGATTCATCAGAATTGTGAAAGGGTGGTTCATGAAGCACATGGAGACATTATTTTTACACATGGATTGGCCACCACAGAGTCCAGACCTTAACCCTGTTGAGAATGTTTGGGCGTGTGTAGTGATCTGACTCTCCCATCATCAATACAAGAGCTTGGTAAAAATGCCATGCAACTCTGAATAGGAATAAATGTTGTGACATTGCAGAAGCATATTAAAATGATGTCACAGTGAATGCATGCCATAATCAAAGCTAAAGGCGGTCCAAACTAAATATTACAGTGTGTGACTTTTTTTTTTTGGATGGGCAGTGTATTTTACAATATAAACATGATAATAATTAATGAGTTAATAAAATGTTAGAAAAAAGATGTATAAATAATAAGTCTATGAAATTATTTATTTTCAGCAGTCATTTTTATCAAATCTGAGCCAGATATGGAGGAACCTGGTAAGATAATCCATTGAAACTATGGCACCTACACTTTATTACTATAACTTCTCATAACCGTTTTACAATGTCCAATTAAAAGATTTTATATTTGGTTAAAAGTACCTTTATACTTGACAAATCTTGAGTGTGTGTTTGTGTATGAGAAGATTTAAGAAGCCACAGCTGATATAAATATCCAAACTCATATTGTTTAAATTTCAGTGCTTGTTTACATAATCTGTTGGTCATTATGAATGTTTATGTCCTCTTGCTCAGTCTGTGTACCTGTGGTTGGCAGGACTAGCATTTCATCTTTGAAGCGTGTTGAGAAGTCCTCAGTACAGACGCTGTCCATCGTGAAGTCGTCCTCCTCATTTCCTATTCCTGCCATCTCAGTGTTTCTCCCAAGAAGCTTCTCGAGCCTCCAGCGACACTGCTCTACCCTGGATATTGAGCTCAAGCTGGATGGATCTCCCTCAGGATTCTGTAACCAGACTTCTGTAACTGTGACTCCAGTTTTCCTCATTGACTGGTGGTCTATGTGTTCATCATTGACTTCTGGGAATTAGAACAGGAAATGATTATGGATTTTCCCCCCTATATTGATAGTTGTTTGTCTTAATATAAGATACAAAAAAGTTACTGTCTGCATTCAGAAAAGAGTTTAAGTACTTTTGTTTATAGCAGTTTTAATATTGATAATTAATAACAATAACAATAATAATAATAATAATACATTTTATTTGTAATGCGCTTTTTTTAGACTCAATGCGTTACAAGGCAAAATACTAACAATACAAGGCAAAATACCAACAACAGCAAAAACTGCACAACAATAAAAAAATACAACAAAACAATAAAAATATGAACCATAAGATAGAATAAATGGTGGTTCATTCCACTGTGGTGACCCCCGATTAATAAAGGGACTAAGCCGAAAAGAAAATGAATGAGATAGAATAAAAAAAGTTAACAAAAATTATCATCCTAAATGCTAAAAAGGTGAATCTTAAGAAGTTTTTAAAAACAGTCTAGAGAAGCGGCATTCCTAATGCTGATGGGTAGTGCATTGCACAGCTTAGACGCACTGTATGAGAAAGCCCTACCACCAGTGGTCTTGAGTTTAAAGTGTGGCTAGTGCAGGGTAAGTCCCGATGCCAAACGAAGACTGCGGGCTGGAGCGGCAAGAGTCACTAGGTCACAAACGTAACCAGGTGCTAGCCCATGCACTGCTTTGACGGTTAAAATTAAGGTCTTAAAATCAATCAGTGACCTAATAGGAGGCCAGTGTAGTTGTTGAAGTACAGGAGTAATATAGTGGCTTGATGATGTGTGTCAGAAATCGTGCAGCGGAATTTTGAATATACTGTAATATTCTGAGAGAACTTGTAGGTAAACCCCCAAAAAGTGAATTACAGAAATCAAGATGTGATGTGATAAAGGCATGGAAATATCTCTCTGCATCAGGTCATGAGAGAAATGGTCTAATCCGTGCAATATTGCGAAGATAAAAGAAGGCAGTTTTGGTTAAGTGTTTAAAGTGGGAATTTAAACTGAGCTGTGCATCAAAGAGCACCCCAAGGTTACACATCTGGGTAGAGGGAGACAGTTGCACATTATCAACCGAAAGTATGAAATCCTTATACTGGTTAACATTAGTAGGAATGCCAATTAGTAAAACCTCAGTTTTGGAACTGTTTAATTTAAGGACGTTTTGATTCATCCAGAATTGAATTTCTAAAAGACAGGCAGATAAAACTGATGTAGCAGTGTTAAGATCAGGGTGAGCACTAACATAGATTTGTGTGTCATCAGCGTAGCAGTGGTACTCCAAGCCAAATTTATTCAAAATCTGACCAAGACGCAACATATTTTTTATTTGAATTTATTTATTGAATGGGATAGCCCCTTGAGATGAATCATCTCATTTTCGAGGGGGTCCCTAAAAAGTTCATAAATCAAACAGAGTACAACACGTCATAACAAACATACAACTAACAAAACAAACAAACAAACAAACAAACAAACAAACAAACAAACAAACAAACAAACAAACAAACAAGCAGCACACTTCACCTGAAACACTTCCCACAATCTAAAGCCTAAATAAACAAAAACATATAATCAAAGTACAAACAATTTGCTATACAAATAGATAATAAACATTTAAATTGGAGCCAATATTAATAACATTCGCAAGTTGTTTCCAAAAAAGAAAATAAATTAGCCCTGAAAAGACTAAATGATTTAATTGATCTGAAAAAAGAAGGGAGATTGTTCCAGTCGGAAGGAGCTTTGTATTGAAAGGACCTACGGCCACTTTCTGTTGCAATTCTGGGAACAAAAAAATAATTCTGTTGCATATGACGAAGCGAATATGATGAAGTAAATGGAACAAAAAACTGCTTTAAATAAGAGGGGAAACTAAAAAAAACACATTTAAAAAAAACAAATACCAATGATACTGTCTGCGGAACTTGAGTTGAAGCAAACCAAGAGTTTTATATGATATGCAATGATGGGTTCTAAAGGGACATCCTAAAACAAATCTACACAGAGAGTTAAAGACAGTATTTAAAGGTTTACTGGTTTATAAGGTTTATAAATACTAAACAACAGTGGACCAAGGACAGTCCCCTGATGAACACCCTGACGCAATGGGACAGTCCAAGATCTATGAGCACACCAAGCAGACAAACTGAGAGCGGTCAGTGAGATAAGAGACAAACCAGTTAATCACTGTACCAGACAAACCAATTTAAACCAAATGTTCGACTTTGATCAATAGTTTGATTATTATTTGAGTATATATTTCTATCTATAAGTGATTTATATAGAATGGATTACCTGAGTGAGTCCAGTCAGTGTTGGATGGTGTTTTGTTATTAGTTGGAACGGTGCTCCCCAAGCCTGTGTCTTTACTTACAGACTGGCTCCGGTCAAGACAGGCTGGAATATAAAGATCATTATAATGAATAGCTGGATTTAAAAATAATACATATAAAAATAAAGCAGACAAATTTTCACTTTAAATGTTATTTTTTTATTAATTTAAAAAAATGAAATTATATATTGTTGTTTATTTCACAAAATTACTTACCCAAAATAGGAGATTCATATAGGTCTTCATTTCCTCCATGGACTTGTGTTTGCTTGTGGATCTATTGGTGAAATACAAAATCAGGTCTAATTCTTTACCTTTTTCTCTGGTTATTCATCAGACGGTAAGTGCTTGACCTGTAGGTGACTCAGCTGACTGTCAATGGTGTCCAGAAGCACATCACAGCAATCATGAGACAATGCCAGAGGTATGAGGCCGTAAACATCAACACCATCATCCACATCTGAGAAGAAAAGTGACATGAATTATGCCAATAAACAAATGCATGGGCACGAAAAGCAAATATCAGGTGGTCTGACCTGCAGAGAGAAGCTCATCTGTGTTTTCTCCAGATCCATCATTTTCCATGACTGTTCTAAAAAAACGAAAATTCATTCATGCATGCGAATTTTTAGAGAACATTTGTCTTCATTTATGAGCTAAAGTAGAGGCAGACTGTATAAGGGGAGCTGCTGGTTTTGTGGTTGCCTAGGAAACACAACAGAAAGGGTCCCCAACAAACTAGTTAAAAAGACCCTCATGAAGTAAACAGAAGCCAACATATCACATATTTCGCAAGAGAATTATGCAAAGCAGCATCTTAAATATACCTTTATTTATTGATAGCTAGGTTAACGTACAAGTGTTTTAACATAAAAGTTTTTTTTTTCACCAAAAACTGACAAGAATTGCACCACAGTAGTTCTCAATCGATTAATTATCAGCAGTTAAAGCAGAATTTCCCCCCAGAACTCTGAAATGTATCATAACGCAAGCATTAGTTGGGTTGTTTAATAAGTTTTAGATTTTACACTTACATACGTTTCTCCACTTGACGTCTTTTCTCTTTAGAAACGAGCCTGGACAGCAGAAATTGGTTGGCATGTACACATTCATTCGCCTCAGCGTCATGGCAACCACAACTGCCTGCTGCACCGCAAACTTGAAGAGATTTGTGTTTTTGGTTTGTTTGCAATGCAGTAAGTGTTTTTTAAAATAATATCTATACATACTAATATATTTGTATATATATTAAATACATAAATAACATATAATGATCAGAAATACACCTCGACTTTATAATGTGTGTCTTCACTCCACTAAAAAAAATAATTAAATAGCCTTGAGGAGTTTTTAACCACAATCTGGCAACTCCCGCCCTCTCGCAAATATCGCGATAGAGCTGATGTGCTCGCGCTGACAGTGCAGTGAAACAAGTTTCCATCCCTGATGATTAGCAATTTCAAAACAGTAAGTACATTAACCGTTGGATGAATTTAATTGAATATTATCTTCTACCATATTAACACAATAAGGCTAGTACATACGCTTTGCGTAAGTATGATGTTTGGTAAATTTAGATTTACTTTGAATTAGTATGCTAACCAGTTAGCAGAATAGTATTGTAACTGATGTCATCATCTTGTATCTTTAAAAAAGATCATTGAATCTCAGAAAATGTAAACCCAGTAAGTACTTCACGGAGACCTTACGCTAATATGCCTCTATCTTTGTCAGAAAAGAGAGGTGCTATATAACTGCTATATAGTGTACCATGTTTGCTCTGGAATAGAAATCGGTTTTAATATAGTTATATCATAGTAAAATCGTGACTTCTAATTACATGGTTGGGTCATTATAACGCTGGTTTATAAAATATTCCAATCAGTTTGAAAAGTAGTTGTCTACATTCTCCAATGTCCAGTACTTGAGTTCTCTGGGCTGCTGTGAAAGTAACAGCCTCAGTGTTCGACAGGTCTTGAACTTTTCGGTTACCACTATCCTCTGTTAAGTGTTAGCCATTTAAATCGTATGCGTGTATTGTCTTTTTCCAAGGTGAAGTAGAAAATGGCCTCATATTTTGATGAGCATGACTGTGAGCCCACGAATCCAGAAGAACAGTACAGACAGAACGCGCTGCTGGAGCTGGCGAGGTAATCGACACCACAGCGCCAACTAGCGGAACTAAACACGTTCAACTTTTGGGTGAACTATCAGTTTATACCACAATAACATGTTTGCATCCCTTTAGGAAACCTTCTGAAATATTTTTACTGTGTTAGAAACAAATTTGGACTGCTGTTAAGCAGTCATGAGCAATAAAGTCAAATAACTCAATAATACAATATTAAAGGGATTGTTCACAAAAAATAAAATTTCCTCACCATTTACTCACACTCAAGTGGTTCTAAACTTGTATGATTTTTTCTTCTTCTGTTAAACATGAAACAATATATTCTGAAGAATGTTGAATTGACATCCATCGTTGAAACAAAAATGCTATGAAAGTCAGTGGTTGTTGTTGTTTTCAACATTCAGCATATATTCCTTTGTATTCAACAAAAGAAAGAAACTCAAACTAAATTTCAACAAGTGGAGGATGAGTAAATGATGACAGAATTCTCATATGTTATTATAAATGCCATTCATTGATATCTTCAAACAATATTTCTTATATGTATTGAAATGCATGTTCAAATGTAAAAAAAAAATCTAATTTAATTTTTTTTTAATTAATCAAAAGGTGGTAATTACAGTAATACCATGGTAAAACATGATTACATTTTTATTTAATTCACATAAATTTGAAGTTGCTGATCTTTTTATTTTATCATTTTTTTTGTCCAAAGAAACCTGGAATGTGATCATGGAAAAAAATGACATATACCATATATTTTCAATGCCTTATGAGTTTTAAGTTAAAAATGGATAATGGAGTTTTTATTTTATTTTATTTTATAATATTTTTATCTATAACAGTTTTTTATAAGTACAAAACAGAACAAAAAAACATTTATACAATCTATAATATGTTTTTATACAAATGATAAGGAAAAAATACAGAAAAAAAAATTAAATAAGTGAATCAATTAAAAAAACAAAAACAAGCACCAGTCCATCCAAACATGCACCATATAAAGTAAATAATATATACCATTAAGTTTAACTTGATTAAACTCAAAACATTGAAAAGAAAGCTCCTTACTTTCAACTCTTCAAAAGATAAGCAAGGAAGATTTTTTCAAACTTTTTAGAAGCATCTGCCCTAGCAAAATGAATTCTTTCAAGCTTAAGAGCAGCAACCATTTCAGTCAGCCATTTATGAAAAGTAGGTGGTAAAGTGGACTTCCAATCCATCAAGATCACCCTTTTAGCCACCACCATACCAAACATAATAGACATTTGCTGATTATGTGACCATGCTAACACAGGGTCATAGCATCCAAATGGGGTTAATTCAGTATCTGGACTAATGTTTTCTCCTAAAACATTTGAATTAAAAGAAAAAAATATTTTTCCAAAACTTAGAGATCTCAGGGCAAAACCAAAATGTATGAGCATACGTTCCCTCAGAGCTCTTGCATCTGTCACATAATAGGGAAACTGATGGGAAAATTTTATTGAGTTTAGTTTTGGTATAATGTAGCCTATGTACCACTTTAAACTGTATAAGTTGTAATCTTGCATTGATAGAACAGGTATGAATTCGCTTCAGCCCCTCTTCCCATGCCAATTTATGGTGATCAGAAGATACAGCAAATTGGCAGACAAACAAAGAAACAAACTCTGTCACCAGATGTTTGGTCATAGGAGGTTTACACAAAAGATTGTACATATTATGGTCATGTGGCAGTTCTTGAAACTCAGTAAAAGAATGTTTTATGTAATGGCGCACCTGTAAATAGCGGGAAAATTGTGACTGGGAGAGGTTAAAAGTTTTATACAGCTGTTCAAATGTAACAAATTTCGTATACATATATATATATATATATATATATATATATATATATATATATATATATATATATATATATATATATATATATATATATATATATATATATATATATATATATATAAATCTTAGACTGGTCAATCCTTTGCTTCTCATAGTGAAAATAGCTTATCTATAATGGAGTTTGTTTAATAATATTAGTAAACTAAGTACAATTTGTAAAAAAATAAATAAATAAATTGTTTTCAGTTACAGTACTGTTTAAAGTTTGTGCTCCGTAATTTAAAAAAAGAAAAAATTAGCAAGGATGCGTTAAACAAATTAGAAGTACACTGTCATTAATTATGAAGCAAACTATGCATTAATAATGCTATAAATTGTAATTGTTTTTGCATTTTTTAACATTATTTTTATCAGAAATGTCTGAAACGAGGAAATCAAATGGATTTCACTGTTCATGTAAATATTAAGCAGCAGAACTTTTTATAAACATCAATTATAATAAGTTTCTCTCAATCAGCAAATCAGCATATTAAAGGATCATTCTAACTTTTCTATGCTTTTGCGGCTGCAGGTCTCTAATGCAGGGTCTTGACATAGACTCAGGTTCATTTGATTTGTCGGACTGGGATCAGCGTCTTCCTCCTCCTGCTGCGAAAGCTGTGGTTCAGAGTCTTCCTGTGGTCATCATTTCCCCTGAACAAGCAGGTGACACGACACTCATTCACAACTCTCAAACCACACTTTCACAGAAGACATTGTTGCACGAAAGAACTGGCAGTAAAGAAAACTGCTAATAACATTTGGTAGATTGTGTGGTGTCAATGGCAGCAAGTCAACTGTGAAGCTTTTTCTTTGTTTGGCAGACAAAGGAGTGAAGTGTCCTGTGTGTTTGCTGGAGTTCGAGGAGCAGGAGTCGGTTCGAGAGATGCCCTGTAAACATCTGTTTCACACTGGATGCATCTTGCCTTGGCTTAATAAGGTATGTTTAGATGGGATTTTAATATTCTCTGACCAAAACACCAGATGAGATGCACAGAGCCAAGTTAAACCTTGATGCAACCTTTAAAATTCACATATTGTTTTCTATGAGTGAATTTACATTGGTGACACCACTCGTGGGGCTGTATTTTAGCTATGTTTTTAATGTCCCAACTTATTCTGGGAAAAAATAAATAAATAAATAAATAAAAAAAATATATATATATATATATTAGAGCTGTGAACCTACACTGGTCTCACGGTTCGGTTACGATTATCATGCCATCGATATCTCGGTGCATCACGGTGCATTGTCGATGCTTTCCCCAAACATAGTTTTATATTTGGGGCTGTCTGTATAAACACACACACACACACACATAGACACACAGCAACAAGCAAGCGACACAGTGCATCACGCCCTCTCATTCACACACATACACGCACACACAAACATAGACAGCAACACACAGCATCGCTCTCTCTCATTCACACACATAAACACACACACACACACACACACACACACACACGTGCTTGCTCGGGAGCGATATTGTTAGACCGCTCAGTCCCGCGCTTTATTCGGAAATTTATTTTCGTGCCGCAATAAAACTGGTCTGGTCCAGCGGCTCCCGCCTAACACCCGCGGGAATGCAGACCTCTATCCAGAAGTATCGCTGTATTAGCTGGGAGGAGAGGAAAAGTCACGCCAGCATGTCAAATGGGCCACAGCGAGAGAGAGAGAGAGAGAGAGAGAGAGAGAGAGAGTAATGGAGTTTACTTTCATTCTCTCAATCGCAGTGAAATAGGGGCTTCTGCTGTAAGTGTCAGTGAAAGACTGTCCAGCAAACACACACGCAGTGAAATTGTGCACAGTTTGTGCGTCAAGTAGGCGAAGCATTGTAAACACTCGCGCTCGCCTCCCTCGCCATAGTAAGCTACCGCGACATAGCGCATAGGAGATAAATGACGTCAGTACATAATAACCGGTTATGATTATTACTGAACCGATACCGAATTGTCCGCGTCTGCATCGCGGTTCACCGAAGAAACAATTAATTTTGACACCCCTAATATATATATATATATATATATATATATATATATATATATATATTAGAGATGCCACAATTCTCAATACAATATTGAACCGTTCGGTACGACATCCACGGTTCAATACGCGCTTGTGAATTGCGGTTTTTCCGGTTTTACGTTTAAATAATTTATTTGCGTTTTATTTCTCTCCGAATAGACTGTTTGTGTGTGCCTGTAAGTCTACAAGCTGAGATGAGGAAACTCCTCCCCGCGAGTAAATATTCAATCACTACAGGGCTCGAAAATAAGGACTGCCCGATGGTCCGGGGCCAGCATGAGAGACGCTCGGGCCAGTGTACAGAATGTTCACTGGCCCGATCGGGCCAGTGCTGCCTTGTCACAAAAGTTTGGCTGCGACTGTCTGTCAATTGCGTGCAAATACAATCTTAGGGTGCTTTCACACATAGACGTTTGTTTCGGAATCGGTCTCTTTCCCCCCGTTAGCGCGGTTCGTTTGGCATATGCGAGTCCAGGAATCGCGCTCAAATCAGCGCCAAATCAATCGCTCCGAGATCGCCTGAATGAGGTGGTCTCTGCTCGATTGAGCTGATCGATTGTAGTGAGAAAACAAAACAATTCAACGAACTAAGGACCCAGGCTATACCACAGTGTATTATGATTGTGTAATAGCCATATAAACGAATGCAGGGCGGGATGTCATTCCTACAGGTAAATGTGCGTTTCGTGTCTAATGCGAAAGTGAAAGCATGCTGAAATATTAACGAGAGCTGTTTATCAGTTAGAAAGATTGACCGAAGTTACCATCTGATAATCTTTCCATATTTTAATCTTATAATATGCTATATTAGGCCTGTTGTTTTGTTCATTTCTGGACTGACAGCTCGAAAGAAAGATCAACATTGATCTGCTTCATGATCTAATGCATGATCTGATGATCGGTTCATCTATTTATTTGTAATTTAAGCCTATAATGCATAATTCTAGCCAACGTTTCTTTAATAGATTAATTCAATAGATTTTTACAAAACTTGACAACTGAAATGAGGCTCTGAGAAAGTCTGACCTCTCTGATTTGTATTTATGTCTGTGGGTGTCAAAATTAAAGTGCATATTTTCGCTTATAAAATATATACACAACTGGTCAAAAGTTTGGGGTCAGTATGATTGTTAAATATTTTAAAATAAGCTTCTCCTGCTCACCAAGGCTACATTTATTTCATCATAAATACAGCACACATTGTAAAATTGTAAAATGTTATTGCACTATAAAATAACTGTTCAAAAGTAGTTTATAATTTAATTTAATCATTTATTCCAGTGATTTTAAAGATGAATATTCAGCTTCATTACTCCAGTCTTCAGTCACATGATCCTTCAGAAATCACTCTAATATTAATTATTATTGTTTTTATTATTATTATTAATATTATTATTTTTTTTTTAAATGGTAATAGTAATAAAAGCAATAATGTCTGGAGTAATCATTTTATTTGAAACTACATACAATAAGAAAGCAGTTATTAAAAAAATTAAATTAATATTTAATGCCCAGTTTGTACATAGGCTACCAGCAGCTGTGAGATTTTAGTGTTAATTTTTTTTTTATTATACAATACACTAGGAACTAGTGTACCTTTCTTGGCTTTGAAGTAAAATAAAGGAGTATTGCAATAAATCGTTTAAATTTTTTCTCTTTCTTACTGTTCCTATTGCCTAAGCATAGAATAACATTAAAAAAAAAACACTTATGTGTTAAGCCATCAGAACCGAACCGAACCGAAAACCGTGTTAAAAAACCGAGGTATGTATTGAACCGTGAGCTAACTGTATTGTTGCATCCCTAATATATATATATATATATATATATATATATATATATATATATATATATATATATATATATATATATATATATATATGTATATGTGTGTGTATGTATGTATGTATCATGGTTTTCTATTTGTTCTTTTCCTAAATGTACTTCTTTTCTGACTGCTAGTAGTAGTGTTCGGTCAAAAGAAATAACCTAATCAATGGTACTGTAGCAATCATGTGATTTATGCAGTATATTATATAAGCATAAATCTCCTTCTTTTCCAACGCTCTTTTCTGTGTCCCTCTCTGAGAAACTTGCCCCCCTCATGATAGTGTACATGCATTAGCAATAGCAGTATTTTGACATTTCATTACAGACCAATTCATGTCCTTTGTGTCGACTTGAACTGCCCACTGACAACGCAGACTATGAAGAGTTTAAAAAAGACAAGGTAAGCCGTCTCACGTGTCGCGTCTCTTTACTGTCAGATATTTCAATAATTGGTTTGTACCATTCGGTAACATTTTACTTGAAGGGGTGTTCATAAGACGGTCATGAAACCTTTATGATCATGACATGTCATGAACGTGTATGAGATTATAAGCATGCTTTTGACAACTATTAGATCTTAAGTGTCATTTGCTCAGTTATGTTATTTTTAAGGCAAATATGGCATTGTTTGTTATGACAACTCAACATAAACAAATACTTCACAACCAGTCTTCATCCTTGTCATGACAATTTGACATTGCCAAGAAAACATAACTTGTCATAAACATGATTGTCATGAGGCATTATAAATGTCATGATAATATTTCTGATTACGTTTTCAGCGGAACAAACTGTATTCGTCATAAAAATGTCTCATTAAAAGTGACATTACTCTGACAAAGACATTTTAACAGCGTCATTATTTAATGACATTGTAAAGACAAATTCAGCTTGTACCACTGTAGTTGAGGTGAAAAAAAAAAAGCAATATCACATGAGTAGCAGTGACGATATACAGCCACATTGCACTGCTACGAGTGTAATATTGCGTTTATACAACAGTTCGGCAGCATAATCGTGTGTATAAAAAAGAAAATCAAACATGGAGAGTCTCAAACACCCTTTTGTGAAAGGAACTACTTCTGCCTTTCCTTCACATCTGCAGCTGACAATAGAACAGCAGAAATGGTTGCTCATTCACTAACGTCACTTTAGAGCTAGTATTTCAATAATTCTTTGGCGTAATGTCTAAAGTTATGGCAAAACAGGTGATTTTGCTGACATTTTAAGATTATAGGGCTGAACAACATGAATGCCATCAGTCTACAGAGATTTCCCAGTATTTCTCTGTTGCAATCGGGGGATCACAATAGTGCTGTTATTTTAGAATATTGCACGACTATCAGCCAATCAGATTCAAGAACCAGGGTGTGTGTGTGTATATATATATATATATATATATATATATATATATATATATATATATATATATATATATATATATATATATATATATATATATATATATATATATATATTAATGGCACTGCTATAAAATTTCTGACATTTATAATGGCTTCATGACAATCATGTTTATGACAAGTTTAATTGTCTTGGTAATGCCATGTAAAACATGTTGTGATGTATTTGTTTATGTCAAGTTGTCATAAACAATGTCATATTTGCATTTAAAATGTCATAACTCAGCAAATGACAATGCATGCAATCTTATTCACATTAATAACATGTCTTGTCATTAGGGATGCTCCGATCAGGATTTTTACAGCTGATACAGAGTACCGATTCCTTGTCATGGTGATCGGCCGATACCGAATTCCGATTCTGATGCCTCATGCTTTATAATGCAAAAAGCATATTTTCCCCCCAAGTATGAACCTTAAGAGAAGATCTCGCCTTACCAAAGAGATGTTCCATAAAATCCCTTTAACGTGTCTCATATAACCGTTTTGTGTGGACATGTCATGGTCAGAAGCAGCTTTACAGAAAATAATTGATAAAATAATCAAAAACACAGAACTTTCATTTTTTATACATGTAAAAAGGCCTAAATACATGCAGGGCCAATCCAATATTTTTCTCTCCAACTAGCACGTCTCTGACTGCAGCTTCTATGCTCCGGACAGCCTTACAGCAGCTCCATCGCTCTATGAGAGAGACGGGGATGTGCACTTGAGATATCTTTACTGTATATTCATCTAACCGAACGAATGTAAAGCTTAGAACATCACCGTGCCTCTCACAACCTGCTCTCGTGCTAATTCACTCTCATCTCCATGATTTACAGGGCATTTTATTTCATTTAAAACATCTGTGATCGTTTTAAGAGATCGGCCAGATTGGCGAGTACCGATCAAGTCATAAAATGTGATTATCGGACGATACCGATCTCCAGCCGATCGGATCATCCCTACTTGTCGTGATTATAAAGGTTTAGTGACCTTCCTATGAACACCCCTTCAAGTAAAGTGTTACCTAGTATCATTCTGCAACACCTTAAAGAAAATGTACCTGAGGGTTTACTGCTTGTGCGTCTGTTTACAGGAACGGAGAAGACAGAGAGAACACAGACTAGAGGATCTACATGGAGCCATGTACACATGACCACAGAATACTTGATACAAATATATATGAATTCAGCTTTCAGTCTGTCGAAAGTGAGAGTTTACCGTGCAGGGACCAGGCTTTGAAACGAGTATGTTTGCTTGTACTTGGGGTGGGGGATCAAACAAACAAAAAAAAAAAACAGCACAATTTTTAATATTATTCCTTTTAAGGCTTTTGTATGGCTATGCACTGGGAACTGAGAATTGTAGTCTTATGGATACATTTCTGGTTTTATTAAATGTTTTTAAGCCGTTTGTGTTTTAGTGTGAAATTGAATCGTCTTGCTCCATTATCTTATGCTAATTCGTTTTGCTCCCTGAGATTTCTCGTCTTCAAGTGCTGAATAAACTATCATTATAATAAGCAATGGTTGCCATAGTGAATACAATAATTCATAGTGAGTGCACTGGGACACATTAGGCATGGTTTCTGCCAGTGGACTTGCCTTAAAGGGATAGTTCACCCAAAATATTTCTAATGTTACACAAAAGAAGAAACCCATTGACTTCCACAATAGGAAAAAAATACTATAAAAGTCAATGGGCACTCAGCATTTTTCAAAATATCTTCTTTTGTGTTCAACACAAGAACGAAGCTCAAATAAGGTGTTGAACAAGTGAAGGGTGAGTAAATGATATCAGTTTTCATTTTTTGGTGAAAAATCTCTTTAAAAATAACCCTTCTTATATAATATGGTAGAACTCTACCTCATGAAAAAAAAATATGTGAATTTTAGGTGTCTGTAAAGTTATTGTAATAAATGGAGCAGGAAAACTGTCTGAATTCGTAATGTCAAATTGTCTTTTCCATATTTTTTTAAATAAAAAACACATCAAGCTTCTCTAAACATTGTACGTGTAATTAGTTTTATGTGTGCCGAAGAATGTCTCGTCCAATCACCTCAGTCAGAAATACAGATACACATGTTTTATTCTTTATCAGATGTTTTGGTAATTATTCAATATAAATCTCTTGTCAAAGAAAAGTCATCGAAATAATACATGAGTCTTACTCGTTTACATAAGTAATTTATAAAATAAAAATATCCTCTGCAGTGTTTTATTTCGATTTTTGGAGTGTGAACATCGTTCTGTTCTCGAAAGACGCAACGCGTGTCGATAAAAAATACTTTGATTACATCATTTAAAGGCATCAGAAAAATAACTTCTATCCAGAGAACAGCAGAACTTCATGAAACATTAAGAAAGGAAACCAAAAACACATTTCAATGACTCCTTGTTTTCCAAAGCGTGGGGATCTTCAATCATGAATGTTAGGACACGACGTGTCAACGTGTCACGATCACAGATACGTTGCAAAAGTTGGCGACAAAATGAAAATATCCAGGCCCGTAGCCAGCCTGGTGAAAGGGGTGATTCTTTTTTTTTTCTCAAAAAGTGGGCCTTTTTTCAGTCATTCGCCACAGTTTCTATTCTAATTATGAGGTTTAAATATGCATTTTAATTACATTTTAAGCATTTTTTTTGTTGTTGCTGGATTAGCTTGTCGGTTGGTCATAGTAAGCATACTTTTTGATGCATTTTCTAAAGATTTAGAATAAATAAATATGAAAATACGTCATTTTAAAATACAAAAATAAGAATCTGTTAAAAGTTTTCAATTTATTAGGCAAATAACAAACTGGCCAGCACATTCAACCCTTCTCAGTCAGTTTTTGGGACGCCGAATTTGTCATAGCGTGACTTCTCTTTCTGAAGTCACACCGTGCCAAATTCGGTGCCGCAAATTCTTTACTGACAGCCAACACAGGATTTCGCTTGATCTTAAAAGCCTTTTTGGATGAGATATCTTCGCGATTTATTATGGAATTGCAGTCAAAATAGGACAAATTCTGAACCCTTTTCAGTGAGGTGTAGGTCTTTCGAACCACCCGAACCCCCATTGGCTACAGGCCTGATAATATCTGACATGAAATAAGAAACAATCCTCGCACAACCATGTGTGACCTATAAATGACTGACCTATATGAACTGCCAAGTATTGCATGTCAATTTCTAATCAAATGTTGCTGGGATATGACAAAAAAATCATGGACATGCATTATATTAGTTTGACCCATCGTATGCAGTTTGGTGTAGGTAGTAGGTAGCAATAAAGAAAAACAAACATTCAAAATCATATTTCACGGATGGCGTTTCTGCTGTACAAGTGCAGCCCTGTGAATCTTCCATCGCACGAGAAGAGCTAGAAACAATATTTCAAATAGCTCTCCAATAATAGAGAAGTCAACAGAGATAAACATAATGATGCCAGGAGACCACATCTAAAATTACAGCCTAATCATTGGCATGAAACGCATTTGACCCTTTGTAGGGCAGCAAACAAAACAGACGTAACTGGCACATCTTTGTGTGAAATTGAAATGTTAAAGCGCGATACATCTTTCAAACGCAGACCCATTTGATTGACAGTTTTGAATTGGAAACATCACTCAGATACTACAGTAACATTAAGGCCACCATAACCACTCAACCTTCACATGCGGTTTCCTAGGTTCCAGCCTGGAGACCAGACAGTTTCAGTCATATAATCATTCCAAATCTTGATAATATTGCAGTCATTTTCTAAGTGGCTACGTGTCCAAAAAAAAAAAAAAAAACACACACAAAAAAAAAAACTGAGAGTTAATGAATCAAAGGCATACAGTACATATTTAGCGAAATGAATCCTTTGGCAATGGAGAAAATCAAAACAAAATGATTTGATTACAGTTTGATAACAAACCTACACTAAACAATCCGAAAAAGATATGTAAGCAAAATCACTGTGTAAAACGCTGAACTGGTGTGGATTTTCAGAGAAAGAAATATAAAGGAATTTGATTCAAAAAATAGATATATAAAAGATACAGGTACATAAATGCAAATATACTTGTTCTACAACTATTTCACTGACCAGGAAGGCAAGGTTAGAGCTGGTGTCACCTTACATAACTTCCTCCTGCTCGAAATGAAAAGCCAAAACCCACCTCGCCGAATAAAAAACAAGAATGAAACAGGACAGAAGCAAGCCAGCGTGACAAAACCCCCACTGCATCATTTTAAAAAAAGGCCACTATTACAAAAAAGGGTGATATGACTTAATTTAACAAATTAAATTTAAAATTTTTAATATTTTAATTACAAAAAAATGTGCTATAGTTCGATTCTATATCTTAAACATTCACGATTTCCAAACAAAAAGATATAATACTCGAATCCTGATAGTCGGCAATTTGAAATAAAAGTGATTTGAACTTAAAATTACGAGTTCATTCATTGTGTTACGTGCAAATCATTCATTTGCAAAAGTAAGGGTGGGCAAACAGTAGCAAACTTGAAGAGAGATACCCCTGAAACATTTTGTGCAAACGTGACAATAGACATTTTTCCCCTAACCGCCCAGTGCAACAGTTCACGCAACAGCAAAGTAACCTCACAAACCATTGAATCTGTGCCAGAAACACTGGAAATCCCCGTTCAAAATGTAAAAAAAAAAGAAGTAATTCTATCCTTATCATACCCAAACAACCCAACAGAAGCTTCTTGCAAGGCAAAAGAGGATGAAAAAAAAGACAATTTTGTGAGACGAAACTCAAACGGTAATATACAACAGTCACACCTGTAAACCCTAACAACTCAACGGCAACACAGACTGGACGGGTCCTCAAAGGCAGTGTTTCTCAACCATGTTCCTAGTGGGGAACCAACACTGCATGTTTAGGATGTCACCTTTGTCTTTCAGTCTCTGCTGAATCAGGTGTGTTTGGTTAAGAAGACAAGAATATGTGCAGAGCTGGTGGTCCTCCTGGAACGTGGTTAAGAAACACTGCTCTAAGGGTACATTTACATGCCAACAATGCACTAAAAATGGAAAAGCTTTGCGCTTCTTTTTTTTTTTTAAAGTTAGATTTCTAGAGTAATGGAAAATTATTTGATGTCACAGTTTGTCACAGTTTCTCTGGATTTATTACAAATCAGTTTGATAATGTTTTTTGTCTTCCAAATGTCAAATATAAAGCTGTCATTTAGAGCAAATGTTTTCCAGAAAATGACAACTGTTCATATTAACAGATTATTTCATTTGTTGTGTTTAAAAATCAAGGTTATTCCTCCAAATATTAATTCATACACTCACCAGCCACTTTATTAGGTACACTTTACTAGTACCAAGTTGGACCCCCTTTTGCCTTCAGAATTGCCTTAATCCTTCGTGGCATAGATTCAACAAGGTAGTGGAAATATTCCTCAGAGATTTTGGATAAGCTGGAACCAGTCTGGCCATTCTCCTTTGACCTCTGGCATCAACAAGGCATTTTCACCCACAGAACTGCCACTCACTGGATATTTTCTCTTTTTTTGACCATTCTCTGTAAACCCTAGAGATGGTTGTGCGTGACAATCTCAGTAGATTAGCAGTTTCTGAAATACTCAGACCAGCCCGTCTGGCACCAACAACCATGCCACGTTCAAAGTCACTTAAATCACCTTTCTTCCCCATTCTGATGCACGGTATGAACTGCAGCAGATCATCTTGACCATGTTTACATGCCTAAATGCATTGAGTTGCTGCCATGTGATAGACTGATTAGAAATTTGCGTTAACGAACAGTTGGACAGGTGTACCTAATAAAGTGGCCGGTGAGTGTATATTGACTCATACTACCTTCTGAAGTTAAAACATTGTTACTGTGTTGTTTAAAATGTATATAAACATAAAACATTGCATATTTTTGGTTAATTAATCTGAAAAAAGCTCTAAATTACATTTTTGCTTTACATGTTTTACTCAAACAAATGACTATATAATATAAACCCAGACAAACTGAGACCCTTCAGTTTTCCATAGCTGTAGTAGACTATACCGTTGTCAACATGATTCCCGTTCACACGGATCTGCGTAAATGACCAAAAAGGATGTATTATGCATGGCCGTCACCGTAAAGAAACATTATGTGCCTGCACTGTAAAAATCAATTACTTAATAAAGCGAGTAAACCCATTACTTTTAAAATGACAAGTTGGTTTTATTTAAAAATGTAAGCATTTCTGTTGTAACTTAGAAGTGCTAAGTTTACTTAACTTCATTTTTTATAATTATGCACATGCACTACCTGACAAAAGTTTTGTCGCCTATCCAAGTTTTAGGAACAACAAATAATAACTTGACTTCTAGTTGATCATTTGATATCAGAAGTGGCTTATATGAAAGGCAAAGGCAACTAGATTTCGCTTATTTTACTAAAATAAAATATGATCATGTCTTGATTTTTAATTATTTAATTAGGACAGTAAATTCTGACTTTGCCTAGATAAAAGTCTTGTCACTTAACAGAAATAATGTAGAGTATAAAATATAAAGTCATGGTGCAGTGGAAAAAAGAATTAATATTGTGTATGACTCCCATGAGCTTGGAGGACTGCATCCATACATCTCTGCAATGACTCAAATAACTTAATAATAAAGTCATCTGGAATTTGGATTCATCTTCAATGCCTCCTCCATCTTAACCCAGACATGCTCAATAATGTTGATTTCTGATGTTGACTAGGCTGGCCAATCCAGGAGCACTTTGACCTTCTTTGCTTTCAGGAACTTTGATGTGGAGGCTGGAGAAGGAGGGCTATCCTGCTGTAGAATTGCCCTCTCCTGTGGTTTGTAATGTAATGGGCAGCACAAATGTCTTGATACCTCAGGCTGTTGATGTTGTCATCCACTCTACAGATCTTTCGCACACCCCCATACTGAATGTAACCCCAAACCATGATTTTTCCATCACCAAACTTGACTGATTTCTATGAAAATTATGGGTCCATGTGGGTTCCAATAGGTCTTCTGCAGTATTTGTGATTATAGGGATGCAGTTCAACAGATGATTCATCTGAAAAATCTACCTTTTGAAAAATTCTACCACTTTTCCAAATGATCAACTAGAAGTCAAGTCATTATTTGTTGCTCTTACAACTGGGATCGACGAAAAGACTTTTGTCAGGTAGTGTAGCTAATTATGTAGTAATTTGAAGGCAATGGGTTTACTCACTTTTTCAACTAAACACCTTTTACAGTGTGCACACATATATCCTAATCAATATGCATTTGCATGACGTCGCCATTTTAACTCATTCAAAGTTTACAAAAAGATGGCGCCATAATTTTCCAAAAATTGCACTTTAAATGTTTTTCAAAATGCTGTTGTCATGTAAACAAACAGCCAAAGCGCAAACAACATTTCCCAGATTTAGTTGAAAAATGTGTCATGTAAACGTCCCCTAAATCAGTTTGATTTCTGTGTGGGAGCACCATCGTGAGGCGGCATCTCACGTGGCAGTATGTGACTGTGTGCGTGCTGTATTCAAAGCATTGCGATGTTCTCGGGAGTGCAGTTCAGATGGGTGGAGGTGCTGCTTCCCCCTGGAGATTTCAAACTCTTTGTTGTGGTGCTGCTTCCCAGGGTGCCAGCCTGGACATCGTCTCCAATCATGACGCCGGGCCCATGCGAGAGGTTCCGCTGGAGGCCGGCCAACATGGTCTCTGTTGTTACAGTTCCAAACTCGTAGGTAAAAGTCCCGTAGAAGATGAGGATGACCACTGTGAAGACCCATTCGCAGATGGCTGCTGCATGCTGTAAGATGAAGCTCTCGTGGATGAAGAATATCCCACCTGAGAGAAACCGTCAAGGACTCAAACCTTTTTAAAATTCGTGCAAGGCACAGCTGGTCCCGACGGAATTAGATTTAGCGAGGAAAGTCGTGGATTATTTATGGAGCGACTGGTTAATTAGCTGCTCTCATAGTTACATCACCTGGCAACCCTTTAGTCGCCTTCTTTCGCTCAGAGTGGAGAAAAAACAATTCATAAATCATTGACGAACACAGCAGCGATAAAGCAGGAAGGCCGGGAGACTCCAGCTGGCCTCATCTGTCTCCATGCCGACATTTACACCAAAGCAATTAGATTATACCTCTACTACAATATGAGTCAGGGGCTTGGTGATCGTGACTAGAACCTCAGCAGGAAGAGAAACAGATAAAAGCTCAGCATTAGGGCTTTCCTTGTTCTGATTGTGTGGTGAATAATTCACAGCTCATGCTAAATGGGAGAGTTCACCCCCCCCAAAAAAATGATAATTGAGATATCTGTTCATCCTGATGTTGTTACAAACCTGTATAGCTCATTTGAAGAAAATGTAATGCAGTCAGCAAGTAAGAGTGTAACTACTGCAGTACTACTGCATATTATTTTTAAAACATATGTTTTGTTACGGTTATGCTAGTGTCCACACTACGGCAACTTTGACCTACAAGAACAGAGCATTCTGAAAATGCTTGAAACAACGATCGTTTTTCTGAAACAGTAAAAATGCCAGCCTGGACGTGGAGCAACTTCATTCTAAAACACTGTTTTAAAATTACGGATTCAAATGTTTTTTTTAAACTTATGTAATTTAAAAATTACATCATTTCTAACACAATCTGGGCAAGACAAAGTTTGTTTTGGCAGTTTAAAACAGCTCACCAAAGTTAAACGTATGTTTTGGCTCCTGAACACTGTTCACACTACTGCGTTTTAGTTTTATAAATATATGGTTTGTTATGGTAGTTCCTGATGCTCATAATACTAATATACTAATACACAATACTAATACACAAAAACCTGTATGTTCGGATATGCTAGTGGTTTTATTATAGGTAGATTGAAATGCCAAATTTTGAAAATGGAGATGCAGATATCTAAAATCTGATTATAATAATATAATATCTGATTTTCTGGTCTATTGCGTATCGTGTCCTGATTCGTCAAGCCTCTCTCATTTAAATAATACTGGCACACTGCAAGTACAGATCCAGCAAAATATGCCCGTGCTGAGTAAACGCTGATTTATACTTGTGCGTCAAACGCGCATGTATGGTCTGATGTAGCCTTTGCGCAGTCGCATGCTGACATCGACGCGTACCTCTGAAAAAATGTAACTACACGTTGCGATGACACCTATTGCAAGCTGTGATTGGTAAGTTGATGAATGACGAGTGTGAGTGGGGTTGAGAGCTGTGGGAGAGCAGCAAGCCCGTTAGAGTGAGTGTTTATAAGTGTCAAGTCCTATGGAGGAGCTGCAGATGAAAACTTTTGTTTTGTCCTTACCTTATCATTGAATTTGTTGCACGTCTGCTGGTTGAATGAGCAAGTTTGAGCTACTTATACAGTATTTAGAATTAAAAACATAGAAATTCGACCTGCTGGCAGCTAGCATTTCGGAAGTGTTATTGCAGAGCAACACAAACAGCATGCAGAAGTATAAATTCACGACTACATGCAAAGCATGTGCCGTGGGTCACAGCGATCACTCGACGCACAAGTATAAATCAGCCTTGAGTGTGAATAGTCATCCGTAAGCATCATCTGTTCTAGGCTGCATAGTGTAGACCAGGGATCACCAAACTTGTTCCTGGAGGTCCGGTGTCCTGCAGATTTTTTGCGTTAACGAACAGTTGAACAGGTGTACCTAATAAAGTGGTCGGTGAGTGTACAGTCTACAGTCCAAAATTTCTCAGAATTTCAAAGGGTTAACAAAATGGATGAAGAATTTGCATTTAGGATCAACACTGCCTTTAAATAGCAACAGTTCAGACGTGAACACAGATCTACATAGTCAAAGAGTCACTTTTTTATATCATACTCAACAAGGAAAGGATACTGAGAACCAGTGTGATGAGAGCTCCAGTAGCCAGAGCCACGCGCACATGAGCCATCCAGTAGTCCAGAGCTGTGACAGCCACCCTGTAGGTCAGCAAACACTGCAAACACACGAACAGAATTCCTGCAGGAAAGGCGGCGCCTGCACCCACATAGTGAAGTGTTTTAGCGTGGTCCACCTGGTCAAAAACACAATGGATCATTATTTCAATCATAATAATACAATTAAAGCACTCAATATAACAAACCAAGACACTGATACGTGACAGCTGGCAAACTTTTGAAGCATTTAACTTGAAAGACACAGTTAGGTTTGTCTTCCTGCAACGAGAAACTTGCCTGCTGCACACTCAGCACACGGATGGAAGTGCTATTAAGGATGAGGAAGTGGAATGCCCTCTAAAATCCATTGTGAAGAATGAGACGGCTGCATGCATGGATCAATACTAATCACTTTGAGAACATCAGCCTTTCTGAAACACTCTGGTGCTGATCAACGCATCAGTCTGATGCACTGAATTTACAGCCCATGAAAGAGTGAAGAGTCAGCCCCTAATGTCTTCTCACACAGCACTATCAAAAGCCCAAATGTATGATGCCGTTTTTGGTTTCAGTGATGTGTATGGGAATTATTGTTAGATGATGGATATCAGACAATAACCACTGGTGGCAAAGTATATTTACGTCATCCCTTCAGCACTTAAAGGGATAGTTCACCCAAAAATGACAACTTTGCCAGCATTTGCTAATCCTCCACTTGTTTCAAACCCATTTAAACTTCTTTTTACTGTTGAATACAAAAGAAGATATCCTGAAGAATGTTGGAAAAAAAAAACCTGCCATTGACTTCCATAGTATATTTTTGTACCTACTATGGTACTATGATTTTCCAACTTCCTGTACTTTGGAATGGAGTGAAATAATAGGTCAAGTATATAGAAGCAAAGCCCTGCGATTCCGCCACTTTAAAGTGAAAGTGATCGGCCGTCCATTGGATCTTATTGCTGTCGCGATGGCAAGCAGTTGTTTTTTGTTTATTTATTTTAAAAAGCGCATTAAAGCTGAAAAACAACCTGAAAGACGATAATACAACACTTACAATTACAAGACTGGCAATCATCAGCACATTTAATAGTTTATTTCACAGACTTTATAATATTTTAAATAGTATTTAACTCAATATTTTGATTCATTCTGTCTAACGTTAGTAATCCATGCTGTTAGGTGCGTTCGACATGAAGCACAGCTGCAGCCGGTGATCAACGAGATTAGCCGTGCGCAGGCGGGGGCGGAGTTAAAAACAGAGCCGCCAGGCCGGACACTTCGGGGCTCAAATTTGCTGCTGTCATGATGACCGATTACATGGCGAGATCATTTATTTATTTGTTTATTTATTGCAATAACAACAAAAGATTTACAGTACAAATTAAACAGAATACAGTCTCTACAAACTACAGTATAGTTCATTTTAAACAAGGGAATTATGAATTAAATTTAAGTAGCTTATATAACAAACGCATGAGAAATAAAGGGAAAACCAGAGAGCACATAAAAAGGAAACAAATATCCACGATTAGGCCTATTAAACAAAACAATAACCCCAAATTCTTAAAGTGTATACATCAGTCTTTGGGCTACTAGATATTGAATGGTATGTCAATTGTTTCAGTGCTTGTTTGAATATGCTAAAAAGGGGTTTACATTACATTAACATTTATAGATATAAAAATTTCCAATATATATTAATGTAAACCCCAAAACAAGGTGTTTTGATTAAGTCTTAAACAATGATTAAGATTATTTTGGATAATAAAAGCATTTTTTAAAAAGCACTTTAATCCAAGAGATTGAGCAAAAGGACCAAAATAAATGAGCTACACTTTAAGTAGAAAATACCCTGAAAGAGCAGGTACATCAATGCCATTTTTAACAATTCTGCAGCTTAACAGGAAATCAAATATTTTATAATCATATATTTTTATATTTAATAAAATATTTTTTACTTAATTTGTTAAGAAATCTTCATAGGGGTGTCAGGATTAATGATGATAATTATTTTATTATAAGTCTGTAAGACGTATTTGAGTTAATATTTGGTTGTTCACTAAAATGTATAATACAGTAGTCTGTATAAAAAAGGCCGAATAATCCTTTTCAAACAATCTAGACATTATGAACAAATGATTTAACAAAAGATGATACTGCAGTACAATATTTGTAGTCTTTTAATATGCATGATGTGTACAAAATAGAGAGGGTATAAAAAGTTAATTGTTTGTTTTGAAATTTGTGAATCAGAATTTGTCCAATAATAAACCTGAAACACACGTAGTTGTTGTCATGTGGTGTACTCGGCCAATCGTGTAACATCAGTGTCGACATCGCAGTTCCAGCAGTCGCTCTTCAGATGCTGCGCGGGCTGATTCAATCGTCTGATCTCGGAGCGCTGTCGCGGTACTTTGATGCCACATGTGACAGTCACATGGCGTCGGCGCAGCATCAATCCGGCCAAAATTTCTAACCGGCATGCACCACTTTAAGACAGATTTTGATCGGTCTGTGCAGCGCTGCATGAAGTCGAACGCACCTGTTGTCTTATTGGAATATTCATTCCAAAATGGCCGCCGCGTGACACTAGCGGCATCTAGCGCATCTAGGCATCTTTTCCAAATAGCAAAAGAGTGTCGCCTCTTGGTGACTCTATGCTCTTTGATAATAGTTATATACATATAAGGTAAGTTGTTCCTTATCTTGAGTTGAAGAAATAAACACATACACCGAGACGTGATAGCTGATTCACAAACAATACGATTCTTTTGCGCTAACCCAATAAACTAGATTGCAAATTCCAATGATGAGTCATATGTGAATTGGATTGCAGCGATTGCATCTTTTCTCAAGTCAACAACTCAACAAGTCCTGTGTGATCAGTTAACGGGTGTATTTCAAAATGAGCCAAGACAAAGGAGATCCTCAAAGCATGAGAGTGTGCATCTAAATGGTAAGAGAAGTTACTAATGCCGAATTTAGGATAATTGTAAATAAAACTCAAAACTCTTAGTAGTTTGTAAGCTAAATTTGTTGTGAAGGGCAAGATGTTTAAGCTCAATGTATGTCCATATTAGTATATCACTGTCTGAATTGAAAATGGTTTTATTTTAACTAAACAAAAGGTTAAAATAATGCAACGTCATGCCCATGGGCCTCTACTGCAGTGGCTGTTATTATTATTTTGTACTTCTTAGTAAATTTGAAAATGAGTACTATTCATACAAGTTATGTCCCAAATGTCATACTATACACTACACTTATACATTATAGACTTTTGTACTTTCAACCATGTACTGCATTGCTGCCTCCCAATTTGCATACTATCCATCCTATTGAATAGTATTCAAAAATAGAATTCATGGTTTCCTATATATGCATTCTTCTATGGCAGGGCGCCACACCAAAATTCATTCCTACCACGGCTAAATTACAGCTTCTCATTCAAAACCTTCAGTTGTTGCTGTTTTTTTTTTTTTTAGCAGGTTATAATTGCACCAAAACATAATAAAATGTAAGTGAATTATGACAGAGTGAACTCTTCTGTAATCGTAGTAGTGCTGTGCGTTATTTGTTTAACCCTTTAAGGTGACTGACTGACTGACAGGTGTGTGATGCCTGAGGCTAGCAAACATGACGTCGCTTTCTGTTAAGATGAACACAGTTTCCATATTTATACTTTATTTATAGATAAAGGTCTATGCTTCTGCATACAATGACTTTATCTTTCTGGAGTTTATGGCCGTTTCACTTTACTTCAGGATGCATCAATGCCGTTCTGTAGGTCTATTGGAGACATTCATAAATATTCCTAGCAAATCTAATAAATGTAGGGAGACATACTAGTTACATAAACACATTAAATCGCACTTCAGCATTATTTATTTAAGAGCGCAGAAGGAAATCTGTGCTTAAGCAACATATATTTGAGGGCTTGCAAGAAGTTTTGTGCATGAACAGAGGAAATCTGTGCCCAAGCAAAGAGATTTGCATACTCTTATTGCATGAATGCGATCTCGACTTGTAATACTGCACTTTTACTGCAATTTGTCATTGAAATAATGCCATAGGTAGTTGGAAGATCAGTGTAAAAGGCCTGCCACCACAGCTAGAAAAAATCCTTGAGGAAACGCTGGAATTAGTATGTCTCAAACCATAGTATGTTGAAAAGAGTATGCCAAAGGTTCCTGGATGGTCTACTATTTCTTGTAGAAATACTAGTCCGTACTTTAACCGCTGATATTGCTCACAATACATTGCACATTGGATGTGAATTTGATTAGAACTACAAACTTGGGTAAACAAACTACAAACATGGCGGACGTGCGAGACCAACAGTCAAGTAGCGAGGCTTTGGAAAGTTGTTTGAATGACTATTAATTAATATCTAGCCAACTGGAAAATATTTAAATCAGGTTTTCCGTGTTAGAGTTCATCTGCAACAACAAGATGTGTTTGGAAATTAACTTCTGAATGCATAATTATCCAAAGACCTGAAGACATTTCTCTGCATGAAAGAGCCATAAATGACAGATTAACCTGCTGCTCCCTCTTCAATAAGGTAGGTAATTGAATATGAAAGAAAAGTGGATGATGATGTGTCGAGATAATTGACATGGGACGTAACTAAGCAACAATAATGAGTCCGTTAATAAGGAAGTATTATTTCCCAAAGCTTACATACATTTCTGTTGCACACTCAAAAAAGTATGTACTTTTTCTTCACATACTTTTATGGCGTAGTATAAGTATGCGAATTGGAACACTAACGTTTTATAACTAAACAGAAATTTTAGCTGTAGCCCAGACGATGTTTAACAGTTGCCAAATTAGTGAAATAAATGACCAAACTTCCAAATAGTACCTGTCATGAGTTTAACCGCAATCATGATCGGGAGGCGTCATGATCACTCATGTAGGAGAATTTTGCTTGCACAATCCAAAATAAATAAAGTAAACTCAGCATCAAAGAGCTCCACCCCTTCGGCTACATGAGCAAAGCTGCAACTGTTGATTGTGTCCAACATTCCACACTTATTTTTAACAGTTGAATAAGTGCATCTTCCAGGTATTTAAAGTGAGAATAAAAAGAATATTTCGGTGTGAATGCTCTACTTATACTATTCACACTACAAAATGGCAGATTTGCACCTATTTCATTACTCAAGTACTCTACACTGACAAAAACCATTGTACACAGTGTCAAGACAAAACCGAGGGACTTACCTGGAAGTTGCCCACCATGACGAGTCCCACAGCATTGGTGCATCCGGACACAAGTCCACTGGTGTTGAGCCAGCAGTGGTTCCTGTGCTCGATGATCTGAGCATACCGTAGTAAACACACCATCACCACTACACACAAAAAATACAAGAAACAGAGTAAAGAAATCAGATTTAAATCAAATTTCCCTTGTTAGAGTTTTATATATACAGTTGAAGTCAGAATTATTAGCCCCCCTGTTTATTTTTTTCTCCAATTTCTGTTTAACGGAGAGAAGATTTTTTCAACACATTTCTAAACATAATAGTTTTAATAATTTATTTCTAATAACTGATTTCTTTTATCTTTGCCATGATGACAGTAAATAATATTTTACTAGATATTTTTCAAGACACTTCTATACAACTTAGTGACATTTAAAGGCTTAACTAGGTTAATTAGGTTAACTAGGCAGGTTAAGGTAATTAGGAAAGTTATTGTATAACGATGGTTTGTTGTGTAGACTATCGAAAAAAATATAGCTTAAAGGGGCTAATAATTTTGACCTTAAAATGTTTTTTTTTTTTTTTTTAAATCAAAACTACTTTTATTCTAGCCGAAATAAAACAAATAAGACTTTCTCCAGAAAAAAAATTATTATCAGACATACTGTGAAAATTTACTTGCTCTGTTAAACATCATTTAGGAAATATTTAAAAAAGAAAAAAAAAATTCAAAGGGGGCTCATAATTCTGACTTCAACTATATATATATATATATATATATATATATATATTATATATATATATATATATATATATATATATATATATATATATATATATATATATTATATATATATATATATATATATATATATATATATATATATATATATATATATATATATATATATATAGAGCATAGATCTTTATGTGAGCGCTGACTATTTGCAATATAGTTTTTAAAATATAGTATTAATATAATTTTTATTCAATTTCCAGTCCAGAATGTCCAGTTTAATTGTGTTTTTTCACCTGAGCAAAAAATACTGCCTATCATACATTTTTGCCACGCTTAACAATATATACCAAAAATTTTGTCAGGCATATTTTTGATTGTTTTTTTGGTTTTTTTTGAAGGTGGCATTGCAGCTGCAAAATGCAAATTATTTGTATTAATTAATTAATTAATTAAAGTCTTTATACTTTGCTACTCTCCTTCAATGAATGTCTGTTACTTTGAATGACGATAAAACAGGATTTGATACAAATTTTGACATTGTTTACACAAAAAGTTATTTAAAACATTAGACATTTCAGCTGCATTTAATGATATCCATGTACAGAAATTTACTTTCATCTATTTGATTTTATGCAGACACCAAAAATGGGATCTGTAATCCTTGATTTACATAAACTTTAAATGCGAGGTTGTATTAAAATATCAAAAAAATCAAACAATACTGGAAAAAAAATGTTTTGAATTGTTTTTACTTTTTGTTTAATCAAAGAACTGCTAATCTGTATATATACACTAAATTAAAAAGTTACTTGATTTGATATTATGGGCGTCTCGGAGGCGCAGTGGATAGCACGATCGCCTCACAGCAAGAAGGTCGCTGATTCGAGCCTCGGCTAGGTCAGTTGGCATTTTTGTGTGGAGTTTGCATGTTCTCCCAGTGTTTGCATGGGTTTCTTTCGTGTGCTCCGGTTTCCCCCACAAGTCCAAAGACATGTGGTACAGGTGAACTGCGTAAGCTAAAAATTGTCCGTAGTGTATGGGTGTGAATGAGAGTGTATGGGTGTTTCCCAGTGATTGGTTGCGGCTGGAAGGGCATTCGCTGCGTAAAACATATGCTGGATAAGTTGGCATTTAATTCCACTGTGGTGAACCCAGATTAATAAGGAGACTAAGCCGAAAAGAAAATGAATAAATGAATGAGTTGATATTTTGCTATATAATGCAAAAAAAGTTCCCATACATTTAAAGCAGGGTCTTTTGTAACCACAATATTAGCATTATACATTACTCTTTAAGCTGTACTCACTCATACAATTCTTATGCTTTTTAAGTTATTTTAATAAGATCTGGATATCTTATGTGTTATGGTGTGGTGGGAAAAACTGTGTAGTAAACCCCAACCAATTTCACATCCACAACAACACAAGTAGAAGCAGATGAAAGCCAACCTTCAACAAGACAAGGACAATTAAACTCCTAATTAGGATCACAAAATATATGGTTTCAGCATTGATATTGCAATGTAATCATACTCAATAGTCACATGGCAGGATATATGATGTTGAGTCTGGGTTATAATTTATCATTTGCATGGGTTTTTAAGGCCTGTGACTGTTTGAGGATTTTAAAAGCATTCAAGCCTAAGAAATTGTACCATCTGTAACTTTAACAACTCTTAATTTTATTTAATTATTGAAAAAAGGTAATAAATACTGTTAGACTCCTCAGAAAACAATAAAACACTGTTTATTTCATTAGTATTTTATTCTTTATTGCATTAATCTATGCTTGTTTATTATATATTTTATGTAGATGCACTCCCTAACAGAACCAGAAATTCTTACCAAATCGAGATAGTCATCGGGTGAAATTGTACTTGTATCGCAATATATAAATCACAGAAAAAAAAAATATCGCAATGTCAGATTTTTCCAATATAGTGCAGACCTAGAACTAATCCCAAAACACAAAAAATATCAGCTTAAATATTACACACCACATAATGAAGCAACACAGCCAAAACATGCAATACATGATGACACAATAAGAGCGAGTGTGCCTAAACAAGTGCATATTTTTGCAGCACCTCTGCTATTAAAGGTCCAGCAGCATTGATTGCAAGCCTGCTGACTGCTTCTATTCATGCTTTTGTTCTCTGTTATTTAATATGTCACTGCCGGTGTGGAATATGTGGAAATATGAGAATGCGTGGTCTTACCCATGAAAGCTCCCACATTACCGATAAGACTGAACAGACAGCTCTCGGGAGGGTAGGATCCACATTTACTGCATCAAAGTGAAGACAATGGCATTGTTAGATCGTGCTGGAAATAAACCCAGACTGGAAAGAGAGAGGAAGAGGCTTAAAATAAAGCGCTACCTGATGAGGGGGATGTCTTGAAGGGTGCAGCATGTTTTTGGGAAGCCCGGTTTGGCTGTTTCTTCTGTGCACGTCACGTTGTATGACCTTTAAAACAGCGACAGTCAAATGACATAAACACCACGTGTTCTTTGTGAATGGAGCAAAACAAGGGCAGCTTACCAGTTTTCGACAGGACAAACATGGTGGTTCATTACAGCCATAGCATATCTGAGGAGAAAGCAAAATGTGGTAACACTTTAGTTTAGGTCACAATTTTTAGTATTAACAAACCATTAAAGAACACTACTAGCTTAATGAACTACTAATTATCTGTTTATTAATAGTTTGTAAGGTAGAAGTTGGGTTTAGGTTTTGGGTAGGATTAGGGATGCAGAATAAGATCATACTTTATAACTGCTAATGAACAGTTAATATCTTAATAATAGGCAGGTTATAGGCCAGTGGTAAATAGCAAAAATTGTGACCTAAACTAAAGTGTTGCCCTTAATGTTTTCAAGTTAAACACTGCAAAAATATTTTCCTACTTAGATTTTTTGTCTTGTTTTAAGTTCAAATATCTAAAAAAGCATTTTATAGACAAGCAAAACATGTTGGGCACTATCATACACCCAGCGCAATAACGTGCAAGACGTGCATAGCGCGATTTGTTGCTATTTTCAGACCAGCGCAACCATAATTTTCCCGTTTTGCGCCACATTGTTTAAATAGCAAAACCATTTGCGCCATTTTGTAGACTTGTAAATGTGCCATTCTAGAAAGGAGGTGTGTTAAGGCACAATGTTGGCACTTTACTATTTTGAGGAACTGAAAAAAAGCACCATTGATCAACTAAAAGCTTGTCTAAACTCCAGCACAGAGCGAGTTAGTTATGCACCTGTGTGGGCCCAAACGCTTACACATTGCTTAATACACACAGGATGTACAGCTTTCCACAAATATCTTTACAAATGAAAAAAAAATAAAGAAGTCCGTTAATTAAAATGTTACAAAATGTATTATTTTCAACATAAATATAAAAACCACTGCCTCCATACCTTCTTCATGCCTCCATGCCTTTTTTCAGTTTATTCATGACAATTTGCATTTGTATAATGCTATTATTAGTAGTAGTAGTATTAGTTATTATATGCATATTTCTATTTGTTTTAGCAAAAGTTTAGATTTGTGTATCTGTTGGGTATTGGAGACGCATGCATCACTATATGGGGTATAAGAATAGGACATGTGTTTCGATATAATTCTGTTTTTTAGCTAATGGATGTGTTCAGTGGAGTACAACACCGTTTCCTTATTCAGGAAAGTAAAGGAATAAAAAGTAAAAGTAAAGTAAAGAGAGAGTAAAGAGGCTGAATGGAGGACGCTCATTCTTTATCCTCACACAGATGGTCTGTTTAACTGTTTTCTCACTAGTGAAGCATTCAGTTTTTCCACTTACAAAGTCCACCATGTAAATAGCAAATGCGCCATTGCGTGAATGGAAATGGGAGATTAGACTCTGATTGGTTTAATGCATGTTATCCTCAAAACACACCTATAACTCATTAAGAGAATAAGCACCACCCTGTTAGACCATGTGCCAGAGCGCAAAACCTATTTTTCTGTCCTTAAAATAGCAAAAGTGGATTCGGACATGCCTTGAATGTTTTTTTTGCGCCAAGCGCTTTAGTGTTGTTTTCATAAATAGTTTGTCCTTAAACAAGCTAACTAATCTGCCATGGGGTAAGCAAAATAGGTTATGTCAAAAAAAAAAACAAGATTTTGTTGTTTACCCATTGGCAGATTATTAAACAGTACAACAGGGTTGTAACGAACACCTAGACCAGGGACATGATTCTGAAGGCCGGTGTCCGCAGGGTTTAGTTCAACCCCATTAAGAAAGGCCTGAACCAGCTAATTAATCTCTTTCTAGTATACCAAAACATTTCCAGGCAGGTGGTTGAAGAAGTTGGAGCTAAAACTATGCAGGACAACGTCCTCCAGACCAGTCAGGTTAGGTCCTAGACAGTCAGGTCGATCTTGTTTCATTACAAGCTTTTCTCACATTGGCAATAAAAAAGTTGACTAAAACATTAATACTCTTACATACAGCCCCTTCAGTAGGTTTTGAGCTGTTGTATAGTCACAGGTAACAGCATAATAAACTCACACTATCCATATGCCAGTGATGGAGAAGGCAGCCAGGCTGACAGGCAGTATGATCCAGGCAGTCATTGGTCTGACGGTGGGGCCGGTTTGTCCCAAGCATGAGGGGGAGGAACACAGAGGGCTGGCTGGGTGAGACACGGGGGGAATGACGAGGGGGCACTGACATGCAAGGACACACAGGGAGGGGACATGAGAGGAGGAGAGGGATGCCACGCTTGCTCCTTCCTTCCGGCCGCCAAATCCAGGCCTGATCAGTGTTTTTTTGTGGGGGGGGAATAAAAAGAGGGTGAAAACTTAAAAACTTCATGAGAGAACATGTTATTGACATATTCAATTAAAATAAACAACCAGGCTCATTCTGAAAACTTACCTCTATATAACATTTCTGGAGAGCGCCAAATACGTGCCAGAAGCTAAGTTTTTTTTGCAGTTTTGTTTTTGCGAATCCATCAGAGGCTGCTGGTACACTTTTTGAGATCGCAAATTTCTCTCGCAAGTGCCATTGTGCGCCTGTGTACTCTTTTGAGATCTTACATTTCTCTCACAAGTGCCATTCGCGCCTGCGGTTCTCATGTAAATCCACCAGAGGGCGCTGTTGACTGACTGAGCCAATCGACTGACCCACCCCTTCCCTAAACCCAACCAATAGTGTTTTCAAAAGCATCAATTGACCCAACCGCCAGTTTTAAAAAAACAATCCAGAAAAAGAAAAGCCCTTGCCTGATTTTTACCTTGTTTTCAGATTTTACCACATTCTCACACTGTTATTTACTTGTTTATTTTATTTTTTGGATTATGTTTTTTTTCTTATGTGCTTTCCGGAACCATTCTTCACTGCTGACGTACATGGCAAGCTACTGGACAAACTGGCAACAGTGGGAAAACCGTCCAGACGGAGGTAAGCGGTCAGCTGGTGAGCGTGATAAGGAACGGCGTCATACCTACATTCATTCATACATTTTAAAAACACAATGGAGCCATACATACTTCTGGCTACTATAATTCTCAATCTCCAGAAATGTATATAGGGCTACGTTTTCAAAATGAACCTATGTTGAAAAATAAACATTACAGCAGACAAACTGTAAGACATAAACATAATCCCAATCATTTTACTTCCACAATATGACATTTTGCAGAGTAAGACAGACGGCTCATTAAAGGTCAAATATACAGTAAGAGTGATTGCTACATTTGCTCTATGGTTAATAATGTGGTAAAACCTTTAAAGTGAAAGTTTCCATAAAAATCAAAGTTTATCCCAGTTATACTCTTAAGCCATCCTTGATGCTTTCTATTATCTCAAAAAAGGAATAACAAAACTTTACTAATTTCTTATCTCTCCAAGATTTTTTGTAGCTCCAAAAAGCACATCCATTCCTCATAAAAGTAATATATATGACTGTAGTGTTAAAACCTCTCAAAGTGAGCGACTTTGAAACTTTTTTGTTTATTTAAAACTTTGTAAACTATAATTTTGAACTACGGTAAGATAGTCAAGAAACCATAGAGTTTTAAAATTTGTATTAATATCCATCTTAAAACAGTGAATTCATAAGCATAGTCCAGAATTTTTCCTTCAGCATATTTCATAACTCTGTACTCTCATGAATATATATACAGCAGTTGCTGGAAAGGTAGGGCTGGGCCGATAAAGTGATATTATATTGAATCGCGATAAATTGATGTCATTCAATGATAAGCTTTGGAATTTTTTTTTTACCTATATTGATCTAAGAGCCAATCACACAGCAGAAATGTACAACAATAAAATTCTAAAATGTATTGATGTTAGAGATATACTGAATTTTCGGCCACCGAAAATCTATCGGCTGAAAATATGTTATATCATTTAATAGACCCTCAAATTTTTGTGGCTTCAGTCATTGTTGGGATACTCTCTTAAATCTAGAAGCATTAACAACTTATATCAAAATATATATTGTTATCGTTCAATATGGAAAATGATTAACGACGACTGCATTTTTGCCATATCTCCCAGCCCTACTGGAAGGTTTATCATTTTTTTTAAATATGGATACTTTTTTTACAATGACCTGTTGCCTTGCCTTAAAAAACAATAATTAAACCACTAGTCGTAAAGATTTTGTTAATGTTGAATGTATGCGACTTTTGGAAAACACAATTCACCAGGATATTTTCAAATATAACTTCATAATTCAAACACCTAGTATGTCTTTGAGGGCGAGTAAATAACAGGATGTTTTTCTTTTTGAGGGTAAACTATGCAATGTAATTGTTGGATGATCTTCCTAGCTGATATAAGCAAACCAAAATCCTTTTCAAATACATCTTTAAAAATTCACCATCCAATTCTAACATTTCTGGATTTCAATATGCTCAGTTTTGCTTATATTTTTGGCTTTGGAAAGCCACATTTAAAGACACTAATTAAAGTTAATTATTATTATTATTACTAGCCATAACAAAAAGTCTTTTCAGAGTGGAGAAGGTTATTGCAACTTCATAATCACTTAAACATACTGAATTACCATAGAACTTACAAAATGTGAAACATATACTGTACAGTTGCTTATCAAAATAGCATACTTTCAGTTCTGGTCTGATGCAGTCCTATACTGTGGCAGGCCTTACAAGTACAGATTCCTACCAAGATTTTTGCTAGGTCTGGCCTTTAATCAGCCAAACAGAAACCACACCACACCCTTCCTGATCTCATCGGCTCTCAGTTGTGGCCCAAATCAATTTAAAGTTGTGACGTTATGTTTCAGGACTATTGCTGGAACATCTCATTACCGCAAACGTAAAGTCGACATTTGTGCTCTTCATCCCTCTTAACACCTACACATATTTAAAAATTGTTTCTTTTTTTAAGTGCTTTGGAAAAAAGTGTCATGCATCTAATTTGAGGAAGAAATGAGGCAGTAGCAAATCTTTCCTTTCCTCATTGTGACACATATTGGGCAACGATTTACTGAAATGAAGACTAACTGGAGAGTGGGGTGGTTGGTACTATCCAGTTGTTGATTGGATGGAGAGAGAAAGAGCCAGAGGTTTAAAGGAATTGTTCATCCCAAAAATGTCAATTACCCCATACATTTATTCACCCTCAACATCCCCGGTGTATGTGACTTTTTTAGACGAACACAGTCAGAGTAGTTTTACATTTTATCATGTATATCCTGCGTATGAACATAGGCTGCAAAGGTGTCACGTGTCTATGAAGAAGTTCATGTTTTTTTGTAACAAAACTATTTCAACTTTTTTAATTATAAACTCAAACTACTGACTCTGACTAGATGTATGACTAGACATGGGCCGCTATAAGATTCTGACGGTATGATAACCTTGGATAAAAACATTTTCCACTGTACTATGATTATGCTCTCTAAAATGTTCTTTTTAATGTCTGGTTGGAGAAACTAAAACTTTTTTCCCTTTTTGAACATACATATTTTATTTTAAGAAACATTGAAATATTTTTGGAGCAGTAACATGTCAGACTAAATAATTCAAACCGAATCATTGACTTTCTGCTGTCTTCATTAGTTTCAAAAACACAGATTTTTTTTACAATTTAAAACGGCATCTTTGGAGATCTTTTTAGCTGGAAATACTGTTGTCCTAAAAAAAAAAAAGAAACGTAAATTACAAGTCTTACACATACCTTAGGAACGGTATTAAAGTAACTTTGACGTTTTTTTTAAACCTGACTTTTCCAAACTGCGGTATACCTTGAAAACGGTTATCGCCCAGGCCTATGTATGACGCATGATGATGATGATGATGATGTACCCCAGTTCAACAAATATGGTTTCGCAAAAAATGGAAACCTTCTTTTCTTACAGTAAAAATCTTCTGAAATGTCTGTTTTTTAAATTCCTTTCAATTAGTTACCAGTGCTACTTGTCTTCAGCTACCTTGTGAATCAAAAAACTGTCAACTCAAAAAGCTCTGCAGCAAGTATGCCTTAAAATTTTATGTTGGGTCCAACTTATTTTTTTAATGTATTTAAAGTGTGTTTACGGTGTACAGTTTTTTTTTTTGATTACAGTGTATCCAACAGAAATGCATCATATGTTGAATCAGAGAACGTTTCAGTGACTTAACTAAAATATTTTTACAAAATATTTGTAATATAAACATATACAGTTGAATCAGAATTTTTTAGCCCGTTTGATTTTTTTTATAATTCACAGTATGTCTGATATTATTTTTTCTTCTGGAGAAAGTTTTATTTCAGCTAGAATAAAATCAGTTTTTAAATTTTTAAAACCATTTTAAAGTCAAAATTATTAGCCCCTTAAGCTATATTTTTTCGATAGTCTACAGAACAAACCATCGTTATACAATAACTTGCCTAATTACCCAACCTGCCTAGTTAACCCAATTAACCTAGTTAAGCCTTTAAATGTCACTTTAAGCTGTATTGAAGTGTCTTGAAAATATCTAGTAAATATTATTTACTGTCATCATGGCAAAGACAAAATAAATCGGTTATTAGAAATGAGTTATCAAAACTATTATAATTAGAAATGTGTTAAAAAAATCTTCTCTCCTTTAAACAAAAATTGCGGAAAAAAATAAACAGATAAATAAAATAAACATAAAAATAAACATAAAAATAAATATAAAAATAAAATAAACAATATATATATACATACAAAAACACATGGCTCTGCTTCATATATATTAAACTAACACCCTGGTTGTTTAATAACGGATCAATGCACTTTTGTAGCCTTAAAAAATGGGCCACCCCAGCAGGCACAAGGACGTCAACATGCGTTTGATTGACGATGTACCCCAACGTCGTGGGATGTTACATTTTGATTGGAAATGAAAATCGGGTTGGCGTCAATGTCCAACAATAAAATATTAACCTCTAATGATGTTACAGATGGACGCTGTGTGGACGTTACCAATGTGATGTCTATTAGACAATTGAATTTTGGTTGCCATAGCTGACAAATAATGTCAGTATTTAAAATCAATATGACGTTGGTTTAAGATGTTGAATCAACGTTGGATTTTGGTCACTTTCCAACACAATCTAAAATCAACAAAATATCAACGTCATTTCACGTCATTATTGGACATAAAAATAGCATTGTCCTTAGATGCTGTGTGACCTAAGTCTAACCTAATATTAACATCTTATGACGTTATGTTCGCTGGGACCCAACACCATTATAGAAAACGGAAGAGCCAGGATAAAACCTTAAACTCTGCATTGGTTTGGAAAAGAAAGCTTGCTTGAGGGTGAGTAAATTAAGGGTTCATAATAATTTTTGGATGAAAATAATAATAACATTCACAATAACATACATTTTAAAAACTATATTTTCACTTCACAAAAAGAAAGTGAATATTTAATGTCAAGTTTACCTTATTTACAGCCACAAAACAGATGTAAGCTCACACACATATTTGCTGTCTCATTGTTTTTGTTGCTTCTTCCTCTCACCACATTTTGGCCCTTCTGACCCATTGATTAAATAACCAGAGCACTTCTTGTTTCAAAGTCACATCCCTGCCAGTCTTGAGTGTGTGTGTGCTGCATGATTTGTTGTAAAAACATAAGCTTTACTGGAATTCTGCACATGACTGCACATATGCTGTCTGGATGCCTGATAGCAATACCAGTAAGTGTAACGTTAGACCACTAATGAGCTGTGGTATGATGCCTGCAATGCTGTCTAGACAGGTACATGCAGTGTGTAATAAGAAAACCCAAACTTTATGCACTACACAGCCAGAATCAGCACTTGAAGGGCTGTAACTGATGTTATCAACAACTGCTGCTGACTTTAGGTCACTCACCTGCATCAGAACCTAAAATGTCATGCAGGTGTCATTCACTTATCTTACTTTACTACGTGTTTCGTAGTCAAATTGAGTTCAAAATGTCTTCGGGCTAGTTTCTAAATGTACTAACATAAGCTTACTGTCAATTCTCATGAAGCAGTTATGCGTTCACTAGCCTTGAAGCTAACAGATGTTGTGTTTCTAAACCTAGTGTGTTGACTTCCTTAGCAGTTTTCTGGAAAACATTCGAACGGACTGTGATGTCCCAATATGCTGTCTAGAGAGGCGACTCGCTCGGCTCTGAGCACACATAGAGTCCAGTTAAATCTCGAAACGACTGGTTCCGTCGGAGAATCAAATTCCTTAACGTTCCTAACGTTAGACAGACCAAGAGATCATATTGAGCTCTGCCGTGAAAATTCGTGATAATTACACATATCACAAACAAACAGGCAGTCATATTTACATACCTAGGTCTGCTACTCCCCTGCTTCCAACCTCACTCAACCTTGGTTGTTCCTTTAAGATAAGGCACTGTTGCCCAAACCTGCTCCTCGCGCCTCACTGTATTGTAGTTCTTTGTCTAAAGAAAAACGAATGTTATTGGTGTTTAATATTTTTAACATGACTACATTACCCACAATGCCCATGTACCGGCGACCGAGGAGCTTGAAACCGTTAAGAATAGTGTGCAGCGACGTTTGAAGGCACAGCAGCGTAACTGCAAGAGGTTATTTAAAGGGGAAAAAATATGACTAATTTTAAAATGTATAATGAGCATGATTTTCCCATGATGGATGGTTTGCAGCTGGAAGGGGCATCCGCTGTGTAAACATATGCTGGATAAGTTGGCGGTTCATTCCGCTGTGGCGATCCCAGATTAATAAAGGGACTAAGTCAAAAAGAAAATGAATGAATGACGATGATGATAATAATAATAAATTGTCAATAATTATATGAATTGTTTAGTCATGGTGCATTTAACATAGGCCTATGTGTACGGTTATGGTTTAATTCAATTCAATTCATCTTTATTTCTATAGCGCTTTAACAATGTAGATTGTGTCAAAGCAGCTTCACATAGAATGTAGCATACTAATGTAGCATAATGTAGCATACTAAAAAGTGTATTATTAATTTTGTTAATTCCACAGATTGTTTAACGTGAAGTCGGGTACATTGTCTAAAGTAATTACAGGGTTATTATTACCTATCATAATACTGAGAATGGCAGGTCATTTTGCTGGTACAAAAAGCATATTATTAAACATTAATAACAGGCCTTTCCATCTTTGTTCACATTTTGCTGTTAGAATGAAATAACACATTAAATGAACTCTTTGTAATGTATTCATAATCAGTGGTGTTGAGAATGTTTTAATAACATTTAGAAGATATGAGCTAATAACAGCAATTTTCTTTAAATATTGACACAATATTGTTTTAATTTTCATATGAAAAGTTTGGTCATTGTATAGTAATATGTTATAATTAAATACAGATTGCTAACATATAATTTTGTGTTGTTTGTAATCTTATTTATGAAGCACATTTTAGAGTTTCCCAGTGATGGGTTGCAGCTGGAAGGGCGTCCGCTGCGTAAAATATATGCGGGATAAGTTGGTGGTTCATTCCGCTGTGGCAACCCCAGATTAATAAAGGGACGAAGCCGAAAAGAAAATTAATGAATTGCATTTTCAGAGTCAGTAATTATGTTGTTTGTCCAAATACAGCAAACCAAACAAACAAAAAAAATGCTTAAAGATTACATAAGTACTGCTTCATCAATAGAGGGAAAAAAGAATAAGGATGTGTAGACGACCTGTTCCTCTATTGAATTGTGTGTTTACTGAGTTTGTGAAAATTCACCTGATCGTACTTCATCTTACATTTTCTCTCTTACTCTTTACACTGTTTGGAAATGCAGACTGGATATAGACAGCACTATTGACCTTGAGATTGACATTAAATCAAACTAATTATTACCACAGTCTTGCTTGCTATCTGAGAATGAAATTAATTGGAAACTGTAGTGGCAGTGGCTGAAGAAAAATATGCGCAGACACAGACAGACACACAGTTGAAAACAATTGTTATTCAGATATTTCCCGTAAGTGCTGTTTAAGGGAGAGAAAGATGTCAACACATTTTAGACACAATATTAATCAATCATTTCTAATAACTTTCCCAGTGATGGGTTGCAGCTGGAACGACATCCGTTGTGTAAAACATATGCTGGATAAGTTGGCGGTTCATTCCGTTGTGGCAACCCCTGATGAATAAAGAGACTAAGCTGGAGGAAAAAAATGAATGAATGAATGAATTTCTAATAACTATAATAACTTAACTTATTCGGTCTTTGAACGCGTTAATGATGACAGTAGTGATATTTTACTAGTTATTTTGCAACAGTATTCAGTTAACATGCAATTTAATGGCTTATTCGTTAATTTTCCTTTGACTTAGTCGCCACAGCAAAATGAACCGCCAACCTATCCATCATATTTTTTACACAGCGGATGTCCTTCCAGCTGCAACCCAGTACTGGCAAACATCCTTACACTCTCACCATCACCACACATACCTACGGCCGATTTAGTTCACCGATAGCCATGTTTTTAGACTGTGAGGAAACCGGAGTACCCGGAGGAAAACCCCACAAACACAGCTTAAAACTAGTTTAATTAGGTAAATTAGGCAAGTCATTGGACAGACTTGTTCTGTAGCCAGTAGCAGTTTTTTTTACTTTGTCTTCGGAAGAAAATATAAAGTAAATCTGTGAAAATGTCCTTGCTTGTCTGTATATATAAATTTAATATTGGGTAGAATAGTGTGCATAATGCTGCGGTCACACTACTGTAGAGTTTGTGCGTGGAAATTCTGTTGTACATGGCTTGCGAAAGGGGCGGATTAAACAAGATGATTAGACAGTTTAAAAAAAGCAAGCGATTGGGTCCATATTTAAAATTTCGTCCAAGAGGTCATGTTTTGACCTTCGTTGGTCTCAGTCAGTCAAGTGATGTGATTTCGCAGGTCAGAGTTCACCAAGCTTTAACTTTGGCAACGCAACGAAACTGCGAACTTGTCGTACGAGATTGCGTTTCCGGTCTGGCACATTCGCGTGCGTATGAATGGAAGTCTACGGGGAGAAAAGTGCCTGCTGATACTTTCTGTGGCAAATTAGTTTTTCATTTAGCAAAAAAAAAATAAATAAATAAATAAGAAGAAGAACATATGTCTACTATTCCAAAAAGAAGTGGTTAGTAAACCGTCATTTTTTATTGGTGTATGTTTATTCAAAATATTGATTGGAGAAAAGTTTGGGTATTACCTAATAAATATCAAATTACAAATATAACCAAAGAAATGTAATTTAAGATACTACACAAATTTATCCTGTTAAGCATTTTTAAACCAGATTTATTGAAGACATGGATGTCAATTGTTCATTATACCCAGAAACAGTACCTCATATTTTCTGGCATTGTCCGTACAAAACAGTTATGGTGGAAGGTATCTAAATTTAAAAATGATAAAGTGCTATCAATTTTTTTTACTATGTTATAAATATGTTATTTTTGGTTGTTTGAACTATGATAAGAAGTTGGAAATTGAAGCTTATGTTATTAATCTTTTGATTATATACTTATCAAGTGTCATATCCATCTGTGTAAATTTAGTAATCAGAAACCTCTTTTTTTTAGTGGTACTTAAAGAACTAAATATTTATATAAATATCATTAAGGAGAGTACAAACAAAAAAGTTGTTCAAACCGTGTATTTGGTTGACACTTTTAAGTTATTGTGAGTTAGCAAGGCCTAGCATTTTTTGTAATATTTTTTTTCTTTATTTTTTATTTTATTTTGCTTTATTTACCTATTGAGTTTTTGTACCTCCATATAATTGTATTATGCTTTTCATTTTTTTTTACTCTGGGATTGTTTTGTATGTGTCGTTCTTGCATTAATACAAATAAATAAATAAAATAAAAAATATGGGGAGAAAAGTCCAGTGTGACCGCAGCTTTATTTTGATTGCATGAAATTGCTGCATTAAACAGTCTGTGTAAATTCATAATGTTGAAGTGTTTTGCAGTTTCAGGTTCGATTTCTGTGCCACCTTTGCTGTACAAACATGCCTATAGATCAGGGGTGCTCAACCCTGTTCCTGGAGATCTATACCTTCCCGTAGAGTTAAGCAGCGGTCACACTGGACTTTTCTCCCCATAGATTTCCATTCATACGCACGCGAATGCATCAGACTGGCAAAAAAAGCTCGTGCGACAAGTTTTGCAGTTCGCTGAGTTGGAAAGATCAAGCTTGGTGAACTCTGACCTGTGAAATCACATCACATGATTGTGTGAGACCAATTGAAGATCAAAGCATGACCTCTCTGGACAGAAAATTAAAATATGGATCAATCGCTCGCTTTTTTAAATGTCTAATCATCTTGTTTAATCCCGCCCCTTTTCGCAGCGCCGTACAACAGAATTTCGCATGCTCAAACTCTAGTGTGACCGGCAGCTTTCAGCTCCAACCCTGATCAATCAAACCTGAATCAATTAATTAGGACTTGAACAGCACTTGATAATTACAGGCAGGTGTGTTTGGTATGGGCTGCAACTGAAATCTGCAGGAAGGTAGATGCACATGAACAGGGTTGGTCATCCCTGCTATAGATCATACTGTAGGTGTCAAAGTCAATTCCTGGAGGGCCGCAGCACTGCACAGTTTTGCTCCAACCCTAATCAAACACAGCTGATGCAAATCAAGGTGTTAAAGATTCAGCTGTTTGATTAAAGTTGGAGAATAACTGTGCAGAGCTGCGGCCCTCCAGCAATTGAGTTTGACGCTTGTGCTATAGATAGACAAAGAGTATACAGTAGGCTGTAAAATAAATGAACACGATGACGCCCTAGATGGCAGCAGACCACAATAAGTCAGATCTCTGCAGTAAATGTCAGTTGTAAGCTTATTTTCATGCCGTGCAGTAATTTGCATCTCTATTATTGAACACAATAAACGCTTTATTCTTGACACACATGAAAATGAGAAACCAACACGGGTCACTGCACTGAACAGAATACTTCATCTCCCACACTTGATTTCAGTTAGCTTTGTAGTAAAACATCAGTAATGACACACAAACACATCAAGAACTAGCTTCAAAGCAGGGGTGTCAAAGTCAGTTCCTGGAGGGCCGCAGCCCTTAACGGTTTAGTTCCAACCCTGCTCTTACACACTCTTACAAACTTAATTAGTTTGATTAGGTGTGTTTAATCAGGGTTGGAACTAAACTGTGCAGAGCTGCGGCCCTCCAGTAACTTGAGTTTGACACATGTGCTTTAAAGTGATAATTCACCCAAAAATTCTGTCATCATTTACTCATCCTTCACTTGCTCAAAACAAATTTGAGTTCCTTTCTATTGTTGAACACAAAAGAAGATATTTTGAGAAAATGCTGGAACCCACTGACTGTAATATACGTTTTCCTCATGACGGAAATGGATGGGTCCCAGCAACCAGCATTCTTCAAAATATCTTCCTTTGTTTTCAACAGAAGAAACTCATTAAGGTTTAAAAACCACATTAGGGAGAGTAAATCCATTTTTGTGTGAACTATCTCTTTAACTCATTCATTAGTCCTCAAGCATAGTCCTCCATCTAATCTAGGGTGAGCAAAAACAACTGTTTGCAAGTGCCAAAGTGATAATATCAGCCTTTCCACTGCACACGACTTTTGGACAGGACTGTCGGAATACGCCCCCTTGTGGCAGTCACACAGAATATTCAGTTTTGTCGTGCACCATGGGAAGCTGATTCTCGTGGTGGTGTCCGAAATAAAGGATTGCAAAAGCAAGAGCCTTTTTTCTCCGTGCGTTCACCATGGCTGAATGAATCAATTTATACTAGAAACTCATCATAGACTGCTAAAATTTTTGGAGAGAATGTGGAGACAACATTAACAATAATATTTTTATTACTCTTTTATGAATAATTTTATTTTTTTTTAACATATAATTATTTGTTTATGTTTATCACCTTTATTTGATAGGACAGTAGAGAGTATTGACAGGAAAGCACGGGGAGCAGAGAGAGGGGAAAGATCGGCATAGGACAGCGAGGCGGAATCGAACTCGGGTCGGCGTGAACACCGAAGTGCATGTGTTGACGCACTAACCACTGAGCGGTGCGGGGGTGTTGCGGATGAAAGTGAAGAGGGTTGGGAAGTCGTGAAAAAAAAGTGAAAATTAACAGCGGACTGGGGAGGAGGCCGGTTGAGGAGGGGGATCGGTAAAATGAGGTGCTGATTTCAGAGGTGCTGGATCTGGCGTGTTCCAGCACAAATGAAGCCCTGTTTATGAGTTATTTTCACTACTTATGATGGCGTAGCAAATGAGCTCATGTTTGGGACAAATTGTGGACCTATGTCAGTGAGGGGTTGGTCTTTCGAACCACCCGAACCCCCCCTGGCTACGGGCCTGATACGGTCTAGTATCAAATATTTCAAATATATAGTCAAATATTTTAACGGATCCGCAGCTCAAATCAGATCCGAAGTTTCCGCATATGGAGATGATCAGAGCTCCCAGACTACTCTCCATTGGAAATTAATGACTTCTGGTCTGTCACTTGTCGTGTGCAATGGAAAGGCACCTTCAGACAAGAAGGGATGTAAACGAAAAAGTCATTTAAAAGCTGAATATTAAATTTCAGCCACACTGTAATCACTTGACATTCACATCATATTCCTGAAAGCTAACAAAATGCATCGATTCAATGATTTTAGAACTCAGATAGCATTACGACCAGAAGCAGCAATGGCGATATCAAACCATACAGACTTTAAACTATACACACTTAAATCAAACTGGCTACATTTAATGACTGAATGTTTTTTGAATTAAGATGAATCTATCCATTTTTAACAAATTATTAAAATAAAGAGCTTCATTTTTTATTTGGCAGTATACCCAGTAGGCACAAGACGTCAGCATGATGTCAGATTGACGTTGTACCCCAACGTCGTGGTTAACGTTGCATTTTGTTTGGAAATGAAAATCAGGTTGACATCAGAACTCAACGTCAGGCCGATGTCAATGTCTGACTTTCAACCTAAAATCAACAAAATATCAACGTCTAATGATGTTACACAGCTTGACGTGTGGATGTTACCACTATGACGTCTATCAGATGTTGAATTTTGGTTGCCATACTTGACCAATAAATGTCAATATTTGACGTCAATATGACGTTGGTTTAAGATTTTGGCTCAACGTTGGATTTTGGTCACTTTCCAGCACAACCTAAAATCAACCAAATATCAACGTCATTTGATGTTGTTATTGGACGTCAAAATAACTTTGTCCTTAGTCGCTGGCTAGACATTGAATTTTGCTCATCTGACGTCATGACCTAAATCTAACCTAATATTAACGTCTTATTTTGTTTAGTTGTGTGCCTGCTGGGTAGCATTTAATGTGTTCCTGAGTCAAAATCACTACATCACCACCGCTCCCAATAACATTCCACGTTTACAATGTACACAATTATGAAGACCATTTATTTTGTGTTCCGAGATTGTAACTGTAACAATTAATCTTTGGCAGTAAACATCTTGATCCTCAAACAATTCTTGCCCAACAGCGTTTCATGCCAATGACAGTTTAGGATGAAACTGGATTCAGTGGACGATAAATAACATTGTTTCACATTTTTTTCCTAAATAACCACTTCACTTATGATAGATGGAAAGTTAAGCGCTGTTAGTTTACTCACTCTCAGGCCAAAGATGTAGGCGACTTAAACATAAACTACTGTAGCAAATCAAATGTAATACTCTGACAATTGTGCCGAGTGTGTTCACAAAGGCTTATATATTTATATTATGTGAACATAATGTGTTTCTATAATTACTGGGGAGGCTAACGTTTTACTAATTCCCAACATATTTCTATACCAACTTCATTACGGTGCTTGTGAATGTTCTCTGGATTGTTTGCAGAGGATGTGAATTACATAATAATAATAATAACGTTGTAAATAATGTTCAGTTTCTTGCACGGGCTAGCATTTTTGCTGTATTAGACCTGAATGTATCATCAGGGGCTATGACTGTTAAATTGCTTTTTTCTTTTTTAATCTCAAAGTACCAATATGTGTGTCTACTTGCATTTTTAATAACCCATGACCACAGTTTCAGCTAAAAAAAAAAAAAGAAGAATGGACGTCCTGAGGGTGAGTAAATTAACATCAAAATTCAGAATTGATCATTTTAGGGTGAATTACACCTTTAGCAGAAGCAGAGAGAACCCCATGTTCTGAAAACTATACCTCATACACTCAAAAAAAATGATGTTTGTTCAAACTTCTTACTTAAAATGAGCTGGAAAAAACTAAATTCTTGAGTTTTTTTTTTGACAACTTGATTGTTTTATGTTCAATCTACTTAAATTTGTAAAACCCCCACACAGATCAATTGTGTGGAAGCCAGCATTTTTTTTTACAGTGTAATGACATCCAGGTGGAATCATTGGAACTTTCTGAACTGATTTGAGGGAAAAATAATCTGTGGATGGAATCGAATACTGTAAACCTGTATAGAAATATGAGGTTATGGACATATGTTCAGCGTGGGCCTCACAGGTTATTGAGCTAAATTAGATAGAAGATTTACTTTAAAAAACAAAAGAGAAAAAGAAAGTGCAATCAAGCTTCCTCTCAGAACAGAGCCATAATAATAATAATTAACTGCTTTCCCATGTAAACAGGAAAGCCTTGACGTTCATACTGGTAGAAACAGTGGTGCTGCATGGCTTGAGCAGATAATGGCTGGATAAAGGCACACCGTGAAAGATCTCTTCCATTGGCCCCGAATCTGGCCCTCATTCCTGCAGTCTGAAGTGGAAGCTGTTCGTGCTCCACTGGGTGATGTCACAGTTTTGCATGGTGCGCTCCGTAAAGCTGACGTTTCCCTCTCGGTCAATGAGGATGACTGTATTGGTCCTGTGATGGACACACAGGTATGACATTAGTTAGACTTCAGAACTGCATGGTGAGATTTAAAGTGCATGAATTGATTATGGATGTGACAATAGGAAGAGAATGATGGGACCTTGTGCCGTATCCCGGTGAGCGAACACACACTGCAGACAGCGCTCTCAGCATGGCATTACTGTAGCCCACACCTTGACTCTCCTGCGCAGGGTCTGGGGTGTTTCTGGAGGAAACAGAGGTGGGATATACATACACACATTGGTCTTCATGATTTAAGATGGATTCTCCTGTTTGATGTAATGATTTTTATACTGTAGACTTTATATTATGTCTCCTTATTCTACTAGTGATGGGAAGTTCGGAGCATTATAATGACTCGACCTTTGAGTATCGTTCATTGAGGTGAACAAATCTTTTGTTCATTTTGTTCAATTTGCCAAAACATTATTAAAATGTTACAAGTTGCTTCCAGGCGTCACGGTGGCACAGTGGGTAGCACGATTGCCTCACAGAAAGAAGGTCGCTGGTTCGAGCCCCGGCTGGGTCAGTTGGCATTTCCGTGTGGAGTTTGCATGTTCTCCCCATGTGCGTGTGGGTTTCCTCCACGTGCTCCGGTTTCCCCCACAGTCCAAAGACATGCGCTATAGGTGAATTGGGTAAGCTAAAAATTGTCCGTAGTGTATGTGTGTGAATGAGAGTGTATGGGTGTTTCCCAAGGATGGGTTGCAGCTGGAAGGGCATCCGCTGTGTAAAACATATGCTGGATAAGTTGGCGGTTCATTCTGCTGTGGCGACCCCAGATTAATAAAGGGACTAAGCCAAAAGGAAAATAAATGAATGAATGAATACTTTGACGGTTGGGTTTAGGGTTAGGTTAGAAGTAGACTTTAAAAAATTTGAATAAAGTTTATTGGGTAATTTAATAGATAACATAAATAATACTCGGTACAACTACTGTTTTTACGTTTCTGTAATGGTTGGGCTTAGGGTGGGGATAGACATTAATAAAATACAATTAAAGGGAAATTTAATGAATAATATAAATCCTTCCGACTGCAACCATATCCGATCTAGCAACAACCTCCGATGAGCTCCGTTATCAGCATCACAGTGGAAAAAAATGAAACCATATCCATGCTGACTGGCCTGGATCTACATGAAAGAGTTAGAAAAAGAAAACCATTTGGCTGAATAGTGAAAAAGTAATATTGTGAAAATTGGAGCTTTTGTTGTCTGTTTGTTCCGTTTGTAGTCCTTAATCCTGTTCTGTGACACTTTTACAGTTCAGTAGTTTATTAAAATGAAAACTAGTTTTGGCAAAAATATAAATTTTTTTCTTTATCATATCAATACAGATTTTTTGTAACATGAAAATACAGTCCCATTCTACAAAATAATTTATCTGCTTAACTTAATTAACTTAATTTTCAGGAGCCAATACTCCAGTCTTTCGTGTCACATGATCCTTCAGAAATCATTCTAATAAGATGATTCATTACTATTAATCGTCAAGTGTTTGACTAATATTTTTTTAAGATTATTTGATGAATATAAAGGATTTATCAATATATATATATATATATATATATATATATATATATATATATATATATATATATATATATATATATATATATATTGATAAATTGATATAAGGATATATCAATATGATCATATCCATCTATTTATACAACAGTTCTGTCTGTTTCTTGAATATAATTGGCTGATAGCCGTGCGATATTCTGCAAATAACAGCACTCGTACAGCCTCTTCACCCTTTCACCTTTTGTATTTTGTAGTGCTGTATTTATACCACAGAAACTGGTAGTGTTTGCTTTGCTTTTGTACTAATGCCCCAGTCACACGGGGCGTCAGCATCTACGCCTCCCATTCACTTTGAAAGGGTGACGTCAAGTGTTGCCAAACTGAATTGTGGGTCAGTCGGTGGTGCTTTAGCGGCGTTGCCCGCTGCAGAAGTTGGCGATTTCTCAACTTCTTAAGTGTCAACGGAAGCGTCAGCCAAACATATTGCTTTTTTTCAAATACCCCAGCTCAGACAGTAGCCGATTGCAGACTAATTTCATTGGCTGATACTGCTATGACGATCGCATCAGCTGCAACTTCAGACACGCCCTTGGTCAATCATTGCCGCTGAAGCCCTATGTGAATGCACGGTTAGGCTCTCGGCCTGCAGCCTCGAGGCAACGTACGCCTCCCACCAGTGCTGATATACAGCCATATCACACTGCTACTTGTGTGCTATTGCTCATCTATCTATCTATCTATCCATCTATCTGGATGGATGGATGGATGGATGGATGGATGGGTGGATAAAAACAGTTTTAAAAAGGATAGATAGACAGACAGACGGACAGACAGACAGATTAAAACAGTTTGAAAAAGGATGGATGGGTAAGTGGATGGATGGATGGATAGATAGAAGGATAGGTGGATAGGTGGACAGACAGACAGACAGAGAGACAGAGAGACAGACTGACTGACTGACTGATTGATTGACTGATTGATGGGTGGATAGGTGGATGGATACATGGATACATGGATACATGGATGGATAGATAGATAGATAGATAGATAAAAACAGTTTGAAAAAGGATGGATGGATGGATGGATGGATGGATGGATGGATGGATGGACAGACAGATGGACGGACGGATGGATGGATAGATAGATTTATTATATATTATTATTATTATTACAACAAAGTAATCTAAATCTTTGACATGGGTCAGTTTGTCTCTGATAACTTAATTTTTATAAAATAAAAAGCATGCAATAGAAACAACAATGCTCATCACTGAAGTCTTTCAAGTCATTCAGTATAGTTCTCTGAAGAGCAGTTTTTTAATATCTAAATTCACTATACACTACCAGCATTCATCTCATAAGATTTGAGAAAAAAAGGCTTAAAATCATTCTGCTTGAACTTCAAAGAGTCTAAGAAGTAACTTTCTGATAATGTATTTGCTTTTTATCTGAAGCGCATCTTCAGGATCAAAAAGGGTGGATGGCGGCTCAATTGTTTAAGCAAGATAAAGGTAGATGGAAGATGAAGAGGAAACAGAAAAGATAAAGGAAAACTAGTCATTTTCATAATGAAGGATCGTGCACACTTACAGCTCCTCGTTATTGAGGATGTGGAGCAACTCCTGCACTAAGCCATCGGGGGGCAGCGTTTTGCTCACTACACTGTTGAACAGCTGTTTGCCGTGCTGCAGTTTCCTCCACGGAGTTTCCAAAAAAGAGTTACTCAACCCATAGATTCCTGCTGAAACCAACACAGCCATCCATCACTTCCTGTGCGCTTTGAGCGAGACACACCTACCAATCTGCTGCTGAACCAGTGTTAGTGGTGTACATTTGCAGTGTAACTCTGCAAACAGCAGCGCTTTATGCAGGAACACTGGCGTCTAAACGCAGAGAGCAAACTGAGGGACTGAACAAACCTGCTTTGAGATGAATGGGCTCTGAACTGCCCTTGTTTCCATAGTAACACAAAGTGTCTTCGTTGGCCCTGCATCCAACAACACAGAGAGAGAGAGAAAAAATGAGTTAGTCCTCAATGCTAAAAGACAATTAAACACATATTTACATCATTTGAAATTTTGAACAGAGAGAATAACAGATAAAACGACTAATAGAACAACAGATAGAATGAAAATAGAACAATGACATTCATAATGCTGCATAAACTGATGTAAAAAAGATGTTAGGACAAGGGATAGAAGGACAAATAGAAGGACCAATATATAAAGTCAGAACAATAATATACACTATAATATACTGATAAAAAACTAATGTTAGAACAACATATAGAATGACAGGCAGTAATACATATAGAAAGACAAAAAGATTGACAAAAATGGTAACACTTTACAATAAGGTTGCTTTAGATCATTTATTTACTAACACAGAAAAAAACATGAACGTTGCAGTATTTGTTCATCTTTCTTAACGCTAGTTAATGAAAATAAAGTTGGTCATTGTTAATTCATGTTAACTCATGGTGCATTAACTAATGTTATTGCACAGCTGTCTAAAATACTTGTTTCTGATTGGTCATTCTCGACCAGGCCCGTGCAGAGGCGTTCAAAAGGGCATGTGCAGAATTGGCCCGGGGGGAGGGGGGGTGCTGACAGTCACCATTTCACGAAAAGTGGGCGGGGGGGTGATGGCGACCTAAAGGACAGGGGTGGGGCTCATGAGGGCGATCAAGGATCAAGGAATGAAGAGTGGGGAGAGGGTGGGGCACTTACTTTCATTTTGGAAGAGCACTTTATATCACAGACTCAAAAGGGCATGTACACTGCACAGGTTGAGCCCTGTGTGTGCACGTGCCTGTTCTCGACATTACAAGGTATGTTATTCCCAGTTAACAACCTCTAAATAATGCAGGCTCATTAGAAAACTTTAAATTACCTTGACGGTCAGTAAAAAAAAATTCTGAAATCCATATACTTGCATCCGCATTCATATGTATCTGCTTGTCTGTCATGCAGCAGTTTTTCGCTGCATTCTGTAGCGCGGTGACGACGTCATGCATGTGTTAGCGCACGTGTCTTTACAGCTTAGTGTGCTGTAGTATTTTGATATCGCTGTTGCTAAAGACAATAATCATTTGTATTATTTATTAAATTACACATTATAATAATAATTCCTTACATTTATAAAGCACTTTTCTGGACACTCAAAGTGGTTTACACATTTTTGGTGGGAATCTAATATTAGAGCCTGGGCATGTGCAGAAGGACTGCCTGATGGAGCCAGAGGAGAAGCTGCGGAATCGAACTTCCAACCAAACGCTTGTACATCAAATCAATCACACCCCCGAACTTCTCACTTGACAGCCGGTGTCTGCACTATAACAAAGGTTTGCTAATGTACACTTAGCATTTACATAGTAGCCTGCGTTTGCTGTTTTATCAACACAAATGGTTGTAATAACGTTAACAAAGGTGAGGTTTTATATAATGAAGATTTAATCGCGCAAGCTCTGGGCCGCAGCGCACATTACTCGCGGGCTGATTCCGGCTCGCTAACGGTCGCCGCATCTGGCCCCATTGACTCGAGTAGGTACAGCAGACGGAGTCGGGCTGAGGGGTAAGTCTCCGGCACTTCAGTCTCCTGCCGAAGCTCCGACGTCTGCTTTGAGAAACTGTCAATCACGATGACACGCCCAGCATTAAAATACTGCTCAAAACATATTCTTTACAAAAATGAAGATCTGCACCTATATTAGCACGATAACCAGTGCCTTAACTGACCAGAACCATCTTTCGGAACATTTTATTGCAAGTGTAATTAATTTTTTTATTTGGGCTCAAGTCTCGTTCATTAACACGGAGGAGGCGGGCTTTATGACTTGTACTGCAGCCAGCCCCCAGGGGGCGATCTAATGGCCGAGACCTTCACTCCAAAGCAGGCTTGTGGCACACTTGCTGAAAACATACATACTCAATCAGCTGTTTTGGTTTCTAGCAGACTTATACATTTATATTTCAGCTTCACGTCAGGTTGCCAATAAGCTTGTCAGGCTTTATTCTGCAATAATAACCTCCTGGATGTACTTTTTCCCTAACTTAAACACAACATTGGACTTTAATAATGCATTAGAAAATGTTGAACTATGATTGATAAATACTGTACGCAAGTACTGTTAATTCTTAGTTCATATTAGTAAATTAACTAACATTAGCTATTACCCTTAACTAAAATGAACAAAACTTACTTTAAAGTCTGACCAATGAAATTATAGAATGACAAAAATAATGCCAAAAACAATATAAAACAGATATAAGATAGATAAACAGCAATAGAATGAGATAGACAACATTTGAAAAGATAGATAAAACAACAGATAACGAATACAATGGCAGATAAATGATAGAACAGTGGATAAAAAGATGACAAAGGGTAGAATGTCAGTTAGAATGACAGAACGACAGTTAGAATGTCAGAACGATAGACGTACATAAGACAAAATTAGATAAATAAAATATTTAAAACAACAGAACGACAGACAGAACATCAGTTACACAGAATGATAGAAAAAAAAACGCAGAACAGATTAAAAAGGAAACACCATAGATCATAACTAGGGCCAGACAGCATCTGAGGACATTTTTTGCTATTCCTGCAGAGAATTTTGTAAAACATCTGCGGATTTGTGTGGAATTATCGTAACTAAAAACTGAATATATGAAATAAAAAATAATACCTTTTTAACTTTTATTTAATGTTTACAATGCAAATCCATCTATAGTAGATCCACTTATTTGGTAAACAAAGCAAGTCTGTCATATAATATATCTACCAAAAGACAAAAAAAAATACTTTACAAACTTTATTGTAAATATAAATCAAATGAACACTTTCATATTAGTCTATAATATTACTGAAATGAATTTAAAAACTGAATAAATATAAATTTACACACATTACACACGTAAATTAATAGACTCGATGGGCCAAAAATCTGCAGAAATCGGCGGATTTTTGCGCGTGCAGATTCCGTGTGGGCCTAATCATAACCAAACACTAGAATGACATAAAACTATATATAATATGATAGACTGACAGACAGAAAGAGAGACAAAGAAATCTTCCTAAAGCAGCCTGTAATTAAGGAGGAGAGTGAATCTCCTGTATGTATGAGCGCAGTCACTCTATCATTAATTCATCTGATTAGACATGTTCTTGTTTTCAGACACACAATTCTAGTGGATGGGTCCTCAATAAAGCTCATTACTCTTGACGGCACTATGATGATGCCGCCGTGTGGTTCAGAGGACAGAATCTGAATTTTATTGGCGCAGGAGGACAGCTATGAAAGGAGAAATGGCCAATTTAGGGCTTCGAAAGCACTTTGAGAAGGACATCAATAATGCCGGTGGAGAGCAATACAGACATTGAGGAAAGGATTCAGAACTCTAGAGACTAGAGCCCATTGTATAAGTTGGGATAAAAGAGGTATGAGGAATAGTATGCAGAATGCTGACTTACAGTAAAACCACATCTGTTTAAGAAAGCTTTAAATGAATGTTTAGTAATGGCATTTTACCTAGCTGCATTACATTTTTAGGAAGTATAACTGCAATGAGTAGATGCAAACATGGAGTTTATTTTCTCTTTGTGATCAGATTCATTCTACAAGGCTAAAACATTGTTTCTGTTATACTAATAAAACGGCATGTTAATCTAAATTGGTCAATAAAACATTCCTTTGACATAAAACACCAGCAGAGTTTGCATATCGTGTGCTTTTTGTTAAACTATACTAAATACCCCATCATGCCAAGTCTATAAAAAGAATTTTACACTGGTGCAAACAAAATTACAGCTAATAATGGCCTTATCTATTTCCACTAATGCATTGATTTCCCTCTAAACCCAAGGCATAGAGCCTTCTAATGATGTAATAATGCACTTCAATAACTGCCTGGAAAACAACGATTAGCTCAAGTTACAAATGAACTAGAGGCTTTGGCACAGTTGAGACATTTGCTGAATATTTCCACTAATTTTATTTGGAAGAATAAACAAACATGGAGAACTTATTGGTTTGAACCTTCAAGTCAAGGTTATTTTGCTTGAAATTTCCTAAATACCAAGCCTCCTAAAACAGCTGGTCAGCTTATCACATTTTAAAGAACCTAAGTTTAACCACACTCATAACAGTAACACTACCCAGCTACACCCATAAATGCCATGCACAAGTCTTTTATTATAAACAAACAAAATGCAAGTAAGACTAACAGTTGTTCAAATGATCAAGTTAATTATTTTAATATATTATATAAAATGGTGGTAACGCTTTAGTTGAAGCAACATTTCCCACTATTAACAACTCCTTTATTACCTGCATATTAATAAGATATTAGCTGTTTATTGGTACTGTGGAAAAAAATGGTATAATCTAATTCTAAATTAACAATATTATATATAACTGAAAAGTGTTATATTCTTTGGTTTTCAAAAATGTCATTTCATTCAAAAGGTCTGGTTGCCTAGGTGTGAGAGACAGTATCATTTCTCCAAAGTAATAAAAATTGTAAGTTTGAGGCACAGCTGTGTCTTTTGTCTCCATCAATGTCTGGGTGATACTTTCAGACAACTCAGGTGAGGTGAAACGTCTGGATCTATACAAGATTCTGAACAAGACTTTCAACAGCTTGTTATGCCAGTTCTTTGACTCCACCTATAAACTGTGCCTCCCTAAAACATATATAATAGACAGGACAACACTGCTCAAGTCAAACTCTTGTAGACTTCTTTGAAAATGCCTGTTGGCCTGCAGAACAACCAACATGTTATCAATAAAGAATTCAGCTTTTCGGGTCTGAAATTTCCTATAATTTGGTGCCGTGACCCGGATAGAGACTATTCATTCATTTTCTTTTCAGCTTAGTCCCTTTATTAATCTGGGGTCGCCACAGCGGAATGAACCGCCAACTTATCCAGCATATGTTTTATGCAGCGGATGCCCTTCCAGCTGCAACCCATCAATGGGAAACATCCATACACACTCACTCACACACATACACTACGGACAATTTAGCTTACCCAATTCACTTATATTACATGTTTTTGGACTTGTGGGTTAAACCGGAGCACCCGGAGGAAACCCACGCAAACACGAGGAGAACATTTAAAACACAGACCGGATAGAGACTAAAATGACTAATTTCCAATAGTACTTATAAAGTATGATCCTTTCTCTACATCCCTAATCCTACTCGAAATCCAAACACAAATAGCTGACTATTAATAAGCCGGAGGTTTGTAGTTAGGTATCTTTGTAACTATACTATCGTTTGTAGTATAGTTAAATCTTAGTTAATGGTTTCTTAATAGCAAGAAATCAAAACGATTTGTCTGATCAAAATGGTTACTGTTACATCTTCTAAATGCCCTATTGCTAAGTGAAATACTTGTTTTTACTTCCAATGCAGTTTATAACAGCCTCTATAATGCCACACTAATTTTCATTAGAAAACACATTTTTTTCCTGTCCAGTTTGGCCTTCTGTCCACATTGAGGTAGATCTTTTGTTGATGAAAACAAACTTTTTGAAAACGCTCTCCAAATTGGATATATTTGAATATGCCATTTTCAGAGGTGTGGACTGTGAAATTTGCAGCTTCTGAAAATACCTGAAAACACTAGTGTGGATGTAGTTGTTTTAAACAAAATCCTTGTTTTCAAATGTATTCAGACTAGTGTAGATGTAGCCTACAGCATCCTCTGTCCTGAGCCTGAATTACATTCTGACATTCTGAAATGTGCCACTCAAACAGTGAAGTGAAATTGGAGCGAAATGATCAGTGATCATTACATCATCCAGTCTCTCCAACAGCTGAAAGATACAGACAGCCGGGATGAGCACAAGGCTTGACAGACAGTCGCTATCCTGCTTTCTTGGTTTTACTCCACTGTGACTGACTAGGCATCGTTGACATGCAAATGTGGGTGATCAAGCGAGCATGTTTTCTAATAAAATAATCTGCCCGACATCAGAAAGTTGCAGAAGGGCAGAACGAGCTGTTTTTGCTGCTTTACTTTCAGTAAATAGACTTTTTTCACTGGGGTGGATGTTGAAATGTTCAAAACAAACACTTTAATCTTCAAAGATCAAAGAACATTTGATTCCTCATAATATGATCCCTTGTAAGAATCTACAGTAATGTTCCATTTGGATATGTAAGATAAAAAAAACTGTATAAGTAAATAAAAGTTCAGCAAGGACACATTATATTCAACAAAATGAACCATGACTTCATTAAAAAAAATATTAAAAATAAATCCTATTCTTTAAAACTTTCTATTCATCAAAATTCAAACAAAGCCATATTGTAATAATAAAAAACATTAATAATGATTAGAAAGGTTTCTTCATGTACCACTTAATAATGGACTAATGGCTGTTAAAATGTGTCTTTGATATCATACAATTAAATTACATTTTATAATACAAAAGATTTTGTAATTCATTCATTCATTCATTTTCTTTTCGGCTTAGTCCTTTTATTAATCCGGGGTCGCCACAGCGGAATGAACCGCCAACTTATCCAGCACGTTTTTACGCAGCGGATGCCCTTCCAGCCGCAACCCATTTCTGGGAAACATCCGCACACACTCATACACTACGGACAATTTAGCCTACCCAATTCACCTGTACCGCATGTCTTTGGGCTGTGGCGGAAACCAGAGCACCTGGAGGAAACCCACGCGAATGCAGGGAGAACATGCAATCTCCATACAGAAACGCCAACTGACCCAGCCGAGGCTCGAACCAGCGACTTTCTTGCTGTGAGGCGACAGCACTACTTTCTGCGCCACTGCGTTGCCGCTTTTGTACTTAAATTATTAAAAAAAAGATTTAAAATACTTGTAACCCACCATTCCTACTGCACCCATCCCCGTTCTGAGTTGGGATCAAACCAGCAATTCTGTGTATGGGAGTCGATTGCTCTAACAAGGAGGTTAAAGACCATGGCCTCTAGCCTCTGTCGCTAGAGTACCTTTTAAGGTCAGAGGAGTAAGGTTTACCTGCATAGCAATTCGTTAGCTGGCCTCTGTACACTCACCCCCTAAACCTCACTCCCATCCCGGATGAGCCTCCACATGTAACCCACCGGTCCAACTGCACCCATCCCGTTCTGAGCAGGGATTGTACTGGCGATTCTTTGTATGGGAGTCGGTTGCTCTAACAAGGAGGCTAAAGACCATGGCCTTTAACGTCTTTCAAGTGTATCTGTCTGCGGACTGCAAGAAGGGGGCCGTAAGATGAAGGGGCGTAACTTGTAATAAGTTAGAGGCGTAACTTGCAGTTATCGAGATCCCATTGAGCCATGCGAGATGTCACTACGAGATGTTGTTGGCAAGATGGTGGAAATACCAGAGAACATTTTCATCAAATGTTTATGAGTATTATCCAAATTTAACCACAACCAATTCATTTAATATATTGTTATATTTATTCAACTAGCAACTCCACCATGCAACTCTACTCGCTGACTTCTTCATCTGTTTTGTCATGACAGTTAACCTACTCGGTGTCTCCCCCTGTGGTTGCAAATAAATAACAGTACAATGGCAAGCGTGTCAAGTATAAAAAGCATTCGCAACTTGCGGCTGTACGTTAATAACTCTGATGGTTGGGTTTAGGGTTGGGGAAGGTGTAGATGTTAATAACTGGGATGGTTGGGTTTAGGTTTGGGGAAGGTGTAGGCGTTAATAACTGTGATGGTTGGATTTAGGGTTGAGCTAGGTATAGACCAGGGCTATTCAATTCGTTTGTCATGGGGGCCAATTTATGAAAAGCATCCCAAACGAAGAGCCGGAGAGATATGACTTGCAACATGAGTGAGGACACAACTGCATATAAGAGCCCTTATGCTGTATTTTTGCTCCTTAAGACACCCATGTTGTATTTTTCTACATTAAAATGTTAATATATTGTATTCTGAAACTACATAACATCACTGCATTGTACATTAGGCTTTTTTTTTAACAAACATTTAAATGTTGCATTTCAAAGCAAAAAACAAAAAAAACAAAAAACAAAAGCTGTGCATTGCTTAAGTAGGCTTCTTCTACATTCAGACACATTCACATGTTTTGAACTGTATAACAATTATGGATGCAACAATTACAGATCTTGGTTGTACGATTAAATAGTCTAAAGAATAATCATGGTTTTTACAGTTATCATGTCTAATGTAAACGTAAGCTTTATATTAGGTAAGTATTTTGATTAACTGTTGTTATCATCTGCGTTCATACATGCATAATCATTTTAATAATAATTCGTCTAACATATATTTTGTTTACATTGCACTGAAAGCCTCGCACAACTCTCACCACTACAGCGTGAGATGTTTTCTACTGCGTGCGCCCCGAAAGCCGCGAGCGCGTTGCTCCACTTGCGAGCGCATATTGGCATATATTCTTACATTAGAAATAACAAACTTGCGCGGGGAAAAGACGTGATATTGGAACGGGCCGCCGCTATAGTTAATCCAATGAGCATGCGTATTAGTCTCGGTATAAGCTCAGAACTTTAAAATAGCACACAGTTGGCATAACTTTGTTTAACTGCAGCAGTTTCGTTCCGTGCAACAGAAACGTGGTTTGGAGAAGCCTTTACAATTAATTAACCGTGGCGAATTAAAGCACAGTTAATAGTGAAATCGGCTAATCATTGCATCCCTATTAACGATATCAGTGCATTGTACAAAAGGCCTTTTCTACAAACAAATCCAAATGTTTTCGGCTGCTCGCGCCACTTACTTAATGTCAGGTGATTCACGCTCTGCACAGCCTTTAACTGCAGCTCGTGCTGTATTGAACAGACGCACGTCACTTCATAACTATAGCGACCGTTTTTCGACTGAACTAAATTTATTTTTGATGTCTTGGTCACACTAATTGGAGGGCCGGAACAAATTGCCTCGGCGGCCGGGTTCGGCCAGCGGGCCGCCAATTGAATAGCCTTGGTATAGACTTTAATAACTGTGATAGTTGGGTTTAGGTGTGGAGTAGGTGTAGACATTAATAACTGATGTACAGCGCCATCTTGCCGACAACATAGTTTTGACATGTCTCCAACTTTAAGTTACGTCTCTAACATACTACAAGTTGCACCCCTAAGGTCTCTTCATGTGATGCCCCTGTCTTGCAGTCCGCAGACAGACCATACTGGCGTCTGTCACTAGAGCACCTTTTGAGGTCAGAGGAGTGAGGTTTACTTGCATAGCCCTTCACTAGCTGGCCTCCGTTACACACTTTTTTCAAAAACACTAACAAAAAAAAATCTGACCCCCCCCCCCCAAAAAAAAATTGCTTAAGTAAAGAACGAGCCATTTTTGCAGTTTTTTTTTCAATAAATGTGTTTTTTTAATGTAGCACCAGTTCTGAAATTTACATAATGAACACTTTAATCTCTAAAGATCAAGGAAAGTTTGATTCCTCGTAAAATGAGCCCTTTAAAGAATCTCTATGTTCTATATGCGAAAGCTTTAAGAAGCACTCAAAGGAGCTTCGGAATACCAAACCAGAAAAAAAAAACAAGCAGGAAGAAACATTTCAAAGGCTAAAAATCATATAAAACATGAAGCTATTCTAAGTGTTGTCAGTCACATCTCTGTAGAGAAACAAACAAAAATCTCTTTATTCCCTTGCAAAGGCCGTCTCTATTTACAGGAGACAGCTGTATTGATTTCACCACAAAATGCCCATTGTAATTTCTCTCAGTTTATCTGGACATGTATCATTTTGTCCTTTGTGGCCAGGAAAGAAAGTGAGTCCGATAAGCTCAATAATGATCTTGTTTATTAAAAGGGTAAACAAATGAACAACACTCCCCCACGGCTATCCCTTTCGGTTTCATTACCAGCTCTGGGAGTCCAAGTGGCATTCCAATGTATTTTCGGCTTATAAATATGGGCTTGAAGAGACAGAGATAAATGGACAAATATTATCCCTCCAGTCTTTGAGATGACAGCATGGGCTCAAGTAATACATCATGGCATTAGCAGACAGGCTTTCAGCAAGCTAAAGGATGGGGTTATAATGTCTTGCCCCAAGTCTCAAACACACGGCTAGCTGCTGCGAAAAATTTAGAGAGGAAAAATGAAAAGAAATGAAAATGACAGTTCTCTTCCAATAAGGGATTCCCAACTCTGACTCTCAAGATCCACATTCTTGCTTCCAACCCTGATAAACCTACCAATTCTGTAGCTTCCTGAAGACCTTGATTAGCTTCTTCAGGTGTTTGATAAGAGTTGAAGCTGAACACTGCAGGAAAGTGGACCTCGATGGCAGAGGGTGCATCTCAATCAGCTCTCTGGCTCCTAAAATTCACAGTCACACTGAACTTTTCACCTCATATACTTCTATTCAAATGTATGCGAATGAGGCAGACTGGAAACGCAAGTTCGTGCGACACGTCTTGCAAGTTTGGTGAACTCTGACCTGCAAATTTGCGTCAGGTTATTAATTGAGACCAATTTAATATCAAAATGTGAAGTCTCTGTACAGAAATGCAAGAAATGAAGCATTCGCTGATTTTATCAGGGTCACATAATCAAGTTTTATCCCAACGATTTTTGCTGCACTCTATGACAGAATTTCGCATGCTTAAACTCTAGTGTGACTGCAAATAAAGTCATGAATCAGTATATTGTGTGCATGAATTCAAGCACTTTTATAGACTATAAAGACCCTGGCTCAGTACACATTGTGACACTGATGGTGACATGGGGATGTCAAAGTCAAAGTCGCCATTTTTGGCCAAGTATGGTGACCCATACTTGGAATTTGTGCTCTACATTTAACCCATCCAAGTGAACACACACCAGGAGCAATGGGCAGCCATTGCAGCGGTGCCCGGGGAGCAGTTGGGGGATCGGTGCCTTGCTCAAGTGACTCATCTCAGCTGTGTTATTGAGGGTGGTGAGAGCTCTGGTTATTCACTCTTACCACTGACAATCAGTGCCTGATCCAGGACTCGAACCTGTGATCTTCCGATTACAAGTCCAACTCTCTAACCAGTAAACCACGGCTGTAGTAATCCCAAACACAGAGATGTATCTGATCATAATACATGTTGCTGTTTACATTACCACTGGTGCATTTGTATTACATTCCAACGAGTTCCGTTTTCAGCACCACAGTGGACAAATTAATCAGTTTTCATTCTGACAGGACCGGATCGGCACAAAATGGAACAGTTAATTAAACAGAACCATTTGAACCAAAAGTGGAAATGTGGCTATTATATTTGGCAAGTTGGCTCACTTGATCTAGGTTTTGCATTTTAGAACTTTTAAGGCAACATTGTGAGAATCAATGCTTTCTGGTTTTTATGGTGTATTGTGGGACTCGAGAGAACATATAAGTGCACTGGAAGAATTTAGTGACTTAGACAGCTACTAAAATTATTATTATTATTATTAATATAGATTTTATTTTACTAGGAAAAAAGCACATTGAGATCATTTACAAGAGCCTCCTGGCCAAGATTAGGCAGCACAGTTCACGAGTTTAACAAAAAAATAACGGTCAACATAATTCATCCATCAAAAACACATACAATGACGATTAAAACTAGTCAGAACATCTACAGGCCAATGTGTCAAATTCCAAATTATTTTAAATCTTTTTAACAGTATGTTGTGAAGCCAACTCTTCAAAAACCGCAACTTTTTTGCAAGATATTCCAAGCAAGAGGTGCTGCATATTTAAAAGCCTTTAAAAAGGTACAAAATGTGACCAGTGTAGTCTATATGACATCTTAGAGCTGTTGCTTAAGTTTCTCATATACAATAAGAATAGACATCCTTTACAGTGATCCATCATTTTTCCAATTAACATCATTATTATTTTTTACCTTTAATATGTGAAATCATGAAACTCTATCTACTTAAATCCCCTCACGTTACCAAGCTATAAGAGCGTCAAGCTCCTGAAAACAAGCCATATGTTCAAACTATATTCTAAATAGATTTCTTTAGCTCTGGTACATGAAAAGCAGGTGGCATCACCAATGCCTGCTGCCACTACCAAAAGCTCAAGAAAATAAAGTGAGATCATAAATTATATTCAACTCACTCCTAGTAATTTTGAAGCAATTTCTTAAAATGTTGACAGGTTGATGTGTGGTGTTAGCACCAAACCGGTTATAATTTGAGAGAAGTTATTTAAATTAGTGAACTGAGAGCTGAAGGGCACATGCTTTGATTGGATTTAACTGATTCTGCAACACATCATTATTTGACTATTTAACACTTTATTATTAATTATTATTTCTTATAACTTTATGATTCCTTATGCCTCTGTAAAAACAATCGCAATTTTTGCTTTATTAATTTGTTGATAGCATCGTTTGGATTAACAATTAATCAGCAGATCTGAATAAGATCGTATTGTGAAATATTCAACATTATACATTATCATAATTTTTGCTAATGTCTGATGATGTATTACGCAAACTATGGCCCAACCCCAATTCTATTTGTGTACCCCTACCCCTTCCCCATCCCCATGGCCCTTGAAACGCAGTGTGAAGGGGAAAGGCTTCAAATTTTACCACTAAGAAATGGGACACCACTACAGCACCTGCACATGTCATCATATGTCATCGCGATCTCTTGCTTCATATGAGATCGACAATCGCGACTGCTGTAGTTATCCAAATTGCATTATTTTTTGGTCACTGGAGGCAATATCATGTTATCATAACGATATAATGCAGCAATGAGATCGTAAATATACTGTGTATTTACACTGTGGCCATATTCATCTATGTAAACACACGAAAACAACATTAACATTATACCAGACCCTCTAAAAAGCTACTTTTCAGCCACTAGACATTTCTGACAGGGGATTCGGGTGTCATCGAGTGTCAGAATGTTGTGGGACTACTACAACCAGTGCTGGGTTGTGGCTGGATAGGCATGCGCTGCGTAAAACATATGCCGGAATAGTTGGTGGTTCATTCTGCTGTGGTGGCCCCTGATAAATCAGGGACTAAGCCGAAAGAAAAATGAATGAATGAAAAACAATGATAATATTGACTGTAGCATTTTTCATTAACTTTTTTATTCCAGCCAAACCTAAGGAGATACGGCTTTCTCAGGAAGAAAACATATCTCATAGGAAATACTGTGAAAAAATACCTTGCTCTGTTAAAATCACTTGGGAAAATTACACAGAATGGTTAAAACATTTGTGTGTACACATAAAATAACACTTGGGAAATAATGTACAATTTCCTAGGAGGGCTGAAAGTTGTGTTCGTGTGTGTGTGTGTATATATACAGTATATATATATAAAAAACATCACTTGGGAAATATTTGAACAATCACAGAGGGCTAATAATCATTCATGTGTGTGTGCGCATAAAACAACTTGGGAAATATTTGAAATTTTCTTAGAGGCCTCACACACACACTAAACAACCAACCAAGATTTGCCTTCCAACACTCACCTGAATTCTGCAGTGAGGAGATTGAAGCCATTATATAAATGCGCTTCCGAAGACACTTTGCGGAGGTATGCCAAACTGTCCAAGTTATCCGTCAAATAGTTGGACACCAAAAAACCTGAATAAAATTAAACATAAAAGACAAGCATAAGTATCAAATGTCCCCTTTATTACCGCCATGAATTGTAAAAGTCACTATTTTGCTACTGAAGTATTTAGACAAGACATGTACGGCAGATTTTAAACAGTGGATACAATTTGTTCATCAACATGTACTGAGTTACTGTGCAACACCCCAGCTTTCACATGCAGCTGTTGTGTACAACCATCCGAATGACAGCGGAGTTGTTTGCATTATATTTAGGGACATGGCATGGGAACAGAGCGGTGGGGTGTGTTGGACATGCTTTTGATGGTAAGTGCTAGTGAGGTGTCAGCCCATAAAGAGGCCCTGAAGAACCTAAACAGACCCTGGAGTGATGACAGTGAAGAGTCTAGTTCAGCTGATGGAGATCTGCAGTGAACAGCTGCTCGTGTCTGCAGACTCACTCCCCACATGCATGTGTTTATGTGAACATGTCAGCAATCATTAACAATTACACAATTTAGGCAACCCAATTAATAATCTAAATTCATTAGCTTCTGTCATTAGAATTAAGTTCAATAAGAAGCACTGGAATATGAAAATGGAGGTTAAATTGGAAACAAAATCTACCATGATGTACTGGGTCTTTTGAATCTGTTCTATTAAATATCAATGTATTCTGCTAGTGTTTTATTCTTTTAATTTCTTTTAGTTTTTTAAAATTACTATTATAATTATTGTTATGATTCTTCAAAAGACTGCTATCTCTATTATTATTGCTCTGGGTTAGAGGTTTGTTCCAAGCCTCTGAAGAACGAATCCACTAATTATACATTGTTTAAATGAGCAGTGAAGTGTTGGCTTTTGAAAATCTTTCAAAGACTTGAATTGAAGGAGAATCCCTTCAAGGGATCAGGGACTTTAGTGTGTTCACACTTGGCATTCAGAGGTCTGCATAGGTGTATTTTTTTTGTGGTTTTTTAATCCCACTCTTGTTAAGTCCTGTCCCACACTTTCCTGTTCCTGCTTAAAATTCACTCTGGCTGCATTTACACTGCAGATCTTGATGGTCAAATCTGATTTTGTGACTATATTAGATTTTTTTGACGACCCGCTTACATAATCTTTTAAATGTGACTCGTGACTGCATTTACACTGTAGGCTACACGGCAAAGACGCAATGACTAGGAAAAAAAAAAAACAATAACAAAAAAAAAAAGCGGGCGCTGTCTGATAGTTGAAATTAAAAGAGCGCTCTTTTCTCCATTGCTGCATTTAATCTGTTCGCAGTGTTTCGTTTTTTTTTTTTTTTTTTGACAAGTTGTTTTACTAAAGTTTATGGCAAAAAATTTCTCATTTGGCCATCTTCTTTTAATCTAGATTTTTTTAAACCAGTAGGCATCTAAATGTCATTTCCATGGCGTGATTTGTGCGAGTGATGTATGCAAAAGTTATAGTTTATATTGTTTATGTGCTGGACTATGCGCTCTCTCGCTCTCTTTCTCTCGTTAACATGCTTAATTACTTGTGCTATATGACAATATAAAAGCTTTTTTTAGTCCTCATGTATGAGATTTAATGTTTGAGACTCTGCTGAAGTCTGTTCTGAAATGAAAGCGTCAGAGTTGACTTCATTCACTATGTTTTTTAATGATGAGCGACTCGCATTGACAGGTGAAAATTCAATCTAACTGCTTACACTGTAGACACGAGGACTCAGATCCAATTCATATCGGATAAATTTTCATATACTGTATGAACAAGGCTTGAATCTGATTTGAGTAAATCGGAATCCATGTGATTTTTCCCTGCTTACACGTACATGGGCCATACCCGATCTGTGCCACATGGGAGAATTTTTTTTTTTCAATTGGGTCACTTGAACCATGCAGTGTAAATGCAGCCTCTGTGTTCAAATGCTATGTTTCATATAATGATTTTTCCTTCAGACTGGACAGTCACCCCAAAATGTAGATCTTACAGAATGTCATTGTTTAATTTCCCCTAACAAAGAGACTTCTGAAAATGTTTATTTTATTTATAATTTTATTTGTCGTTTTAGTCCCAGTTTTTATTAAGTGTGATTAATTACCGAGTATTTATATCAAAAAATAAATACAATCAAGGCTTGACATTACCACCTGCCAACCCACCAAATGTGGGTAGATTTAAACTGTGGCAGGTTAGACAGCCACTCCCACTAGCCACTTTGGCTGGTTAAAGGTAATTTTTAAATTGTAGTATCTTAAAAAGCAGGGTTTAGGACCAGCATGAGAGATGACAAAAACAAAAATACCTGTGTTCGCATGAGCAAAAGAAAGCAGGTATATACCAAATGAGACCACACGCGTGGTGAGTCACAGGGTATTCTTACTCACTGACGAGAGTTTCAGTGTCCCGCAAAGCTGATGTGATGCACGCGAGTGTTTAAAGGTTTTAAAAAGAAACAGCCCTTTGCGAAAGCATTCATGCCTGGAAAAGCAACTAGTGTTCACTTTGAAACAGACTGGACAAAAAGCGACGCTCGTGCACCCACAGTCCTGCTGCTTTCAAGAGCTCTAGATTTTTTTAAATGTCTTTTTTTTTTTAAGCAGCAGCGGTTGTCGCTTTCGATTTAACTATTCTTTGAACAGATTATCAATGGGCCTAACATTAACTGTGCGCACGGCACACGATCATCGTTTCATTATCGCACACAGTATGTTTTTCAATGCTTTCTTTTGCTTACAGTTATTTTGAGATAAGAACTATTTATCTTTTTATGTCTGTATTTTGGTGTGGCTAGAGAAAAATGTGCCAAATTCTGATGGTGTTGTTGAGCCCTAAAAAGTCATATGAAATAAAAATTAATTGCAATGCGACACTATGAAACCACATCCCATTTGCTCATGCTCATTGAGCAAACAACACAAAAAAGTGAAATGAAGGAGGCATGTGGGCATAACACAAAATCTAAATCAAGTAATTTTAGCATGTCAAAGTCAAATTTTATGCATATAAAATATATTTTCCCAACAACAAAACTGTTGCTATTGAAAATGCTGAGTGGCTAGCAATGTTGGAAAACTACTAGCCACAGTGGCTGGTGATTAAAAAAAAGTCAAGCCCTGAATACAATGTACTTAATGTACTTAATGTGTTCATAATGTATTGCAGAACACGTCTGGTGCTCTTGAGGTGGGATGTGGGTAGGGTTAGTGAAAGGGTTGTTGGTATTCAGTTTTTTCCAATTCAATTCATCTTTGATTTCTATAGCGCTTTTACAATGTAGATTGTGTCAAAGCAGCTAAACATTAAAGTTCTAGAAAATTTTAACTGCTTCAGTTCAGTTTTCAGAGTTGAAGTTTGGTGTAATGTGACTGCTCAAAACCAAAACCAAAAATGGATAAGGGTAATTTTAAGGGTGGGTTAAGGTGTAAGGGATGGTATGGTGTATGGAAACAGTGTAATTATAAATGTAATTACAGAAATTAATTAGATGCATTTATTTAATCAAGCATGACTACAATGTGAAAACATGTATTTACACAATGAATACATTTCAACAAATTATTATTTCAGTGCAAGTTCATATTAGCTAGTCTCATTGAGAAACAAAAATCATTAAGATATTATACTGTTAAAATGGCACATAAAAATTAATTAGAACAACATCTCAAAATTACATGGTAAAAATAGAAGTAACAAGCAAACTAAAAAGAAAAACAGAAAGCGATAAGCGATTCCAGTCCATTCTTTGATCACATCTAGAATGCTACAGAGATACTGGAGGATTATTATAAGAAAATGTGAAAGTGTGATCATTCCTATCCTTGCCACATGTGTGTTTTGCAAAGGAAAGCACCACTCATATATATGATCTGAAAAATCTCTTTTTTTTTTTTTTTTTTTTTTTTTACAAGGCCCTTTTGGGATGTTTTTACCGTGAGTGTATAGAACAGCTTTTTACAAAGTGGATCTTGCCATCAAAACACTGCGTGTTCAGAATATTAGTCTATGATGTATGTTTGCATGCTGTTGAAAACTGCTTGAGCTCATTTTACATAAATAGAGGAAAATAAAGTCTGGACGCCTGCTTACTTAAAAAAAAAAGTGCACTGATGATCAAGGCTTTTCAAAAGTGAGTTATTTTACTATTAGGAGTAATTTGTCAGAGTAACACATTGATTAAGTGTGTCCAGTCAACTGCTCGGTAATAGCAGAGTGCATTAATACAAATGGCTGAAAGAGCTGCGCTACCTCTCCCCTGGGCATCTGGATTTTGCCGTGCTTCCAGGTAATTGGTCAGTGCAGCCAGTTTTCCTCGTCTGCTAATTCCCAGCCACGAACCACCTTCTTTCCCCTCTTCCATGTCCAGACCTAATGACAGAAAACAAAAAAAGTCACTTTGAGACTTAATGTCAAAGTGACATTAAATCCAGTCTGCAGGCTGTAATAATAAAAAGCAGCAGGAGATCAGATTTGGATGCACCAAACAGCTCAGGAATGACCTAGACTGAAAGTACAAAATAATATTTTCCATCTTGATAGTGAAAGGAAAACAGTACTTTATATGCCCGAGCACACTGATCTGGAAAGAACAGAATCACTAAAGCTAGTACATTCAACACAGCAGCACAATATGGTTGGCAGTTCTGTATTTGAGTATGGTTGTGTTCACACATGTTGTTTATTTATGTGACAACAGAATTCATAAAAATTGTACATTTTCAGGGATCACAACCATTTTCTTCTATTAACGTAGGGAACATTTTGCCTGTTTCACAAACCACCAAAAGATTCTGGCTTTTTTATCATCATCATCATCATCATCATCATCATCATTAAAGGGACACGAAACCCCCTGTCTCAGCAGGGTGTTTTCACACCTATGTTTTGAAAAAAGTCAGGAAAGTTAGGCGTATCCAGCTCTGGGAGTGTGGGAGTGTCGGGGGAGGGAAAGAGGGTAAGATATGCATAGAAGGGCGTTTCCATTTGGGCGCGCGCTAAATTTCACAGACAAAACAAACAGAGAGAGGCTGATTTGATACAGCATGGCGAATGAGAGAAAAAAAATCCTCCGCATTTCTCTGTAACTTATGTACTCGGTAGGTAGATAGCGTCAGAAAGCCGTGTCTGTATAGGCTATCCTGTCACAAAATGCGGCGAAAATCCTGCACGACGGGAATAGTTTGTGTTTATATGTTTACACTCAAGAGAGCAGCATTTACAGCGGATCTTTCAGTCTATAATATTGTACTGGAATATTGCAGTGATATTAACATACTGTAAACTTAGTAACTAAATCATTTTGACTAAGGTATGTCTTTAAAAACTGAAAGAGCACTGCTGAAGATACGACAAACTTTGTAATCTGGGTTAAACAAAGAGCACTGATCGCACACACTTACCTAATCTGTAGCGACAGGACAAAAAGGAGACGAGCGACAAATCCGTATTTCACCATTTCCAGATGCGAAAAGCTCTCGGGTAAAAAATGTTACTTACAAACGCATTTCCGTCGCGTGTCGCGTGCACTGTAATCCACACGTGAGTCCAGCAGCGCTCTCATAGCTAGTAAATGAAAACAAAACCTTGTTGCAGCACACTAATAAACGCAAAACCGATGACTCTTGTCTCCAAATTCTTGTTCTTTCACTTGTTTTGGCAACACAACGCGGCGTCTCTCTTCCGTCTGTACAGTGTAAACAGGTAAACAGTCTCCGGAGCTATCATGCATATTAATGAAGTTTCGCGTCATACACAATAGAGCGCGCTGATTGGTTTGAAGCACGTCTTTGTCATGAATTAATGCCGCACACTCACATACGTCAGAATGTTCTGGAAAAGACAGACAGCCACTCTCCACTCTGGATTTACCCCTATGTATCTCATGGCCGTGACGTAGCTTCAAAAATTCGTTTCAAACCGGAAGAATGAATTTGCTCAAAATAACGCAAAAACAACCAATTTTCACTTTTTAGTGCAATATATGTGTCCTAATAGTGTTTATAGCAGCGTGGGACACATATATGACTGTCAACAGCTCAAAAAAAGTGTTTTGGTGTTTCGTGACCCTTTAAAGACTCCATCATTGCTCATCTACACTTCACTCCTATAGACAGATAAGGGCTTCTTCCTTAAGAGTCGAATTTATTTCTACCACTGCACATAAAAGCACTCATCAATTAAAGGCTGATCTGTTCTGTCTGACCCAAGATTGATTAGGGGAACATGGACAGAAAAAAACAAACCAAATCTTTATGATCTTTTACAGCCAAGAGAATGGCTGATTTGTGTACTGGGGTGTATGGTTTAGCAGACAGAGGGTCATCAGTCTTTCAAACGCTTTTTATTTCTTGAGGGTGGTCAGTCCTTACAATGGACACTTAATCAATGTGACATTAAGGGCCCTATCATACACCCGGCACAATATGCTGTAAGGGGTGTAAGACGTGAAATCATTTTTTTACCACATTTCGTTATTATTGTTCAGTTATTCGTTTGCTGGAAATTAAATCTGAATTCAATAGTTTTGAAACAAATCTTTGTGCTTAACATTACAAAATTAAATATGTAGGTCTTCAGTGGAGTGAGTTTCCACTGTTTTCTTACTTAGTAAAGTAAAGAGTAAAAGTAAAGAGAAAGTAAAGAGGCCAAAAGGAGGAGGCTCATTCTTTATCCTTGCACTGCAGATGGTCTGTTTAACTGTTATCTCGCTAGTGAAGCATTCAGTTTTTCCACTTACAAAGTCCACAATAAATAGCAAATGCTCTTTTAGGGAATGCTCAAAAGACACCCATAACTCATTAAGAGAAGAAGCATAACCCTTTGAGACCATGCGCCAGGGCGCAGAATGTATTTTTCCCATCTTTAAAATAGCAAAAGTGGATTTGAACATGCCCTTAATCCTTTTGCACCATGCGCTTTAGACTTTGCACTTAGTTCGTTTAAATAGAGCCCTAGGAGAGGAAAAGGTAATCATCCATGTTTGATCAGGAGTGAAGTTCCACCATTGAGGCATAATGCAGGACACTAGACATGTTATGATTAACCTGTCAAGCAGTAGATGGCACCAGCTTTTCTTCTTCATGACTCTGTTACCTCAGGAAAAATAATATTAGATCATTCTTTTTATTGGCGATAAAGGTTAGGGGTGGGGAAAAAACATATTCACATTTGTGTCACAATTTTGTGTTCTAACTGTTTGAACAGACTCACAAAATCCAACAAATAATTTTCTAAATGTTCAGTAAATAAAACAAAACGTAACACAGATATTACAGAAAAAATTGCTAGCTGGTGAGTGGACAAACTGTGATAATATTGAAGTTAAATCAAATAAAATGAATTAAAGAAAAAAATATATAATAAAATAAAATAAAAAAATAAATAATAAATAACTAGCTGAGAAAGTGCAAAAATTTTGGAAAGGGGTGGCTATGTTCATTTTTGAAATGGTATCTGTAAAACTGCCCATGAAACCAGAAATGTTTATTTTGGGAATTACTTGTGAAAATATTGATTGCCACAGCAGCACCCATAAACTTATCGATAAAAGTATACTCCAAGCAAAGCGTCTAATAGCTTTGTACGGGAGGAAAACGGAAAGGCCATCTATTGTACAGTGGATCAATAATATGTTATTCTGTTTTCGCTATGGAAAAAATTTCATACATGTTAAAAGGCAAACTTACTGCTTTTGAGAAAATTTAGACACCCTTTATATATCTTATTTCAAAATCAAATTTCAGCAATTTATTAAATGAAAGAGGAAAAGACTAAATAAACTGACACTGACTTAGCCTATCTACATATTCCCCCTATTTCCAAAGATTTATTTAAACAAACCATTGTCATACTGATGATCTGGTGCATGCCTTCTATAGATGATTTGTATTTTCAACAATTTCTTCCTAACGTTTTTTCTAGAATATTCTGTTACTAATTTAAACAACCTGTGCCCTCCCCCACTTCCTTTTTTATTTCTTTTTTTGATGCCTTTTCTTTTAGTTTTGTATGTTTTTTAAAAATTTTTTTATATTATTGTTGTTTTTTCCATCTAAATTGAAAACAAAGTAAATATGAATGTGATGTTATATTGTCATATTTTTATTACATCTCAATAAAAAGATTGCTAAAAAAAAGAAAATAACTAGCAGATGAGAGAACAAACTGTGAAAATAACTAGACACCACACAGAAAAACATCAAAAAGTGGCTATGTGAGATTAAATAATGGCTGTCTTAAAGCAAGAGACTCTTGAAGAAACTCTTGTTCATCCTAAAATAAACCCCTTAATTATATGCCGTTCAGATGAACTCTTCTGAAACAGAAACCAACGTCTGGATTCATGAGTGACACAAAGTCCACAAGTCTAAGAATGTTGATGAGATAAAAAACTGGACATTGATTAAATAATAAATACATCTCAGAATCTGTATAATAAGGAATATATTTACCACTGAGGATCTCACTGCTGCTGCCCCAGAATTCTGCAGCCTTGGACGGTCTGCTGTAGACCTCATCTCTGTTAGCAGCCAGAATAAGCCTGCATTAAAAAAGAAATTTTAATAAAAAAGGTGACATCACGCAAACTCAGTATCCTTCCATTAACATCATACTGATAACATATCACTTGTATAATAACACACACCTCTATAAGAGTCTATCTTTAGACATCCTTATAGTCTCATAATGTGGAAAACACAAGCTGTGACGTGCTATTCATGTGTAATGGGAACTGTGTAAACTAATAAAAAGGTGATTTTCAGTCAGGCTTCATGTTTGAGGGGAAGACAGTGAGGCTGGCACTGTTGAATGGGCTCAGAGGTCACATGTGCACCTAAATGTGTTTATCTAGCTGATCCCAGGAGAACATAGACTGCTGCGCCAGCTACACACCTAAGGCCCAGAGAAGGCTCAGCTGTGTGCGCTTTTACTGTCCCTGATCAGGCCTGATGTGGTAGATGCCTCTCTGTCATTAAAGCAGTCCTATTATGCCCTTTCTACAAGATGTAAAAAAGTGTCTCTAGAACGCATCTGTTGAGTTCACATGTCAAACAATACAGTAGATTTTTCATGGAAGCAAAACAAACTGTGTTTTGTGTGCATCTCTTTAAATGCAAATGAGCTAATTTTTGCTGCCCACTTTCCAGGAGAGGGTGGAGCCTTTACTGTGAAAACAACCAAACATCTGTGTGCGTTTTAAAGTCGTGTCTAGTCTTGTTTGAACTACTTTGAGTGTACAATAAGCTGGCTGTCTGATGGTGCTTCATGCGAATACTAAAATAATGGCACGTTTCAGTTTAGTAAGGCTCACTTGTGAGGGCTTTTTACTACATTCCATATACTTTTTAGTAGGGCTGGACGATATGGCAAAAATTTATATCACGATATATATTTTTATTTCGGTCGATACGATATAATTCCGATATCGATATGGACAATATTAAAAAGAAAGGAAAAACTCCCAAGAACGCACACAATGGATGTCTGTACCTACAAATGTCTGCAAAGTGAATTTGCAAAGTCGATAATACCTCCAGACTCTTATAACTTTTTTTTTTTTAAATAAAAACAGTACAAAAAAATTTGTTCACTTTTTATTTGTATTTAGCCTATTCAAACAAGAAATGTGAAATAAACTATCAAATAAATAAAGCTCAAAAATTCATAAAAAATATGCAAAATAGTTTTTTAGAAAAATAAGTTTTGTAGTCTAACCAGCAGGACAGCAGTGATGTGTGAACTGAATTTGGTGAGAGTACAGCAATTTACAGTACAGTTATTGAATATGTTTGATAATAAAAATTCATAAAAAATAATCAAAATAGTTTTTTAGAAAAATAAATGTTGTAGTCTAACCAGCATGACAGCAGTGACGTGTGATCTGAGTTTGATGGCAGTGTAATGAGTTAGAGGGAAGTTATTGACAGCTTTTGTAGTATTGGTTTTTGCGTTTTGCTCTTTGTAGACGGTCCCTAAGCATCGGTCTCTTTGCCGCCTGCGCATAGAGATCAATATATTGCGTCCAGCGCGTAGGAAAGCTCATTTTTAGGAAAAAAAGGTTGTAGGTGGTTGTATACATTGCGACAGTTGAAAAAATGTGCTATTTGTGTAGGAACAATGTTTCGGTCATGAGTTATTGATCCGGAAAAGACGAATCTGCGAATCTGTTGCTAACTTTACCGAACTGAACCACTTCTACACCACTGCATTAGTCTTTCCTTTCTTTCTGCATTCTTACTTGTGGAAGCTTGTTCATTCGCATATGTATTCAGAGCACTCATTTTGTAGCCAAAACTTTTTGCGGCGCAGCTTAACCACCTGCTGTGCTGAGCGCTGGCAGCGTGTCTGTGTTGTTCGTCATCACGTAAGTGAGATCAGATCACGCTCTTTCTGACGGCTGAGCACTGAACGTCATTCAGTGACAAGTGATACATGTATAAGATCTTATATAAATAATAATATATCTATTTATATATATGCAATTTTATATCGAAATATCGGAAATGGGTTTAAAAATCATATCATCGTTATTGAAAAAAATTCTATCGCGATATATATTGATATCGAATTATTGTCCAGCCCTACTTTTTAGTACTACCTAGGGTGAGGTTCCAAGCAAGCTGTATCACACTACAATGTGATGTATGCACATTGCTGATCACAGATTGGTCCGAGAGAATTGGCACTACAAGCAGCATTAAATTTGTAACACGAGACACAAAACCTGCTATATTTAAATAGTCAGGGGTTGTTATTTATTTATTTATTTATTTATTTGACATAGACATCCCAATTACACTGGACAACCAAATGTATTTAAGTGTTTTAGCAGACTAGCTAATTCTCAACACCTGTCTACGGGAGGCTTGACAAAATCAAAATAGAATAGATACATGTACACAACATTATAATTCTTTACATAAAATTACTGAAGGCATAAGCAAAGGCAGCATGATCAAACAAACTAATAGTAGACTATTTGTGCAAACACTGGTGTTTTGTTTTTAACCACTTTTTAAGAACACTACTAAAAATATTTATATTACTTTCTAATTTTAGGCTAACAGGTAAATCATTCCATAATTTACACTTTGGTACAAGACGGTCACCATTAGCAGTTGCTCGTGTGACTCTGTGAGAGGTTTGATGTCTACTGATTAGATCTGAAAACACCATTGGAACATGATTATTTAAACATTTAAAAACAATTTAGGTTAATTAAATTTAATAAAACTATCAAAACTAAAAAGGTTATGTTTACATAAATCTTCACAATGATGCTATCGCATAGGCTTTAAGTCCATCATTTTAATTGCTTGTTGATATAGTCAATAGGCTTTAATTTAGTTAAAGAGGCTTGTGACCATGATGTAATGCAATATGACAAGTGCCAGAATTCCATTCTGTGCATGTATAATTTAGCAGTTTGAGATGTTAAAAATCTTCTAATAAAAAAAAAGCAATTTAGACTTGGCTTGACCTTCTTACACATATTTTTAACATGACTATTCAATTTTAAATGAATGTCCAGAGTTATGCCAAGATACTTATATTCATTCACTTCTTCAATAACTTTGAGCCACTACAAAAACTGCATCACTGGTGCAGCCGGTATGTCTGTGTCACTTAACAACGCATATAAAACAATGTTAAGATGTGGCTAGGAAGGCTTTAGAACCACCTACAGTACATGGCAAGCTTAATACAAGCTTAGATAAACTTAAAAACAATAAGAATAAATGTAATCGTTGTAATCTCACTAGAAAATGTTGTGGCCAATCAAAAGCAGCCTGGTGCTTGCATAATAATGATCCCTTGTGCAACATAACGGTTTTGTTCAGATTGGTCAGATTATCACTGGAATTTTGCACAGAGATTTACATGATAACTAGGAAACAATGCACAGCAAAAATTCTAGTGTTAAATATACAGTATGATTTTTTTTTTGGTGTTGTTCAGTGTTAAACCGGAGTACATTTTAATCCACGAGTGTGAAAGAGCGTATATTTAAGAGTTTTTCTTTCAGTGTTAAACTTTTAACCCAATATGCAGTGTATTTCCCACTAGTGATGGGAAGTCTAGTTTTTTACTCGAACAGGTTCTTTCAGACAAACAGTGATCAAACCAGTATGTTTTACTTGAACTTAAAAACATGTCTTATTGCATTTTAAAATGCAAAGAGTTGAATGTATTGAAATTATTTCTGAAAAGATTAATGAACATTTCATTAATTAAAACAATTTTTAACATATTTGATCACTGTTATCTGTCACACACACCAATTGATACTATAGAAAAAAAGGTAATATATTAACACTTTGAAGGGTAACACACACTCCAGTTTGATGTAAGAATAAACTCTTACTGTGTTAAAATTAACTCTGAGAGTAATGTACAGATTTCACACTTTAGAAAGTGTTATTTCAATTCCAAAATGGAGGGAGTCATATGTACACCCAAGGAGTGTTAAGTTAAACTCAAAATTAAGTTAAATGTACACTGATTTTTTTGCTGTGTGGTGTCTGAGGCTCACGGTATGTCTTTCAATGTACTGAAGCCTTATTATTTATTTATCCTTGGGTATATCCAGGTTTTCTTTATATGGCACCTTTAAGTTTGCAAGGCATAAATATCGATCGAAAAGATCAATAAATGAAGCACTCATCCACACCTCTCTTAACACCATTGTGGACCATTGGGCCTTTCTTAAAAGTTCTTTCAAACTCTATACAGTGCTAACCGAAGTCTATTGCACCTTGGTGGGTCATTATTGTAAACACTATCTGCCGAGCTAATGTAATCATTCAGGACTAAAGAAAAGTGTGAATCAAAGGATAAGTGCATTAAGTCTTGAAAAATGCAACTCATTTTCACTTTGCACAAGTTTACTTTTCTGCCTTCTTGCTTACAGAGAAGGCAAAGCGGGCAATAGCTGCGTAACAACAGGGCGGATAGTCACATGTCCACTGCATTTGCAGTCTGTGGAATCTGACAGTCTGACAGAGAGGAAGAAAATCAGAGAGACAAAGAGTGATGCAATATCCTGGAGGCTTTGCAGATTGATCTGCAATGGTTGATGAACCCCAGGAAAATGTGCTCTGTACTGGAGACAGCTTGCAAAGCAGAAAAGCTCCTCTCCATCTGAAAACAACTCACTGGCTTGACAATGTCAATTACTCCAGACCTTGGGCAAGGTTATCACCCTCTTTGTCAGCCCAAATGGAAAGATATTCATTCATACTGAAACTGAAAAATGGCAAAAAATAACTGGACACAGAAAAAGCTGAAAAAAACGTCAAGGGCAGATCAAGAGGCAATTTCGGGAGAGCAGAAAAGAGTCTCAGTGATGTTGCAATAATTCCAATGTGCTAATTTGCTGCTCAAGAAACATTCATTATGATTATTAAGGATGAAAAATGTTGTGCAGCAGAAAATCTTTTGTGGAAACTTTAATACATGTTTTTACATTATTTGATGAATAGAAAGTTCAAAAGAAAAGCATTCAATTTCAGTTTATTTTGTAAATATTTTCATCAATTTACTGCATCCTTCCTAATAATGTAAATGGTAATAATGTATTTTCTACTAAATAACTCCTACTGACAGCAAATGTTTCAGTAGTACAAATCTTCATCATTGAGGTTTTTCTGAACATACAGTAAATACTTCTTAATCTACTACTGTACATACTCAAATGTCAAATACTGTCACATGTTGGATTTAAAACAATCTATACAGTTTTATACAAACAATTTCTAGCTTAAATCTGAGACTACAGTGTGTTGTATTTCAGTTTTTCAGCCACTCTGACAGGTTCCATCTGTTCCAGAGATTAAATATTAGCCCTAAGTAGATCCATTTTAGTGACATCAAAGTCATTAGGGGCATATAGAAGTAAACTGACACAGACCTCCGGCCTTTTTTCTCTCAAAGGGGCTTCATCGCTGCTGGCAGCGAATGTGAGGTCAGAGGTTAATATGATGAAGATTAAACGCTTCCAAAAAGAGGCGTTTATTCCCACAAACAGTGTGCGATGGGAGGCAGGTTGGTTTTAAACTGTAATGAACTTTGTAAAAATTGTACACTTCTTCTGGGTATTTAGGCAGAAACCCTCATTAATCTCAAAGGCATTTATGTTTTAAAGCTGGATTAATGCAACTGACCTGAATGGGGTGAATCATAGAGCATGATGGTTAACGATACATGCATTTTTTTCAGAATCCAAATTGTAGCCTCTTTTGGTGAAATGCATTCAAAAGGTCAGCGCTAATGATATCAGATTACAGGAGAAGGTTATGTCAGTGTATTCCCAATCGTTTCATATTAAGTACCCACACATGCCTTAATTAATAAGTTGGCGCCAATAAACTATTAATAACTAATATGTTTAGTGCGTCAACCCATAGCAATGAGGTGCTCACGGAGACCCGAGTTAGATTCCAGGCTCAAGCTCCTTTGCCTCCCTCACTGCTCTCCTCACTATCTTGCCTTTAATCTCCACTGACCTATCCATTAAAGAAACCCATGACAAATAAATAAATAAATAAATAAAGAAGTCTGGTTGCCTAAATGACATGGAATCTAATTGGCCTTGAAAGCCTTGGTTTGATCACCTGACGTCAACCAGGCATGAGCTCAATAAAAGGTGAAGTGCAATATGAAGAGAAAGTAGAATCTCAAGAACCACTTTGGTCTGGTAGGATGGCATGGTATAAATAGTCTGTTACAATTGCAGGAGAGACTAAAAGATGTAAGACTGAATGTTATGTGGATGCATCAGTAGACAGTTTAAAAAGACACAACTAATCAATATACATTTATTCTATTGTAATAAAACTATTAAAACATGATGTACTGCTCACTTTTTAAAAATAATAGCTTTTATTTAGCGAAAAGGCACTTAATTGATCAACTATGACAGTAATTTTTAATGTTAGTAAAATGTTTATGGCTTCAAATAAATAATGTTATTGATCTATTATTGAGAAATTTATTGATGAATTTCTGATGAATTTATTACTCTCATTTATATGCTTATATGAGTGACTTCAGTATTACTATTATGTATTTATCTATTGTATTATTACCCATACCTGTGGCATTATAATCATTTATGTGTGCTTTGATTTATAAAAAGTCAACTTGTGAAAATGCAGTCAGGGATGAGAAGAGAATTAGGAGAGCAGGATGAAATACCACAATGGGAGTAGATGTATGGAAGTAAGATCATAAGGGCACTTGCGTTCTGTTTCATGTGCGACTCATGATCATGCACACCTGCACACTCAGTCATGCACCCACGCTCAGTTGCAATGACTTCCAAAATACGATGACCCTAAAACTACCCGTGAACTTCAGCTGAACTTACAGTTGACAGCTCAATGTACAGTGAACAAGATATATTGTTGAGTATTGTTTTTGCTGAATTGCCACATTTGAAGTAGGAAGGAAAGACCTAAACTGGTCAAGGGTAGGACCCCTAAAAAAACCTGAAATTCTATTGGTGGTAAAAAAAAAAACTCAACTGGCCATGGGTAGGGAGCACCTGGGAGATTTGAGATCCTATTAGTGGATAAGCTAATGGAGGTGTGATAATGTGTACATTTAGGTGGAGTGTTAGGACAAAGAAGTGTATTTAAACTGTGTGCCTATACTTACTGTATAGTATAGGAGACACTCAAAAAACCTGTCACTGTTGTTACTGATGCTGTAACAATAAACTGCTTAAGGACTGCTTAATAAAGACTTCGGAGATCTCAGACTTTTATTTTGCTGACCAGAATCTTTTTTCCACAACACTATCTGTATATTAAAAATTCAAAACACGCACAACAGTTTCCACAAATAATACTAAGCAGCACAACTGAACACTGACAGTAATAATAAATAATACAGTTTTATTAAATAATAATTATAATAATAATAATTCTTAAGTGCCTATCTATCGATAAAAAGAATCTACCATTTAACCTTACTAATTGTATAGTTTTCCATATTGCTGGACACTCAGTCAGTTGGTCAAACATCTTAAGAAATGTTAAAATAAATTACCCTACATTTTCTTACAAGCAATTTAAAGGGTCACGAAACACCAAAACGCATTTTTTAAGATGTTGACAGTCACATAGGTGTCCCACTTTGCTAAAAACACAAATAGACACATATATTTCACTAACAAGTGAAAATTGGTTGTTTTTGTGTTGTTTAGAGCAAATTCATTCTTTCGGTTTGAAAATAAATTTCTAAGCTCGGTCACGGTGATGAGTTCATTGTATAAATTCCAGCGTGGAGATTGGCTGTCTGTACCGGCCAACACAAAGTGACGTCATTGGGTTTTTAGCACATCTGTTCATTAATTAATGAGAAAGACTTGGTTCCAACCAATTAGCATGCTCTATTGTGAACGAAATGCAACTTCATTAATATGCATAATATAGCTTCGAAGACTCTTTTTACCTGTTACAGTGTTCAGAAAGCTGCCACGTTGTGTTGCCAACTGTAATTCAAGTAGGAGAAGAAGAATTGTTTGGAGACATGGGTTGTCAGTGTTGAGTTTATAAATGTGCCGCAACAAAGGTTTTCTTTCCATTTCCTCGTGATGGGAGCACAGCATGTGACAAAAATATGTTTGTAAGGAACATTTTTTATCCGAGAGGTTTCTGAATCTGGAAATGGTGAAATTCGGATTTGCCATTCGTCTCCTTTTAAAAAAAGACACGGTTCCAGAGAGGGGGGTTAGGGTTGGGAAATGTCATTGAGCCAGAATTCGAACTCGGACGCACTGACGTGCTACTGCACCATATGTCAGCGCGCTAACCACTAGGCTATTGCGCCAACCTCTTTCAGTTTTTAAAGGCATACCTTAGTCAAAATGATTTAGTTACTAAGTTTACAGTAATATCCCTACAATATTATGGACTGAAAGATCCGCTCTAATGATGCTGCTCTCCGAATGTTAACATGTAAACACCTTAATCAGGCCACAGACACCTGCATCGCGAAATGCGAAAGTTTTTTTCTCCCATACGGCGTGTGGTATCAAATTCCATTAAAACTACACTCTTCCAGCTGTTCAAACTCACATCCAATATCTCGTTTGTCACGGGGGTCATGCATGAAATGTTTCTAAATGAAAGTGAAAGTGCCAAACTGCAGTTAAAGTCGACAAATTAAAAATGAAACACCCCAAATTACATGAAACTCTGGAGAAAATGTGGATAGCCTGGTGACGAAATTAAGCTAAGCAAATTATGTGCCATTTCATGTAATACAGGATCATGAAAGGAACATCCAAAAAGTAACTCATGTAAACACCTTAATCACATCATTGTCTTATTCAGATTAAGGCAAATAATTTGATTACTGATGTCCATGTAAATGTAGTCACTGTCTATCTCCCATGCGTCTGTATTTGTGTTGCCTCTGTGAAAATCAGCACGTGCACGTAATGAAACTCCCCTTTTCATGCAAACCCTTCCCTCTTTTGTCACTTGACATAAACAAAGCTGGACCCACTTTCCTGACTTTTTTTCAAACTAGAGGTGTGAAAACATCCTGTTGAGACAGGGTGGTTTAATGGTTCATAAAAGTAAAAGCTTATCGCAATCAATCAATCAATCAATCAATCAATCAATCAATCAATCAATCAATCAATCAATAAAAAAACTCTATAACCTCTATAAATACCCTTTAAACCCATTTAGTGTGTTGCTAGGTTACAGGATGGAAAATCATAATTGCACACTACACAAACAGCTATATATTTTATAAGATCGTTTACGCAATTCCCCGATCTTAATCACAGTACATCTTTCGTCTGTTTTGTAAACAAGTTGATGCTACAGTAAATCGGACAACAAATGCAGCATAAGACAAGACACAGCAGCGTCATTGATTAGATTTTACATCCTGGGTTGAGTCATCTGTGACACTGAACCACTGTGACTGACTTGATATTAGATAATCAAATTACAGCTTGCTGGGCAATAATCCTGATTAGCGTAGCGTGTTTCAATCTGACGGTATTAGCAGAGGTAACCTCACAGCAGTGAAGGGGAAAGAAGACGTTGAACACTAGCACATGCAAATTGATTACATACACATGATTCTGAGCTCTGAATCACTGATTTGATTTCTACTATACTGTAGCTCTTTAACATTTAGCAAACCCTGATCTAGACACATGTCCTTTATAGGGACTGAGAGCTTAAAATTGTGGCAGATGTCGACCTTCACCTTGGCACTCTGTAGCCCTAATGTAGTGCTTTTATGGCTTTTTAAGTAAACGCCATATCTTAATCAAACTTAGAGGTTAAGACTATATGACGTGATGAAAAAAGGATGTGATAACGTAAAATGAATGCAAACAAAACATTTTTTTAGAATAAAATAGACCGTTTGGATTCGGCTATATTTTTTGGTAACACTTTAAATAATGGTCCATTAGTTAACGTATTTAATTAATTTCAAAATTAATCTAGATTAAAATGGTTCATTTGAATTCTGCCGAAGGCATTCAGAATATGTGTGCTTCCCAAATAATAAGTCTTTGAGAACGGGTTTCTCAAGCCAGGTGACGCATTAGACCAGGGGCTCATCTCCTGTTTCCAAAATGCATCACAAACTGCTTGAGAAACTGTTCTACTATGATAATTGGTGATCAAAATAAATGTTCAATTAGATGTACTTGTGTTTACTGTTTATTCAGTAAATAAACAGGCCTACATAAGCTCCAAACAGCAATTTCATACTTGCTTTTGATGTACGTACATACAGAAAATGCTGCTTCGCAAAGGCAAGTTCACAGAGCCCTGACGATGTCAAACATTGAGTATGTTTACATGGGCAACAATACTTTTAATACGATTTTAATAAGATTAAAACAATACTCTGATTAAGAGTCTACCATGTAAACAGCGATTTTTGATTACTTAATGCGACTAAAGTCATAACTGAACTAAACAGAAATGGAATTGAGACGTGGAGTGTGCAGATATTAGTGGCAATACTGACAAACTGTTGCCGTCATGTAGGACTTTTCGCCATATTTTCCAATAAGATCCACACAGGCGGCTGTCAGTAAAGGACCGCACAGACGCACACACACAAACACACACACAGACAGACACACACACACACACACACACACACACACACACACACACACACACACACACACACACACACACACACACACACACACACACACCGCGAAATGCGGAAGTTTTTTTTCTTCTCATTTGGCGTGCGTTATTAAATTCCATAACACTCTCACCTGTCCTTACTCATTTATTTGCGTCTAATACCCCAGTTTGTCACGAAGGCATGAATTAAATGTTCGTGAGTTAAAGTAAAACTGCCGAACTGCAGTTAGAGTCAGGCATCCTGCTGATTTGATCCAGAAGGGCACTTCTTTCCCAGACGGCTCACCGGTCAGGTATACATCCGCGCTAAACTATCAAGGTGAAAGTCATCATAGCTTGAGTAGAAAAGACCCAGCTCCCAACCCATCTTTGAGAATAGATTAACGGCGAAAACGTTAACGCCGATAACGGCCCACCACTAATATATATATATATATATATATATATATATATATATATATATATATATATATATATATATATATATATATATATATATATATATATATTATATACAGTTGAAGTCAGAAATATTAGCCCCCTTTGAATTTTTTTTTTTCTTTCTTAAATATTTCCCAAATGACGTTTAATAGAGCAAGGAATTTTTCACAGTATACCTGATAATATTTTTTCTTCTGGAGAAAGTCTTATTTGTTTTATTTCGGCTAGAATAAAAGCGGTTTTTAATTTTTTAAACACCATTTTAAGGACAAAATTATTAGCCCCTTTAAGCTATATTTATTTTTTTGATAGTCCACAGAACAAACCATCATTATACAATAACTTGCCTAATTACCCTAACCTACCCAGTTAACCTAATTAACATTGTTAAGCCTTTAAATGCACTTTAAGCTGTATAGAAGTGTCTTGAAAAATATCTACTAAAATATTATGTACTGTCATCATGGCAAAGAAAAAAATAAATCAGTTATTAGAAATGAGTTAATAAAACTATTATGTTTAGAAATGTGTTGAAAAAATCTTCTCTCCATTAAACAGAAAATGGGGAAAAAAAAATAAACAGCGGGGCAAATAATTCAGGGGGGCTAATAATTCTGACTTCAACTGTGTGTATATATATATATATATATATATATATATATATATATATATATATATATATATATATATATATATATATATATATATATATATATATATATATATATATATATATATATATATATATATATACACACACACATACAGGCAGTGCAGAATTATTAAGCAAATGAGTATTTTGACCACATCATCCTCTTTATGCATGTTGTCTTACTCCAAGCTGTATAGGCTCGAAAGCCTACTACCAATTAAGCATATTAGGTGATGTGCATCTCTGTAATGTGAAGGGGTGTGGTCTAATGACATCAACACACTATATCAGGTGTGCATAATTATTAGGCAACTTCCTTTCCTTTGACAAAATGGGTCAAAAGAAGGACTTGACAGGCTCCGAAAAGTCAAAAATAGTGAGATATCTTGCAGAGGGATGCAGCACTCTTAAAATTGCCAAGCTTCTGAAGCGTGATCATCGAACAATCAAGCGTTTCATTCAAAATAGTCAACAGGGTAGCAAGCGTGTGGAAAAACCAAACCAAAAACCAAGGCGCAAAATAACTGCCCATGAACTGAGAAAAGTCAAGCGTGCAGCTGCCAAGATGCCACCTGCCACCAGTTTTGCCATATTTCAGAGCTGCAACATCACTGGAGTGCCCAAAAGCACAAGGTGTCCAATACTCAGAGACATGGCCAAGGTAAGAAAGGCTGAAAAATGACCACCACTAAACAAGACACACAAGCTGAAACGTCAAGACTGGGCCAAGAAATATCTCAAGATTCATTTTTACTAAGGTTTTATGGACTGATGAAATGAGAGTGAGTTTTAATTGGCCCGTGGGATCGGTAAAGGGCAGAGAGCTCCAGTTCAACTCAGACGCCAGCAAGGTGGAGGTGGAGTACTGGTTTGGGCTGGTATCATCAAAGATGAGCTTGTGGGGCCTTTTCAGGTTGAGGATGGAGTCAAGCTCAACTCCCAGTCCTACTGCCAGTTTCTGGAAAACACCTTCAAGCAGTGGTACAGGAAGAAGTCTGCATCCTTCAAGAAAAACATGATTTTCATGCAGGACAACGCGTCCAAGTACTCCACAGCGTGGCTGGCAAGAAAGGGTCTAAAAGAAGAAAAACTAATGACATGGCCTCCTTGTTCACCTGATCTGAATCCCATAGAGAACCTGTGGTCCATCATCAAATGTGAGATTTACAAGGAGGGAAAACAGTACACCTCTCTGAACAGTGTTTGGGAGGCTGTGGTTGCTGCTGCACGCAATGTTGATGGTGAACAGATCAAAACACTGACAGAATCCATGGATGGCAGGCTTTTGAGTGTCCTTGCAAAGAAAAGTGGCTATATTGGTCACTGATTTGTTTTTGTTTTGTTTTTGAATGTCAGAAATGTATATTTGTGAATGTTGAGATGTTATATTGGCTTCACTGGTGAAAATAAATAATTGAAATGGGTATATATTTGTTTTTTGTTAAGTTGCCTAATAATTATGCACAGTATTAGTCACCTGCACACACAGATATCCTCCTAAAATAACTAAAACTAAAAACAAACTAAAAACTACTTCCAAAAATATTCAGCTTTGATATTAATGAGTTTTTTGGGTTCAATTAGAACATGGTTGTTGTTCAATAATAAAATTAATCCTCAAAAATACAACTTGCCTAATAATTCTGCACTCCCTGTATATATATATATATATATATATATATATATATATATATATATATATATATATATATATATATATAAACAAATATCTTAAATAATATATTCATGCATATATTTATATACACAGAAATATACACAGCATACAGAAATATATTTAGTAAAAATCAGCTTTTGTGATTAATCGTTTGACAGCACTAGTATTTACTAACATTAATTAAGTATGACCAATGAATCTTGTTAAGCATTTATTAATCATAAATCAAAATTTACTAACGAATTACTATCAACAGTTGTGCTACATACACTTTCTTAAATGTCAGGGAGACAAGCTCAACCACTCAACAGCTAGATCAATTTTTATCTGCTAATAGTTCAATAGTGTCATAAAGTCACTTGTTTAGTTAACTTCTAAACGAATCAGCCATTTAAACAAACCAGAACAAAACAAAACAAAAGGCAGTTTGTGTGCTGTATTTATTCATCTATTACAGGGAACAGTCAAATAACGAACATAATAACAAACTCACCCCCAAAAATGTATTGTTATCAAAATAAAATAAAATAAATACAAAAATAAATGTAAAATAAAAAAAAAGTATTTAAAAGCTTTTTGTTAATATGACAATGAACTTAATGAACTAATCAATATTAAAACCATCCCATCTGAGGGACACCTTTACCTATGAAATTTCAATTAATAAATGGCCTAATCTGCTCATTTTTTTCTTTCTTTCTTTCTTTCTTTGTACGATTCAGCATACACTGGACAGTGTCAAACCAAGTACAATACAAGCAAATCAGCAGGTGGAACAATAAATGAAGTTTGAAAATCTGAAATACAGCCCAAATATTTTGTTTTTGCTTTAGATGTGCATGGCAACGCCGTTACATCTAACACCACTTCACATATTTATTCAAAACAGTTTTTTGACAGCAACAAACAACACCTTATTCCCACAGAGCATGTATGAAAACGTTCCGCATCCTCATTTGCATTTAACACATTCACACAGTACATCTTCTGAAAGCAGGTGCACTACTGTACCTGTAGGCATTTTTGGATGCAGGCCGAGGGTCGAACTTTAAGAAGATGATGCACATGAGGAGGTCACTGATGGCAGGAGTTTTTCAATCACAGTGAGGTCAGAGACAGGAAGCGCTAGGTGCTGGATGAAGAGAATGAGACCATGACTTTAGGGTAGAAAAAAAAAAGAGATGTGACAGTGAGCTAGAGAACTATCAATCAAACATTATACCAGCAACAATCCTTACATATATAACAAGAACTCAGCCAGAAGATTAATAAAATAAAGTATGATCGATTAAACAAATGATGGAGATATTACTATTTCAGACCACATGGTAACAAACATGATGACATTACACATGTTTTTATTGCATATCATTACGTTGAACACATCTTGGGTTGTTAACAAAAATTCACATACAAATTATACAGTATATTGCACTTTTTGGTAACGCAGTGTTAAACAGGAAGTAAATACTGTATAAGTGTTAAAATATATTAACCTTATTATGTTATAAACGCATTTCGTTGACTATTTCGTTTCTATTGACTGAATTTAAAACGCTGTCTTTGTCTCTCAAAGTGCTTTATTCTTACAGAATCATCCAGTAGGTTTAATGTCAGGCTTGTGTCAACTGACAGCAGGTTAGCAGTAGCCTAACAATCTTGCTAACTGCTCGGATAACTTGAAGACAGTGAATAACAACAAACAAAATTTGTGTTTTCTCTTTAGTTCATAAGCGGGTATGTGAAATATTACTTACGGATCCATGTGTTGTCAATGATGACAATTCATTGTGCCGCTAGTGTGAGAGGTAACTTTGAGGCATAGGCTAACTCTGCACTGTACAAAGGGCTAAACCAACCTCGCTTTGACGTCGGCTGAGAAATCCAGCTCTGATTGGCTGAAAGCAAGAGCAGGACCGCCCATACATTTGCAACTGTAGAGGGAACAGCGCTCATGTTGGTCTATGAAGCACACTCGTATTTAGAGGCTAAAAGAAACTGAACCCAGATCAGAATCGCAATCACGTTCTCATGCTGTCACCTGTAATGAATGAATTTCTGGGCTTTTCTTATTTTGCGAATTTGTTGAATCATATTTAATGATCATGCTGGTATTATAATATTTAATATGATAAAATATTAAGTGAAAATTTTTGTTTTGTTAATTTGCAAATCTCCAGATAATTGTGACTTTTTATTTAGTAGAATATTTTACAGTTTTAACTGCTTTGTGATTTAAAAAATCTAAATCTAGTCTTTGAAAGTTAACAAATACAGGCTACACAAGCACAACAAAATGGATACAGTGACTCCTGACGATACACCGAAGACTTGGAGGATGAAACCTGCAAAAACAATAAATGAATAAATACGAAATTAAATAAATAAATAAGTAAATAAATCCATAAATACATGCATAAATAAAACAATAAATAAATAAATATGCAAATAAATAAATAAATTTATATATAATTCTACAAATTCCTGCATAAATAAAACAATAAATAAAAATACAAATAAAAAAATAAATACACAAATTTCTGCATAAATAAAACGATAAATAAATATACAAATAAATAAATAAATGAATGAATAAATAAATACACAAATTCCTGCATAAATAAAACGATAAATAAATATACAAATAAATAAATAAATGAATGAATAAATAAATACACAAATTACTGCATAAATTAAACAATAAATAAATATACACGCAAATAAATAAATAAATGTATATATAAATCTACAAATTCCTACATAAATAAATATATAAAAAATAATAATGTGCTGTGAAAGGGGTAAAATCTACTTTCAGTTTAGCTCTTTCTTATTCCCCCAACATCTGTGTAATTTATTTAATTTTCAATTTGCCCGCAATATTTATATATTTATTAATGCAGGAATTTGTGTTTTTTTATATATATTTATTTATGTATTTGCATATTTAATTATTGTTTTATTTATGCAGAAATTTGTTGGTTTTTATATATATTTAAGTATTTACATATTTATTTATTGTCTTATTTATGCAGAAATTTGTGGGGTTTTATGTATATTTATTTATGTATTTGCATATTTATTTAATGTTTTGTTTATGCAGAACGTTGTGGATTTTATATATATATATATATATATATATATATATATATATATATATATATATATATATATATATATATATATATATATATATATATATATTTGTTATTTGCATATTTATTTATTGTTTGTTTATGCAGGCATTTTAGGATTTATTCGTTTATTAATTTGCATATTTATTTATTTATTTATTTATTGTTTTTGCAGGTTTTGTCCTCCATAGACTAGTGAGGTAAAACACACAATCTGTACAGTAAAATGCATTTTACTTACAACATTATTAACCTGCAGCTTTGTAAAAAACAAACAACAAAAAAAGTCTTATTTTAACAACGATTTAATTAAATCTGATTCTGGAACTCTACCTTGTGGCTAATGATATTTGGCACATCCCATTTAGTAAAAGCTGGTAAAGCACACAGGACTACATCATAATTAGTACATTTTCTCTATTAGATTTTAAGTTGGTATATTTATATTATTTTTCATTGGCATTCCGGTCATTTATTTAATCTCTCTTTGCATTTTCAGTTCTTCATAACACAATGACTCTATTTCTCTGTAGACTCAGCAGCATCACAGAGATGTAGCTCTCAGCGCACTTGTAGTAGTGTGCACAGCCACCCTCGGAAGAGTCCAATAATAACACTGAGAGGGTTTTTGTTGTGTCGATGGAAAGCATTGTGGCATTTCCCAAAGTCTGGTATATACATTCAAACCGCGACATTTCGCGTGAATAATCACAAAGCTGATTCGATAAAGTAAGAAGTGAGTTTTCCCGCGGAGATGAATGAAGCTAATCGTGGAATCATCCGCTGTTACTGTTGACAAGTTGAACGAGCGCGCCGCCGTTGATGCTGCTGCTGTCCCTACAACTCACTCACAGAGAGAAGACAGGTAAGCTTATTCAGTCTTCTATGCCGCTATATCTTCTATTCACGATGATTTAAAATCGATATTTAGAAACTTACTTCACAAACCCAAAAGGCTGTATGGATGTGTACTACTGCTGCATTCGCGTGTACGCGCACCTCAACTGATCGAGCGATTCACATATTTACTGTCTATCAATTGAGTGCATTTGCTCGTTTCCCAGTACAGATACATCTGTGCTCTAGTGCGTTTGTTGATATCTCGTTGTGATAGTTTACTTTCAAGCATTTAAAGATGTATCACTTGGCTACGATTGGTAATGATCTACACTGTTTTCAGGCAGCGCGTCATGCTTGATAGTAACACGCGCGCTCGTGAAACGCAGCCTTTTAATTTGACCGTGATTTGATGGCTTTTGATTATGCACGAGGAGACGTTATCAGTGTTTTCACACCCATGTCAGCGAATTTGTGGGATTGTTTGATATAATGCGTGCAAATAAGCATGAAGTGCTTCTGATTTGCTCGTGATAACTGAAATGACCATTTAAAATACAGCTGGAGGCTTCGACATCTGTCAGAAAGAGGGTTACTGGTGTCAGTGCATATGGCGCGATTTCAGTTGTAGCAAAGATACCATAGTAACGTTACTGGAAGTGTTGGTCTTGGTTACAGTCTTTTTATTATAGCCTAACTGCTTGTATTTTAATGCTTGACTTGTCTGGGCAAGTGTTTTCTTTGGGGATCATCTTGATTGATTGCAATGTTTTAAGTTACAGATCTGACTGTATCTCAATAGGTCGAAATTGCTGTTTTTAAAAATGTGTTAATTTACTGAATATTTATTTATATTCTTTATTTTTTATTCCTATACTATATATATATATATATATATATATATATATATATATATATATATATATATAATTTATTATTATTTTTTTTTGAGTGAATTTACCCATTATTCATAGGGTTCATACCATTTATTCCTGATGGTTGTACATTTGTAAACAATGAAGAACACCCATATTTGCATATTCATAAGGCCAGTAATGCTGATTGGACGTAAACAGCTTGCTGCATTCTTCCGACCTGTTTTGATAACAGCTTGTTTTGTAAAGTGTGAAGTGTAGACCCTGAATCGTAACACTGAAAGTTTCTGCGACTTCATGAATATGAAAGAGGTAAGAGCTGTTTAATTTGTTTGGTAGATGTTGCTAAACACTGAAAGTAAACCAAATATTTCACGTTGCATACCTTTAACTTCATGCCCAATATGCTTTCTTTCATACTATGTTGTGGGTGGAAAAAAAACAGAATGTGAGGCGAATAGTAGGTTCAGATTTATAGCCTTCATGTAAGAGTATGAGAAGTACCAGAATGACTTAATACAGGCAGCAAGATTGTGTAATGCGCCTCTGGCCTAATCCCACTTCAATTGCACATGCAGTCCTGTGGATGCACAGTGGATCAGTGTGCAAGTCTACGGGACTGTAGGGTGCCTTGTTCATTATTTTACTTTTCTTAAAAGGTGCTCATGGGCATCCCCTTCAATGACATTATACCACCTTAAAGCATGTACCTGCTGAGAGTGCACTGAGTTGACTTTTGAGCAGACTACAGACAAACAGTATTGACATTCTGTCATGAAATAATGTGGGCTTAAACAAAGTTTAGGGCTCCATTTGGCATTGGGTCTTTTATGGACACAACTGCGTTTTAGATCTGCCTTGTTCAAAATACACTGCCTCATTGAGACAACATTAGAAGTAAGTCAGACACAGACAAGGAGCGCTGCATGAAATCGCATTTTGTTATACAACAAGTATTTTCTATAGATGTATGTACACAACAGTGCTCATCTGCTGTCTCCTCGTGGAAGTTTAATTTTAAAGTCTTTTTATTGGATTTATTCTTAACCCCCTAAATCAGGGGTGCCCAAACTCAGTCCTGGAGGGCCGGTGTCCTGCAATGTGTAGATCCAACCCCAATTAGATACACCTGCACTAGCTAATCAAGCTCTTACTAGGCTTTCTAGAAACATCCTTGCAAGTGTGTTGATGCAAGTTGGAGCTAAAATCTGCAGCGTACCGGCCCTCCAGAATCGAGTTTGGACACCCATGCCCTAAATGAATGCTTTGGTCTGTTTAACTATAAATAATCTGAATATAAACTATTACACTATCCATATTGTTAAAGTCACTAGATTTTTTCTCCCCAGAATTTTTCAGCTGGCTTATGGCCGATTCACACGGTGTGTCAGCGTCAATGCACTTTGTGTGACGTCAAGTGTTGTCAAGCTGAATTGTGGATCCGTCTGCACTACATTACTGTATGTTCACACCGAAGGCAGTGAGAGAGTCAAAGTGGTGCATCTTCACCGGTGTGGGCGTCGAGGAGAGTTGAAGTCAACTTTATAGTAATCAGCGGTTCGGCGACAATCAATCGGTAAAGTCTTGATAAGGATACACAGCTGGCCTGGAAGTGCGATATGCACATCAATATAGCAGCATTTTTTTATGACAATGTATAACAATAATTATATTTATACAGTACTGTGACGGTTGGGTTTATGGTTGGGGGTAGACGTTAAAAAATACAATTTACTGGGTAATTTAGTAGATAACATAAATAATACTTGGTACAACTACTGTTTTTATGTTACTGTGATGGTTGGGTTTAGGGTTGGGGTGGGGGCAGACGTTAATAAAATACGATTAATGGGAAATTTGATAAATAATATAAATCATTTTCCGGCTGCAACCATATCTGATCTAGCAACAACCTAATAAATTGGAATGTACTGTAGAAGTCCACCGCTTGAGTTGATTCCAGAAAACACAGTCCTTTGAACTTTGGTTCTGACCACAGTTGTTCCCAAGGGTTTTAATATTGTGGTCGCCAGATTTCCAGTTATTTACAATGTTTTTTTTTTTACAGAGATATAAGTAAGAAAGTTACTGGCGAGTTACTGATGTGCATTAATGTTATATATGTTTTTTTAAAGTGGGAAACTCATGCTAACTATAACGACAGTACAAAACAGTATTGCTGCTTTAGAATATTTCAGACATATGGACATATTGGGTAATAGGAGCAAATCCACACCACATGGAACAACTTGGTCTTCCATAGGTAAAAGAATTTGATGAAAGGTGCGCAACATTTTCACACTAGAAAGCACATTTTATACAGGAATGTAAGTGATTGCTGCAATGGCCCCTTTAAAGATGAGATCAATGTAGCGAATTTTGACGCTCTCGCCGCTGGAGCTGTGAAGCAGACACCGTTGTCGACAGGGTGGGCAGAAGCGAACTTTGACGCTCTCGCCGCCTTGGTGTGAACGCACGTTGGGAATTTCTCAACTTTTCAAGCACTGACAGAAGTGTCAGCCAGTCATATCGCTTTATGCCTTTTTTATGCAATAGCCAATGCAAAAAAAGCACAATTTCCATCCAATGAGTCAAAAAAGAACAAATCATCACCTCCTGATTCCTGATAAACTGGAGCCAAATATCAAAAGGAAAAACTGAATTGCTGCAATAGGAGAAGCCTACATTGGTCTTTTTTTTTCTTATATATTAAAAAAATTATAATTATAAAAAAAAACCAAAGATGAAAACCAATGAACATGCAGTGGCCTTTTGGAGACTTTTTTGGAACTTTGGGAGCACAGCTGCTCAAGTTCTGGAGGTAATATGCAGAAACACTTTGATGACAGACTTTGGCTGAGGGATTTTAGAATGACCAAAACAACATTTTAGATGTTTTACAATGTGGTCAGTTCACTGATTGTCCATTAATTCCATCCCAATACGCCCATTTTTGTTTAGTCGTTTTTGACTTTGTAGATAGGGCATGCTGCTAATTGATTTAATACTGTTAAATGTGTTTTCATCTTAGTTATGCCCATTTTTTATCAGATAAAAAGTTTATCCTAGTTGTGCGCATATGTTTTTACAGAATATGCATTTTCACACTTTATCTTTTGTGTATCCATTTAAATAATATATACAATATTCCAAATGTGCATAAGAACAGGAGGATTGAAAAATAGCTAATGTCAGCACTACATTTGAATATGTTCAATACAGACATATTTCTGCACAGGTATTTCCAAGATCATTTTACATCTGGCTGCAGTTCTCAGTAGGGCTGCTTGATTCTGGGAAAAATCATAATCTTGATTATTTTGGTCATGATTATTATCACGATTATTTAAAATCATATGTCCCATTGACATATGACATTGGGCCATATGTCCAAAAAGTTTTGGAGATATATATTTAGCATAAATTAGAAATGTATTAAAAACATGAATAAATCAAATACACATCAATACTGTAGATGAAGCACTTTCCATGCTGCAAAAGTCATGTTATCAGTAAATGATTTCCCCTAATTTTCATGTGAAAAGCAATAATCGTTTAATCTCGATTAATGTTTTTTTCATAATCGTTGGAAACAAAAATCGAATTTGAAACCGAATTTCGATTAATTGCACAACCCTAGTTCACAGTTTACTTAACTGTCACCAATGTTGTGAATAACATAAGTTTATGAACTTTACATACCCCCTTTAATACGCTCAACTTGACTTTAAAGGGTACACATAAAATATATATTTCATTTAACTAGCTTCATGTTCTGTTTTATTGGGGAAAAATAATGTCATATTGATGGACATGTTAAAACAATTCAGTGATCTATTTTAGTTTTTCTGTTCTTTAAAAACTCTTATACCCCAGTTGAGATGGGGAAGCTTGTTAAATTAGGCCGCGCTGTCATTCATTGGCACATTGAGCAGCTTTGCTTGTCAGGAGAATTTCAGCTCTATGCAAGAGCTACCCTTTGTTCCATTTTATAATTTAAATATATATTGTGCATGTTTTCCAAAACTTTGTTTTAATGTGATTCAAGGATGAGTGCTGTCAAAGGCATTTTGTTACTTCTTTCATCAGAAGGGAGAGACTTTTGCGCTTTATATGGATTCATAAAACAACAAAACAGTGTTGCAAAGCAGCCAGTGGGGGAGCATATGCTTGTGTTTTTATTGCTCCTCAGCATTTTGCAGTTCATCATGTTGTGATGTTGCTTCAGTCAAAATGATGAGAGCTGACAGAGCTGAGCTTGAGTCTGCAAAAAGGGCTCTTGTACATAGAAGACAAGATGAGCCTCAGGATACGTTCTCATTGGGTGGTAACTCCCTGTGAAGTGGACTTCATCTGTGATTCGTTCATCTTATGTTGGATTGCAAATCATAAGGAGTGTATACTCTCAATCTGAAACTCAACTTAAAGTGCTGCTTTAGGGATCAAGTGTTCAATTCATTTTATTGCTTTATTGGAACATCGGTATTGGGATTGGGTCACTATTTTAACATTCTTAAGGAGCTGTTTACACCAAATCACGATAAATATAAAGACAACGATAAAGATAGAGTTCTGAAAACAACTGCAGAGTTCAGACCACAGCTACAACGATAAAGATGTAGAGAAACTATATAGTTTTAAATCACTTTCAGAATGATTTTTCCAGGCAATAAATGACAGCCAGTAAGAATCCATTGAAATGTATAAAGAGCTAACTCAATTTAAAGCTACAGACGACATTGTGGAGAAACTCACTTATTCATGTCAAACCTCTTTTTAAAGATTATTTAAAGATGATGACTATCTTAAAAACTATATATTATTGTTAATTGTTACTATGGGAAAAATGCTAAAACATTGCATCAAGTTATGCAAGCCAGGTCAGCAAATTGAATCTATATATAAAGTACCTCAGTATAGTTTCAGCATCTTTGTGTTGCCTCCTTTGAGAATGCAGTGGGGAAATAGTTTGTTTTTTTGCACTACACTGACTGCGATCGCTAAATCGATGTTTGATTCGATAGTTTTTTTCGAGCTGGATTATAGTACAACGCACTAGAAACGTGGAACACTGAGTACTAGGTTACAAGAGGGAAACAAAAGATAAGCATAGAACAGATCGTTTGCTGGTGTGCACACAAATATAGTTATCGTTATATTAAATATTCATCCTTGGTCCTTTAGACTAGTGGTCTCCAATGCCCGGTACTGCTCCATGGATCGATTGGTACCGGGCCGCACAAGAAATCATTAATTATTAGGGGTGTAACGATACATCAAAGGCACGATTCGGTTCGGTTCACTGTTTTGGAGCCACGGTTCGATTCGGTTTGGTTTCTGTTTGCTGCGGGGTTAGGGTTGATGTCATCTTAACAGCAATGCTAAGGAACAATAGATTCACTTAATAACAAGAACAACTAAACTTTTTCTTTATTAATTTGCCATCACATTTTTGTACAGTCAGGATACTGAAGTAAACAACAAAAATTAGATAAATACCTCCAATATACACTAGTCAGAAAAACAATTCTCTTTTTGTGCAGCCATCTTAAGAAAGTAAACTAAAATTAAATAAATAACTGCAGTGTAGACTAGTGAAAGATAAACGGGCTTGTCCTCTTTATGCACATTTGGAATATTCAATTAAGTTTTAAGTTTTTCTTCAAAAACGCCATAATGTCCACATTCTCAGGTGAGAGGCTTGATCTCTGTGCAGACAGACATAATGATGCTCATTTTTAGTTATCTAAGTTTTCATTTAGATAGATAGGTTTCCGTTTAAATTAATGAAAAAATATACATATAATGTGTTTGCAAAGTGTTTTTTACATGACATATTCACTAGTAAAATACATTGCAGTTTTGTCTGAAACTAATCTGTTGTCAGTGTCTTTTGCGTACACCCTACATGTGAAATATACACATTTTTTAAATGTTATTCCTTATTAAGTTTCATGAAACAGTTAGCTATGACAGATAGTGTGCGCTTTGTCTACAAAACGAATTCCATTCCTGTACTCCACTGGAAAACCAATTGTTCCCAAACAGGAGACTTAAATGTGTTTGGAGGATCTGCAATCTCAATATATGCGAAGCAGCCGTCCTGCATACAGTAGTAGCTAATCGAGTGTGATCGCTCACTCAAGTCACATGACATGACATGACATGCACGGAAAATACTAACTTTAGAATAAATATTTAGAACAAAAGCTTATCATTACTAATACAATTTAATCAAATGTGATAAAATAAAGATGTTTGGTTCAATTAGTTAGAGACAAGTGACGTCAACCTTAGCAATGGGCACCAGGAGGCATGAAAGTATCGCGGTCTGCAACGAGAGTTTCGCGATACATATCGTGGTTGGTGTATAGCGATATTTCAGTTCGGTTTGTAGTATCGTTACACCCCTATTAATTATTATAATTTTATTTATTATCTGAGTCTGAACAATCTTTTATTTTGAAAAATCTTTTATTTTGAACAATGACCATATTCTCTCAGTTATATATTGGTCACTTGATCACCAAAATTTAACCCACGAGCTAGCAAAAATAAACGTCTTTGGAAACTTTGTGTAGGGAATATGGCCCAGTAAAGGACCCACGAACTACCAAGGAATGGATCCGCAACTAATTTGTCAACAAATAAAGTGAATCCAGCATGTCTGTGCTAAAGATCAACTGCTGGAGATCGTAAATGATGGCTTTAAGGGCTATTCACGTATTATGTCTTTTTGGCGCACAAGTTTGTTATTTCCAATGGGGGCACGTGGCTTGCATGCACATATTGACATCGATTCTCACAAGCAGTGCAATTCGGCACCGAGTTGAAAACATCTTTCCGAATGCCGCGAGCACACCATGAATCACATAATAAGAACTGACCAAGCAGCTTCATACTTTGTATGGAATATACACATTTCGGTAGACTAATAACCTCAGACAAACAGCGACCACCCAAAACACTGCAGTGCTTTTTAATTTTCTCCATAAATAAAACTTTTAGCAGAGTTGCAGCAATGTTTTGTCATCTTGTCATCCTCTGAGAAAATGTTCGATGGTCGGCGAGCAATCTTCGCAGAATAGATTAACACCCCCCTTCCACTGTTAAAGTTTTCAAACATTGACCGTCGGCGGTGATTAAAAAAGTTGGAGACCACTGCTTTAGACCACCACAGACATACAGTTTGATTGAAAGGAAGACAGTGATAAGAATTCAACTTCAATTTGATAGATTTATGTACTGTATATATTATATTTTAATGAGGTGAAAATGTACTTATAAAAAAATGAACATCTCTGCTCACTTTGTACGTATGTTGCTTTTGTGTTGCTTCAACACATGCAGTGAAACAAATAAATGCCAACTTAGCATCTCTATTTTATTTAACCACTACGGTAGGTGGTCAGTTGCATTTTGGTTGCCAAATAAGACGTACTGTGTGAAGAAAACTTCATAAAGGAGCTTATTGATACATTTTTCATTTCTCACTTATAGAGTATGGAAATGGTTGTGAATTCTGGAACACTGAGCTCTTCTTTGATGGGTAGACTCGAAATATTCACTTATTCTCTTGCTGTTCCTTTTCCATCATTGTGTTAGCCTTGGCTCCTATAGGTTTTTTTTCAGATCTTTGGAACAATATTGTGGAATGTAAGCTCCTGCCTTGAACTCATTTCATATGTTAGAAGTGTCTTCATTATGTAAGCTTTTCTATTACTGAATCTCATTTCAGGCCTGAGTCTCTGTTGTACACTCATATAAGGCTCTGTTTGCACCACCACACACACAAAGTTTGCTTTTCAAAATCCAATCTTTTTCCTCTCCACACACTGTCATTTTACATGCGACCTGATCTGTTTGCTCAGAAAGTGTGGTTTATATCCACCATATCTGAATTGGTTGCTATAGTAATGATGTAAGCATCAGTGCAGTGCAAGAGAGCTGTCACTGTGTGAAAGGAGGACGGAAAAATATTTATGCTTATTATGACATCTCGACACAATGCAGAACTAACGAGATGCACAAGAGGCATTTTGCACACTCATGTGTATGTACTGTGTTGAAAATGCTGACTTGTATATTCATTCACTACATAGTGAGTGAGTGTTGTATAATGTATAGTAGGGCTGGGCGATATGGTAAAAAAAATATCACGATAATTTTATTTATATCAGTCGATATCGATAATTATCACGATAAATGTCAAATCTTATATCTATCTATTTATAGGATTTTCAGCATGCCAATCGCTTTGTGCAACTGATTTAACACATTTGAGAAACTTTTTAGCTGTCTGACAATATAAATAATAAACCATAAACAAAAGAATCTTAATTCAGCATTTACTGTTCAAGTTTCAACAACCAAAGGCATTACCTACAAGTTATTGGATATTATTGTTCAACATCAGAAAAAAATAAAACTGGTTTGGAACAACAAAAGAGTGAGTTAATGGTGACAGAATTTTCAGTTTTGGAGGAACTGTCGTTTTAATGGTGAGTATGGTGAATTTAGGGTGAATATCCTTTAATATATTTTATTTAGGGATGCTAACGATTGCTTGATGATCTATTGATTGTCAATAACCCTTTAATCGATAGACCTTATCGATGACTGATTAAGCATGGACATTTAAAGGCTTCGTTATGCTTTGCGCTGTGAGACGCGTCCACGCACATCATCAAGCAGTTTACTCATGGAGTCACTCTCTTAACATTGCATATTGCGGGACGGATAAAAAACCCTGTTATGGGCAGATCTCTGTTATATCCACGGGTGTTTTAACCAATTTTATCTCACATACTGGCATGAATAGACCTATGCAGACTCTTATTTTATAAATCGTGCATCATGACTGACATGCGGGGAGCCTCTCCATTCACTCAACGAGTTTCTGAGCTCTCATCCTTCAGACCGAGTTAATTCTTCCGAGGTAACCTAAGAAACTATCAGTGCTGCGAATAGTTGTATTGTCCAGCTCATGCTGCTCAAACCGCGCTTCGTTAATGAATTAAAATGAAACCGTGAAAAACAGTTTAATGGAATGTTTTGGTGCTGAAGCATATACTATAGCGGACTTGTTTTAAAGCACTTCACTTCAGATGTTATTGGTTCTTCTTGTTTATGTTGTAGATAACTGACCAACAAAATATACATCAAAATTATAGGTGGGCGTAGATTAATTTTTAAAATCTAGATTATTCTCACTGTAATCTTGAAATTAATCTAGATTATTCTAGATTAACATGGCTCATTGAATGGCATTCAGAATATGGTGCTACGAATAATTACTAATAGTAAGTCTTTGAGAACGGGTTTCTCAAGCCAGGTGGTGCATTAGACCAGGGGCTCTCATCTCTTTCAAATGCATCACAGACTGCTTGAGAAACAGTTCTACTTTGATAATTGGTGATGAAAATAAATTATGTTCAATTAGATGTGCTTGTGTTTACTGTTTATTCAGTTAAACATGAGTTTTGAACTGTAGGCCTACAAAAGCTCGAATGTCGAATGCAGGCAAAATGCCTGCGCAGTGTTAAGCATAGTGCATAAATATTATTGAACACTTATCGAACTGTCATTATCATTTTATTGGAAAAATATATATCGTGATAATTATCATTATCAGCCAGCCCTAATGTATAGTGAGTAAAAAATGAGTGTATTCAACCCTGCACAATAATATTGCACACTTTGACTGTTGAAATCTACAAATAGTTTTTATTGCATTTCTAGATACGTTTGATGAATTTTAAATTAATCTTATTATATCATTATTCTAACAGTGTTTTTTGTCAGCAGAAATTCTCTGATTTTAAATTAAATGTTTTAAATAGGCTGCCTATCTGAACAAAGCATATTATTAATGTTTTCTTTTTTTTGCGATAAGGGTGGATGACAATACTATATAAGGAAAATTAGTTGATAACAGTGTTGATAAAAAGCTTTAGGGCTGGAAAATAGTCAAAGGTGATTTTCATGCACATTTTGTCAGTAAAGCCAGTTCTAGTGTAGCTCCAGCACATGCACGTTCAGATGTGGCAGTATTTAGACTAATAAACAGAGCTGTAGCACACTGATATGCTTCGCAAAATCGCAGTCAAATTAATTTAAGCAGACAGTAATGAAATCTAGAAATCATTATGTGATAATGACAAATATTCGCATAGCTTGTCAGTGAACTACAATTGTGTAGCAGATGGTGCTGCATCTGAATATGCACATGAAAACAGCATATACAGTGCTCAGCATAAATGTGTACACTACAAGCCAATTCAAAATTAATAGTTTTATCCATTTCTCAGTGAATATAAGTAATATTTTGGTGCTTTTGAACAAAAACGATTTATTAAACAGATACACTTATTAAAATAATATTTTAGTCACCGAACACCTTTAGAAATAGAAAGATAATACATTTAAATTCATGCAAAATATTGCTAAAAATATTAAAAACTACAAAACTGTACAATTTTTTTTTTGTTTCTCTTGATTTTTTTTTTAATTTTAAAAAATAATGTTTTATATTTTTTCCTAGAATATAAATTTGGGCTACTTTTTTTTGGATCATTATCGTTTGTAGACGTTAAATCAGGTTTATTTTGTACATTAACATAACAGATATCCACACAGCAGTGTATATAAACCTGTATCCTGTCACATTTGCTTTCAAAAAGAGTGCAAAGCTAAACGCGCGCAATGTCTGTGTGTCTGTGTGTCTGTGTGTGTGTGTGTTTGTGTGTTTGTGTGTGTGTGTGTGTGTGTGTTGTGTGGTGTGTGTGTGTGTGTGTGTGTGTGTGTGTGTGCTGTTGCTGTGTGTGTGTGTGTGTGTGTGTGTGTGTGTGTGTGCGTGAACTTTGTAACAACATTGTGTGTGACTCGTCGTTGCAGCTCCACAATCAAATACTCATTGGTAGGCTCACACGGAATCTGCGCGTGCAGAATTCCGCAGATCTTTCGCAGATTTTTCGCAGATTTCAGCAGATTTTTAGCCCATCATTAATTCTGTTTATTTACTGACAGTTAACTATTTACTGTTAATCTAATGGGTTTGCATTTTAAACATCAATCACATTTTAAGGTTTTAGTTATGATACTCCTAAAATAATTCCGCAGAAATACGCAGATTTTTACCAAAATTCTCCGCAGAAATAGCAAAAAAACATCCGCAGATTCCGTCTGGCCCTGCTCATTGGTAAAGGTCTTACTGTAGTATTTCTCACAAACGTTACGTGAGATCTTCTTTCTTTATGTCTGTCTGTTGTCTGAGGCAGCCGAGGGAGGAGATTAAGGCATGCTGACAGGCACGTGGAAACGGTGAGCGTGAAGGACTAGCCTTAAAGGCGCAGTACACAAAAACCGCAACAGTCTTTCGACAGTCTTTACAAGTGAAGGAATTATCTACACACAATATGAATTCTCAATTAGAAAAATACTACAAACTATAAAATACTTAAATAACAGACAAATCCAAATGCCCAACGTAAGCGAGCTGCATTCCAGACCAGTTCAGCTTGATGACGTATAATGTCTCCAACATCACCTGTAGTCCCATTTGTACGGTAGCCGAGAGAGCTTAACGCGCTGCAATTTAAAAAAGCACATGCAATTACAAAAAACACCAGCAAATAAAGAAACGATCTTCATCAATTTGACAGCACACGTGTTGCAAATTGGTCACAGCACAAACAACTGAAGAAACGCACAGCAAATTGGTCACAACACTTGCAAATATCCACGTAACACAACGGAAATGTTTCTAGGGGACCCAAAAACATGACGGACCCTGCTGAGATATGAATGTGTTATTATGCCGTGACTGTTGCTCAGTGAAGTGATTGGTGGTCATTGAAAGGTGAGTTGTTTTTAGTTTATTTTAATATCCTGATTACATGACATTATAAACCATAACAACACATATCTATGATAATAACACATCCAAATCTCAACAGGGTCCGTCATGTTTAGAAACATTTCTGTTGTGTTACATGGATATTTGCAGCGCGTTTCTTCAGTTTGTTTGTGTTGTGACCAACTCTGCAACATTGTGCTGTCAAATTGATGAAGATCGTTTCTTTATTTGCTGGTGTTTTTTGTAATTGCATGTGCTTACTTAAATGGCAGCGCGTTAAGCTCTCTCGGCCACCGTACATTGATAGCAACCGTCTTTTTAAAGAAGCGTAACCAATTAAAAAAAATCAAGGAGTGTGATGTAACTGATGTGTTTTATGTCGTAGAATAAAAATGTGAAAGTATCTTGAGTTTGTGTTAGCCACAAACCTTATTTAAGCAATTTAACTGAAATCCCAATTGAGAAAACCCGTTGACTTCGCGACGAAGGTACCGGAAACTGCTAAAATGCTAACTCGCTTCTCGGTTTTTGCCCACAAATTGATTGTCTTAGTTTCTCCACTCTATAGTGCAGTGGTGCTCAACCCTATTCCTGGCGATCGACCTTCCTGCAGTTTTCAGTTGCAGCCCTTATCAAACACACCTGCCTGTAATTATCAAGTCGCTCCTCACGTTCTAAATAATTGGTTCAGGTATGTTTGATCAGGGTGGAGCTGAAATCAGCTGGAAGGTCGATCGCAGGAACAGGTTGAGCACCCCCTGCTATAGTGCATGTCTTTGCACTGTGGGGGAAACCAGAGAACCCGGAAAAAAACCCCACGCGAACATGGGGAGAACATGCAAACTCCACACAGAAATGCCAACTGACCCCCCCTGGACTCAAACCAGAGACATACTTGCTATGCAGCAACAGTTGCTAACCACTGAGCCACCAAACCACCCTGCCCTCTATATCTACAATAAATAAATAATAAACACAGAATCCCAGATAAAATAAAATGGAAAACACAGAATTTTGCGAAAATTTATAAATACAATTTATGACGCTAGTTTAAAAAAAAGAAAGTACAAACGTGTTTCCTTCCCTGTCTGTTTCTAATATTGTATGCTATGGAAATACATATGACTTAATATTTTGGCCGTATATTGCCCTGCCCCAGTTTGTTGTGTGTGATATCAAATTGTGTTCACAATTGGTAGCTGTTATGGAAAATGCTGTCAACTTACCTTGACACATAGCCGTACCCAACAGCGACTACATTGTTATGTAGTTATGTAGCACCATGACGCGGCAGGATAACAGTAAATTGTTTCATCAGTTTGTTTGAGTGGAATGCCCAAAGGATGAAAAAGAAGAACAGTGAGAGGTTTCCCTGTGAGAGTGAATGGGTCTTTATGGCCAAACACCTGCTTGATAGCGCTGCTTGCCCATCTCTCACAAGGCCATTTGGTATGCTGCAAAAATCCACCGACTGGGTGATACTGACTCCCCTTGGCACAGTTGTGGCAACCTGCTTTGAATAATCCTTCCTACCAAATAGGCTTTTGGTGGCATTTCAGAGCCGAGACTTGATGTTTCATGCTCTAAATATCATTATAATCTATGTTCATCAACTCATAAACATGTAAAAGGGTTGGTTTTTATTTTGAGGGAGCAGGAAATTAGTATGTTGAGCACACGTTCCTTTTGTTTGTGCTGCTGTGGGACTGTTTGGTTTGATTGAGAAGGTCTATGAAATGTCAGACCCACTTCAAGTTGAGGAATGGTGCGGCATAAATTTTTCTTCTGCATCTCCCAGCTTGCGAGTTTTCACTGAATTACTTATGCATTGGTCAGTGGTAGGCTGTTTTAAGATGTTTTTAAATGTCATCAGCATCACAATGCATCCCGATTTAGCTTTGAATGCCAGCAGGTCAACGACTGTGTAGATGTTTTTTGTTATAGTTCAAATAGTCACAGAGCAATACAGCTAATTATTTCTGACTCACTCCAGAAAATATATTTAAAAATTCACGTCAGTAAGAGTATGTGATATTGATTAACAAATTCTGTATTTTTTGGATAAAGATAATTAAACAATATTTTTAACAAGTGTCTTTTTTTGTGCTGGGTTTAGTTTTATTTTGAATAAATCAGTCAATTCAGGATATTGCAGGGGTTTCATTTCATACTCTCACCGGCCCACTTTATTAAGTACATCCAACTGCTCATAATGCCAAGTTCTAATCAGCCAATCACATGGCAGCATCTCAGTGCATTTAGGAGATGTAGACATGATCAAGACAATTTCTTGCAGTTCAAAACCGAGCATCAGAATGGGGAAGAAAGGTGATTTAAGTGACTGAACATGACATGGTTGTTGTGTGCTAGATGGGCTGGTCTGAGTATTTCAGAAATTGCTTGATCTACTGGATTTTCATGCACAACATCTCTAGGGTTTACAGAGAATGGTCTGAAAAAGAAGCAAAAAAATATCAGTGAGCGGCAGTTCTGTAAGCGCAAATGCTTGTTGATGCCAGAGATCAGAGGAGAATGGCCAGACTGGTTCCAGGTGATAGAAAAGCAACGGTAACTCAAATAACCACTCATTACAACCGAGGTATGCAGAAGAGCATCTCTGAGTGCACAACACGTCGAACCTTGAGGCGGATGGGGCTAAACACCAGGTGCCAAGACAGAAAACTGAGGCTACAATTCGCACAGGCTCACGAAAACATTGCCTGGTCTGATGAGTCTCGATTTCTGATGCGACTTTCGGATGGTAGGGTAGTACCAATTGAGCATCATGTCAACACCACAGGCTACCTGAGTATTGTTGCTGAGCATTGTCCATCCCTTTATGACCACAGTGTACCTTCTGATGGCTTTCAGCAGGATAACGTGCCATGTCATGAAGCACAAATAATCTCAGACTGGTTTCTTGAACATGACAATGAGTTTACTGTACTCAAATGTCCTCCACAGTCACCAGACCTCAATCCAATAGAGCACCTTTGGGATGTGGTGGAATGGGAGATTTGCATCATGGATGTGCAGCCGACAAATCTGCAGCAACTGTGTGATGCTATCATGTCAATAAGGGCCAAAATCTCTGATAAATATTTCCAGTTCCTTGTTGAATCTATGCCACGAAGGATTAAGGCAGTTCTTAAGGCAAAAGAGGGTCCAACTTGGTACTAGTAAGGTGTGCCTAATAAAGTGGCCGGTGAGTGTATATTTATATATTTGTGGCCTAAAATGACTGATTTTGTGGTAGCTTTTCTCAAAATTGATTGCATTATTTGCGTCTGTTCTTGTGTTTTGTGTTGAAAATAAACAAAAACTTGTAAAATATAAATTTTTTTAATCTCAAATCCATTGGACTCACAAAATCTTGGAGGGACTGATAAATGACAATGCCAGTTAATGGCAGGAAGTCTATAGCCCAGAGGTCCTGGAGGGCAGGTGTCCTGCAAAGTTTAGTTCCAACCCAATTAGACACACCTGAACTAGCTAATCACGCTGTTTCGAGGTATACTAGAAACTTCCACGTAGGTATGTTGAAGGAAGTTGGAGCTTACTATGCAGGGCACCGGCCCTCCAGGACCGAGTTTGGACACCCTTGCTATAGGCATTTCTTAATATACATTCTTAAGTGATTCATTGCAGCTAAGTAAAGGAGAGGGAAATGCAGCACTTCTCTATTCTCCATTATTTAAAGTTTAGAGATGACCTGTTTATCTCAGGAGTTTCCCTCTTTAAGTGTGAAAATGAGACAGTAAAAGTAAACATTCACATTGAATATTTTAATAAAGGCACAAATTCATAAAAAAAAAAAAATTATTTGCAATGTGCAAAGTGTCTTTATGTTTTTGCACATATTATATAAATGATAATACATAAAAATGAAATATATAATAATTATATAATTTATAATAATATATAAATATAAAATCTAACTTTTTAAAAGTTATTATGTTTAATTTATTTTTGCAAAAATGTATAAAGGTCATGTGACCATGAAGATTAAAGCTTCAAATTTTTCACAGGACACATTTTTTCTTCTTGTGGAGTTCTTTCTTCTAAGGCAGGGGTTCTCAACCTTGGTCCTGGAGGCCCGGTGTCCTGCAGATTTTAGCTCCAACTTGCCTCAACACACCTGCAAGTATGTTTCTAGAAAGTCTTAAGCTGAGGTTACACTAGAGTTTGTTCATGCGAAATTCTGTTGTACGGCGCTGTGAAAAGGGGCGGGATTAAACAAGATGATTAGACATTTTAAAAAGCAAGCGATTGCTCCATATTTAAAATTTCTGTCCAGAGAGGTCATGCTTAGATCATCGGTTGGGCCTCACACAGTCACATGATGTGATTTTGCAGGTCAGAGTTCACCAAGCTTGAACTTTAAAATAGAGCGAACTGCGAAACTTGTCGCAAGAGCTTGTGTTTTCGTCTGAAGCATTCGCGTGCATATGAATTGAAGTCTATTGGGAGAAAATGCAGTGTGACTGCAGCTTTAAGAGCTTGATTAGCTAGCCCAGGTGTGTTTGATTGGAATTAAAGCTAAAATCTGCAGGACACAGGACCGAGGACCGAAAAATTAAGTCCATTCTTTGTGTTCTTGCAATTGAGAAATAGCCTATGCCTTAATAAGCGACTCACTCATTCATTCAAATGATTCATTCAAAACAGCTGATTCATTTACAACAGCAAAGCAAAGCAGTGTTTTTTCAGACTGAAGGATCTGTCCTTTCCCTGCAAGCAGGTTTTTGTGTTTAAAAGACATATTATAGACATTCAAACATAGACCTTTTGGCTAAAACAAGGCTAAATTTGTGCTGAAAATTAAATACGTAGACATCTAACGGTAGTACAAAAATAAACAGAAATGAATGAACACACATAAAGTCTAATCTGTCTATTTTTGGACAAGTTTGACATTAATCCCTTTATGTAATTTATTTCCTCTCAGTGATGTCTTGATGCGATTACCGAGAGAATATTGTGTCATGTGATATTTTCCACGAACTTATATTTTCTACTCAAAAGAATACTAGCGCTGTGAGTTTAGACTTCCCGTGATTCCCATTTCTGCTCCTGCACAGTGAAGTCATCATCCATCTGTCCTCACGTTCTCTTATGAATGATATTGGATAACATTTTAACTCTTGTGTTTGGGCTGCACCCAACTAATCCTCTTTTCCCAATCCCTTCTGCTCTGCACTGTGCCGGGACAAGGGCTTGATTTATGAAAATGTGTTCTGGTGGAAGTTTCCAGTTATTTCCCAATGCCCTTCTCATTTCCCAACCCCTTCTCCTGTCACTCGCTCCACATCCTAGTTGGCTGAAGGGATGCTTCCTGTTATACTTGACCCTGTTCCAACAATGACAGCGTCCAAGCTGGCTGCTGGGACTTGTCCTGCGGTCATTGTCATGGTGTGTGTGTGTGTGTGTGGATTAACCCTGACTTGATTATGTGCAGGGATAAGAGCTGCTTAATTGTAATCACTGGAACATCCAGGGAGGTTAAACACTGCAGTGTGTGCCTCGGGACAGGAACTAAATGGCTGATGCTAGTTTACCTGGGTATGCAAGACTCCAGAGATGGCATATTTATGCAAATATTTCCCGATAAGTTGGATATGATCATTGTTTATTTTAGGGGTAATCATGGAACATTATTTCTTGCACATGATCACACAGAACAAAATAGTTGGCATCCAAAGACTTGTAGACCTTTAACTTCTCTCTTGTAAAATCAGTTGGAGTTTTAATGAGATAGTTGTATAATTCGGGCTGGATGCTTGGCCATTTCGTCTCATCCAATATCCATTGGGAGGGTGATTTCGCAGATGGACCTGTCAGATGAACGCCGCTCGCTTTAATGTCAATTTTGACGAATAACTGTGCTTATTACTAGGTGACAAGCTGTTATAATACGCTGAAAGCATTCTGTAAATAATATATAATGTGTAATTAATATAACTTATTTCCAAGACAACAAACAAACTGCATCGGATGTCATTCCCTCGCTGTAAATGCTAGCGCTCCCATTTTTTCTGCAACCTCACTGCGCACGCGTTTTGAATGTTTACAACCTGGTAATTCGTCTATACATCATACATCAAATCAACTTGGTTATTTTTATCTTCACACCTGGTGTGTTAAATTTACCAAATAAATTAAAACTTTTTATCATGTAAACTGTTATAAAATGAAGCTCCTTTAAAAATCTAAAGCAGTGACATATTTAATATTAACTCACATGGCCCGTTTCCACTACGTGGTATGGTACGATTCGGTACAGTTCGAACCATACCGTACCACTTTTTGAGTACCCTTACCAAAGTGTACCTAGCACAACAAAAGTGTACCAAAGGTGGAGCAAGACATGCAGCTGAACGCTATTGGTTTACAGAGAAATGTCACTAGCACATCCACAAACCAGGAGAAAGAAAACAAAAAAATGCCATTTTTAAATACACAGCCGAGACATCACACCATAATAATATATACATAAAATAACGAGCCATGGTCGACCCGAGCTCAAACAAACCTTGTCGTCGTCTTGATGAACAGCCATAAAGCAGAGAAGAAGAACAGAATCTGAGGTGTGTCCTGTTGTTGTTTACGAGGCCGTTTGAAAGCGTGAGTGGTTATACTTTCACTAGAGAGCTCAATCTGCGTGCGCTCGCTGTGTGTCTATATTTGAAATGCAGAACTTGAGCTGATGATAACGCGCACGTGATTATTGAAGTGCTTCTGATATTTTTCAAGAAACGGACAAATGTGAGAGGGAAGTGCGAAAAAACAAAGGAGCAAAGGATTCTTTCAGCAACCTAAAACATGAACAAACTGCCATGTTTAATTATTATCATCGCCTTTTGGACTATTATGAACTCGGAATGTTGGAATTACGTTTTAACAAGATGTTAAGGTTAGATGTGCTGCTGAAGAATGAAAATGAGAGGTTTGTATTGACTGTGTATATGTTTCGTATCATTTATGAACCCAAATAAGGCCTAAATGTTTGTTTTGGGTATTTTTTATTTGTAATTGGTAACATTTCGTAGACTGTAAGTCTCTGTATGTGTTCATAAATGCTTTATTTTTTATTTTATATAATCGCAGACATTACAGTAGGCTATTTTGCATTATCGTTTATCTGCAGCTAAAATCAAATCCTGTTCATAGAAATGTTAGTAATTAACATTTATATATTTATTATAAAGTATTTATGTATATAAAACATTTGTTTAGTAAGAAGTTCTTTTCATACAATATGTGAACTTCAAGCAAGAATGACGTTGACTGCAACTTTCTGTCGTACACCACGCCTACCAAAAGGGTACCTGATAAAGGTGACCTGTACCGAACTGTACCGTATTGTACTGTACCACTCAGTGGAAACAAGGCAAAACATTACCAAATTGTTTTAATCTATTTTTATTTAAAATCCAGTGGGTTATATCTGTCATAGTCAAAATTTATGTTTAAAACCCAGACATGAGCACTTGTGGACACTTGATACAGTATCTATGGAGATAATGTGAATGTCAAATAAATGTAACATTTTAATGAACAAATATTCAGGACATATTAGGGTTGGGCGATTAATTGAATTGAAATGGCAAATGTGATTGAGCAAAGCTGTGATTGTCATGCACATCTTCTCAAGGAAACATGGTGTGATTTATAGTAAATCTCCTCTGAAGTCCAGAGGGTGCTCTCACCGAAACCCATGAACCCCTCTAAAGACACGTGAATAGACCCAGGAATTCCCCAAGGGAAAATAGCATTTGCTGAATAAACAAGGATTTAACTGTTTTTATTGATTCAGTGTGACTAATATACACACGTTTATGAAACCATGGAACACTTAATTGTAGTTATGAGGTGAATTTGGAGTAAAAATGTGTTATTATATGTTCTAAATTGCATGCAGCTTTAACTACAACTGTAGTTCACCAGAGAAGTGACACAAACAGCTGTCATTATAGCAGAAAGATTTTTCAATGTTGTTATTGACCATTTAAACCCAAATTTAAATTGTAACCTTTTTTGTGTAAGTTAACAGTGTATTACTCAGACCCCCTTTTTAAAGTTTTTTTTTTTTGCGATTTAAAAATGACTGATTTTGTGGCGGTAGTTCCTAGAAATTTGGGGACAGTTTTGCGATTAAAAAAATATATATAAATGTAAAAAATATTCTTATCTTATTCACTATATTATAGGTAATTTCACTCCACAGAGCATCTGACATCATGTCAGACATAGGACATGCATTATTGCTTCTCCTACCGTAATACACCTAAAACTAGGATTGTCGTAAAACTCATTAATGGCAGGGAAGCGTTTTCTCTTCTTAACCGGAGGGAAAGAGTTAAACAAAATGATTTATCGATTTGTAGCACATTATAGGGGAGAGCGGGGCACAAAGTAACACTTTTTGGTTTTGGTCAAATAATGAACAAAGTAATAGGGTTAGACCATATATTTTTTTTTTACCAACAACACACAAGCCTCTCCTACAAATGAGCACCGGAATTATGATTGCCGGACCTATGGTTTCTCTGCAGTATTGCCAAAAGTGCCATTAGTAAAAATGTTACTATTTACCCCACCTGCAGGGCAAGTTGTAGCAGACAGAGGGTTAGTTGTAACACATGCTTATAAAGGCAGATTTCACACAATTAATTTAAATTCAGTTTACTTTAAATAGTAGCTATATTTCCTCAGCAATTGACTCATTTTTTTTTGTTTCTACATAGCACAGTATGTTTATTTATTTTTTTGTTTATTGGATAAACACATTTGAATCTATTTGCATTATTATCCATTTATCCATTATTATTCAATGCATTTATTTGCATTATTAGCAATAAAATATATATTTTTTCTATTAAAAACATTTTTATTTAAAAAGTTCTCAATGTTACACTCAAAATTCAAAAAAATATTTTGTTAGTTTATTTGGTGTCCAACAGTGTGTGGCTTAATTGTAACATGATGTTACAACTAACCCCGCTGTGTCATGTTTTACTCAAAACTGGCTAGCAGTCACTGTGTGTTTTATACATCTTTCAAAAGGGTTTCATCTTTTACCCTACAAGACGGTGATCACAACAATATAAGATTTTACGTTCATACTTTCACAGATTTTTTTATTTATTTATTTTTTAAATAAAAAAATATCGACTGTAATAAAAAATACTTTTATGCTGCAAAAATGGTTTCTCCTGTGTTTCTCATCCAAATTTCGACAAAATTTTTCAATAATTGGCAGGAAGATGTCTGCAAACACTGTGGTGAAAACCTCAGAAGCATGTCATGGTTAACCCTGAGCAAATACCTTAACTACGTGTTACATTTAACCACACGTTACTTTGTGCCCCGTGCTCCCCTAATACCAGCCATACATGCAAAGCACAAATAATATTCTTCAATTCGGTCACATCCAGCGGCCGTCATCTGTACTGTAAACCAATCTCTTTCTGTCTTTTCCATTGCTCCGTTTGCTCCAACTTCCACACTGAAACGCCCAATTCGCACCACAGGATGTCTATATCTCATCTTTGCTATGACTTCAAATGTAAATTACTCGCTCTTCATCTCCGTCTGCTTACTGCACAAGCTGACCCCCATTACATGTAATGTAATGTAATAATTGTTGGGCGCAGGTGAGACGTAATTTTTTTTTCGAGACACTCAAATATATCACGAGCGCTGCGAATGCAAGTCATGTAAAACAATTAATTGCAAACTGAAATAGATATAATTTGATTATATGGTTTGAAATTGGATGTTTTATGAGATTATTTACATTTGTTGTGATTATTTTGTGTTTAAATTAAGAATTTTGCAGGATTGCAAAAATTTGTGACTTTTTGCTGATTTTGCGTTGGATTCAGCGATCGCGGAATCGCAAAAAACTAGGGGGTCTGACTACTACAAACATGCTGGAGGATTATTAGAACCAGCTTTAGTGACTAAATGTGCTTGAAAATTGCCTCAACTGTGATGTGGGATGTGGATTTTACTGAAACATGAAGACGAGGTCAGACATAGAGTACCTCCTCCCCCTTTAAGAAAACAGCCAATAGTACTTCATTTTTATCATAGCTCTGCCAGTGACAGTGGTTGAGCTCAAGCACATATAGCAATAGCAATAACATCTTGAAAGGGTGGGACATGTCAGATACTAGAGAGCATTCGTCATAAGATTTAAAGAGAAACTGAAGTGTGAGGTGATGTCAAAAAAAGTTGTTGATCCATTAGGTGGAGAAACATCAAAGTTTATATGATTCTAATGCACTCTTTTACATTAGCTGATGTATATCATTAAGACTAGCATACTGATACTAACATCTAAAAAACTTTATTTGGATTTTACTGGGACTTTAACTAATTCAGGGGTGTCCAAACTCGGGCCTGGAGGGCCGGTGTCCTACATATTTTAGTTCCAACCCCAATTAAACGCCTGAATCAGCTAATCAAGCTCTTTGTAGGTATACTAAAAGTTTCCAGGCAGGTGTGTTGAAGCAAGTTGGAGCTAAACTATGCAGGACACCCGCCCTCCAGGACCGAGTTTGGACATCCCTGAACTAATTGATGGAGGCAGAAATCAGGATTGATTTGAAAAGCAGTTTTAATTGCACTCCTAGTTTGTTTCTTTATTTGTATTATCCAAAAACACTATGACAAATAATATCCTCTATCAGAATGATATATTTGCTTGAAGAGTCTTTTATTTATAATTAAGTGCTACTTTTTGACCTCTAAAAGCAAAGTTTGATGGGCCACCGTTCTTTGAGTTGGTATGGATTTTTCTGCTTTTGTCTTTTTTTTTTTTTTTTTGCCGTGTCTGATAGAGGAAGGGCTGTGGGAAAAGAATGTCCTAATGATCTGGACAGCTTTGTTGGAGCATGACCCAGAGCCCCAGTGCGGCATGCCTGATCTCTGCCCTGCCTGAAATGGATCTTCACTCAGAGTTGAGATGAGCGGTTCGGCTTTCAATGCTCCCAACGGTGTGCCTTTTGCAAATCTGGCCAAATATTAGTCAAAAACTAACTTTCATGTTTTTGAGTTTTATCATTATTTATAGCCGGTTTCTCCTCCTCCTTGAGTACACCGAATGCAATTATGATGTGAGAAATGACTTTTTGGAAAGGTTTGTTTAATTAGCAGTGCCCTGAAATAGCACTGCTCAACATTGCAAAGCCACGCTCTCCAACTCTCCGCAGCCATGCCAGAAATGCTGGGGATTAGCTAAGACTGCATTTTGAATACATTTCAAACACTAGCTTTCCTAAAGAGGTCATTTCGAAATATACAAAAAAAAAAAAAAATTTCATTCATGTCCACTTGTATTTTAGAAATACTGAAAAAGTTTAGAGACTCTAAACAGGCTTATTTTCTGTTGTGCTTATGGTCTACAGCAGTGTTTCTCAACCACGTTCCTGGAGAACCACCAACACTGCATGTTTTGGATGTCTCCTTTGTCTGTTACACGTCTTTTAGTCTGCGCTAATGAGCTGATGATTTGAATCAGATGTGTTTGGTTAAGCAGACATGGAAAATGTGCAGAGTTGGTGATCCTCCAGAAATGTGTTTGAGAAACACTAGTCTACAAGTTTTTTATTGGAATCAAATATAGCTTTCTATATGCCTACATCTACATGCCTACATTCACACTGCAGGAAAATGTGGGCCATAAAATAAAATATAATTCACAAGGTCATGATTCGCACTCATTAAATAATTTTAGATAGCTTTATTTTACATTCTTGAGAGATACAAAACACAGACGTTTCAGCACAACGCCTTCCTCAGTGCGTGACACAATCTTTTCACTTCACCCTTTTATTCCACAGTCAATCACATTACGTCATTAGACGACTACTTAATAGTTAAAAACGATTACATTTTTGTTTCAATATACTGTAATTAACCACACAAGATATATTTCCCTTCACCTTTAAAAGCATTATCTACATTGTAAAGTAAAACAACATATCAATTATTATCATTGGCTTATTCACGTCTACGTCAATACAATGAAATTCCGACAGTCCGAAACATTAAAAATACATTTTCATCTCATTTTTATATACTCAAAATCCATGATTCACAACATTAAAGATAAACAAAAAAACATTAAAGAAACACCGAAAGGTCCAATTGCTTATTTATTCCTCTTGGTGTAAGTGATTTTAAATTATTACCTCCTCTGATTTTAGATTACCTCCTCTGTTTGACTCAAATACTTCCTCAATACCTATACATTCTAGTTGTTTAACATCATGTCCGAAATCCATAAAGTGTCTTGCTACTGCCAAAGTTATATCTTGTAGTCATGTACTTGATTTATGTTCACTTATTCGCAACTTCAACTGACGTGATGACTTCCCTATATACAGTTGAAGTCAGAATTATTAGCCCCCCTGTTTATTTTTCCCCCAATTTCTGTTTAACGGAGAGAAGATTTTTTCAACACATTTCTAAACATAATAGTTTTAATAACTCATTTCTAATAACTGATTTATTTTATCTTTGCCATGATGACAGTAAATAATATTTTACTAGATATTTTTCAAGACACTTCTATACAGCTTAAAGTGACATTTAAAGGCTTAACTTAGTTAATTAGGTTGACTAGGCAGGTTAGGGTAATTAGGCAAGTTATTGTATAACGATGGTTTGTTCTGTAGACTGTCAAAAACAAATATAGCTTAAAGGGGCTAATAGTTTTGACCTTAAAATGGTTTAAAAAAAATTAAATCTGCTTTAATTCTAGCCGACATAAAACAATTAAGACTTTCTCCAGAAGAAGAAATGTTATCAGACATACTGTGGAAATTTCTTTGCTCTGTTAAACATCATTTGGGAAATATTTAGAAAAGAAAAAAAATTCAAAGGGGGGCTAAAAATTCTGATGTTAACTGGATATCTTTTGACACGGACATTTTTTACATATAGACCACATAAAATAAAATACAAAACTGATTTTTTTTTGTCCATATGGGACTAAGATTTGTTTTTGTCATGACCGTGTAAACAGCACAAACTGCATGTAATCTAATCTTTTCAATTCCGACTTGGGCCACTGTCATATTAGCATAGAGAAATGTGGGGTAGTTTCCTCAACAAAAATCCAGTTATTCCTCTCATTTTGTTTTTAATTATGAGGTTTATGTACTGCATTTGTAGGGATATTATATTAGTAGGATCACTCAAAAACGCACAGATCGCAGGAGTTATCAAAACGTGTATTTATTTACAAAAAGCACTTACAACAAGAACTGAAACATCAAACACAGGAAGGACATGAAGATGTGACAATACAATACCAGACAATTATCTAAACACACTCATGGGTTTAAATAGACAAGATATGATTTAACTAAATACATACAGGGGTGTGACACAGGTGGAACTAATAAACATTACTAAATGGTTGCAAAACAGAACAAAGGAATCAAATGACAATAACAGAAAGCATATGGAACACAGCACATGACACAACAAACATATGGTACAAAGGACAACGAAGACACCAGGCTGTGACATATACAGTTGAAACCAGAGGTTTACATACACTGTATAAAAAGGCACATAACCATTTTAAAAAAAGTCAGATGTTAATGTGACTAAACTTTTTCTCTTTTAGGTAAGTTAGGATTATCAAATTTGTTTCTGTTATGCTCAATAGCAGAATAATGAGAGAGAGATTTTTTGAGAAATTGTTATAACTTTTCTTGAAAGTCAAGTTTACATACAATAAGATTATTATGCCTCTGAAAAAGCTCAGATGATGGTGTCAAGGTTTTGAAAGTTTCTGATTGGCTAATTGACAACATTTGAGTTAATTGGAGGCACAACTGTACAATAGTGTTTAAGGAAAACCTCAAACACACTGCTTCCTTGTGTGACAACATGGGAAAATCAACAAGCCAGAATCAACAAAAAAGCCAGATTACAATTTGCAAAATTACACTGGAAAAAAGACAAATTTTGGGAGACATGTCCTGTGGTCTGATGGAACTAAGATTGAACTGTTTGGCCATAATGACCAGTGTTACATTTGGAGGACAAAGGGGAAAGCTTACAAGCTTAGGAACACAATCCCAAATTTGAAGTATGGGGGCGGCAGCATTATGTTGTGGGGCTGTTTTGCTGCAGGAGGGACTGGACCACTTCACAGCATAGATGGCATCATGAAGAAAAAACATTATGTAGAAATACTGAAGCAACATCTCAAGACATCAGCCAGGAAATTAAACCATATGTCTTCCAAACAGTCTATGACCCTAAACATACTGCCAAATTAGTTAAAATGTGCTTTAAGGACAACAGAGTAAATGCTTTGGAGTGGCCATCACAAAGCCCTGACTCAATCCTATAGAAAATGTGTGGGCAGAGTTAAAAAAAACTTGTGCGAGCAAGACAGCCTACAAATACTGACTCAGTTACACCAATTCTGTCAGGAGGAAGGGGTCAACTATTGTGAGAAGCTTGTGGAAGGATACCCAAAACATTTGACCAAAGTTATACAGTTTAAAAGCAAAGCTAAAAAAATACCAAGGAAATGTATGTAAACATTTGACTGTCTAGAAATTATTAGAAAAATTCTCAAAAATTTTTTCCCCTCATTATTCTGGCATTTAGCAAATGTAAATTATTTAGGTAATCCTAACGGACCTAAAATAGTAAACGTTTAGTATGATTTACCATCAGGCATTTAAAAAAAAAAATGGTTATGTTCCTTTTTTTAGAGTGTATGTAAACTTCTGGTTTCAACTGTATAGACTACTTTGTGCTGGATTGTCTGCTGGAATGTTTTTTTTTGATGTATTACTACAATGTTGTAAAATTGCTAAAAAATACTTTATTAATATTAGGCTATTTATTTACAAAGATGTACTGTATTAAACTGTATTGTAAGATTTATATTACAGTTACAGAAATAATGTTATGAGATTGAGAACTTATGAGTTTTAATAATAAAAAAAAGAATATAAAGGAAATATGAAATGTTTGGGAAAAAGATGTGGGTACAGTACTAAAATGTATTAAACCTCCTATCACAAGGGAAAACACAAATATTTTAGATTTCTGTTAAAACCTGATTAAATTTTTAAATTGTATGGTCATTCATTAGCCAAATAACAAACTGGCTGGCACGTTCAACTTTCCTCAGAAATCAGAATTTAGCTGTAACGCAATAATAATATTAATTACAATAATGTTAATATTAAATACAATAGAATTTTTATGTTGTAGCAATAATAAAAACATTATGCATAATATGGGCTGTGTTTGGTTCTTCACTCTTTAGTTTGGCTATTTTATTAGCTTTAAGAATGAGCTCTGAAGTTAAGAATACTCTTAAAGTTACTTGTAAAATGTTTTTCTATATATAACAAGAGTGAAAGAAGACTTCTCTTATTAATAAGCTAGACCTCAAGCTTTCTTATGTGGCTGAAAGTTGGACTAATGAAAAATTTTCATCAAGTTTTCATTTGCCAAAACTGATTGGCTGAAGTAAAAAAACATGGACATAACAAGTGTGAAGAGTGAATGCCACTTGATGTGAAGCCAGAGCGACAGCCATCATTCTGCTTAGTCTTAAAGCCTTTGTCTGACAGTAATTTTCACCATTTGTAATGGCGTTGGCAGTCAAAAACAGGACAAGGGAAGACAAATTCTTGACCTTTGGCAGTGGTTCAACCACCCAAACTCCACCTTGGATGTCATATCTCTCGTCTAAGTAATCATTTAGAGTAGATTTAGTCGTTTAGCCGATGCTTTTTCCAAAATGCGATTCAACAAGAAAAGGCAATACATAGATGAAGTGCTAATTATACAAAGGAACTGTTAGTGCTCAGTGTTTGTTTGTTTGTTTTTAGAGAGAGAGAGAAGAGTGTTTCTACAGGTGGTTTGTCAAACCCACTCACCTATGTCAAGCACACTTCATAGATGATCCCTTTTCTCCATAAGGACCTTCGGCATATACAGCAAATTCAATTTGCATCATGCACCATGTACTGTATGCACACCCCAGCATGAACATTGTTGTTATCTTCTTTACATAGATGTTTATTTTCAAAAAGTATTATTAAAAATATATATTTGCAATTAGATTTTTTTTTCTGACATAACCCATGAAAAAATATTGGCTTGGCTTTTCCTGTTGTATTCCCCATTGCATGGCACATAAAAAGCATATTTTTTAATATATTACATCTTGTTCTACCAGCTTCTCAATAATGTATATCTAGTGAAGGTCTGGACTTCACATTAAATCAATATTTGCCTCGCATTAAATCAATATTTGATGACGGTTATTTTTTTTAATGAAAGGATGTTTACCGTATCGCTCCCCTGTTGAACCGGTGGCGTCCCACTGTCTCTCAGGAACATGAAGAGCTCTTGATGGCCATTGAAGCCTTTAGCAAGAGACAGGATTGCTGAGCTACATGCAGGTTTGCATGAATGCTCTCATAAAGGAGCTGTCAGATAAATGTTTTTTTTCTGCTAATGCTTAAGACTGGGCAGGAAATAAAAGGAAGGCTCTGTCAAAGGCTGGATGCGGCAGGATGAACTGCCAGCTTTCCTATCACTGTGTCTTTATGCATGTACCGGGCTCCTCGGCCAACTCCTGAAGCCCGATCCAGTGTGTGCTGAGGAGAGGGAGAAATAAAGAACGCCGGACCAGCTGGACTTGGTGGATAACTGGATGTGGAGCTGTCGCATCTGTGACTGTGAGATGCCCAACATAGGACAGGGTGTGCTGACAGCGTGAGCCTGGCAACATTGGGGCAGACTAGAGATGGACGGAGCGGTCAGGAAATATTACTATTGAAGCTAGTAGGTCTGGGTGGTATGACAGTATATATCGTTACTACCAAATGAAATGTGTACCATAAATAAAGACTATAGAATACACAAGACATGTCCTTTGTATAGTTTTTATTGGGGTAAAGTGTAACGGTAAATATGGCGAATGAAGCCCTACTTACTAGTACAGGAGCCAATCATCGATCGCTATAGACTGTCATTTCTCTGGGGGAGGAAAGCTCAGAATTGACATGTGCTTTTACATCAGTTTTTGTGAGCAACAGACACACTGGAATCTTAGCGAATACTTGCTCTACAGACATAAGAATATATCCACATAAAGCTTGAAATTTGTACTTTTAAATTAACCAGCTACACTGTTTTTGGTTTTTGATTTTGTAATCTGTATGAAACGAACACGAGGTACAGTCCGTCCTGTCAAACGCACATCACCTGACAGCAACTACTCAAATGCCTACAAACTTGTAAACAAAGAGTCGCTGTCATTTCTGGAGGAGATTCACCATCAAGACCAAGTTGTGAATTACTTCAGAAGACTGGAGCGATCTGACGTAGCTTTATTCAATGGATGATCATCAATGGCTGCATCTGAAATTGCATACTTCCATATTATATAGTATGCTAAAAACAGTATGCGAGCCGAGTAGTATGTCCGAATTTATAGAATTTGAAAATCAGTATGCCAGAAGTACCCGGAGATTCTGGCGAAATTCTGAAGTGCGCATTTGATGCATGCTGTGCTATCCCATGATGCCCCACGAAAGAATTCATAAATGGGTGTGAAGTGATACAATTCACAAGATCATGACAAAATGAAGGATGTATATGTCCAAGTTTCATTCATACTGCTCACATTCATACCGTACAAAACGTACTTTTCTAACAGCCTAGAAGTACATTTAAATTCAAATGCAGTACCTACGGAGAAGTAGGCGGTTTCGGACGCAGCCCATGTGTAGAATGGCCATAAATTAGGATGGTGTCTTGATCTTGTTCTTTTCGAGTGCACATGCACATTAGCTCGGGCATCCTGAAAAAACGGACGATTTTATTTGATTCGAACGTTTAGAAATGAAACTCATGAGACAGATGTTGTTTAATTTTATTGGTCATTCCAAATATGTAATGTAATCATAAGCTTGGCAAACAGTTTTGGAGTATTTGATGTTTCCCCATTCAGACAGAATGCCCGAGCATACTTCCCGAGAGGCATTTGAAAGATGGCCGCCGAGTGAAATGACTGGCCTTTAAGGGACTTTGCCGTAAATGAATTCTTTAGTTTGTCTATACCACAAAATGATGGATGGGAGACCACATGGGAAAGCTAGGTTGCTGCCGGAAGTTGCTCAACCTGTGGCCTGTGTGGGTCCTAAAGCCCCAGTGAAGGGGAATTTATACTGCTTAGTGAGAGCCGTCTTTCAGATAAGATGTTAAACCGAGGTCCTGACTCTCTCTCTTGGTCTCTGTGGTCATTAAAAATCCCAGGATGTTCTTTGAAAAAGAGTAGGGGTTTAACCTCGGCATTCTGGCCAAAATTTGCCCACTGTCCTCTGTCTATCATGGCCTCCTAACCATCCCCATATCAGAATTGGCTTCATCACTCTTGTCTCCTCCCCACCAATCAGCTGGTGTGTGGTTTGTGGTCTGATGCAATATGGCTGCTGTCGCGTCACCCAGGTGGATGCTGCACACTGGTGGTGGATGAGGAGATTCCCCCCAAAAATGTGCATTGAGTTTCCAGAAAAGCGCCATATAAATGTAAGGAATTATTTTTTTCACATCTTCATATTTAAGTTTTATTTTCTTGTTACTTACTTGGGATATATTTAAAATCTGTGAGATGTTACATGAGACATGTCCATAATAATAATGTTTGTCCACATAAAACCACTTGTGTTAAAAGTGACATACAGTTGAATTTGTTGTTCATCTAGTGATATTTTATTTATTATAGTTATAAGATTAAAAATAAAATACAAAATAATCAAATAAGAAAAAGTTATTTTCTTAAATATTTAAGCTTATTTATTATATAAAGCCCTTTTGTACATTTTCAGGAATGACTACCTTTATAAAATACTATACTGTGAAAGATATTACCATGAAATACAATTTCTCATACCGTGAAATAAAATTTTGATCATCCGCCCAGGTAGTGATGTTTCATTAGAAGGCTTCTCAAATGAAAGTATTATTGATCCTTATGGTTTGTTCTTTGTAATTATTGATGAGCTTTTAAATGATTAATTACGAGCAGATCATTCTTTTAAAATGAATAAAAATGTTATTTGGAAAATTGGTGAGCGACTCTTATTGCTTTTTCTGCTTCTCTGAACACAACCAGAAATGCAGAAAAGCACAAGCCATCACAGAAGTCTCTGAAACGGAGAGAGTGGTGGCTGCCAGAGGTCATGATGACAGAGAAAAGAAGCATAATCTGACTCAGCTAAATGTTGACCTAGCTAAAAGTTGACATTTAGATTGTTTTCTGCATGGGTTTATATAAAATCATCAGATAAAACAATTAGGATCACAATTTACACAAACGCTTTAAAGAAGACTTTCATGCTGCATTTGGAAAATTTATGAATAATAAGGTGTTAGCAGTAGTAATATTATTTAAGTTGTGACCCTTAGATGACAATGTTAGCAATTTGATGTCTGTGGTCACACAAAGTTTGGTGTCAATATGCCTTCAGTGATGCATTATCAGATGCAGTTTGGCATTATCAAATTAAATTTGTTGATGCTGTAAATGGAAACCACTTTATCAAATAAAAATACATACCTTTAGTCGGCTTACTGTAGTAAGCAAGTGGAAAGCTAAGTTGTCAAAAAATAAATCAAACAACATAGCTTTCATAACAAAAATCTAAATAGTCGACACCACAAATAGTTTAAATTGTTGATTGTTTGGTTGTGTGCTGCTCTAAAGATCAATCAAATTATCAAAGCATTTGGAAGTTATAAGTAGGCCCACACAGAATCTGCATGTGCAGAATCTGCAGATTTACACTACAGTTTGTAAAGTAATTTTTCTGTCTTTTAGTAGATATATTATATCAGACGTCTTTACCAAAAAAGTGGATCTAGATGAATTTGCATTGTAAACATTAAATAAAAGTGAATATTTTTTATTTCATAATTTATATACAGTATTAAGTTTTTAGTTACGATACTCTCAAAATAATTCTGCATGAATCCTCTTTTTTTTTTTTTTTTTTACAAAATTCTCCACTGAAAAAGCAAATAATGTCTGCAGATTCTGTCTGACCCTGGTTCTAAGCAAATTTTTTTCGTGACGACCAGCTGGCAGTTTATCCTCAGAGCTAGTTTGTGTTTTTCAAGAACAGTTTGATAAATCAATCTGAAATTATTGTTATTAGTTGACAATCTAAATATGATCTTCTTTCATTTTGTGAAAACATGTTCGAAAACTGAGTTAGGTTTAAAAACGAGCTGAGTTTTTTTATTTCTTTTTTCTGATGTCGGTGAAAGCGGTCCAGTGTAGTGAAGTGCTGAACAGTTTTACGCTCTGCACTAAGTGCTCTTTTAAAATCTCTGACAGTTGGAGAAGCGCTCATAGCTGAGCAATTTTAGAAGAGCACTGAAGTTTCAGTAATTTGGTGGACATGCGCCCTTAATTGTCATGTGAAGCCCTTCGAAATGTGCATTTTTTTATTCAATGTCTGATGTAATCTCAACTGAAACATGCAAAAAGTATGGGACATAGAGTAGCCCCTCAACTTTTTAAATAACAGCCTTAAGCAGTTGAGCTTAAGCACAGCAAATGAAAAGTATATGAGAAGTGCATTGAAGGGGGCGGGACATGTCAGACACTATACTCTATAATATGATTGGTCAAAATTTAAGAAACTGAAGTATGAGGAGACATAAAAAAAATCATTGATCTATTTCTTTCAGATGAGAGGTGAAACCGAGGTCCTGACTCTCTGTGGTCATTAAAAATCCCATGGTACTTCTTGTGAAGAGTAGGGGTGTAACCCCAGTATCCTGGCCAAATTCCCTCCATCATGGCCTCCCAATCTTCCCCATCCTCCGAATTGGCTCTATCACTGTCTCTCCACTCCCCCTACAGCTGGTGTGTGGTGAGCGCACTGGCGCCATTGTCCTGTGGCTGCCGTCATGTTATCCAAGTGGATGCTGCACACTGGTGGTGGTGAGGAGAGACCGCCCCCCTCATAATTGTGAAGCGCTTTGGGTGTATGACACGGCTATTCAATTGGCGGCCCGCGGGCCAAACCCGGCCCCCGAGGCAATTTGTTCCAGCCCTCCAAATAGTGTGACCAAGACATCAAAAATAAATTTAGTTCAGTCGAAAAACAGCCGCTATAGTTATGAAGTGACGTGCACCTGTTCAATACAGCATGAGCTGCAAGCTGCGCAGAGCGCGAGTCACCTGACATTCAGGAAGTGGAGCGGGCAGCCAAAAACATTTGGATATGTTTGTAGAAAAGGCCTTTTGTACTATGCACTGATATCATCAATAGGGATGCAACGATTAGCCGATTTCACTATTAACTGCGCTTTAATTCATCACAATTAATCGTAAAGGCTTCTCTAAGCCGCATTTTTGTTGCACGGAACAAAACGAAACTGCTGCAGTTAAACAAAGTTATGCCAAGTTGCCAACTGTGCCCTAGTTTAAAGTTCCAAGTATGTACACTGAGGCTAATATGCCCGCACACCGGATTAACTATAGCAGCGGCCGTTCCCAAATCACGTCTTTTCCGCTTGCAAGTTTGTTGTTTCTAATGTAAGAATATATGACAATATGCGGCACAAGCGGAGCAACACGCTTGCGTCTTTGCGGGCTCACGCAGTAGAAAACATCTCAAGGTGAGAGTTCTACATGCCTTTCAGTGCAGTGTAAACAAAAGATATGTTAGACGAATTAATATTAAGATGATTATGTATGCATGAACTCAAATGGCAACAACAGTTCATCTAAATAGCTACATACCTAATATAAAGCTTGAATTTACATTAGACGTGATAACCGTCAACCATGATTATTCTTCAGACTATATAATCATACAACCAAAATCTATAATTGTTGCATCCCTAATTCTTATGCAGTTCAACACATAACATATGAATGTGTCTGAATGTAGAAGAAGCCTACTTCAGCAATGCACTGCTTTTGTTGTGCTCCGAAATACATTATTTGAATGTTTGTAAAAAAAAAAAAAAAGTCTATTGTACAATGCACTTATAATATGTAGTTTCAAAATACAATATATTAACATTTTAATGTAGAAAAAGACAACATGGGTGTCTTAAGGAGCAAAAATACAACATATGGGCTCTTATATTGCTGTTGTGTTATCACTCATATAGCAAGTCATATCTCTTCGGCCCTTCGTTTGGGATGCTTTTCATGAACCGGCCCCCATGACAAACTAATTGAATAGCCCTGGTGTATGGCCATACACGATAAATGTGCTATATAAATGCACATTACATAGATTACATTACATTTAGCTGGAAGTGACTAACTGCAAGCTTTGGATGTTGATATCGTGTTTGTATTTTCCAGACATAAATTTTGTCACTGTTTTGTTGCACACTAGAGCTTTTAATAATAGTAAAATCTAAAAAAAATTATTTGAATTTGATTGGGACCATTTAAAGTGTTGTGAAACCCCCACTTCAGCAGGTTTCTATAATGCCTCCCATTTAAAAAATATCAAAATATAAAAATCTTAATATCCTAAAACCTTCCAAAAATGTGTTTGGGGCTTTCATGACCCTTTAATAACAGTTAAAATATATACAAAAAAAGAACGAAGTGTAATTATAAATCATGCATATTTTATATTTCACCGCAAAATAAATACAATGTTGCAATAATATTATTTAAGAGTTTATTCATATTAAATTGTTTATAATAAATTTAGCTCATATCATGAAAATAAAATGTTTAATACTACCTGCACTTATAGAGTTACTGAAATGACCGATCCATCTTAGTCAGTTTCATTAGTGGAAGTAAACCATGAAGTTGATGATCTGAATTGGGGATGAAGTGTGACCTTTATCAAAGGCTAATAGGTTTTCGTGGTGTTTAGAAGTTTAGAAGATGTTAAATGAGGGTACTTGTTCTAATTGTTGTTAAGAAATAGAAGACCAAAAAGGACAGTTTGCAGTTTTAGATCTGTTGAATGTCAAAGTATTTTAAATGTTCAGTGGACATAATTAATCATTTTATCCTTATAAATAAAAAAATAGAAACTTTTGCAAGGCGATTGATAGTAGCCCTTGATGGTGCTTAATATCAGATCTAAAAGAAAATTAGGGCTATTGCCCTTTGCTGATAGACAGACATGCAAACAGAAAGATGAACACTGAGAGCTTGTTAGACACCTCATCTGTCTCGTGCCACAGGAAATGACTCTTACTTTTTGGGGTTGGGAGACTATTTAAGCTTCTGTCAAGCTGACCGTGTTCCCGGTGTAGGATATTTTAGCAAAATCCTCTGGTTCATCTGCATACCATTTTCTTCTTTACAGCCAAGCCAATGGAAAGTCTGTTACTTCAACACTGATTAAATGCATTGTGGCTTTTACTGAGGCATGCTAAATTAGAATGGAGGTATGGGAATATGCGCATGTGTTTTCAGCTTCCGACCATGAATCATAATATTGTCTGCCAGCAGCCTTATTGGTGCTAAGGAATACATGTAGAGAACACATCTAGGACAGATTTTATAGACTTGCAAGTGTGTCAGTTATTATAGGAGCGAATACCAGCTTGTATCAAAATTATTAGCCCGATATCAAAGTGACTGTGGGAATTATTTCAAAAGGCTGTCATCACTTCCTCTTCTTCACATTTTAAACTAATATTATTTAATAGTTTATTAAGATTAAGTAGTGTATATTAAGTTATAGTTGTATTATAAATATTAAATGTTTAATAATATCTGAAATTCCAGAGTGACTCAAATGATTGGTCTTTCTTCAATTAGAGTCTTTAAAGTTATAATATATATATATATATATATATGTGTATATATATATATGTATATATATGTATATATATATATATATATATATATATGTATGTATATATATATATATATATGTATGTATATATATATATATGTATGTATGTATATATATGTATGTATATATATATATATGTATATATATGTATGTATATATATATATGTATGTATATATGTATATATATATATATATATATATATGTATATATATATATATATATATATATATATATATATATATATATATATATATATATATATATATATATATATATATATATATATATATATATATATGTATATATATGTATATATATATGTATACTGTATATATATACAGGGAGTGCAGAATTATTAGGCAAGTTGTATTTTTGAGCATTATTTTATTATTGAACAACAACCATGTTCTCAGTGAACCCAAAAAACATTAATATCAAAGCTAAATATTTTTGGAAGTAGTTTTTAGTTTGTTTCTAGTTTTAGCTATTTTAGGAGGATATCTGTGTGTGCAGGTGACTTTTACTGTGCATAATTATTAGGCAACTTAACAAAAAACAAATATATACCCATTTCAATTATTTATTTTCACCAGTGAAACCAATATAACATCTCAACATTCACAAATATACATTTCTGACATTCAAAAACAAAACAAAAACAAATCAGTGATCAATATAGCCACATTTCTTTGCAAGGACACTCAAAAGCCTGCCATCCATGGATTCTGTCAGTGTTTTGATCTGTTCACCATCACATTGCGTGCAGCAGCAACCACAGCCTCCCAGACACTGTTCAGAGAGGTGTACTGTTTTCCCTCCTTGTAAATCTCACATTTGATAATGGACCACAGGTTCTCTATGGGGTTCAGGTCAGGTGAACAAGGACGCCATGTCATTAGTTTTTCTTCTTTTAGACCCTTTCTTGCCAGCCACGCTGTGAAGTACTTGGACGCATGTGATGGAGCATTGTCTTGCATGAAAATCATGTTTTTCTTGAAGGATGCAGAGTTCTTCCTGTACCACTGCTTAAAGAAGGTGTCTTCCAGAAACTGGCAGTAGGACTGGGAGTTGAGCTTGACATCCTCAACCCGAAAAGGCCCCACAAGCTCATCTTTGATGATACCAGCCCAAACCAGTACTCCACCTCCACCTTGCTGGCGTCTAAGTCGGACTGGAGCTCTGCCCTTTACCGATCCAGCCACGGGCCCATCAAGACTCATGATAAATGATAACTTGTTATTAATAATTAATAATATTCAAAATTGTATAAGCTTAATTTGCTACATCTTGATAATGTTTCAAACTTTTATAGCATTTATTTGATCTTATTACCTTCTTTATTTTAGTTCATGAAAAAATTTTATGCATTTTAAAAACATTTTGATTCCATTTGAAAAAAAGGGGGTTGGAACAACATAAAAGTAAGTAAATAATGATACAGTTTTTATGTTTGTGTAAACAGTTTTCTTTATAAAATGCTGTATTGTTTGCTAAATATAAATGCAGCACAATCGATTGTAGCATGGTTTATGAATCCTGCATCTAGTGCTTAGCTTTTGAATTATGTAAAAGTCAGCCTTGTGAACTCATTCTACTGGCATTATTGAGAAAAAAATATTGTTTTACGGCCAGGCTATTATCTTCACTTTTCTGTCTGTGTGTGTTCCAGAGGCCAGTTGCCAATTCACAAGTCTTAGAGCAACATAGCTCAGTTTGCTCCCTGTACGCTTGAAAGATTGTTTGGGAAAGCGTCCCGATCAGAAGCTTTCTAACTCAAACTCACAAAGCCGACAAGAGAGTTTGAGAAGGGAGAGATGGCAGATATAAGGGGACAAAATACAGAGTAGTGAAATGGTTGGTGCTGGGGTAAAACAAATAACCATCAAGAATGAAAGAATGATATTTATAATAAAAGTTTGCATATGTAGTTAATTTAAAAATTAGTGGCTGAGTTTTCATCATCCTGTGTTTATGCACTTTTCAAAATATCACATGAGAAATGAGTTACTGTATGTAAACATACAATTTTGAATAGATTTTTTTTGCGGTTGAGGTGTTTTTGGACTTTGGATTAATGTGAATAAGGGGCGATGGAAACTCTTTTGGCGTATAAACTCTGCCATAGCAAACATTACACATACGTGACTAACCAGCTCTATATGCTTGCTTTGTCTACCCTTGGTTACTAGGTTACAAATACTACAGTAAGTCACTTAAGCAACTTTATGGAAAAAAAAAACTAAATTGCATTTGGTATTTTTTCTTTTTTTGTGAACTTTTGAAATGATTCACTTCATGTTAGGACCAGATTGGAAACTCAGCTAGTAATTTTTAAGGTTAGAGTTAGTAATGTAGCTCTCAGTGTTGGGCAGTAGCGTCTCTACAAGTAGTGATGCTACTAGCTTAACTACATTTCTCAGTAGCGTAGCGGTAGCGTTGCTACTTTATAAATCAAATAGCTTTTCAGTAGCGAAGCTAGTATTTTAGTCAAGTAGCGCAGTAGCATCCACATATGTTACATTTACCGATCGCGGATCAATAAGTGACGGCACCAACATTTACGGAGCTGTGAGGCAGCTGATGAAAGTAAATTCAAATGATGTGAGAATGATGATTTCTACTTCCTGTTTTACGGTGGTTGACAACAAACTTTTTGGTGCATTACTGCCACCTCTCGCACTAGTTGTTGACGTTGCTAATCAGTTAGGCTAACACGCAAAATTTGCTTGATGGAAAGATGACTGAGGGAGAGGGGTTATTTATAGTTTACTGTAGTAAAGGCTAAATGGTATACTATGGTAATTACTGTTAGTTCATAATAGTTACTAATGCTGCGTTCACACCAGACGCGGAAGAAGCATCAAGCGCAAGGGATTTACATGTTAAGTCAATGCAAACGCGCAAATTGGCATCCTGCGGTGCGATACACGCGAATGTCGCGGCGCGAATTGAGCGTTTTGCGCGTTTGACGCGCAAATCTCGCGAATCGCTCGAGTTCAAAAATCTGAACTTCTGCAGACATTCGCGCCGCGTTAACCAATCAGGAGCTTACACTTGTGTGGGCATGATTGTGACGTAGCACCTGTTGTTGGTGTCCGAGGGAAAACCTCCAGCCGACAACGACAACAGTTCATCAAACTGGGCTTGGCTCAGTCAGAAGCACCGCTGAAAGCCTCCGTCATCCAGGTTAAGTTTCTGGAGGAGTTTATGAGCTCACAGAGCTGGGTGCACCTCTGAAAGTATCTAATGGACTCAGACACTGGTCCAAACGTATCGACGCTGTTTTTCAGCCTTCATAAATCACATGAACACAGTTATTTTCTCAATAAAATCCATGTTAGCCATTTAGCAACGAACAGTCACGGGCAGATAGAAGCGCTGCCCATGACGCGAATCCGCGTCTGTTCTGAAGTGGAAGTGAATTTTACGCGCCAATGAAGCGGAGTTTGACGCTCGATTGAAGCGAGTAAACTCAAATGTTCACGTGTCTATTTACGCGTGAATAGCACGATTTAGCCGCGCATTCCGCATCTGGTGTGAACGCAGCATAATGGTGCTACATTTTGTAATGTAATTCATTAATTAAGAGTTGTAAATATACAATACAATATAATGCTTATTCCTAAATATTTCTCTTTACTATAAATTACTATTAATAGTATTTTAAATGTGTAACACCTGGTTTTATTGGATTTTTTTGTTTTTGCTTTTATAAACTATAATTTGTTTCTGTTTGGTACAGCATATTATTTGCAGTAAATAACTGAACTAAACAATTATGCCTCATATGTTTCATTGAGTTTTATTGATCAGTAAGATGTGATTGACTTGAATTTAAGTTGCTTCAATTTAAAAATGAAAATTGAAAAAATAGCTTAGATGTAGCTAAGCTACTTTTGCCAAGTAGCTTTTAGCTTAGCTTGCTACATTTCCCAGAGGGTAGCTTTAAGTGTAGTTGAGCTACATTTTAAGTAGAGCAGCTCTACTAATAGCTTAGCTCACTACATTTTTCAAGTAACTTGCCCAACACTGTTAGCTCTTTCTGTTGAACTGAAATTGAGCATTTCACTCCCTTTCCTCAACTAAAATTCTTTACAAAAACCAACAAGAAACTGAATATGTTAAAATATGTTTTATACTAGATATATAAATATGTTTAGCAAAATGTTCACACTGCCTTCCCAAAACTGTAAAACACAGATTGGATAATACATGTATCCTTGTTATACATATTATCCAATCTGTGTTTTAAAAAACCTTAAATTAAAGTGTTAACAAGTTTTATATAATTCATTTCAAGAGTTCACACTTAGATATTGCTTGATATTAATAGCAGGTTTGGCATGCTGTCCTGGGAGAGAACCCTGTGCTCAATAATCTCACCTGGTCAATTAGCATATAAGGGGGTCCGAGATCAGGTAGTTCTTGAGAGCTCCCCCTGGTAACAGAGGAAAAGGGGGAGATGGGGTGGATGGGGAAATTCTTCAAAAACGAAGATAAGGGAAGTAAGGTGAAATGGGCTATTTATTGCAGGTTTGGATTAATCACTATTGGATTAATCGCTCACTATTTTGCCTAGGTCGCCTCTATGGACGCGCCAGCCCTGAGTGTAAAGCTGGATTTATACTTTCGCCTGGCGCAGCATCGCGCGCCTCCGCTGACTCCGCACCTCGCGACAATGGGCTAGCGCGCTTGCGCTGAGCCAGCTGTGGTAGCTCATCAACAGAGCCGCGACGTCAACACACAGAATCTATCAGCACAATTCAGCACGGTTGTCTAACAGTTTAGAACGGTTTGGCATGAGAGTGGAAAAGCTGCTTTAATATTTTTATTAAAAAAATCGCGATACCTCGATTTGATAAAAAATTAAAACGTAAATTCGAATTAATCGAAAAAATCGCCCAGCCCTAGCTATGGCCAATGAAAAGCAATCTCAATCAGGAGCAGGAGAATGTAAATGCTTCCATTGAAAAACTGGCCCTTGCTTGCTGTATAGAAATATAAAATATTTAGATTCTGCATCATCTGATGAATGGAAAAATTCCATGAATCATCTTGTTTTATGTGCAGCATATGTGATTTATTTTATCTGCCACAATTAAATGTTCTTATGTATATTAGCTCAAACGTGTGCTGTTAAAATCTTTAAGATCAATTTCACAGATCTTATGATATAATCATTACATTAATATAAATGTCTTTCTTTTCCAGTCGTGAATGTCATCTTTTTATTTTTTATCTTTGTCACCAGTTATTTTCTCTATCATATTCCGAGCCTTCTTTCCATGGTTCATGGCATTAATTCCTAGACTGCAGCTATTTCCTTCTGTCCTATATTCAACCCCTGTCACCCCATCGGAGGCAGTGTCATATTTTGAATAAACCATGCTGCATAAACAGGGCAAGAGTGCAGTCCTTTGAGCAAATATGCATCGAAAGCTCAGAGGAGCCGTCAGATAGGATGGGACTGTATGTGAAGTCTCCAAGGCTGTCTGCAGCAGCCGAAAGCATTACACGCATCCCTTCCAAACATCCCTGGAGGCAGTCAGCAAGCCTGAGGCTTTTATGAGCATAACCCGTGACATATCGGTGAATAATGTTGTGAGGCCCATTAAGGCCAGCTGTGTGGCGTGCTGTAAGCCAGATGCATTGTAGTGAAGCTCTGATCAAACTGCTGCCGTTTCCTTCCACATGTGCGATGCGAAAAGATCTGTGGAAATGCCTTGAAGGTCTGACCACCTTATGTTTCCTTTACCCCACAGTTTTCTGAGGTACAGTTTTTCTCAGATGAGATGGAAAGGTTGATGGTGAGAAGAGTTGAAGCGATTTTGAGTGCTTAGGCTGTTTTTCCTTCAGCTATTACAGAGACTGTGCTTCATTTCTGTGGCGGAATAGAGGTAAATAACCTGGAATAGAAAACTGTGGAATAAACCCAGACCTATGAGTCTATTTTGCAGTGAATTATGCATTTTAAACTTCAGGCTTAATGTGTTTTCTGTGTCAAAGCTGTTCGTCACGTCCTTCCAAATGGTTTTTAAATGTCCCCTGTATTGTAACGCAATTCACTCTTATTTAAACGTTCACAGATGGCTTGAGACACAGCGGTTTCAAACTTAAATGGTTTTCAGCCAGGTTCAGACCTCCAATTTGTTCAAGTTATTCTTTCTCTTAAGCAGTTGTCAAAGTAGCTTTCTGAAGAAAAATTCTGGATTTCTTCAACTTTTTCCATCTTGTTTTTCTTTCCCTCGCTCAATTATCTCCCCTAAAATCTCCATCTTTGACCTTTGAATGCCTCTGAGAGTAAGAAAAGAGTTGAATAAAAACTGTCTGGCATGATTTTCATATGAATACACTCTTGTGTGACCTTGTAGGGTGGCATTAATTCAACAGTCTCCCACTGCTGCGCTAATAATCCGTTCCCATATGCTGCAAATCCCTCGCAGCTTCTACTACAAACAATTCTCCCAGCAGTCTTTACCGCGCGACTCCCCGGCCTCTGGTCCAGATGTTCTCTTAGTGCTGCTTTTTAATATTCAGGAAGTGGATCAGAAAATAATTAAACTCTACGACAAGTGATGCGACCCCAATTACCTCGTTCCGTTGTGGTCGTGACAACACGGGCAAGATGAAGAGGAAGAACAACTGAGCTTTCGCTTTGAGGAATGAACATTTTTAAGGGTGTGTGGGAGGAAAAAGGACATCTTGGGTCTTTCCCTGTTTTAATTCCTTTTCCTGTCAAAAATGGTGCTAGAAACGAGAGGCATCAAACCGAAACGAATAAGTATCTGTCAGTCAGGGTGTTTTAGATCTGTGACACTTGATTTCTCGGTCTTGACATGATTAGGATGGCATGACATAGCTTGTTATGGCTACTGCAATATGTGTAATGTTTTCATATGCGCAACTCAGTGAGTTTCACTGCTTCTTACTTACAGTACATGCCTTAACTATGCCGGAGACATCATGTTTCGAGTGTCAACTTATTTCTTTCACATTCGTCCTCATTGAAAGGAAAATTCAGGAGGAAGCTGATGTAACCATTCTAACTTTAAATGTGGACCAGTGATATGTTACAAAGAAACCAAGCATCTGTCAAAATGTCAGATTAAAGGAATAATTCATCCAGGAATGAAAATCCTCTACTCACTCTTTTGAATTGCTAAACCTGTTCAAAATGAGAAGTTTAGCAGGATGTTGTAATTGCTCTTAAGTGAAAGGGGATGTAAACCAGCAACTAGCATGCTCCAAATAAGACCAGAAACATAAACAAGTAATTCATACTACTTATGCATCCTATAAGTCTTCTGAAGCCATACAGTGCTTCCCACACATAGACTTTACTTGGATGGGCCGCCCAGGTATATTAACGGCCGCCCAAGTATATTTAGTAACACATTTTTATTTACTATTATTATTATCCTTTTACACTGTTGTATCCGTCTAATTTAACCAATCTTCCCGATCGAATAATTGGTAGAAAATTCTCTCTCATTCACCTGTTTTGATCTGTGCGCGCGTGAACTATCAACACTCCTACAGACAGTCTTACGTGCTCTGCAGACCCAGACATTCCTTTTGGTACTTAAAAAATTAGTCCGGCCGGGTTTCTAAATTTCCTAAAATGTCTGGGATTCTGCTTTTGCTTTCATATGATTAATGGCATTACCTTTTTACTTAAGCCAATTTTTGCTTGGCTTTACAGCTGACAACGCGCGCAGTCATGAGAGTGAGAAAAACATTCAAAATTTAATTCTTGAATCTAAACAACTCAGAAAAACTTTTCTATATACTTGGAGAGGGTGAAATAACTGGTCTAAACTGGCTGCAATAAATAAATATATATATTTAAATATATATATATATATATACACACCATTAATAATGGTTAATGAATGCATTTGCTTTATTTAAATAATCTACACGTTTTAACCTTGTAATTATTATAATTTTTTGTCTGTTTAAATTTATTTTTCTTTTTTTTATTTATGTTTCTCATTTGCTGTATATTTGATTAATTCGATGATGTCATTAGGCTATATTACATATTCTATTTTATATTTAAAATGCTTTGGCATTCAAGTTTGCTTTAAAATTAAAAGAGAGAGAGAAGCAGGATTTACCTGTCAATGGCTCCTGAATAACATGAAAGTAAGAGAGATAGTGGATTTAACTTTAAATAGTGGATTTACTTTAACCCATTGAAATAGCAGTTTCTAACAGTGTCGGAATAAATAAAATTATTGTTAAAAATCTAGTTCTGTTTTGTTTCTATATGTTTTAAACTATATGTTTCGCATAGTTAACTATTAAATTGATGTGGGTAAATGGTGTGTTTCAATCCGGCTACCACCGCAAGTATATTTCAAACCTGTGGAAAGCACTGATTTATATATACTGTACAGGGGTCGGACAATGGAACAATGGAACTGAAACACTTTCCAATTTAGTGTTGGAGGTTTGATGACTAATTTTGACACAGGTTTGCTCAAAATATCTTAATGCACACAACATTATGGGTGACATATCAGAGTTCAAAAGAGGACAAGTTGTTGGTGCGCATCTCGCTGCCACATCTGTGACCAACACAGCAAGTTTTTGTGATGTATCAAGAGCCATGGTATCCAGAGTAATGTCAGAGTACCACCAAGAAGAACGAACTGTGGACGCAAGAGAAAGCTGTCTGAAACATAGACTGTAAAAGATATGGACGTAGTATCCGTGACGTCACCCATAGGTTTATGAAGAACCCAAAAGAAGCTACCAGAAGGCGTGGCCGACTGTCGCCATTTTGTTCGAGCGTCATCGCACCAACCCCGGGCATACCATACAAGGGCAAAGAGGCGGAGCGTGAGCGGAGCTACAGACGCATGCTGGCATTCTGCTTAGACAGGCTTTCCTATGGGAGAAACGCTTAATACTTCATCACCTGCGACTCGTTTGTGTTCTGACCACATGTGGTTGGTTGTACACTTTATCAATAAAGTGTTTAGACTTTTAAAAACACTGTTTCATAAGCAACGTCATAAGCGCAATGCTTAGTGGCTCAATGCATTACACTTTGAGCCACTAAACATTGTGCTTATGACATTTTTCAACAGGAGAAAAGTGCGAATTACTTCCAAAAACTTCAGATATACAGTAGTCTGTGTTAGTAAATGCAAGGCTAATTATGAAGTCCAGTCAGAACACTGTATGACAACGCTTCAGATGACTGTTCTAGAGCCTACAGCTAATAATCTGTCAGATTCTGGAGCGCATTACAGCTCTAAAGAACATTATAAATGATAAATGATCTTAAATAAAACAAATACATTCATAGAGATGGTATATAATTTCACTCACCTGGCAAATGGAGGCCACGTGAATGGCTTGTGAGCACAATTAAGTGCACACCGCATGCCATATCATCTGATAATTGTAGGAAATAATTCCAAAAGGCAGCTGACTGTGTAAAGCCACATAAAACAACACAAAAATACTATGAATATGCCGAGATCAGCGGCTAATCAGCCGTAATCAGCTGAGGTGAAGTGACGGCGACCAGCGAGAGCTAGCTGTCACTCAAGTGGCCACGCCCTTAATTATGCAAACTTAATATAACCTAATATAAAGGAAACGGATGAGTTATAAAAAAATTCACCCCCTCACAGTTGTCACGAAGGGTAATATTAGCTATATGAACCAAAATCGTTCTTTGTACCAGGCTGTAAACACCTTTTTTTATGCTGTAAAGTGGGCTCAATAGAAATTTGCTCTATTATGGAGTCAGGACTAGCGGAATTTCGATGAATTGCAGTTTCAGTTACTTCCGTATTGGCTTCCCGAGGGAGAGCGGGAGGTTGCCGCTTGGTCTGAAAGGGATGTCTAAGGGCTAACTCGGATTAAATGCAAAAAACCATAAAACCACAGCCGCCTAACTTCCTGCAGAATTAAATGTGCACCTCAACTCTCCATTTTCCACCAAAACTGTCCTTCGGGAGCTCCACAGGGTCAGGGTCATGGCTGGGCTGCTAGAGTTAAACCTTTGGTCACTTGTGCCAATGCCAAATGCCAGTTTCAATAGTGCCAGCAGCAAAAATCTTGGGCTGTGTGCTATGTGAAACATGTAATCCCTGATGAGTCCACCTTCATTGTCTTTCCCACATCTGGGAGAGTTACGGTGTGGAGAAGCCCCAAAGAAGCATACCACCCAGATTGTTGCATTGCCAGAGTGAAACATGGGGTGGATCGTTGATGGTTTGGGCTGCAATATCATGACATTCCCTAGGCTTGTGCTAGATGTTACTGACAAGGACTACCGAACCAATTTGGAAGACCATGTGCACCCAATGGTTCAAACGTTGTATCCAGATGATAATGCACCAATACACACAACAAGACTGGTGATAGAGTGGTTTGATGAACATGAAATTGAGGATGTACATCTCCCCTGCCCTGCAAAGTCACCAGATCTAAATATTAAGCCACTTTGGGGTGTTTTGGAGGAGCAAGTCAGGAAACATTTTCCTGCACCAGCGTCACATAGTGACCTGGCCACTATTCTGTAGGAAGAATGGATCAAAATGCCTCTGGCCACTGTGAAGGACTTGTATGAGTCATTCTCATGACAAACTGATGTTGTATTGGCTGCAAAAGGAGGACCTACGTCATACTAATGAATTATTGTGGTCTAAAACCAGGTGTTTCTATTTCATTGTCCAACCCTGTGTATATATGTAAACATGTATATGTGTATATACTCTTCAACAGTGATACTAGCAGACACTTTTCCAGTTTGCAAATGGCTGTCCTCTTCTACTTCTACTTCCTCTGCACCATCCACACTTCCTTTCTCACTTCTAAGCTGAGCTTACATGGATGCCTCTGGCATTCACAGTGAGCACTGCAGCTCCAGCAGATGGTGAAGAGCGGGAGAAGCCAAGAGATTAAAAGGGGGTTTCTCTTGTACTTCCTCTCCCAGTGTTCTTTGATCCTCCACATTTTTGTGGCATATTTGGGATTCTGCTCTCAGATGGGTAGAGATTGATGCTTGCTCTTATTCCGATCTCACTGGAGAGGCAGGTATCATCAGTAGCATCTGTTGTTCAGTACACTTTTGTTTATTTTGGTTTTTGCTACTGCTTGCCTGCACTGTCCTTGAACGCTGTCAATCCACTACTCAAGGTGAAACCTTTTATAACCTCATAATTTGATGTTGCCCTTTCACTAGTACTTCAAGTTGTACTTGACGAGCTTGAATATATATATATATATATATATATATATATATATATATATATTTATATATATATATATATATATATATATATATATATATATATATATATATATATATATATATATATACATACAGGGAGGGCAGAATTATTAGGCAAATGAGTATTTTGACCACATCATCCTCTTTATGCATGTTGTCTTACTCCAAGCTGTGTAGGCTCGAAAGCCTACTACCAATTAAGCATATTAGGTGATGTGCATCTCTGTAATGAGAAGGGGTGTGGTCTAATGACATCAACACCCTATATCAGGTGTGCATAATTATTAGGCAACTTCCTTTCCTTTGGCAAAATGGGTCAAAAGAAGGACTTGACAGGCTCCGAAAAGTCAAAAATAGTGAGGTATCTTGCAGAGGGATGCAGCACTCTTAAAATTGGCAAGCTTCTGAAGTGTGATCATCGAACAATCAAGCGTTTCATTCAGAAGAAATATCTCAAGACTGATTTTTCTAAGGTTTTATGGACTGATGAAATGATAGTGAGTCTTGGTGGGCCAGATGGATGGGCCGTGGCTGGATCGGTAAAGGGCAGAGAGCTCCAGTCCGACTCAGATGCCAGCAAGGTGGAGGTGGAGTACTGGTTTGGGCTGGTATCATCAAAGATGAGCTTGTGGGGCCTTTTCGGGTTGAGGATGGAGTCAAGCTCAACTCCCAGTCCTACTGCCAGTTTCTGGAAGACACCGTCTTCAAGCAGTGGTACAGGAAGAAGTCTGCATCCTTCAAGAAAAACATGATTTTCATGCAGGACAATGCTCTATCACACGCGTCCAAGTACTTCACAGCGTGGCTGGCAAGAAAGGGTCTAAAAGAAGAAAAACTAATGACATGGCGTCCTTGTTCACCTGACCTGAACCCCATAGAGAACCTGTGGTCCATAATCAGATGTGAGATTTACAAGGAGGGAAAACAGTACACCTCTCTGAACAGTGTCTGGGAGGCTGTGGTTGCTGCTGCACGCAATGTGATGGTGAACAGATCAAAACACTGACAGAATCCATGGATGGCAGGCTTTTGAGTGTCCTTGCAAAGAAAGGTGGCTATATTGGTCACTGATTTGTTTTTGTTTTGTTTTTGAATGTCAGAAATGTATATTTGTAAATGTTGAGATGTTATATTGGTTTCACTGGTGAAAATAAATAATTGAAATGGGTATATATTTGTTTTTTGTTAAGTTGCCTAATAATTATGCACAGTAATAGTCACCTGCACACACAGATATCCTCCTAAAATAGCTAAAACTAAAAACAAACTAAAAACTACTTCCAAAAATATTCAGCTTTGATATTAATGAGTTTTTTTGGGTTCATTAATAACATGTTTGTTTTTCAATAATAAAATTAATCCTCAAAAATACAACTTGCCTAATAATTCTGCACTCCCTGTATATATATATATTTTTTTATTTTATTATTTTTTTATAATTATTTTTTAGGGGTTTTCACCTTTAATGGACAGGACAGTGGAGATTGACAGACAGGAAAGTGTGGGGAGCAGAGATAAGGGAAGGATCAGCAAAGGACCTCGAGCCGGGAATTGAACTCGGGTCACCGCGAGCACCTGGGTGCTATGTGTCTGGTTATGAATTTTAACATCTGCATAATTTCCAACATTTCTTGGGACAAATGATTATAGCATTTTGCTAGTTCTGTAATGTGAATGTATGCAAGAAACAGTGTTAACAACTATTTTCAATGGAAGCTCTGCTTGAAAAGTTTCTACATGTTGCTAGATCACCCCATGCATAAATTTGCATATTTTTCCTGCTTGTATCTGATTGTATTAAATGCGTTTATTAAAGTTGTTTTTAAAGTATCGTCTTTGGTACCAATCAATACAAAAATTTTAGAAACGTCCATTTCCCTATAACATTTGAGTGCCGTTTTTAAACACCTCTGATTGGCCATTGTGTTTATGTGCTCAACAGAAATGACTGGAATTAGCTGTGAAAGTCATCAGTCCACCACTCTTCACCAGCATTGTTCACAGAGTGCAAAAACAGATACATGGACATGGAGCATTTCAAAGCCATGTAGATCAGTCAATCCATCAGCGGATCACTCATATGTCAGCCCATAACCAGCTGATCAATGCCACTTTAAAACAGTGTTCATGTATCTGTGTTTGCACTTCGTGGACAGTAGGGAACTCATGACCTTCACGGCCAATCACAGTCATTTCTGTTGAGCATATGAACACAATGGTCAATCAGCAGTGTTTAAGAATGTGCTCAAATGTTAGCAAGAAATTGGTGTTCTTAAAACTTCAGTATATGTGTGTCAGTTTAATCAAGTTTGTTGTTGTCTAAACACGGTGTAGATACGGTAGTAAAGAAACTTGGACAAATTCAGAAACTGGTATGTCACCAAAGCTTTGTTTTTGTGAGTAATATACGTGTAAGAGAAGAATAAACTGTCACATTAAGTTGTTTCAATTCAATACAAAGGAGAAGCAGATGTATCATTGTTCTGTGAATAATACACCCTACACATGCACAGCTCATTCATGTCTGTGTGAAGCAGTGCTGTGGTCAACAGAACTTGCTGCAGTTGGCATTCACTGAACAGAGCTGACGCAGGAAGAGAAATGACTGTACCCTGAAAGCAATACCTCACGCTTGCAATACATTAATAATAATAATAATACCTTTTATTTATAGGTGCCTTTCAAAGTACTTAAGGACACCTTATGGCATATCGCAAGCACATCATAAAAATACAAGCAGTAAAAAAAAAATCAACATGATAATAAACCAGCAAATCATTAAAAGCTATCTTAAACGAAAAGGTTTTTTATCTGAGATTTCAAATTGGAAATAGTGTCCACCTGGCGAATGTGCAAAGGCAGGGAGTTCCATAACTTTGGTGCGGTACAACTAAAAGCCCTGCCACCAAATGACTTCATCTTAAAGTTTAGAACAGATAACAATTCAGCAGAAGATGATCTCAGTGAGCACACAGGAGTGTACAAATGAAGAAGATCAGAAAGATAGTGAGGTGCCAAGTTATGAAGAGCTTTGTATGTTCAGAGGGGGATTTTGTATTGTATACGATAGTGAACAGGGAGCCAGTGCAGGTGAAAGAGAATTGGAGTTTTGTGATCAGAAGCACGCGAGCAGGTAGCTATCCTAGCTGCTGAATTCTGAATTAACTGTAGTCTATGAAGTTGCTTATCAGATAGGAGAGAGTTACAGTAATCTATCTGTGATGTAACTACTGTAAAGCATGAACAAGACCTTCAGTACTTTGTTAAGATAGTGAAGAGCGAAGTCTTGCAATGTTACGCAAATGAAAAAAGGCAGAATGTGAGATATTACTAATATGAGAACCAAACAAGAGCATGCCATCCAGTATAACCCCAAGACTTTGAACGTGGGTTGAGAAATTGACTGGGGAGTTTTTAATAAACAGGGTAAAAGATTAAGCTTTGGATAAAACAGACTTAGAGTCAACCAGAAGGGCTTCAGTTTTACTGCCATTTGTAAATCTTTGTCCTAAAAATTGTTTGAATTGTTTCTAGTCACTATTTTGGAATAAAGTTACTAAGGGGTGACAAATGTGACAAAATCTCCAAATTCTTCTCCAACACTAGTGGGAAGTTGTGAAATAATCTGTATTACTGCATTGACTGTCTATGACCAAACTAGTAACTTCACAGTACAAGGCTGAGTAAAATCTTAAACTTAGTAACTTGTGGAGTGTATTTAGCAAAATGTACATCAAACATAATAAATAACTATGAATTTTCTTCCTATATTCAAATTTTTGTCTCCAATTTTGTGTGATTTGGGTCTTTGTCTTGGTGCATCACATAGCCTTATTGTATAAGTCATGAACTACCATCCGGACATTCTCCTGTAAAATGTATCGATACACTTACTTTTTAAAGCGAAGTATCCAAACCCTATGGCAGAAATACAGTCCTAAGTCATGATGCTCCCCCAACAGTTTTCCCAGTTTGATAACAGTTCACAGTTTGATAACCAGAAGTGTTGTGAAACAAACGGTGGTTTTGCGCAAACATGAACAATGTCTTAATATTTTCTTAGACAGCAGTGGTCTCCTTTTCATGAATGCCATTGTTCAGTGTTTTGTTTATTGGAAACATAAACAAAGACGTCTTCAGTTCTGAAGTCTTTTGTTGTTAACCTTGATTTCTAACTCACTTCCTTCAGGATTGCCTGTTACATTCTTTGAATGATCTTCTCAGGATGTCCACTCTGGAGGCACAGCATTATAGAAACAGAATTATTTACATTTGTAGACAGGGATCTATGGATTAATTAAGGTCTTTGACAATCATTTAGTAGCCTTTTACGTCTTTGTAATGTGCCTTTTAAGCTTTTAGAATTCTCTCAACTTCATAGTGCAAGGCAGAGAATGAGTACAATCTTAAACTTAGTAACTTGTAGACTATATTTAGCAAAATGTACATCACACATAATTAATAGCTATGAATTTTCTTCCTATATTCTAATTGTTGTCAGTAATTTTTGTTGGTATAGTTGTATGTTGTATGTTGTATGTTGTAAAAAGCCTTTCTGTAGCCTTTCTAAAGCCTTTCTGTCATGAACTACCATCCTGACATTATCCTATAAAATGTATCAATACACTTGCCTTTTCATAGCAAAGTGTCCAGACCCTGAGGCAGAAATGCAGTGCTAAATCATGATGCTCCTCCAACAGTTTTCCCAGTTTGATAACAGTTCACCAGAAGGGTTGTGGAACAAACTTGGTGGTTTTGGGAAAACATGAAAGATGTCTTAATATTTTCATAGACAGCAGTGGTCTCCTTTTGTTGTTTTGTTGTTAACCTTGATTTCTAACTCACTTCCTTCAGGATTACCTGTTGTGTTTCTTGAATGGTCTTCTCAGAATGTCCAATCTGCAGGGACAGCATTACGGTATAAAAACAGAATTATCCACATTTGTAGACAGGGAACTAATTAAGGTCTTTAGCAATCGTACAGTAGCCTTTTTACAATGTCTTTGTAATGTGTTTTTTTTAAATTCTTTTTTATTGAACATTTTGATTTTGAACAAAAAACCCAGGATCCACCAAACAAAAAACGTAAATAAAAATAAATACTGCAATACTGTAATAATAGGTACAAAATCAGGATTGAAACCTGTCTGATACAGTCTCTCTCATATTTAACCAAAATTGTACAGTTTTTTTACTGGCACTATTTATTTTGGCTGTGGTGTATTCCAAACTAATAATGTCCAGTAGATAGAGCCTCCAGCATAGATCAGTTGGAGCAGATTTATCCAGCCATAATTTCAGGATTGTTTATTTTTTGCAGCAGTCAGAACAACTGACAGAAACTTTCTTTGGTTGATGGATAAGAAGAGTGATGAATTGTCCAGCATGAGAAAAAGCAATGGGTCGCATTGGATCTGAGTTTTCATTAGTTCTGATAGAAGGTCTCATACCTTGGTCCAGAATAGTGCAATTTGGGGACATTCTCAGAACATATGTATACAAGTACCTTGTGTAGAGTTGTTGCATAAGTGACAAAAAGGGTCTGATTTTCTTTTAATTTTAAATAACAGGTAGGGGGTGGCATAAGCCTTAAAAATGTATTAATAATGAATCATTTGGTGAGCTGGGTTTTTTGAAGTTGCAAAAAGGTGCTCCAGACAGTCTCCCAATCAATAATTGTATTGAGTTCTCTCTCCCAGAAGCCCTCAATTGATATATTTGAATATTGTCGTACTATAAGTAATTTATAAATTATATTTACAATACCTCTAGAGTCCAAACTAGAATCTATCCAGTCTATCATAGGATGAGGGGATATTTTGAACGACCAAGGTACTCCATATGCTTTCAGCGCAGACCTCAATCTTAAATAGAAGTAATGTGCCTTTTAAGCTAGAATCCTCTTAAATCCAGACCTTCAAACTGAGGGTAGAAGATCTGAACTCTATTGAAGCTTTCAATGGCCAAGATTATGATAAGTGTTAAATGTCACAGTTGTCACTTCTAAATGTGGTGTTCTGCAATCATAAGTTTCGTTTTTAGTCATCACATGGTGTCTGAGACCAACCAGTTTTTACTAAGATGACCAGATTTGTCAGTACTGTACTTCAAACACATCCAATCTCATTTCCTTATTTGAATTTTGGACAAGCCGTGCCAGAGTTTTACTTACTTTTTCCAGCCTCTTTTGACAGTTATTGGTCAGTGCCTTCAATCAAATATTCAAGTATATTTGTTTTTGTGACTTAAATGCAGATCCATCCATCCATCCATCCATCCAACAACCCATCAATTCATCTATCTTTCCAAAATATATGACATTTTCCAACATGATTCCAAATTCAATTCATAACATCGACGTTGAAAGACAGCACCAAGGCTAAATTTTAAGTTGTACTCACTTGTAGGAGGTCTATATGGCTTTATCCCCCCAAGTTATATTATCTATCCACACATTATTTCCGAAGGGGTAGCGGACCAGCATGGCCTCTGCTCAGTCTTGGTATTAGAGTGCCATGTGAAATGGCTGTTCTCTGATAGCCGGTGTCTGGGGAGCCTCTTTTTGCTCTCATTAGAGCCCTGCAATTTATAGCATGGATGGCCCTGAATTTCATGCTTCAAAGTGGAGGAGAGTCTGTGGACGTTCTGTAAATTAGCCTTCATGACAGGGGGAAACATGGATCTGTTAGTGAAATCTCTCTCATTTACCCTCTCTCTCTTATATGCGCTCTCTTTCTCGTTCTGTTTTTTTTTTATTTGCTTGTGTGCTTTCAACTGTTTTACCATACATTCATCTACTATATGTTGAAACAGAAATATTTATGTTGTGTAGGGCAATGTGCAAATTATTATAAGTGTGTTTTAGTAGGGGTTTTTTTACATTCAGATGAAAACATACTGATTGTAGATGCAAAGATATATATATTTTTTCCTTTTCCTTTTTCTTATGTTGCATTATGGGTCTTTTGCGTTTGCTTTAAGACACCTCCAGATTGATGATGTGCTTCTGAACCATACAATTTCAGTCCGCCGCTCACCAGATCTGAGCTCTTTTGTAAAGTCCATTAAAAAAAAAAAAATGATAGCATCAGCCTCAATTATCCTCAAGTCAAATGTAAAGGTTTGATGGTCCATCCGACACCTTTCATTAAGCAAGGCGGCTTTGCCTTATAATTATCCGGCATATTTCTCCCTCAGAGTTTTAATGGCATTAGACTGTGTTAAATGAAAACTCCATTTCGAAACAGTTTGTCATCATATGCAGTACTTTACAAAGAGATGTATGCGCTCTATAGTTTGATTATAAGCCTGTGAATTAATGCTTCTGTATTCCTTTAGATCACAGCTCATCTTAGCAGCACGGTTTCAAAATCCCGTGTCTCATATCACATTCTAAATACATTTGACTGCTTAAATTTGCTGTTTTCTATAATTCAGTGATGTGTTTTATCATGGAAACAGCGGCACCTCATGCATTATTTGTCCTCCATCTCACTGCAGTCTCAGTAGTAATACAGTATGCATATGCTAATAGGTTTCTATTCATTGGGTTTGCTGGGTTGATGCACTGAGGGGATTCAGCCCTGAATGTGTGACCTTCTCCTTCTCCCGTGAATAGATGTGATGGATTTATAGTCAGATATAACCGCTTTCTCGAATGCTGAATATTTCAATCTTCTTAGTTCTCCTGAGACGCTGAAGACTGGCACAACATAGACAGCCCCAAAATGCATGGTATCAGCCTTTGTGAGCAATTGTTTGGGAGAGCATTTCTAATGTGTACAACAGTATAAATGGAATCAAATAGAAGTGAGAGGAGAATGAGGAAAGTCTAAACATTTGGTTGCTGTTAGGTAGTACAACAGTTTTATACATTTTCTAAATGTTTTGAAGGGGTGGCGTGGTGGCTCAGTGGTTAGCGCTGTCGCCTCACAGCAAGAAGGTTGCTGGTTCAAGTCCCCGCTGGGCCGGTTGGCATTTATGTGTGGAGTTTGCATGTTCTCCCTGTGTTCGTGTGGGTTTCATCCTGAGTGCTCTAGTTGATTAACAACCACTGGAAAAATCTTCTCTCACCCAACACATTTCGTATTGCTCATTAGCCACGTTTTAACTATTGCTCCTAAAGCGAGTGAGCCAGGGCAAGCCAGGGCCAGTCGCATTCCAGTGTCACTTCCGGGGCCTGATCAGGCCAAAGTGGGGCTTTCTAGGGGCCAGCGGCTGGCATTTTTCGGCCCGCCGAATACCTTGGGCCATCGAGCGGCTTCTTTCTTTCTTTATTTATTTATTTTGGAGAAAATACAAACTATGAATACAGCAGAAAGACATAAAACTTTACAAATTGCGTGTCCACTTTCGTACGCTCAACACAATCTGTGTCATATCTAGATAAAATAGCCTAAGCTATATTGAAATCATTTAAAGAATTGAAAATATCGGATATAATAAAATCACATTAAATAAATAAACCAATAAAAAACAAACAAAAGCTATAACAATTTATGTATATACAATATAAATAAATTAAATAATTTCAAGCTATTTTAAACTTTTATTTTACAAAGGCCTATCTGAAAAAAAAAGATTTTAAATATTTTCCAAAAAACAATAAACAACGGAGGAGTTTTGAAATAATATTGATAAAGTATTTGGACATTATTAATCAAATCGTGCAAGCAGAGCATTTTTTTGTGTGAGTGAAACCATCAGAAACTTCCTTCTTTTCTGTCATCCTGTCCTGCACCACTGCTTTACAAACGGATTGGGAAAAACTGCTTGTCAAAAACGTGTTCTACGTCCTAGAAAAAAATTTGTTTTATATGACGTGGAAAATACATAGACTGTAAAAGATATGGACGTAGTATCCGTGACGTCACCCATAGGTTTCTGAACACTGCAAAAGAGGCTACAAGTAGGCGCGGCCAACCGTCGCCATTTTGTTAGCGCGTCATCGCACCAAACGCGGGATACCAAATAAGGGCAAAGAGGCGGAGAGTGAGCGGAGCATTTTGCTTAGACCTGGCTTAGACAGACCTTTTACTTTGGGAGAACGTTTAATACGTAATTACCTGTGACTCGTTTGTGTTCTGACCACATGTGCTTGGTTGTACACTATATCAATATAGTGTTTAGAAACACTGTTGTAATACATTGAGCCACTAAACATTGTTCTTATGATGTTTTTCAACAGGAGGAAAACGCGAATTACTATCAAACACTTCAGATATAGTCTGTGTTAGTAAATGCAAGGCTAATTATGAAGTCCAGGCAGAACACTGTATGACAACGCTTCAGATGACTGTTCTAGAGCCTACAGCTAATCAATCTGTCAGATTCTGGAGTGCAATACTGGTCTATAGAACATTTAAATGATAAATGATCTTAAATAAAATCAATACATTTATAGAGATGGTATATCAGTATATAACTTCACTCACCTGGAAAATGGAGGCAACTTGAACGGTTTGTAAGCACAATTAAGTCCACACAGCATGCCATATCATCTGATAATTGCAGGAAATAATTCCAAAAGCCAAATGACTGTTTAAAGAAACATTACCCAAAACAAAAATACGATGTACATGCCGAGTTCAGCAGCTAATTAGCCAGAATCAGCTGAGGTGACGAGACAGCGACCAGCGAGGGCTAGCTGTCACTCAAGTGGCCACGCCCTTAATTATGCAAACTTAATATAACTTCATAAAAACGAAACGGATGAGTTATAAAAAAATTCACCCCCTCACAGTTGTCATGAAGGGTAATCATAGCTATATGCACCAAAGCCATCGTTTGTACCAGGCTGTAAACATGTTTTTATTAGCTGTAAAAATGGCCAATTTACCAATGCAGTCAGAAAGCACTTGGACTTCCTGGAGGCAGCCCCCCAAGGCGAGTCAATGAATTGCAGTTTTAGTTACTTCCGTATTGGCTTCCCGAGGGAGAGCGGGAGGTAGCCGCTTGGTTTCATATTATGGCTGGTGCGCTGGGTCATCCCTCCATTAGTGGCGAAACCACTCGATGCACAATGTAAACAAATATAATGAATGAAAATACATAGGCCTGTGCGTATAGACATATAATGTAATGCTGTACAGTAACGTGTCATTTGTTTGTTTCGGTTGTCTTCATTTTAATTGTTTCGTGACGAACCAGTGGTGTGCTTTATCTGCCTGCCTGATATCCGCTGAACTGGGCGGGTTGTGTGACGTTTGATTCGGGGGTTGTTCTGGGGGCGGGGTTTGTGTGATGTGCTCGCACTGGCCCGACAGTGGAAATGCAGCTAATGTGTGTGCGCGAGAACTGTCAACAACTAGAGACCCCAAGAGATGCGCCTTTTTGAGGCTTAACAATGCATTCGGCGACTCCTACCGGTGTTTCTAAATCTCCTAAAATCACCTGGAGTTGACTTTTTTGTTTTTTTTTTTCGCTTTCTAAAGTTTTTGCATTACTCTTTTATTAAAGAATACTTTCCGCTTGGCGTTGCAGCTGACAGCGTGCACAGCCGCGAGAGTAAGAGAAAAAGTAAACAATAGATTATTTAATCTAGATGATTTAAAAAAAAAACTTTACCAAATATTCAGAGAGGATGAAATTACATCTAAACTGGCTGCAAAATATATGTACAAGAAATCGTCAATATATGTGCTCCATTAGAAATGGTCAATCAACTCATTTGCCTTATTTAAATAATCTACAATTTTTTATTCTAATTATTAATTAATTATTAATAAATATTCATTTATGAGATATTGTCTGTTTTTATTTATTTTTCCTGTAATTTATTTCTGATTTGCTGTTTATGTTATTAATTTGATGATGTAATATATTACATATTTTATACATACCTAAAACACTTTGGCAATACTTTACTAAATGTCATGCCAATAAAGTAACCTGAACCTAAACACATTATTTTTTGTGTCACATGTAGTTTACCATTTATTTCCAGCCAATAGCAGGACCGCAACTACAGGGGAGGTGGGGATAAACATAGTAAGGCCCCATCTGATTGGTCAAATTTAGATAAACAACCAAAATATATAAAATTTATAGTTACATATACTTCATATACTTTTATCGCGATAACGATAATTTTGCAATATATCATGCAACCATAGTAGATTGTTTGAATCTGTTAAAGATTCAATAATTACAGTTTTTTAAACAACAACATTCTTTTAATTATTCATTTATTTATTCATTTTCCTTCGGCTTAGTCTCTTTATTCATCAGGGGTCGCCACAGCGGAATGAACCGCTAACTTGTCCAGCATATGTTTCACACAGCGCATGCCCTTCCAGCTGCAACCCAGTACTGGGAAACATTCATACACACTCATTCACGCACACAAACACACTACTGCCAATTTAGTTTATTTAATTCACCTATAGCGCAGGTCTTTGGACTGTGGGGGAAACCGGAGCACCCACATGAACACGGAGAGAACATGCAAACTCCACACAGAAATGCCAACTGACCCAGCCGGGACTCGAACCAGCGACCTTCTTGCTGTGAGGCCACAGTGCTAACCACTGAGCCACCGTGTCACCCTTCTTTTGATTATTTATATTAAATAAAATTATAAACTAAAACAACAACAGCACAGAATTTCTGAAAGAAACATTTCATACTGCAAAATCACGTTACTTTATATTTTCAGCTCTATATGCGTCCGTTTGCCATGGAGTGTATTGCATGTATACGAATGTGTGTGTGCGTGAGGATATTTTTTTTATTACAGTGTTGGAGAGCCCTGCTGGGGGTGGCAGCCTCACTGTGCTCAATTTACGCTTTCTGTCGCTCCTCGTGAGGGTTAGAAAGGTGAATGAACACCTGACCCTCAGTTGCTTTTCATTTCTTTTGGTAAACCTATTAAAGTTCTCTCTGTGTGTACAGCACCCCCTGTACAGGGACCTACACACACACACACACCCTGATGCTTCTGTTGTTGTTGGTGCAGGGATTCACAAGTGTTTATTGCAGATCACTTACCTCGACCTGTGGCTCAGTGTAATTACATGATGATGGGTAAACTACCTGCTTCTCCTTTTTGTGTTCTTTTGGATGGATGAAAGCAGTTGGAATGCATGAATGGAGATGTTTTATTTATTTTTTTTGCTGTTAAGAATGAAATGATTTATTATTATAGATTAATTGTAGATTGTAATAGTGTTTATTAGGCTCATTTGTTTTTAGCTAAAAGCAGCTCAGAAGCTGTGAGTAAATTGTGTGCTTTGTGCTGTTCCGGTGTCTGCAGGGACGTTTTATTCGTTCTGGTGTTCTTTGCTTCATGTTATGTGCCCAGTGGTGTGGAAGAAATTCACTCAAGGCCATGTTTTGATGCATGTGTAAAGTAAATGAGCAGCTTACTGTACATTGAACCATTTAAAAGCATAACTTCTGTAGTAAAGTGTGCAGGGTTATGTACAGTATGTGGAAATCGCATTCTAATTTTAGTTAAATATGTCAGGGGATCATTTACAATTACATTTAGACTTCGTCAGCTTTTCTTTAACTTGGAGCTAATGTTGCATTTTTCGTTTAACAAAATTGTAGTTATAGATCAAAGGATAATTGGCAGGCCCCCTGCAGTGCCATCACAGACCCCCTAAGAGTTACAGACCCCCTGTTGAGGATCCCTGATACATTCACACGATTACAGTTCAGTAAAACAGACAATTTCTGAGTTTTATATATTACATGTGATATATTATGTTACTTACATTTATCCTCACCTTTTAACTAATTATCGCCACTAACCATTTACACCTCTTAATTTAGGCTGCGATATTAATGCCCGATAAATATAGCACAAATAGGCACCCAATAGCAAGTGCCTGACTGTGGAGCACACTTTGGTTTTGACCAATCACCATTGCTTAAACCAAACATGTGTACTGCCCACCATTAAAAAAAGTAAAGAAACGGTGTGGTGGAGTAAAGATGTCGTCTCTCTAGTCAGAGGGCTCATACTGTATAAACAGATTTTATAGTTTCTGTGACTGAGTTTAGAATAAATTTAGTTCAGATATATTATGCTTTTGAACAGACTGAACACTCAAATTTGTCTTTTTTTGGTCTTAAATTTTGTAATCACCTTCCTGAGAAGCATTTCACATATACACTCACTTGGTTGTAACTCACTTTATTAGGTACACCTATCCAACTGCTCGTTAACGCAAATTTCTCATCAGCCAATCACATGGCAGCAACTCAATGCATTTAGGCATGTAAACATGGTCAAGACGATCTGCTGCAGTTCAAACAGAGCATCACAATGGGGAAGAAAGGTGAAAAGTTGTTGGTGCCAGACGGGTTTGATCTACTGGGATTTTCACACACAACCATCTCTAGGGATTACAGAGAATGGTCATTAAATACAAAATAACCAGTGAGCGGCAGTTCTGTGGGCGCAAATGTCTTGTTGATGCCTGAGGTCAGAGGAGAATGGCCAGACTGGTTTGAGCTGATAGAAAGGCAACAGTAACCCAACCGAGGTATGCAGAAGAGCATCTCTGAATGCACAACATGTCCAACCTTGAGGCTGATGGGCTACAGTAGCAGAAGACCACACGGGGTGCCACTCCTGTCAGCTAAGAACAGGAAACTGAGGCTACAATTTGCACAGGCTCACCAAAATTGGACAATAGAAAATTGGAAAAACGTTGCCTGGTCTGATGAGTCTTGACTTCTGCTGCGACATTCTGATGATAGAGTCAGAATTTGGCGTCAACAACATGAAAGCATGGATCCATCCTGTATCAACGGTTCAGGCTGGTGGTGGTGGTGTAATGGTGCCGGGGATATTTTTTTGGCACACTTTGGGCCCATTAACACCAATTGACCATTGCGTCAACACCACAGCCTACCTGAGTATTGTTGCTGACCATGTCCATCCCTTTATGACCACAGTATACCCATCATCTGATGGCTACTTCCAGCAGGATAACGTACCATGTCATAAAGCGCAAATCATCTCAGACTGGTTTCTTGAACATGACAATGAGTTCACTGTACTCAAATGGCCTCCACAGTCACCAAAGCTCAATCCAATAGAGCACCTTTGGGATGTGGTGGAACGAGAGATTCACATCACTGATGTGCAGCCGACAAATCTGTAGCTCCTGCGTGATGCTATCATGTCAATATGGACCAAAAACTCTTGAGTAATATTTCCAGTACCTTGTTGAATCTATGCCACAAAGGATTAAGGCAGTTCTGAAGGCAAAAGGGGGTCCAACCTGGTACTGGTACACAATAAAGTGGCCAGTCAGCATATATACAGTATCTGTATATGATAATGTTGACAGACTTGTTTTGTTAGTACTTGAAATCATATTTTCACAACTATTCTTACATAAGAATGTGTATAGCAATTCAAAATTGCATATAGACCCCCCTCCTAAATCAAGCTAATTTGGATAAAGTTTAGCAGTTTCTAACTTTTTGATTCTTTCTCTCCTTGTTCCAGTTGAATACCAATCCCAAAGTTCTGTGTGTAAGCCTCTCCAGGGCTCACTCATGCTCTGCTTGTACGTATGGTTACCTTTTACCCAACTACATTGAGCCTTTGAAATATCCCAGACCTCCAGAGCAGTCATTAGTCCGGTTACCACATTATCTGAGTGTCCACACACACATCCTCCTTCCAGATAAGAGAATTTAAAGGGCACCCAATTACCTTCGAATCCAAGGTTATTTCTTATTAAGATCTCTGCCTCTTTTACCTGGGGGATTTTCAGGTTTTGCTCAGATTTTGTGTGAGCCTCAGAGGTCATGCAATCTGGAGGGGGAAAAGAGGTGATTACAGAAAAGTTGACCCTTTGTTCTTTTTTTTGGACTTGGGGAATCACGTCAGCTCTGGGGGGAAATGGGAGGACATTGCTCTTTTTCAAAAGAGCACTTTTCATCTTTATCTCTTTCCGTTTCCCCTCCAGTGGCAAAAACTGCCGTAGAGTTTTATAGGGGATGAGTTTCAGTTTTGCACACCATAAATGCAAGAATTCAATTGTCATTGACACTTGAATTGATTTGTATTCCATTTAGACTTGTCTATTTCGTGTATGAGGAGCAAGGTGGGAAAAGGTGTGTGGATTCTTATCTGGCCACACAGAAATGGATTTTTATGGTACTCAAGGAACCTGTAAAGTGTGAGACAGGGAGAAATGATATATTAATAAACCAAGAATTCACCGAAGAGACACGCACCCCAGAGACTGCTCAGGAATCTTAAATGAGGACACTGTAATGACAAATAAGACCTGAAGAGAAAATATCAAGGTGAAAAAGAAGGAAATGTAGAGTTTTTGTTGGTTTCAGTTTTAATCAATCTATATATCACATAATAGTCTCTTTATTGAAGTGATTATAGTCCTGCACATTCTTAATAATAGAAAATACATGTATGTACGTAGATGTGTGTGTGTATACACTTACCATCTGAGATTTTGGTCCATATTGACATGATAGCATCACACAGTTGCTGTCTGATTTTGGTGAGCCTGTGCGAATTGTAGCCTCAGTTTCCTGTTCTTAGCTGACAGGAGTGGCACCCGGTGTGGTCTTTTGCTGCTGTAGCGCATCCGCCTCAAGGTTGAACGTGTTGTGTGTTCAGAGATGCTCTTCTGCAGACCTTGGTTGTAACGAGTGGTTATTTGAGTTACTGTTGTCTTTCTATCAGCTTGAACCAGTCTAGCCATTCTCTTCTGACCTCTGGCATCAACAAGGCATTTGCACCCACAGAACTGCCTCTCATTGAATATTTTCTCTTTTTCTAATCATTCTCTGTAAACCCTCCGCCATGACCATTTCATACAGAACATACGACTGGTGCATCCTGTTGCAATAAGCATGAAACTACTGTGTGTTTACAAACAAAAAGACCATTATCATTATATTAGATGTGCCGTAAAAAGCTAAATTTCTGTCATTAGACTTTTAGTCCAAAAGTGACAATATTCTGTCGAATCATTGAGTATCAAAATTTAAAATATATTGTCAATAGCAAAATTTATCAGTTTATATATACTGTGGTGAGAAAGAGGGAAAAGAAAACCATGGATGTTAAGTTTGAAACAGATGCCCCGGAGGGTGGTTTATTTACACCGTGCTAGTGTATGTTAAAGAGGATATTCTTCAGGCCAGGAAGGTGAGAGTGCTCCGGGGGATCGTGAAGCCATGCAGGTAAGTGAGGAGGTGTCGATCAGCTGCTTGACTTTAGGAGCATAGAGAGCGAGGAATTGGTCTGGAGAGTTAAATCCTCACTGTCTTTGCTGGTGCTTCTATCTCCAGTTGGGGATGGGTTTCAGCTGGGGCTGATCGGCAGGGATGCTGAATTGCACCTTGGACCGAAGTGATGCTGTATTGTCCCAACTCGCCACTATATATGTGAAAAATAGATGGTTTTTGTATTAAATATACTTATTAATGGCAGTTTTGTGGGTCTTTTTTGCTCATTTGGGCAGCCATGTTGCTGCGGTAGCTGGTGTATTTCACATATTTGTCATACCACTTTGCCTGTAGTGTAGTCTTGAAAAATCTTCGTTTGAAGAGTTATATGGCACTTAGACCCCATGCCTCCAACCAAAATAGAATCAGGACACCCCTACCCCTTCACATGAATGCAAAATCGGAAGGGAAGTGAAAAGCTAAAGGCCAGTTTATACTTCTGTCCTTCACACAGTCGCATACCCTATCTCAAAAAATGTTGTGGTGACGTGTACTGCAAAAGTTGTGATTAGTCGGCTTGGTAGCTGTAGGAAGTAGCAAAACCGGTGGTGTGTTTAACAAGTCTTGAGTCCCATGGAGGAGCCCCAGATGGATACTTTTGTTTCATTTATGATTAAAGTTGGGCATCACGGTGGCGCAGTGGGTAGCATGATCGCTTCACAGCAAGAAGGTCGCTGATTCGAGCCCCGGCTGAGTCAGTTGGCATTTCTGTGTGGAGTTTGCATGTTCTCCCCGTGTTTGTGTGGGTTTCCTCTGGGTGCTACGGTTTCCCCCACAGTCCAAAGAAATGTGCTATAGGTGAATTGAATAAACTAAATTGGCCGTAGTGTGTGTGTGTGTGTGTGTGTGTGTGTGTGTGTGTGTGTGTGTGTGTGTGTGTGTGTGTGTGTGTGTGTGTGTGTGTGAATGCAAGAGTGTATGGATGTTTCCCAGTGATGGGTTGCAGCTGGAAGGGCATTCGCTGCATAAAACATGTGCTGGATAAGATGGCGGTTCATTCCGCTGTGGCAACCCCTGTTTAATAAAGGGACTAAGCCGAAAAGAAAATGAATGATGAATGAATGAATGATTAAAGTTGCACATTCACCAGTTTCTGCCTATTTTTTCCTTGAATGAGTGTGAGTTTTAGCTGCTTTTACAGTAAGTTTTACTACATTTTGTGCTTTTCTGGTGTACCCAAAAACACCTGCGAACAAACTCAACACAGGAACAAAGAAACAGATAAACCACACTGCCAGCTAGCGCTTCGGAAATGTTGTAGTCAGAGCAACACAAGCAAAATGCAGAGGTATAAACGCACAGCTACGTGCAAGGCATGCGCCATGGGTTACATTGGGTAGTATAATTCAGCCTGTAGAGGTAGAATTGGGATTGGACGCAGGTAAAACCATGGTCACTTGAAACTCATTTAAACTAGTGGTGTAATGGATCACAAATCTCACGGTTCGGATCACACTACGGTTTTTGAGTCACGGATCAGACCCTTTTTCAGGGGTGCGTTTCCGAAAACCATCGTTAGCCAACTAAGGGTGCAAGTTGTGTCGTTACAAACATAGTTTGTTGATTTGGTGTTTCCCAAATCCGTTGTTGCAATGGACATTCGCAAACTGCGTCACCAACTTCTATGCTTGCAACTACACCCCTGGAGCTGTAGTTAGAAACATAGTTCCTGGCTGTGTTCTATTTCTACTTATCCCCCTATGCCCTATCCGTTTAGAACACTCTAACATTTAAACTTGGAATGATTTTTTAAAATAAAGCATTAAAGTCACTTTTAGGTGTAATTTGCTTTCAAAGTACTTTTACAGTTCAATTTTAGCGATCTTCATGTTTACAATTGCGCTCCCTTCCCAGTGCACTTTGAAAACATTGATGCCATTTTCAACACAGTCGTGGCTCATGGCGAAAGTTATAGGTGACCTATTATTTAAAAGCGGAATTTATGTTACGTCTCGAAAGCTTCATAACATACAATGCGTTTAATTTAGAGTAGGTTATTTATTAAGTGTCTGTACTGACACGGGCCTGTTGGTTAGCACATTTCTGCAGTGGTTTACATGTGTCAAATTGTAAAAGTAGACTTTTCAAAGAAATTAAATTAAATAAACAATATCCTACTTAATAATAATAATAATAATATTTCCCAGAGATGGGTTGCGGCTGGAAGGGCATCCGCTGTGTAAAACATGTGCTGGATAAGTAGGCGGTTTATTCCGCTGTGGCGACCCCAGATTAATAAAGGGACGAAGCCGAAAAGAAAATGAATAAATGAATGAATGAATTATAATAATAATAATAATAATAATAATCATCATCATCATTATTAATATTATTATTAAAGTATGATTTTTTTCATTTCCTAATAAATATAAAATTTCATTTCTTAATAAATAGCCTCATTATATATTTATTTGTTTATATTTCTTATTTGCTAAGACTGAAAGACCAGTCTAGTCTGATTTATTTTTTTTCTGCAGATTTATTACACTGTGCCCAACAAAAGCTCTTTCTCTCCACTCAGTGTTACTAAATGCCCCACATTGAGCTCATTGCAGGAGATTGTTGCAAAGTCCCCATTGATTTTTCTCTTTTCCCATGGCCCTACTGGCCTGTTGACTTCCTGCCCGTGAACATGTTTTTGTTTTAATTATATTTTGATCCAGTTGTTTTCAGAGCATTAACATGACATAAAGGTCAGTACTCATCATATAAACGTAGACCCAATAAAATCCAGCAAGGATAGCTTGGTAATATGTTATAATTCCTTTTGCTTATGTCGCTTTTTTTTCTTGTCTCCGCAAGGATGGTAATATTTTTTTCAGAGATGCATGACGAATTGCCGTCACACTGAGCATGAGTGGAATCTCTCATTGTACTGTGAGCTAGTTCTGCCGATTTTAATAAATGGCAAATATTCTGAGGTTAAAACTAGCAGAACTGCCTGAGGATAGTCTTGTCTTTTAAAACTACATCCCCCACGTGAGGGTCAGTGTGTCTGAAGCACATCCACAATACAACACAGCTCACTTTTTTTAGTAAAGAAATAAAAATAAAATAGCAAGATACAGTTTAAATCAAGATACATTTACTCAGGAAATTAAAATGTATTTTTTTTGATAAATGTGATCCTGGACCCTCACTCATTCACATTCCTTCAGCTTTGTCCCTGATTTATCAGGGGTTTCCACAGCAGAATCAACCACCAATTACTCTGTGAATACAGCTGTCACAATCACCAGCGATCTAGCCCTATAGATCGCTGCAGGACATGTACTATCACCCGAACTACAATTCTGCAACTGAACTGCACTACATTTCCCATCAGCCACCTCACACACATACCAGTTTCGGATCACCCATGATTGCACACACAGCTGAAGCTTGTAAGGACTGATGACCAGGACTATATACATATACTATACTGTATATACTATATGCTGGTCTCGTTCTCACACACATTGCTGAGTCTTGTTGTTGTTTACCTGCCGTCTGTATTGACCTCTTTGCCTGTGACCTCGACTACACTTTTGGATTACCCTTATGCTCTTGTTTGTACCTGTTGACCATTGCCTGCCTGACGATTCTAGAATATAAAACTGTACGTGGATCCTCAACTATGTTGTCCAGCATCCCCTTATGTTACAACAGCGAATACCCTTCCAACCACACACCCTGGACCATAAATGTGTTTTTTTGAGATTTAACCATAATCTGAAATATGAATAAATAAACCTTCCATTGATGTCAGGTTTGTTAGCATAAAAACATAATTGTTTAAAAAGAATTGAAATGTGAAAAAAAAGAAATGTCTTTGTTGTTGTCCAAATAAAGTGCTTAGCAATGGACATTACTAAACTAAAATTGAGGATTTATATATTTACAGTAGACACTTTACAAAATGTCTTGATAGAACATGATCTTTACTTAATATTCTAAAGATTTTGCATGCTAATGATGCTAATAATGTAAGTTTGAATGCCATTTTACATGACACTTATTGCAATACTACTGAAAGCAGCAGCATATAGTTTATCTCAGATCTTGAAAATAAAATAAACCGTTTAAAATTGAACTTTAGAGCTGTGACTATCAGTGATCCAGCATGTACATTTAATAATGTTAAAGAGGTTTAATATGTATTAATTAGATTATAAACATTAACATGTTGGTGGAGTGCAGTAAGTGCACTATTCTGTGCTTCTGAATGGTTGCATTTACATTTCTGTTGTGTTTCGTCTGGTGCAAACAGCCAAATTTCTTATTACTGCAAATCTCGACATGTAGCGTTTTGTTAGGACATGGGGTTACAATGTAACCTGCTCACCTAATGTTTATGTTTGTAATATTTATATTATTTGCTAATTAATGTGGAACTCTGAATCTGTGTCTTATTTCGGAGTCTGCTACTGTCCACCAGAGGTCCCATTTAGGTCACGAATGCATACTGTTAAAGCCTTCCTGACTAAATTAATCAAATACGCAGTTTTCTACCAAGGCAACCCAGGCTGCTGAAATATAATTGGCTAAACTGGCTTTGGGCAAGTTAAATGACCAAAACAAAGTTCGACTCATTTTCAAAGCAAAATATATGACTTCAGCATTGTTTTTCAGATAAACAAGAATGTTCACTTGGCATGTTTCTTAAATATCTGAATACAAATTATGTAGACTTATGCTTTAGAAGAGTCAAAAACATATAGTACATACAGCACCTTTAAGGGTTTCAGGATAATTTAAATATCATCATTATTATTATATTGTTGCTGTAAAATTCTAATATTTAGATAAGCTATAGGTTTTTACTTGACATCCTTGGGTCAAGTGTTTATTCATTCAAAGACTAATTTTAATTTCTGGGTTACGTGAAATAACCTTGTTAAAATACAAAAAGGGTCATATAAAATTACCATTGACTTTACTGTTATTTACCATTTTTCTTATCCATTACTTTTTATAGCCATTACTACAAACATAAACATTTATTAATTTCTGCTTTTTTTAGAGCTTAACTAGAAGGTTTGTTCTTTTGACAAACATCCGTGTGTGTTTTACAAACCTTAAATAGTATGTTTTGCTTGTAGTTATGTGTATTTGAATGTCTGAAACCTAAAATAAATGTTATTTGTTTGAAAGCATAGATAAATTGGGATTTATGACATTTTACAGCATTTTACATCAACAAGGAGGACTGGAGATTATTGATGGAAAAGAAAGAGAAATTGGGCCCTTTTATACTGCTTGTCGATGTAAGCCATATACAGTAGCTCCATGCAGCTACATTTAATGTAGATTTTCAATTGCTATTGTTAGAGCAAGTATTGGAACAAATACTTACAGATAAGAAAAAGCCACATGGCAAGTTCATCTAATAAAAAATCTCCTTATGTCCACAGTTTGACTTTATAGCCTCTGCTCAAGCTTGTAGCCTTTTACATAACATTTTAATCAGCTTATGTTTAACGTTATCACTCCGCTCTCACCCTTTCAGCCTTTAGAACGGCTTCTGCTCAGTTATTTAAACAGCCGAGTTTCAAGAGAATCACGGCTCTATTTAACCAGAGAATAAATAGCAAGGCTCTATATGTTAATGTCATGGCATGCTGTTCCGGCCTTTGAAAGACTGTCTCCATCTCTACGCTTCCTGCTTGGTTGTAATAGGCTCTTAGGTTATCACCACTCTAAAGGCCACAAATTAATACTTGCCATAGAATTGAGATCTGGCTTTTCAAAGAGCACTGGACGTCGGTTAAATGCCCGTTCGTAAATCCCTAGTTGTTCACAGCAAGCGTGTTAATCATCAAATAAAACTGCTAAACACAGCCTGACAGTCTGCTTTGGTATTATAAAACTTCCTAGGTCTTGTCTGGCATTTATATTTGGATTACGGTACGCGTCAGAGAATAGGTCAAGAGTTTAATACAACAGCAGAATGTCAGGCAGTGATGAGTCCAGCCCTGTTTTCATTTCCTACAGTACGTTGCTGTCAAACGTGTCTCAAGCTGAATACAAGTATCTTTAATTAAGCACATCTCAGCTTCCTGATGGATTTTTATTCTCTGAGGAAATAAATTTAGTCATCACAGCAGACATACAGTATATTCTGTTCATTGTCTTTAGGGCTGCGCAATATATTACGATATACAGTATAGCATTGATTATATATGCACGTATAATGTGTGTATCGACAATAGCCACATCACAGAATCTGCAATCATGAATTGGGATTATAGCTGACCAGCTAGGAGCCACATTTGAAAATTAATGCGATTTACTGAGTCAAGTTTAACCATGAAAAGTTACCAAAAGGTTTATTGACTGCATTTGTTTTTAAGGCCTGTGATTGTTTGAGCATTTCAAGCCGGTTTTAGTGAAGTGAAGTGAAGTACGTACTGGGAAGTATGGCTATCCATACTCAAAATTGATTTGATGTTCACAATACTTTATTACAAAATTTTAATACATTATCCAAACAATTAACTCAAAAAAAGGAGAAGAAAAAGAACAGAAAAAAATTAAACAAAAATGAGAGCAAAAACCAAATTGTTTTCATTAGCCTAACACAGAGCACAGCCGAAACACCACATCAAGTCAAAAAATGGAAGACCGTATATAGCTTTAAAAAAAAAAATGAAAATCAATAAGTATTTTTAATTTAACAGAATTAAAAAAACTGCCAACAAATTGTAACTCATACACTCACCGCCACTTTATTAGGTACACCTTACTAGTACTGGGTTGGACCCTCTTTTGCCTTCAGAACTGCCTTAATCTTTCATGACATAGATTCAATAAGGTTCTGGAAATATTCCTCAGAGATTTTTGTCCATATTGACATGATAGCATCACGCAGTTGCTGCAGATTTGTCGGCTGCACAGCCATGATGCAAATCTCTCATTCCACCACATCCCAAAGGTGCTCTATTGGATTGAGATCGTTTTTCCAATCTTCTATTGTCCAATTTTGGTGAGCCTGTGCGAATTGTAGCCTGTTTCCTGTTATTAGTTGACCGGAGTGGCAGCTGGTGTGGTCTTCTGCTGCTGTAGCCCACCCGCCTCAAGGTTGGACGTGTTGTGTGTTCAGAGATGCTCTTCTGCATACCTCGGTTGTAATGAGTGGTTATTTGGGTTACTGTTGCCTTTCTATCAGCTCAAACCAGTCTGGCCATTCTCCTCTGACCTCTGGCATCAACAAGGCATTTGCGCTCACAGAACTGCCGCTCACTGGTTATTTTCTCTTTTTTCTGACCATTCTCTGTAAACCCTTGAGGTGGTTGTGCATAAAAATCCCAGTAGATCAGCAGTTTCTGAAATACTCAAACCAGCCCATCTGGCACCAACAACCATGCCATGTTCAAAGTCACTTAAATCACCTTTCTTCCCCATTCTGATGCTTGGTTTGAACTGCAGCAGATCGTCTTGACCATGTCTACATGCCTAAATGCATTGAGTTGCCGCCATGTGATTGGCTAATTAGAAATTTGCGTTAACGAGCAGTTGAACAAATAAAGTGTAATAAAGTGGCCGGTGAGTGTATATTGTTCAGTTCTATGCTTTCTAGTTTTAGCTTGTCCTAATAAAATACTTGAAATTGGTTCTCTACTTTTGACCCATCCAAGTGCACACACACGAGTGAGAAGTGAGCGAGCATGCATCCAGAAAAGTGGGCATCTATAGCTTCCAACGCCTGGGGAGCAACTAGGGGTTTGATGCCTTGCTCAGGCGCACCTCAGCTGGGTATTGAAGATGGAGGATTAGGGTTAGGGGGCAGTTCATTCACTCCCATCATCTTCAATTGCGGTCGGCACTGGGAATCAAACCTGCAAACGTTTGTGTGCCTGATAGACTCCCCAGAAAACCATGTGAAGTTTATTTTTAAACTAATTTAGAGAGGAAGTGCTTATGATTGGCCACGGCTGGTCCTGCATAATCAGATAAATCCAAATGCACATAAATATCCAGATTTCCTTACCTTCTTCATCTTTACCTTGAGGATTCCCCCCATCCACCCCTACTCCTCCCCCTCTTTCCTAGACTAATTGGCTAGCACTGTCGCCTCACAGCAAGAACGTCACTTATTTGAGTCCTGGCTGGGCCAGTTGGTGTTTCTGTGTGAAGTTTGAATGTTCTCCCCATGCTCGCGTGGGTTTCCCCCGGGTACTCCGGTTTTCTCCCAAAGTCCAAAGACATGCAGTATAAGTGAATTGAATAAACCAAATTGGCACAATTTATGAGTGTTTTAGTACCGGGCATTCACTGCATAACCATATCCTGGTATAGTTGGTCGTTTATTCTGACATGTCAACCCCTAATAATCAAGGAATAGGCTGAGTGAACAAATTTGGGGGAGCTCTCGAGACCTACCTGAAATCAGACTCCCCTCTCTCCCAATGAAACGGGAGAGAGTCCCAGGCTCAAGGATCTTCTGAGCTCAGGGCTTTCCCCCAGGACAGCATGCCAAACAAGCTTTATTATCAATCATCAGCTAAGTGTGAACTCTTGAAAGCACTTTTTATTTCATTTTTGCTCTTTTGTATTTATCAATGCTTGTGGTATTTTGGTTTATTTATGCTTTATTATATTTTACTCCCTCACAAAGTTATTCCAATCAATCTTAAAATATGAATTCTTTTCAAGTAGAGCTATTTAAGTCATCTGGAGAAATGATAATCGCACTATGTATCGCAGAATAATAAAACATTACAATGTCTATTTCCCCCCCCCCCCCCAATATCATGCAGCCTTATTTGTCATTGTCATTCAGTTTTGGCCTAATAGTTGGGGAGCTGGACATGTAACCCAAGGTTGCAGGTTCGTTTCCCAGTCTCGTTAAATTGAAGGTGTTGAATTGAATGAGATTCTTTCTCTCTCCCATATTCAATACCCAGCTAGGGTACTCTTAAACAAGGCATCGCACCTTTAATTGGTCCTCAGATTCTGGAAGCAATAGCTGCCCATTTCTCCGTGTCTGTTCTCACTTTTGTGTGTGTGTGTGGGTGTATGTGTGTCACGCTGGTATACAAAGAAGTCAGAGATGGTTATCTTTTCATTTAGTTTATTCAACGTAAATCATAAAAGGTATCACACAGTGCTGGGTAAAGGAAGATCATTCGAGGAACACCTCATACATCTTCGCCAGGTAAACCTGGCAAAAGTCAAGACGGGGTTAACACTCCTCACACCTCCGTTGGTGGCAGTGTGCACAAAGTGCAGGTAGGTGAATATAGATCTTCAGATGAAGTAAGACAATAAAGACACTTCCCTTTATCAGTGCGATGATTACGAAGACTCAGAAGGAACATCCATGGAAGAAGAGAAGACGAGGGAGCTTGGGTGAAGACAACCATACGACTTCAATACCGGACGATGTGTGAACGGAGGAGGTGAGATTATATAGTGTCCGGGCTAATAGTGAACAGGTGCGGGTAATTAGTAATCAGGGGAAGGTTCTCGGGATTGGCTGGGACTGGTGTGAGGTGGTAAAGCTGGATTGGGTGAGTGAGGACGAGCCGGGGATGTTACAGTACCCCCCCCTCCACGGGTGACTCCTGGCACCCTTGATCGACGGCGGGGACGGCCACGCCCTCGTGGAGCTGGACGATCGGGATATCTCTGATGGAATTCTTCGAGGAGAGATGGATCTAAGATGTCATCGCGGGGGATCCAGGATCTCTCCTCAGGGCCAAAGCCCTCCCAGTCTACAAGGTACTGGAGCTGACCGTCCCGCCGCCGGGAGTTGAGGATTTCCTTGACCTGGTAGATGTTATCACCGATGACTTCCGTTTGGTCGGGAGGGGGGGGTGGTTCGGGTTCTGCAGAGGGAGGAGATACAGGATTAGTGTAGGGTTTGAGGAGGGAAACATGAAAGGATGATGCTATACGGTACTGTGGTGGAAGGTTCAGACGGTAGGTGACAGGATTGATCTGGGAGTGAATAGTGAATGGTCCCAGGTAGCGGGGACTCAGCTTTCTGCAGGGCAGCCGGAGGCGAATGTCTCGGGTAGAGAGCCATACCTTATCTCCTGGTTGGTATATGGGATTAGGTAGTCGGTGACGGTTGGCTTGCTCAGTGTACCTCCGGACTGCCCGCTGAAGATGGACGTGCGCTGAGTCCCAGACCCTCTCGCTTTCCTGGAACCAGTGATCAACCGCGGGCACTTCTGATGCTTCCCCATTCCAGGGGAACAAGGATGGTTGATAGCCTAGGACACATTGAAAAGGGGTTAGTCCAGTAGAGGATTGACGAAGAGAATTTTGTGCATACTCAGCCCACGGAAGATACTGGCTCCAGGTGTTTTGATGAGCATGGCAGTAGGAGCGTAAAAACCGGGAAATCTCTTGGATTTTACGCTCGGTCTGACCGTTGGTTTGCGGATGATAGCCAGAAGATAGACTGATGGTGGTGCCCAAAAGGTGGAAGAACGCCCGCCAGACCCTGGAGATAAATTGTGGACCTCGATCCGACACGATGTCTTCGGGGAGACCATAGTTTCTGAAGACGTGATGGAACAGGGCCTCAGCTGTTTCAAGGGCTGTGGGAAGACCTTTGAGAGGTATTAGTTTGCAGGATTTGGAAAACCGATCTACAACCACCAAGATCGTGGTGTATCCTTGAGAGGGGGGTAGATCGGTGGCAAAATCCACACCAAGGTGTGTCCAGGGTCGGCGGGGAGTGGGCAACGGCAACAGTTTCCCTTCAGGTAGATGGCGTGGAGTGGTAGTGATGGCACAGACCGAGCAACCCTTAACGTACTGGGTGACATCATGGGCCATTTTAGGCCACCAATACCTTTCTCGGAGAAGCGAGAGGGTTCGCCTGCTACCTGGGTGTCCTGAGCCGAGGGAGGTGTGTGTGCTAGTGAGGAGTGGTATGCGCAATCTCGTGGGTACATAGCACAAGCCTGGAGGGAGACCAGGGGGAACTGGTTCTTCTAGGGTGGCTATTCGGATCTCTTCGTCGATTTGCCATAATATGGGGGCCACAGAGATGAAAGGAGGAAGAATAGATTCAGGAGAATCGTTACGAGGCTCAGGTGAGTAAAGTCTGGATAGGGCATCAGCTTTGACATTCTTGTGCCCAGGTTGGTAGGTGATGGTAAACTGGAAACGAGCGAAGAAGAGAGACCAACGAGCTTGGCGAGCATTCAGGCGTTTGGCATCTCGGATGTATTGGAGATTTTTATGGTCAGTGATGACGGTGAAGGGGTGTTGGGCTCCTTCAAGCCAGTGACGCCACTCTTCGAGTGCCAGTTTGATAGCTAATAGCTCGCGGTCACCGATCCCATAGTTTTGTTCTGCAGTAGACAATTTCCGCGAGTAGTACGCACAAGGATGGAGGGCTTTGGGTTCACCAGACCATTGTGAGAGTATAGCACCTACTCCAGTGTCTGCGGCGTCCACTTCAACGACGAATGGGAGGTTGGGATTCGGATGACGTAAAACGGGTGCTGTGGCAAACTTTGACTTAAGGTGATCGAAGGCTCGGTACGTCTCAGGGGTCCAGGTGAGTACTTTCTTTCCTCCTCGGAGCAAGGAAGTGAGAGGAGCTGATAAGACACTGTAGTTCTTAATGAACCGTCGATAGAAGTTGGCGAATCCCAGAAAACGCTGAAGTTCTTTTATGGTTTTCGGGTATTCCCAATTCGATACTGCGTCTACCTTGCACCGTTCCATACTCACTCCTTGTGGGGTGATGACATACCCGAGGAAGGATATCGTGGTCTGATGGAATTCACACTTTTCGGGTTTGAGGAATAGGTGGTTTTGACGTAAACGTTGAAGTACTTGGGTTACGTGGGCTTGATGTTCTTCAAGATTACGGGAGTAAATAAGGATGTCGTCAATATAGACAATAGTGAAACGATGAAGGAAGTCTCTGAAGATCTCGTTCATGAAACTTTGGAAGATTGAGGGACTATTTGCCAGTCCGTAGGGCATGACGAGGTACTCGTAGTGGCCGGAAGGTGTAACAAAGGCCGTTTTCCACTCGTCCCCCTGGCGGATGCGGATGAGATTGTATGCACTCCGGAGGTCTAGTTTGCTGAATACCTTAGCCTCTCTCAGTTCTTCCAAAGCGGCAGGGACTAGAGGCAGAGGGTAGGCAAACTTGACGGTAGCAGCATTAAGTACTCGGTAATCTATGCATGGTCTGAGTCCTCCATCTTTTTTGGCAACAAAGAAGAAGCTGGAGGCGGCAGGAGACGTAGATGGTCGTATAAACCCATTCTGGAGAGCTTCACTGATGTAGTTGTGCATAGCTTCATGCTCAGGACGGGACAAAGGATAAATCCTTCCGTGTGGCAACTTGGCATCAGGCAACAGATCAATACAACAATCCCAGGACCGATGAGGGGGTAATTGGGTGGCTCGTTCTTTGTTAAAGACGTCAAGGTACTCATGATATGCTGAGGGAATGGGATGGCTGGAAGGAGAAGTGACTTGTATGCTGGTGCTCTGCAGGGGTAATGACGTGGAGTGACCAGTAGAGGGGGTAATATGACCATTACTGTTACAGCTGGATCCCCACTCGAGGATATCGCCAGTTTCCCAGTTAATACTGGGTTGGTGCTGAATAAGCCACGGTCGTCCCAAGATGACATCCACATTAGCACGAGGAAGAATAAGGAGGGTAAGTTTCTCTTGATGATTCTGATTCAGACGCAGGGTGAGAGGCTTGGTACGGCGATTGATTTTTCCTTCTCCTAGTGGTGAGCTCTGGATGGTGGTGATGCGGTACTGGACTTCATTCCTCACTGAAGGAATGTTATAGCGGGTGATGAAGGTGGAGGATATGAAGTTCCCAGCGGCTCCGGAGTCCAGCAAAACATGTACGGGAAAAGTTTGATTGTGGATTACCAACTCTGCAGAAATATGAGGTATGGTGGATACTGTGGGTGTGAGGATGACTTTACTCACCACTAGTCGAGGTGGGCGGATGGGACAGGTGGCTATCCGGTGAGTTGATTCTCCACAGTAAAGGCAGAGCTGATGTTGAATACGTCGCTGACGTTCCGTGGCATCAAGCCGGTAGGAGTCCGTAACCATAGGTTCTTCTGGGTCCTGCATAATCGTGGGAGATTTGAGCGGTGGTGGAGAATCATCAGAGAGAGAAGAACAAGCAGATAAGTGCTGGCACACACTAATAGTCTTCTTGATAAAGGACTCAAGGTTCGCATTGTCATCATAAATGACCATCTGTTTACGGAGGGAGGGTTTCAACCCTTTACGGTAAGCAGCCAGAAGCGCCACAGGGTTCCACCCACTGCTGGCGGCAAGTGTCCGAAACTGCAACGTATATTCGTGAATAGACATCCTCCCTTGTGATAAATTCATGAGTTCGTCGTGCACTGATAAAGGGGTAAGTGGAACTGAAAATACCTCCTTAAAGTGAGTGACGAAGGATTGGATGGTGGTTATCACTGGGCTACGAGTACTCCACAACGCATCTGCCCATTGTAACGCTCGACCTGAGAGAAGGGAGATAACAAATGCAACTTTGGAAAGTTCGTTAGGGAATTGCACAAGGTTGGCTTCAATATATAAAGAACATTGTAGTAGAAACCCATTGCAGGTGCTCGGATCCCCAGAGTAACTTGTTGGTCGAGCTAGTGGAGTACTCGGTGTCACCACCAGGTTGGAGCTAGCGCTCATGGATGCGGAAGGCAACTCACTTCCGGTTAACGTAGCGTTAGCTTCCATGTTGTTGTTGTTGTTTGGTCCGGTATTCTGTCACGCTGGTATACAAAGAAGTCAGAGATGGTTATCTTTTCATTTAGTTTATTCAACGTAAATCATAAAAGGTATCACACAGTGCTGGGTAAAGGAAGATCATTCGAGGAACACCTCATACATCTTCGCCAGGTAAACCTGGCAAAAGTCAAGACGGGGTTAACACTCCTCACACCTCCGTTGGTGGCAGTGTGCACAAAGTGCAGGTAGGTGAATATAGATCTTCAGATGAAGTAAGACAATAAAGACACTTCCCTTTATCAGTGCGATGATTACGAAGACTCAGAAGGAACATCCATGGAAGAAGAGAAGACGAGGGAGCTTGGGTGAAGACAACCATACGACTTCAATACCGGACGATGTGTGAACGGAGGAGGTGAGATTATATAGTGTCCGGGCTAATAGTGAACAGGTGCGGGTAATTAGTAATCAGGGGAAGGTTCTCGGGATTGGCTGGGACTGGTGTGAGGTGGTAAAGCTGGATTGGGTGAGTGAGGACGAGCCGGGGATGTTACAATGTGCACACTTGGATGGGTCAAAAGCAGGGTAACCATTCTTAACAATACTCACTTCACTTCACTTGCGGTACTTTCTCAGCATTATTATACTTTATCTCATTGTATCGTATAGACATTATATCTCACGATTGCATTTTTAATTTCTACAATGTATGGTCTTGTTTCTCATAATGGTGCTATGATGACTATAGGCCTGCCACAATATCTATTTTTTGTTGTATGATATATTGCGCCAAAATATATAGCAAAAAACTATATTATTGTCATTTTAAGACCATTTTATGCGACTCGTTATATAATGCCAGAATTAGGGTTGGGCGATGTTGACCAATTTAGCATCGTACAATGTCTAATGTGAAACATCGCGATGGACGATGGCATCGTCTTCATAGGCGGAGGTTAATAATTATTTACGAATAATTACTAATTCATAAGGAATTAATTATTTGTAGGCTACCGTTTCAACTACCTGACCTGCATGGTCTTTGTTTTACCCATAACCAAATCCTAAATAAATAAAGATAAGTTACACACAAATTACCACCTGTCAATCACTTTTTCCACGGGATTCTGGCATGAGTAAGCAGAGTGATCTGTGCCAGTATAATGGCGTCGACAAACTCGGTTGGTAAAAAAGGTGCACAACCAACAGTATCTGAAGTTTTTCCTAAAATTACTAAGTACAAGCATGAAAGCGAAAGATTGAAGCAGTGTACTAATGCTGTGACACGTTACCTGATAGATTCAAAAGACAGAAGAGCCGTTAGATAGAGACATGGCATCGTCTATCGTCTATCGGCCCAACCCTAGCCAGAATGACAAATTAATATCGTCACAATGCACGTACACTCTTCCAAAGAACACACGATATTTTTTTATTCTTAAGAATTTGTAATTTTATTATAGTAATTTTAACAATTGAATAATTAGGCATTGGACTCAGAATGTGAAAATGCATATCTTAAAACAAATAAATAAATGTTTCAAGGTATTATTTCAAGGTAAATAAGTAACAGAGGCTGAGATATCTGCTGATCTATTTTCAGTTATCAGACACTCACATAAAAATATACTGTAGTATTTTATAGTAAATACTACAGTATAATGTTTTTTTAATCATACTAACACTGACACCTCCAATAGAGATGGAGATCAACCAAATGTTGCTAGAATTGGGTTTTATGTATAGGCGATATTGATATATACTGTATTGCATCACCAAAAATGATCGAGGTCATGTCCATGTGCAATAAGTCGATATATTGATTATTGTGACAGACCTATTGGTGACATGGTTTCTGCCTATGGTGACATTTTTACAATACAATACAATACTTTATTGTCATACTCGCATCTGACATTTTTCTTGCGTAAAAGCATGATAAATACTCAAAGATATATACATAAGACAAAGACATATACAAAAAAATAATACAACATGTACAAATGACTTTTTAAATTTTACTTTATTAAAACTTGAGACTCTAAATCGACTGTTAGACTTTAATGGTATAAATTCATGATTCAACACATGATATGGGTTCAAAATTATGTTCCTTGCCAGCCTTGTGAGGTTATTGTAATACGAACAGTCATATAATTTCTCAAGAGGCTTTCCTACTATCTTTCATGAACTTTGTTTTTAGACTTACAGACAGACTCATATACCATATAGAATTACAATACTGCAGAACACTCATAAGTAAAGACATAAAAAAATGTTCAGGAATTTTTTTGATGCTCCAAAAGATCTTAGACGACGTAAAAAATACATTTTATTTTGCACATTTTGCAACTCTTTGAAAGTTTTTTGCATATTGTGAAAGTTTTTGACTTATTGTGGCAGCAACTACAAAGTAATTACATGAAGTTTAGTCATACAGGACTTGCATATGGAGCTGGTGATGCTGATGTCAACATGTCAAGATTTTATTGCAATACTTTCTCTTACTCGCTTGGCATTATTTGTCTAATTTGATCATTAAAGAGTGTAGTTATAGTAATACAGCACACCACAGTTTGCCTTCAGCTTAAATGATCTCAATCTTTCCATTGGCTGAATTGAATGTACATTTGGGAAAACAACATCCAGCATTTTTGTGGACAAGAGATTTCCATTTTTACATTCTCACGTCTTATCATATTAATGTGCATGTCAAAGAGAACTGGATTCTGTATTCATGTGCATTTGCGGTGTGTGCCAAAAACTGCATCTCAGACAGAATATAAATACTTCCTTTTCATTCTCTTTTCCAACGTCTTGTTCTTGAACAGACAAATGCAGAATTGAGTCAAAATTCCTGTCTTGGTGAGTATATTTGTACAGTGGTGTAGTCTGTCATGAAAACGTAAACAGCTGAGAAAGAAAACACATGTGCATCAGTATCTTGGATGCATCTATGAGGTCTTAAAGTGACAGTAGCCTAAATCAGGGGTTCTCAAACTTTTCAGCCTGCAACCCCCAAAATAATAATGCCAGTGACTTGCAACCCACAAATTCCTTGGAGGTGGTTATAAATATACAAACATTGCACACACAATAAAAGGCCGATTATGGAAAAAATCATAATCACGATTATTTTGGTCATAATTGTAAACACGATTATTAAAAATGATTGTCAGTTGAAGTCAAAATTATTCACCCTCCTGTAAAATTTTTATTTTTTTAAAAATAAATATTTCCCAAATGATGTTTAACAGATTCAGGAATTTTTCGCAGTATTTCCTATAATATTTTTTTTTTTCTGGAGAAAGGCTTGTTTGTTTTATTTTGGCTAGAATAAAAGCAGGTTTAAATATTTTGAAACCTATTTTAAGGTCAATATTATTAGCCCCCTTAAGCTATACATTTTTTGATTGTCTGCAGAAGAAACTACTATTATACAATGACAATGACTGCTTGTATTTTGAAAAATATCTAGTAAAATATTATGTGCTGTCATCATTCATTCATTCATTTTCTTGTCTGCTTTGTCCCTTGTGGGGTCGCCACAGCGGAATGAACCGCCAACTTATCCAGCACGATTTTACGCAGCGGATGCCCTTCCAGCCGCAACCCATCTCTGGGAACTTCCACACACTCATACACTATGGACAATTTAGCTTACCCAATTCACCTGTACTGCATGTCTTTGGACTGTGGGGGAAACCGGAGCACCCGGAGGAAACCCACGCGAACCCAGGGAGAACATGCAAACTCCACACAGAAACGCCAACTGACCCAGCCCAGCCGAGGTTCGAACCTGCGACCCAGCGACGTTCTTGCTGTGAGGCAACAGCACTACCTACTGCGCCACTGGGTTGCCCGTGCTGTCATCATAGCAAAGATAAAAGAAACCAGTTATTAGAAATGAGTTATTAAAATATTATGTAATAAATAATACTTCTTTCCATTAAACAGAAATTGGGGGGAAAGGGTCGCTAATATTTTTAAGAGGGCTAATAATTCTGACTTTAACTGTATAGTTATTTTCCTCCCTGTAAATAAGGAAAGGAAAATAAACACAATAGAGCAAAAATAAAAGTAAAATTATGAAACAAACCATGAAACCCCCCTGTCTCAGCAGGGTGTTTTTACACCTCTAGTTTGGAAAAAGTCAGGAAAGTGGGCGTGTCCAGCTCTGTTTAGGTGGGAGTGTCGGTGGAGGGAAAGAGGGAAGGACTTGCAAATATGGGAGTTTCCGTTTGGGCACGCAGACGCAGGGGAGAAAGACAGTGACTGTTTACATGGACATCAGTAATCGAATTATTTGCCAAATTATTCATTTGTCGACTTTAACTGCAGTTTGGCACTTTCACTTTTTATTCAGAAACATTTCCTGCATGTCGCCAGTGACAAACGAGATATTGAAAGCGAGGAACTGCTTGAAGAGTTGAGTTGATATGTTTGATACCGCATGGCGAATAGGAGAAAAAAATCCTCCTCATTTCTCCATAACTTAGATGCACTCGGTAGGTAGCTTCAGAAAGCCGTGTGTGTATAGACTATCCTGTCATAAAATGCGATGAAAATCCTACACGACAGTCAATAATTGATTGCTGTGTTTACATGTTTACACTCGGAGAGCAGCATTTACAGCGGATCTTTCAGTCTATAATATTGTGCTATAATATTGCAGCGATATTAACATACTGTAAACTTAGTGACTAAATTGCTTTGACTATGGTATGTCTTTAAAAACTGAAAGAGCACTGCTGACGATACGAACTAACTTTGCCATCTGAATGAACAAACAAAGGGCACTGCTCTCACACACACTTACCAAATCTGTAGAGACAGGACAATCAAACTGGAACTGTGTCTTTTTTTAAAAGGAGACGAGCGGCAAATCCGGATTTCACCATTTCCAGATGTGAAAAGCTCTCGGGTAAAAAATGTTTCTTACAAAGGCATTTCTGTCGCTTGTCGCGTGCACTGTAATCCACATGAGTCCAGCTGAGCTCTTATAGCGGGAAAATGAAAACAAAACCTTCGCACAATAATAAACGCAACACAACGTGGCGTCTCTCTGTCATCGGAACACTCAGGTAAACAGTCTTCGAAGCTATCATGCATATTAATGAAGTTGCACCGCATACACAATAGAGCAAGCTGATTGGTTTCTGCAAAGTCTTTCTCATGAAATAATGCCGCACCCTCAGAGACGTCACCATGTACTCGCAGGTACAGACAGCCACTTGGTTTAATTTTGGAGACGGCCAATCAGAGATCATTCTCAATGTTCAGTTGTGGCCTGTATTTATTTGTAATGTATTTGATTGCCATAAATGTGTCAGAAAGTTTACCCTGGTGCTATAAAATCAATCTGCTGCAGCTGAAGCTGTTGCTGTGTTGTTAATCTAACGTAAACACACCAATCCTATAATAAAAAACAATTGAAAGGCTGATGGCTTTTCATTTGCATGTTGTTGTTTTTGATGTAACTATTAACTACTGTTTTTTTCTTCTGTGGGTAATGGATAAAATATGGTAATTCTAATACTTTAATAAAATTTATTTGACTTTTGGAAATCACCAAGCGACCTTCATTGTCCCGCGACCCCCACTTTGGGAACCACTGAATAATAATTAAAAAAACCTCACTTTTTTTAAATTCACTTTTCATGCTCCTATTTTGCAGTTTCAATATTAAATGTCATATCATATAAATATGATTTTTTTTTCAAAATATTGAGTTAGTACATTATTGACACCATAATATATTGTACAAAATAAGAGGTTGTTTAGATATGTGAATAGATAAATTGATATACATGCATATATGTAAATAAATAAAATAAATATTGTAAGAAAAAAATGATGAGAATGTAGAAGATCTCAGTGAAAATGATTATTCAGCATAGCAGTCTCAAAGTACACGGCAGTACCATGGTTTCATCGGTATCAGAATGAACCCTGAACATTCTTAAACTCAAACCTTTTATACTGTCTTAGATGTTGCCTTTAGACATGCCTTTAGATGTTAATGAAGTTGCTCATTGGCTGTCTCTCTATCTCTCTATGTTCATGCAGTTTCCACACCATGATGAGATGATTCTACAATTCCATTTGGTCAAAATGTAGTCACCTCAAACAATGCAGAGACAACAAACTGTTGACTTCTCTTTTCTCTCATAATTCAGCCTTTTTTGGGAAATGAGCAACACGCCATTTAGAGTGGATGTTGTGTCGAGGCAGGCTTATTTCTTACAATATAAATTAGAAGTTAGAAGCATCTGATTGCAGACCAGTGACAGATGAATAGATTTTACTGAACACTTCTGTTTGGATGATCTTTATTTCACTCACTTCTTTTTAAATTTCCCACTAAATCATTCTTTCATTTCCTAGTACGTACTGGCCAGCCCAATGTTTTGTAAATGTATTCCACGTAATAGCCGAGTGTTTTAAAAAGCATTATTGTCAGCCAGAGCTGGATTTAATGTCCACCTGATCCTCTTAAATGTCAACACTTTCATGGCCTTTTCATCTTCTTAAGTCTTTTTAATGCTTATTTTGTGGGCTACAGCTGCTGAGTGTGGAGTTTTTTTTTTTTTTGAAGTCTTCTCCAAACTCCTGTTCTAGACAATGTTCCAAAGTGCAGAAAAACACAGATGTCTTCCTTTTGAAGTGGTGTGTTGTGAGGAGAGCTGGCAGGCAGACTGGAACACCAGCCTTGACCAAGCGGACAGGTGGAGGAGTGGCTCGCTGGAGTTCATTTGGATTAAGCATTTGGCCCTGCAGAGGAGGCATTTTCATGGTACTTTATATCCCACACAATTATTCACGGAGCTTTAATGTTTCCGTGCGAAGCGCAGAAGGCATGCGGACTGGGTGAGGTTGTAGGTACAGGCGTTCTCTTCATGAAACCGATATATGAAACTATTTTTGTCTCACTTTTTTTTTTCTTTGGAATTTTCTGAAATGGTTCTTGATTTCAGTGCCTGGTGTTGCAAAGTATGTGGAAGATATGTAGACTAAATAAACAATATAGGCCAACAAATAATTAAAAAACAGTATTGAAAATAGTATCAAATATAGTTATTTTTCTGGGTATTGTATCGAAGTTTGAAAAACATTTATTTATCTATCTACAAAATCCATCTATCCGTCTATCTATCTATCCATCCATCCAGTAAAATATGCAAAACAGTAATATTGCGAATTTTTTTTTTATTTTTATTTTTTTTATCCATTTATTTTCTTGCCAACTTATCCAGCACGATTTTATGTAGCGGATGCCCTTTTTCTTTTTAATTTTTTTAATTTATTATTATTTTTTTTTCATAGTACATATACTTATTAATACTTCCTAAAATATATTCATCATATTACAAACTGAATTTTTAACAGTGTTTTGTTTCTTTTGTAACATTTGTAAATGTTTTTCTTTTAATTGTGATTTCATGCTTTGTGCAGAATAAAATGATTAATCAAGTCTTCTGAAACCACTTCAGACTGTTGTAACAAGTTGTTTTCCACTTTGAAAACCTCTGCGAAATGGCAAGCTCCTGTGAGCAGAAAGAACAGCAGATAGTAACATCTTCATCATTCATAAATGACATAAATAAATAAATGGCATACTTAAATAAATAGTGTTGAATAAAACCAATTATGATGTCTGTCTGTGGAGCTCAAAAGATGACCAAAGCAATTCAAAAGAAGTATTAGTACAAATCACTGTAAAGAACATGTTTTAGAAAGCCAAATTGGCTTTCAACATGTTACTGTGAAGTTTTTTGGAGATTCCGAATTGTGGAGATCTGCCTTATAAGTGTGTACTTGAGAATCAGTGCTGGTGTTTTACAGTGTAAGGTAGACTCATTCAGCTGAGGACAGTGAATAGAGAGCAGGAAATACTGAAAGCCTGAACTCAATAAACATTCAAAAGAGTTTCAAGAGGCAGTTTTTAAAACATATTATGTTACATTAGCATTTGACCTTACATGAATGAGTTTTTATGTCGAAATTAATTGTCGAAACAGATTGTTCGTGTTTTGAATCTAATGTAGGGCTGAGTGATTTGGCTTAAAATCAAAATTTCGATTGATTGAACATTTTGACTCGATTACAATTAATGGACAATTTATTTATTTATTTTACTTTTTATTTTTTGTACATAAATATGCTCACATATTACATGTGAGAGATTTTCGAATGAAGGGTGCATTGCTTGCTTTTAAAATAATTTAAGGAAACACACACTAACTACTATCTGTGATTATTTATTGAACATCATTGTTGAACAACTGAAATTAAAACACATATTGCATACAACAAAATTTTCTTATAAAAGAATGAAAATAAATAACTTGCACTTCTGTAAATAAAATAAATTATCTTCAGTGTTTTGCATTTTAAACGTAGAAAATAAGCAGTATCTCTTCTGAATAAAATAACATGTATACTCTGTAAATAATATTTTAAACAGTGCATTTCTTGCATCTTCTGTAAACAAATATTTTATTGTAAATAAACATTTTAATGTCATGGTACATATGCCGTCTCAAGTCATCTCTTATGCAGCTTCCAATCATCTTCACTGTAGTGCAAAGTAAGGCTCAAGAATGGGTGTATTGTCCTATTTGACCAGAGATCAGATGTGGCTGCAAAGTGGCTGCAGAAGTATAAACAAAGCAGGGTCACGTGACTTCACACACGGTAGGGAAAGTAATTGAACAAATCGACTTTAATTAGATTAGATTGATTATAGGTTCTAAATGTCGATTTCGATTACTTTTCAGCCCTAATATCTAGTAAAATATTATGTACTGTCATCATGGCAAAGGTAAAATAAATCAGTTCTAGGAATTATATAGTTATCAAAACTACGTTTAGAAATGTGCTGGAAAAAATGAAATTGAGGAGAAAAATATAAAAGGGGCTAATCATTCAGGATGGTTAATAATTCTGACTTCAGCTGTATTTTGATTTTTTTGTGTGTTTGACGGAAAGGAAAGAAATGCATAAGGATACAATGATTGGCTCTGTTTTTGTCTGTTTACCTTGGAGCCTGGGTAAATGGCTCTCTCTCCCAGTGTGATGTTTTCAGAGCTGTCTGCATGCCTTTGGCCTCCTGGATGTTTGTTGGTGTTTTTTTTCTTTCTTTCTCACCTGCGTGTCCTCTCAGAGTCTGTGCGTGACAGGAGCTGCTCTTCAGTCAACAGATTCACAGAGAGAAAAAGAGCGATAGAGAGGATGAGAGGCCTCGTTTGACTCCCCTCCAAGCGTCGAGAGCTTCCACAGGACCATCCATCACTCAGTCCCTGTGCCAGCAACTGTGTTCCCCCATCCGTCCTCAATCGGCACCTGTTCTATGCTTTCTTCTATAGTCAGATTTAGTTTTTTTTTTAAACCTTTGATTATCAGAATAGTTTTGTCTAGTATTACTTCAGCATGTTCCTGTGCTTCTTTTGGTTGATGTTTGGTTTTGCAAGGAGATGGGTCGTTTTATGCAATATTTTTACAGTTGCAAAAAACATTGTAAAATTAAATAGGTTTTATTATAGTCTGAAAATGATAGTTCACCAAAAAAACACACAAACAAACAAACAAACAAACAAACAAACAAACAAAAAGGCCATCGTTTACTAACCTTTAAGATTTTATCTGCTGAACACAAAAGATATTTTTAGATTTCATTAAGTGTATGGCTTCCATTGGCTTTAAAAACATATTATTGTTATTTATATTAATATTAATCATCAGTGAGAACTAACAACTGATCTTTAAATGTTTTTTTTAATTTGATGTTAGAAAGAAGAAAGAAACTCATCCAGGTTTGGCAACTTGAGGGTGAGAAAATAATGACATTATAATTTTGGGTAAACTGGTCATTTAAATGTCTGACCTCTTACCCAGCAAACAAAACAAATTGAAAATCTAATAGACATCTAAGAATAGCCCAAAACTAGATTATTCATCAAATAGACAGATTAGACAGACTTTATAAGTGTAGTCATTCATTTCTGCTTATTTGATGACTAGTCTAGTTTTGGCCTATTCTTAGACGTCTATTAGATTTTCACTGACAGCCCAAATTTAGCCTTGTTTTAGCCAAGATGACTATGTTTGACGTCTATTAGACATGTATGCATGGAAATGGAATTATAAATAAGACAGTGGGCGTGGCTAGTTTTTACTACTGTGAGCTGATTGGATGTACTAAAGTAAGCATTTTGTTCAGAAAGATTGGGAAAAAAGTTAGGGGAGAGTTAATACAACATAATAGTCACTTCGTCCTCTGTTAAAACTGACAGTTGGAGGGGCGTGGTTAAGTATGTTAGCCATGCCCAATACCTCAGACAGACGTAATCTAAGAATTGAATTTAAAACAAACAGGAAGTGCATTTTCACATTTTAATTTTTAGATTTTTTCTTAATGTAACTAGCAATGTGAGCTAACAAAATCAGTATGGTTAGTTTTGATTTCATTTGTACTTTTTTAAGTATTAGTTTTAATTAATGTTTACATTTACAGTAATGAGACCATCCACACTTTAAAAAATCCAACTAGCGAAATCTTGGCTTAATAAGTTTTTGTTAGTTAGCTGGACAAAAAAAAAAACACGACAAAGCCATCCGGACTAGTAAAAATTTGTTGTTTAAATAATTTTTGGGTCAACTAAGGTATGACTGTTGAACTGACTTAAAAATGCAAGTTGACATTAACATAAGTTGGTCATGAAGTTTGCACATGCATGCTGTTCCGTTTCAGGAGATGGCATTAAAAAATGTGGTGTGTGAAAACGAACAGACATGGCATTTTAATAGAAATATTTACAGCAGTACTAAACCAAAACTACAGATGTGCAATTCTATAGGATAACATCTTATATAGGAATTCAAGGAAATGAAATAGCAAACAAACTAGCAATAGAAGCTTTAAATCGTAATGGAAAAACATTAGTACTACCAGTTAGTACCACTTAGTTTAAAAGTTGAGTCAACTCAAAAGAGTTATGCAGCAAGTTGCCTTATACAGTGCATCTGGAAAGTATTCATAGCACTTCACTTTTTCCACATTTTTTAATGTCACAGCCTTATTCCAAAAAGGATTAATGTTTTAAAAGCCTTTTCAAATCATGTCCAATCAACTGAATTTACCACAGGTGAAATCCAATTAAGTTGCTGAAACATCTCAAGAAGGATCATGGGAAACAGAATGTACCTGAGCTCAATTTAGAGCTTTACGACAAAGGCTGTGTACATGTGATTTTTCAGATTTTTTATTTTTAATAAATTTGCAACAATTTAAAAAAATATTTTTTCACATTGTCATTATGGGGTATTGTGTGTAGAATTTTGAGGAAATAAATGAATTTAATCCCTTTTGTAATAAGGCTGTAACATAAAAAAATGTGGAAAAAAGTGAAGCGCTATCAGTACATTCCATATGCACTGTAATTTTAAGTTGAGTCAACTTTATATTATGATGATGGAATTTAGGTTGATCTTGTTTTGTAATCGCTGTAATTTAACTACTAAGAATGTATGATGCTTATGAGTCATTTTTTTTTTATGCTTTAATTTTTATGTACCCATTTTTTTTCTTGCTCTTCTGCAAGGCTCCACATCTCCTGCTTTAAGATGGTTTGGTTTCTTCTCTTCAAACAGAAGTAGTTGGAAGTGAAGTGAAGCCTTTAAGGAGCTGAGTGATTTCATTGGCAAAAGACTTGTAAGTGAGCTGATATGTGTTCATAGCTATATCGACCTGATCCCGGGCAGGCGGGACGGGCACTCATGCGCTATGGTCAGCAGCAGGGGTGATGCTTGTTGTGAGAAGCATGCTGGTGTCTCTTCTCCTTACAGGCACTCTAAAGATGTTTATTTTTAAAGCCCTCCTGCCAACTTCTAGCCTGACCAACCGGTGCTGGCATGTAACATATCTGACACGTGTGCAGCTGTGGAATTCTCGGACTCTCTGACACACATGCAAGCGTACATGGGGGTCCTTTCCACTCTAAGCTTGCTTAGTTAGGGGGTTTTAAAGACTTAATATTTTATTTTAAAGACTTAATAATAACCAGTTAATGCTTTTACATGAGTGTTTGTAAATTAATTATGCTAACTCTTTTGCATGTCATGATTTTGCTAAGTACGATGCGATCCTGGATTTGTTTGAAAATGTAATCCATACCTATTCCCTACCCTAAACTCAACCATAACTGTAAACTATTCCCAAAATCAGAGAGCAGTAATAGTTGTATAGCGCTCATGTAGAAGTGCATAAACCTAACTGTAAGTCTAAACTTAGCATAAACGGTAAACATATGCCTTAATTCTGATTGGCTGATTGGAGTGCTGTTCCAGGATCAACATAGATGTTAATCCAGCAACATGTCCTACTTGGTGAAATCAGGTTGGCAAACTCTTTTACCTTTATTGGAGTAATGTCACAATGGCTATTTTCTTGCCTTGCCAATTTTACCCAGCATGTGAAAGCAAATGAAATGCTTTCTGTTGGTTTATTGACGTGTGCATGTTTGATATGTGACAAGAACACATACTTGCTGGTTTAAGCACATCCAGACAGCAAAAGTGTTTTGGATGAGGATAATAATTGAGATGTACATTTCCTTCTGACATGTTGCAATACTCTACCCTGGACCACAAAACTTGTAATACGTGTCAACATCACTTGAAGGCTGACTAAATAATCTCTGCATTGGTTCATGGTTTGTTAGGATAGGCCAATATTTTGTTATGATACAGTATAAGTATTTGAATATCTGGAATCTGAGGGTTGAAAAAATAAAAATACTAAGAAATTTGCAGTGCAATGCTTTGCAATACACATAACTAATCAAGGATTGAGATTTGATATATTTACAGTAGGAAATGTACAAAATATCTTGATGGAACATGGTGTTTACTTCATATTCTAAAGATTTTTGGTATAAAGAAAAATGCTTAATTGCAATCAATGCAGTGTGTTTTTTGGCTATTGCCAAAAATATACATGTCCAGCATAACCAAGCCAACATGCAAGAAATACTCCGAAATAGATTATGATGTTGTTTTTAGACATGTTCATTAGGGCTGCACAATATATCGTTTCAGCATCGATATTGCAATGTGTGTCCGCAATAGTTGCATCGCAGGATGTGCAATGTTGAGAGATTATAGTTGATCAGCATAACAGCTGAGAATACATGAGATTTGTGAAATCATTGCAAAGTAAAACCGTAACAGAGTGAATCTTTATCATTTGCGTGAGTTTTAGAGGCATTTCAGGAGAATTTAAAGAATTCGGGCACAAAAAATGTACATTTGTAACTTTAATGAAGAATATTCATTCATTTTCCTTTGGCTTAGTCCCTTTATTCATCAGGGATCGCCACAGCGGAATGAATATGTTTTACACAGCAGATGCCCTTTCAGCTGCAACCCAGTACTGGGAAACATCCATACATACTCATTCACACACATACTCTACGGCCATTTTAGTTTATTCAATTCACCTATGGCGCATGTCTTTGGACTGTGGGGGAAACCGGAGCACTTGGCCAGAGGAAACTCACATACGAAAGGGCAGAAAATGCAAACTTCACACAGAAATGCCAACTGGTTCAGCTGGGGCTCGATCCAGCGACCTTGCTGTGAGGCGACAGTGCTAACCACTGAGCCACCGTGTCGCCCTAATGAAGAACAATTTTACTGAATTAATAATACAGTGAAGACTATACAGTGTTGTTTTACAGTTCATTATTCAATTTCTGTACCTCAATACTGTCTCCAGAAACCATAAAGCACTGTTTCACTTTTTTTTTTTTAGCTCTGTTGTAATTATTCTTGCTTGCAAGTTGTTTATTATTTTTTTATTCATGATTCACACCCTTACAAAAGCCATCCAATCAACAATCAAAATTCATAACACCCCCCAATTTCTAATAACTGATTTATTTGATCTTTTCCATGATGACAGTAAATAATATTTTACTAGATATTTTTAAAGACACTAGTATTCAGTTTAAAGTGACTTTCAAAGGCTTAACTAGGTTAATTAGGTTAACTAGGCAGGTTAGAGTAATTAGGCAAGTTATTGTATAATGATGGTTTGTTCTGTAGACTATTGAAAAAAATGTATAGCTTAATAATTTTGACCTTAAAATGTTTTTAAAAAAAATAAAAACTGCTTTTATTCTAGCTGAAATAAAACAAATAAGACTTTCTCCAGAAGAAAAAAATATTATCAGACATGCTGTGAAAATTTCCTTGCTCTGTTAAACATCATTTGGGAAATATTTAAAAAAGAAAAAAGGGAGCTAATAATTCTGACTTCAACTGTATATCACAGAAAAACAAAATATTGCAATTTTAGATTTTTTCCAATATCGTCCAGCCCTAACGTTAATACGCTTTGGATGATCAGTGTATTAATGTGCATGTAAACATTCTCATTGATCTGACTGAACCTTTTGAACAGCACTTTTTGAACTTGTTTTTATAAAAATGACCTTTTACTCCATTATATAACATATACAGTTATTGAACTGACTTGAATAAACAAGGATATTTAGTAGGGCTTCACAATATATCGATATTGCAATGGGCGAGTCTGCTATAGTCAAATCACAAGATGTGCAATATTGAGTAAGGATTATAGTTGACCAAAAGCTGTAGTTCAAAGCACATGAGACTTTTTTGAATATAACCATGATGGAGTTTGTCATCTGCGTGTGTTTTAAGGCCTGTGACTGTGTGAGCATTTAAAGAGAGTTTAAAGCATTCAGGCATAAGAAATTGATTTTATTTGAACATTTGTACAGTAAAGATGATGCAGTGTTATTTTTACATTTGATCAATTTCTGTACCAGAATATTGTTTGACAGAAAACCATAAAGCAGCGTTGTTTGTAATTTGTTTGTTATTTTTAAGCATGATTCACTTCCCTATGTGAATTAATGAACTCTTTCTAGCTATACAAGCCATCTGGTGAAACTGTATTCATATCGCAAAATAAAATCACAAAATATCACAATGTCAGATTTTTCCAATATCAGGCACTGCAGCCCTAATCTTCAGAGTAACTTGTTTTTTGATTTTGCATTAGCCTCATTTTTAAGCTTTTTGTTAGTGTTTTTTCCCCTCCTGGGAGTACTGTGAATCTGCTTTGAAATAATATCAGGTCGGAGCTGTCAAGGGCCTCCTGTCAAGGTGACAGGCATTAGTGTGGCAGGCGTATACTCGTGCGATAAAGCTGCTAGTGAGTTCATGTTGCTCCCATGGGTCTTTGCCCGTGCTCCTGCAGTGCTCAGAGGAGCAGTGTATAAATGTCATTAAGAGCCTGTCTTTCAAGAGCTTTCGACCGCATTTCTCCATCCTATCACTACACACTGTAGGTTGACCCCAGCCAGACACTTGGTCAAGCACATTAATATGAGTGTTATATTGTAATATAACACACACACACACACACACACACACACACACACACACACACACACACACACACACACACACACACACACACACACACACACATATACATACATACATACATACATACATACATATATATTCAGGGGGGCTAATAATTCTGACTTCAACTGTATGTGTGTATATATATATATGCATACAGTTGAAGTCAGAATTATTGGCCCCCCTGAATTATTATCCCCCGTTTATTTTTTTCCCCAATTTCTGTTCAACGGAGAGAAGATTTTTTCAACACATAATAGTTTTAATAACTCATTTCTAATAACTGATTTATTTTATCTTTGTCATGATGACAGTAAATAATATTTGACTAGATATTTTTCAAGACACTTCTATACAGCTTAATGTGACATTTAAAGGCTTAACTAGGTTAATTATGTTAACTAAGCAGGTTAGGGTAATTAGGCAAGTTATTGTATAATGATAGTTTGTTCTGTAGACTATCGAGAAAAAAAATGCTTAAAGGGACTAATAATTTTAAATATAGATTTTATAATATAATTAAAATGGGTTTAAAAAAAATTCAAAGCATTTATTCTAGCCGAAATAAAACAAATAAGACTTTCTTCAGAAGAAAAAATATTATCAGACATACTGTGAAAATTTCCTTGCTCTGTTTAACATAATTTGGGAAATATTTAAAAAAGAAAAAAAATCAAAGGGGGGCTAATAATTCTGTGTTTATAGTTATAGTTGGTGTTTACTATAAATAAGATTTTTTTTAAACAAAAAGTTTATTTAAAGCAAAACTATGACTACTGGCATTCGCGAAAATAGGAATGTGTGCACAAATTGTGCATCCTTTGAGTTATTCGCGTTAACTGCATCATATAGGTTTAAATATGTAAGTCACTGGACCTTTCAGATGATAAAATCAGTGACTTCTTCAGGAAAATGCAGTAGTTGGCAGATTTTAGTGAGGGTTAAACCCCAGAAAGTAGTTTAATATAATTGTGAACAATACATTACTTTCCAGTAGTGGTGTAACAGATCACAAATCTCACAGTTCGGATGACACTATGGTTTTTGAGTCACAGATGCGACAATTTTTTCTATCAGCAAAAAAGGAAGGAGACAAATATCATTTGCTTTCCATTTATACAAAAACATTACCGCAAAAACCATTGGTTTCAACAAACAGAACCTAGAACCTGTAATTTTAATAAAAAATAAAAATAAAGAACTATAGATGAAAAAAAGGAAAATATTCAGTACGAAAATGATCTTTGCTACTGTTGCTGATAATGCTAAATATAGAAATCTAACATCTTGTCCAACATATTATATTTATTTTCAATTAATGATTCAAAAATTCACACATAAAACTTCATGTTTCATTATAGGTGTATTATTTTTAAAAAACCTATTCAGTGACATCAGTTTGATGGTTGTTTGTCGCCACCCATTGGTTACACAATGTAATTGCTACAACATTCACCAGCGTCAAGTTCCATTAAAAGGTGTTTATATCTGAACTATAAACTGTTCTCCCAGTACTTCTGCGTTATTTAATTGTTTGTAACAAACTGAAAAAGTCTAAAAAACTGAATCTCTCTCAATCAAACGCAGATTTGAATGCAGCTCTTCGAAGGATTCATAAAACGTATGCAAATCATTATTATCATTTATTGTTCATGCTGCGTGAGTTTGAATTGAGATCACGATCTTTTAATGTTTAATTGTGCAGCTTTACACTGAATGCATTAGTGCAGGCTAAACAAACAGTGACAGAAAACACCTTTAATTAATAACCTAAGAAAGCATTAAGGTAGGTCCCACCACAGCTTTTAACGTCATCATTATATTTTAAAGGGAAACCAAAATGCTTTCATTCACGGGATTTAAATGACGTGGGAGGCGTTCTCTGTGCAATTGTTATAAATGTTGTTTTAATCTACAAGTTAAAAAAAGTTATTAATTCGTGGATCACGTGCGTTCCGAACTGTGGGTTGTGATGCGTCTTTATTCTTCAGCAGCACGTGTAGCCTCTTGTTAGAAAGTAATTCCATCATTCAGAGTTCATAATAGTCCAAAAGGTGATAACAATAGTTAAACATGGCAGTTTGTTCATGTTTGCTGAAAAAAAATAATGTGCTCATTTTTTCTGACTTCTCCTTTTGTTTTTTCGTGCGTCACTCTCGCATTTGTCAGTTTCTGACAGGATCGGGTTTCAAAAGCACGTCAATAATCAAGCGCACGTTATTATCATCAGCTCAAGAAGTTTGTTATTTCAAATATAGACGGATGGCGAGCGCAAGCAAGAAATCGAAACCGATCGCGCTCCAGACTGGCTCGTAAAAAACTACGGGGCACAGGGTAAAATCTGCTCTTCTTTTTGGCTTTGTGGCTGTTCATCAAGACGATGACAAGGTTCGTTTGAGCCCGGGTCACCATGGCTCATTATTATATGTATATATAATTACGCTGTAATCTCTCGGCTGTGTATTAAAACATGGCGGCTTCTTTGTTTTATCCTGGCTTGTCGGGTGAGCGAATGACGTATCTCTGTAAACCAATAACGTTCAGCTGCGCGTCTAGCTCCGCCTTTTGGTACCTTTTCTCGTGTTTGGTACCCTTTCGAAAGGGTGCTGAAAAAGGGTTATGGTACGGTTCGGTTCAGTACGCCTTTTGACAGTGGAAAAGGCCATAAAAGCTTACCGAACCGTACCGTACCACTCAGTGGAAACGGGCCATTAGTGTTGCACTGTAACATTCTGGTGTACTGGCTTATGACAGTAGTGTTGAGACTCGTTTTTAACTTGCCATGCTACAAGGCATAATATACATGACTGTAATTGGGAAGGGTCTTGAGTCCCCCTCTAAAGATTTTTTTTTTGCCTTGAATAACTGTACATTGGCCCACTTACTGTACAACATGCTTAACACTTAATAAATAATTGGATGCAAAATAAACTCTAAATTTAAAAGTTCCCACAAAGAAAGCAGGAGGTTCAATATACTGTACATGTACATTTAAAGGGAATAATGCAGTCGAATCACTTATTGCACAGCTTTCACTACATAAATAGTTCTAGATACTAGAGATACTGATTTGAGATAAATCTCTTTTAATCTTGCTATTTATCTTATAATTGATTTAGTGTAAAAACGATCATCTTTGCATTACTAATATTATTGAAGTTTACGGATTTCATTTTCAACAGTATCAATAACTAAAAATAACTGGATAACTAAAAATAATGCAAGATGGAAGCAGGTATGTTAGTATGAAACAAAATAGAGTGAGTGCGATACTTGATCGATATAATACAATTATTGTACACTAAATATTGAGTCAAGATTTTATATTTTACTAGCTCATCAAATGCAAAACTGAAGAAAAACTAAGAAAAAGTTTCTAGCAAGGGTATAGCTTTTGTTATCAGAAAATAAAAAGTCACTGGATTGTGTGATCGACCAATTGGCATTAAGTATAATTAAAGAGCCCCTATTTTGTATTATAAATGGTCATATTTTGGTTTTGGGGGTCTCCAACATCAGTCTGATATGCATGCAAGGTCAAAAAACACTTTTATTGTCTTAAATAATATGCTTAAATAATATGCATTTAATTTTTACCTTATTATCCCAACGACTCCCATATGGTTCGTTCAGCGATTCATTTGTTCCCAAACTCCTACTTAGCGCTAAGCTAATCTGCGCTGATTGGTCCGATGACCCAGTGTGTTGTGATTGGTCGACTTCGTTCAGTGCGAGACAGAGAAAAAAGCCCACCACGGCTATGAAGTAGCAGCCAGAGAGTATGTGAGAGCCCAATGCAGGAATGCAACAAAGCAATGCAGTTAAACACCAGCATATTACTCTAACCTTAACCCTAACCCCAAGTAATAACAACACACTTTCAGTAATAATACACACAGCGGCAAAAGTTTAACTATTTTGAAAACTGTCCGCGCTGCGCGTGTAAGGAATAGCTGATGGTGGCCATAACAATGACAAACAGCATGAGATCGTGAACCCAAAATGCATTTAAATCCGTAAAGGAAGAAGCATGCGTCACCTTTTTAACGTGGTTTTGGACACAATATGTAAATAGCTTTAACTTCAAGTGAATAGATTTAACCTGAGAGGTACAGTACAAGCACTGATCTATAATAGATAAGTGATTACAAGCCGTGCGGGGCAGTGGTGTAGTCCTAAAAAAAAAAGTGGTGTACTATTACCCACCCAACCCAAATATTAAAAGTAGGCAAAGAAACGACGAAACTATATATATATATATATATATATATATATATATATATATATATATATATATATATATATATATATATATATATATATATTTTTTTTTTTTTTTTAAACATAAGTTACCTGTAACTATTGAAAGAAAAAACAAATACTATGGAAGTTAATGATTACAGGTTTTTTTTAAGCTTTCTTCAAAATATCTTCTTTTGTGTTAAACAAAATTAAAAAAAGGACAAACCGGTTCGGAACAAGTAAAGGTTGAGTAAAGGATGACAATTTTACTTTTTTTGAATGAACTATCCATTAAAAAAGGAAAAATATTTAAACAAATTTGTTCATTTTAAAGCGAGATGCTAATAGCCTAATCCTATTCAATGATTTATGCTGAGCTAATAGTGCCCCCAGCAGACCCGGAGATTGGCTGAGTATATTAAGCTGTGGTAAAACCTGGGTTAAAGCCAACTGTTTAACTCTAAAGGGACTTGTAAAATGAGCCTATAATTAATATAACAATATTTATATATTTTTTTTTAATCAGGAAAATAAAAAGTTTTTTTCTTCAAAAACTCAAATACTAGCCTATACTCAAGTATTTTTTCCATGTTTTAAATAGTACTGCCACTTTTAAATTTTAAAATGGCATAAATATAAACATATTAAAAAATGTACAGGCTAATTTACATATTTCGCTATCATAATATAATCCATAATAGGAAATAATTTTTAACAAGATACAACACAAAGTTTCACTCTGATAAGCAGTTAAAATGAGTACATTCACTGAGTGGTTCTGTCACTGTGTTTAATCCTGTGCATGTATGTATGATATATATAATGCCACATGCACTGTAATGTGTTCTATAATCATAGTTAATTGATAAATGTTCGTTAAGAGTTGCATTTTCACTGGAGGAAACAGCTGTGATGATGAGGGAAGCGCCAAGGAAACAGTAGATGGGGAAACCCGATTGCGAATAAGCAGATATTATAAGTCTATAGGTAAACACACCTTCTGCTCTCACTCTGCAAAGCTGTGGTTTGCTGATTAAACGAAAAACGAGTTGAAAACGGAGGAGCGGAAGTCTGCCGCCGTTTTCATATCAAATTTAAAGGGGACTAAGGTGGTCATTTAGTAGTGTACAGTTCATGAGGAAATCGCAAAACATTTTGAGGGACTAAATAGAAATATAGTGGGGTAAAGCGATGCCGATGCTTTTTTACAATAATTTTACCTCAGTGTTTCAGCGAGACATCATTTAGTTGACTTGTCGTCGTTATCGAAAAACTCCCGAAATTTTCTCACAGCTGCTACAATCGTCAGGGGGCGGGGAATGCCGCAAATTAAACAAAAATCCACTGATTTTAACAAATAAGATGCAAGTAAAAAAAAACATTTGGTATACAGTTAAAGGGGATGCGAATACACTTAAATTAGGGAAGTCTAATCAGAAAAACAAGTGAGTATACCGAGGGTATACGCAATTATTGATCCTCAGAAGTCGTAATACCCAAACAGCTCATGGAAAAAAGTAGGCATACTGAGTATACGTGCGTATAGCCCCGACTACACCACTGGTGCGGGGCAATTACAACATATAAATCACAATTAAACACATATTTTGCAAACTACACAAAACGAGGCAACAATTTTAATTACACTTACATGTTATGATACGGAGGAAGAAGAAACTGGTCCATATGAACTGCAACAGTTACTGACAAAGTCTCTGTCAAAGTCTGACAAAGTCCTAAACATAATAGTCTCTGCTGCTCCTTTAATAGAAAATAGCAAAAATGACAGAAACAAACACAACACATGGTTGGCTATACTGTGGTGTTGTTGTGAAAATAAACTTTAACCCTTTATTCCCCGCAGCCAAATCTCCATCTGTCAGTGATCGTCATCTTCGCGTCATGATCAATCCCGTGGTCAATGCGCATTCACATTTTACTGGATCTGGAACTACATATTTGGTGATGTACCATATCGATGTTGACTCGTTCAAACAAAAGATCCGAACCCAACTCGATTCATTCATTTGACTCTGAGTCGACTATTTTGTTAAAGAATCAGTAGCTTTAAACACTGTGCACTTTCAGATTTAAACCCCAGCTGGATGTTTTCATTCACTTAGAGCTGTGTTACACACTGCATGGAAGCCAGTTTTCAAAAACCTATAATAGGGGCTCTTTAATACTTTCTCCTTGAACTAAATCATTTACATGACCTAAATAACCATTTGGACCAGAATATTCCTTCAAAATTCAACACTAGTTTAGTGCAATACTTTCTATTGTTACATTTTAAAATGTATTGCTTTCATATCCGGTATTAAATTACTCACCAACAACAACAGTAACCAAACATTTAAATGAATGGAAGCCTGTTTTTAACACAGCCACTCTCCCTTTATCTTCCATTCACAAGAACTATGTACGTCCCTCTAAGAAAGATATCCAGGTACAGTAGGAAGCTCTTTAGTTTTCTGGCCATGGTGTTCATAAATAATCAATGCGTGTCGTCTGTACTCTAATGTGGGATTTTACTCTGCCCTCACACCACGAGGGGAATTTACGGAGCCCTACCACATCTTGGTATGTAAATGAGTCTGGGCTTCTGCCAATTTGTGCTCCATTTGCCTCCCTCTCTCTTCCTTTCTCTCTTCCCCTTCTCCAAAAAGAGGAGCGCAGCTGACAGCTCTGGCCACTCATCTGTTTAATCATTGGCACTGCTGAATAACGATGCTCGCTTCACGTCCGATTGTAACAGTGATTGAGAATTCGCTCTGTATTTTGAAAGTATAATATTCGCCAAATCAACGCCACAAGAGTGCGTCTCGCAGCTGCGTGGTGTTATCACACGCCTCCTTTGTTTATTGACATGTTTCGAAAAGCGGAAGGCTGCCGCTTTTAATGAGCTCGTTGATGGTTTAGAAGTTTGCATGATGTACTGTTAACTATTGTGACTGAAAGAGAGATGTGTCTGCCATTTTATCACTTCCTATAGGTGTTCTGGAGTATAGCAACTCAATTACATGTTCAAGTAAACCAATTTGAGATCATCTGAGCTTTCTGACATGGTGTATTTCCTGTGGTCGTAATGAGATGAACATAAGCAAAAATACTCAGGCTATGACATTTAAACAATGCTCAAAAAACTCTCCCTCGTACCATTCCACCACAGCCTGTACTTTTTATTCATGAATGCATCCACGAATTCATAATAACCTCACTTTACTATTTAAAAATCAAAGTAGAAATCGAGACTGATCAGACAAAGCAACCAGTTTGCGATCTTCATTGCTGTTTTGTTTAGACATTCTAACTTCTAGCCTCACTGTAGCTCCTGAGTAGCCGGAAGTTGTCTATTTTCAATCGGAGGCAGCGGCAAGCAGAGATGGCAAAAGTACACCAATCTTTTACTCAAGTAGAAGTACAGATACTCATATTTAAAACGACTCTGGTAAAAGTTAAAGTACTGATTACACTTTTGTACTCAAGTAAAAGTAAAGAAGTATGACCTCAAAAATGTACTTAAGTATGAAGTACCCATTACTACTACATGTTCTAGTTTCACTAGGTAGGTAAATTTCTGGTTTCCCCCACAGTCCAAGGACATGCATTATTGGTGGATAGATAAACTACATTGGCCGTAGTGTATGAGTGTGTATGTGTGTGTGTGTATGTGAGAGAATGGGTGTTTATGGGTGTTTCCCAGTACTGGGTTGCAACTGTAAGGGCATCCACTGTGTAAAACATATGCTGGAATAATTGATGGTTAATTCCGCTGTGGCGACCCCTGATAAATCAGGGACTAAGCTGAAGGATAGTGAGTGAGGATGGGTAGACAACTAGACCTCAGAAGCAGCATCACATCCTGCAATATGGCACCAACATTGCTCAAAATGTCGGCCCATGTATCATCATCCTGATGCAAACTTACAGTGTTCATCATGTAGTTTTGCGGCTGTTAGATCAAAACCAACAGCTGCCATTCATGTTCATACACTCTAAAAATAATTCTGTAGGCCTGTATATCTTTATAAATAATGCCTTACATTTTTCACTGAATTCTGTCTAAAATATATAGATTTTTTTAAATTTTATATTTGAATTTTTTTATTAAATATATTGAAAATATATTTTCTTTTGCTAAAATAAATACTTATAATATTTGGCTTTTTTGCATTAGCAGCTCTCATACATAACCCCTTATTTCAGTGTTTTTTTCCAGGGTATTGTGGATATTTTATTACATGTAAATGGATAAACATGAATTCTGTTAATACATTTATTCTATGCTAAAAGCAACATACATGGGCATGACTACAACCTACATAACATGTGCATGATCTTTTATTCGCGTGATAAATTCAGGATCTTTTGCACTATATTTTTATTCATAAATTGCCCAGTATGGTTACTTTAGTTGTTGTAAAACATTTGTTAAAAAAATCGCAGTGCATAAAGATTTTGATTGTTTTAGTACTAGATGTACAAATCTTTACAAATCTTTATCTTTATATGTTATTACTGTGTAAACAGGGCAGCATCAGTCATGTTAAATTCGCCGTCACCCTCTGTCTCATCTGCAAAGTCATCCTTGTCTTTCTCGTAGTAATCTTCATAAACTTGCCTACATACGGCACGTGACAGCCTTGGTTGAAAAAGCCACACGATGCAGCATGCAGGCGTGCAACGACGAAAATAGACTGACTGCATCAAAAAGGCACTCAAATTGCGCAATGACAAGAAATAATATAGATCGCGCCACCAAACACATGAAAAACAAAAGTAACGAGCCCAATTTGAAAATGTAAGAAGTAGAAAGTACAGATATTTGTGTAAAAATGTAAGAAGTAAAAGTAAAAAGTTTTCAAAAAAATAAATAGTGGAGTAAAGTACTGATACCAGAAAAATCTACTTAAGTACACTACTTCCCAGCTATGGCAAAAGCAAAGTGGCATGTCTACGTAGGATGGTGTGGGTGATTTTGGTAATGAGCTATTGTTTGGCGGCAACCTTTTAGAAAGTACTACTGGTCCACCGAGAGGATTCCAGAGGATGCAGTGTGATTAAAATTTGGTTCTGAAAACATATGTTCAATATTGGAATTACACTAGATCGTAAATATTAACACAAAATACAAACTAACCAAGCAGCTTTTAATTGGTTTATTTAGTTAGAAAACATGCATGTACAATCCTCAGAGTGCCAAGAGCAGGGCAGCCAGAGCCAATGACGCTTTCATCAGCAGCGATGTTATGCACAGGTGTTGGTGGCAGATCTACTTGACAGAGCAAATTTTGACGCTGTCGTTGGGCATCTTTTTGAATTTGACAAGATTGTCATCAGTGTGCTTTTCTGCTGCTGTAGCTCATCTAGCATAACTTCAAAGTTGGATGTGTTCAGAGATGCTCTTCTGCATACCTCAGTTGTAATATGTGCTTATTTGAATTAATTTAGTCTTTCTATTAACTTTAACCAGTCTGGCTATTCTCCTCTGACCTCAACACGTTATTTTCACTCACAAAACTGCCACTCTCTGGATATGTTCTCTGTTTTTTTAGCCTATACATGCCTCAGTCTACATTTTTGGGAGTCTGAAATATGTTACTTAGGGTACATTTTGTTGTACGTTGCAGATAAACATCCTTCTTGTACACATCCACAAGAATGTGGGGCTTGTCATACAGATCACTTAGTACTGACTGAAACCATTCCCTAAACCCAACCAATAGTGTTTCAAAAGCAAACGTAAGAGACGCAGTTACACAGTAGTTAGTGCTGTCGCCTCACAGCAAGAAGGTCGCTGGTTCGAGCCTCGACTGGGTCAGTGGGTGTTTCTGTGTGGAGTTTGCATGTTCTCCCTGCGTTCACGTGGGTTTCCTCTGGGTGCTCCGGTTTCCCCCACAGTCCAAAGACATGCAGTACAGGTGAATTGGGTAAGCTAAATTGTCTGTAGTGTATCAGTGTGAGTGAGTGTGTATGGATGTTTCCCAAAGATGGGTTGGGACTGGAAGGGCATCTGCTGCATGGAACATGTGCTGGATAAGTTGGCGGTTCATTCCGCTGTGGCGACCCCATATTAATAAAGGGACTTAGCTGAAAAGAAAATAAATGAATGAATGAAGCAAACGTAAGTGTAAGAGAGGTAACACCATACAAAGTGAGCTACTGAGCAAACTTACCATACCAGAAAATTTATTTTTTCATATAGAGATTTATAGCAGATGTTAATGTATTAAATAAAAAAATAATGCACCATTTTTTGTGGTATTTGTTTTGTGTTGTGCAAAGATCTGCACAAAAATAAACCTTTTTTGTCGCTAATATTTTCCTGTATATAGTATTAGTTGTTGACTTGGACAATATGTTGCCAACAACTAATATTATTTACAGGGAAAGCATTTCTTTTTATCTAAGAACTGCAGTCAAATGTACTGTATGTTTTCACAAAATTGTCTTCCAATGAACCTCTGTTAGACGTTATCCATAAGCACATGTGAAAATTCCAGTAGATCAGCAGTTTCTGGAATACTAAAAACCAGCCTGTCTGGCACAAAAAGCATGCCACAATAAATCATCATCCATCTCCATTCTGATGACTGTTAGGACCTTAAGCAGATCATCTTGACCACATCTACAGTACAAGCCTTGAGGTGCCGCCATGTAATTGACTGATTGGATTTGCTTACTAACAAGCACCTGAGCAGCTGTAACTAATGAAGTGGCTGTAAATAGATCGTTACTTCTATTTAGAAAGAACTGATCAGTGCATTAATGGTGTTGAACTATGTCTGTAAACAATACTGTTGTTTTACAAAACTATTAACTCTCCCTCATACACAGCATGTACTTTTCATTCATGGCTGGTTCCATGAATTTATAATTACCTCACCTTACTGTACAAAATTAAATAGAAATCGAGACTCATCAACCAAAGCAACTATTTTGCAATCTTTTATTGCTACAGTTATTTATAACTTCTAGCTTTAACGTAGCTTTTATATTTTTAAGTAGCTAGAAGTTGTCAATTTTCTTTTACAAAACTATTAAGCGGCAGAGCTGTTTTTAATACTACTAAGAATAAATATTTCTTGAGCACCAAATGATTTTAAAATACTTCCTGGCGGACTGACTGCCAGTGAAACCTGTAGAAACGACTACTGAAAATATAGCTTTGCCCTGACTGCAATAAATTACGTTCACATTTTAAAATTAATTGGAATAAAAACAGTTATAATATATATAATTGAAACAGTATATATATATATATATATATATATATATATATATATATATATATATATATATATATACAGTTTAAGTCAGAATTATTTGCCCCCCTTTGCGTTTTTCTTCCTTTATATAATATTTCCCAAATGATGTTTAACAGAGCAAAGAAATTTTCACAGTATGTCTGATAATATTTTTTTTTTCTAGAGAATTTTTTTTTTTCTTATTTGTTTTTTTTCGGCCTGAATAAAAGCAGTTATTATTTTTTTAAAAGCCATTTTAAGGTCAAAATTATTAGCCCCTTTAAGCTAATTTTTTTCAATAGTCTACAGAACAAACCATCATTATACAATAACTTGCCTAATTACTCTAACCAGCCTTGTTAGCCTAATTAACCTAGTTAAGCCTTTAAATGTCACTTTAAGCTAATAGAAGTGTCTTGAAAAATATCTAGTAAAATATTATTTACTGTCATCATGGCAAAGATAAAATAAATCAGTTATTAGAAATGAGTTATTAAAACTATTATGTTTAGAAATGTGTTGAAAAAAAAATCTTCTCTTCGTTAAACAGAAATTGGGGTGAAAATAAACAGGGGGGCTAATAATACTGACTTCAACTCTGTGTGTGTATATATATATAAATTTTCCTTCAGCTTAGTCCCTTAGTTATCAGGGGTTGCCACAGCGGAATGAACCGGCAACTATTTCAGCATATGTTTTACACAGTGGATGCCCTTTCAGCCACAACCCAGTACTGGGAAACATACATTTACACACACACTCACACACTATGGCCAATTTTTATTTACTCAATTCACCTATAGCTCATATCTTTGGACTGTGGGAGAAACCGGAGCACCCGGAGAAAACCAGTGCTTAATTTGAGCCGGATATTGCCGGATATTGCTGGATCCTGTCCGATATTCGTGTTTTGCGTTCCGGTATTTAATCGAATGGATCTGACATTAACTTGTGCGCGTTGAATACCTACGTGTATGTGAATGTTTGTACAATCACTCTCAATGGTTAGTGATTGTTGTTTCGTGCGCAGTGAGCAGCGAAAATAAATAATGGCATAGTGGCCTACCTAAATAATATTTGTATTTTCAAAATGGCAAGGAGGCAGTCACACATATTTTAATTTTTTTAAAACCATGAGTAAATCTGATAATGAGCCTGATCAAAAGAGATCTCGATAAGATGAAACTGCGCGAATGGATCAGGATAGCGGGAGACAGAAGCAAAGCGATCTCAAGTCAGCCAGAGAGCATGACAGAAGAGGTAACCGTGGGCTCTTCTTGAAGATTAGACTGAGTGAGTCATTGAATTATTATTTTCACTTGGCACATAATAGTGAAGTGAAGAGAATAGTGATTGTTCATACAGTTTATGTTTGTAGCTACGTGTTTTTATAATAAATGACTGACCTATAACGTTATATGGCACAACATAATAAAAGACCGTTCAGAAATGTGATGTTATTACGCTATCATCGTTTAATGACGTCATGTTCCGGGAAAACTAAAATTGTGTGGGGCGGACGTCAGTCACGGTAACTTTTATTTCCTGGTTTTGTTCCGGGAATTATTCATTTACAAATTAAGCACTGGAGAAAACCCTTGCAAACACGGGGAGAATGCAACCTCCACACAGCCAGGACTCAAACCAGTGACCTTCTTGCTGTGAAGTGACAGTTCTAACCACTGAGGCTAAAATTGAACTCTTTGGAGTGAATGCCAGGCGTTACGTTTGAAGAAAACCAGGCATCGCTCATCACCAGACTAATACTATCCCTACAGTGAAACATGTGGTGGCAAACAGGTGGTGGCAGCATCATACTGTGGTGATGTTTTTCAGCAGCAGGAACTGGAAGACTCGTCAGGATAGAGGGAAAGATGAATGCAGCAATGTACAGAGACATCCTGAATGAAAACCTGCTTCAGAGTGCTCTTGACCTCAGACTGGGACGAAGTTTCATCTTCCAGCAGGACAATGACCCAAAGCACACCGCCAAAATATCAATGGAGTGGCTTCACAACAACTTGGTGAATGTCCTTGAGTGGCCCAGCCAGAGCCCAAACCTAAACCGTATTGAACATCTCTGGAGAGATCTGAAAATGGCTGTCGCTTCCCATCCAACCTGATAGACCTTGAGAGGTACTGCAAAGAGTAATGGGCAAACATTTCTTAAGAGAGATGTGACAAGCTTGTGGCATCATATTCAAAAAAACTTGCGGCTGTAATTGCTGCCAAAGGTGCATCAACAAAGTACTGAGCAAAGGCTGTGAATACTTATGTACATGTGATTTTTCAGGATTTTTATTTGTAATATATTTGCAACAATTTCAAAAAATCTTTTTTCACATTGTCATTATGGGGTATTGTGTGTAGAATTTTGAGGAAATAAATTAATTGAATCCATTTTGGAATAAGGCTGTAACATAAATAAATGTAGAAAAAGTGAAGCACTATGAATACTTTCCGGATTCACTGTATGTACTGTAGTATTAATAAAATAATATCATGAAGCATGAGTATGACCAGCAGTCATATTTTACACCATCACTGCTACATGTAAAATCTGATTCCACATTCCATGGCCTGTCGAAACTGTTTTATTTGGCTGGCCTTTTAGTTTATTCTGCATATTAAACTCAGAGACAAGAGCGTATTTTAACTTCAAAACAAATGACATGCTTCTTCCTAAACCCGGTTGTTCGGTGGCTGGATTTTGGGCAAAAACCACTCAGAGGTTATTCTACATCATCCCAAAACTGAACCACCGCAACCCAAAAAAAGCCTTTTTTATTTACTTGTGGAACGCTGCTAAATTGCAGTTCCGCACTCGTTTTTTAAAAGGGCGCTGTGCACCGAGGACTGTCTGTTAAGCTCTGTCAATCTATAACAGAAGCCAGTTCTATTTATTTCTCCCCCTGTCTCTCTCTTTCTTCATATTTTTTTTTTTGGCGCTGAATGTTGAAGGTTTGTGGATCTGCACAAAGAGCTGAAAGAGGAGAGTAAATATTGCTGCCGCTGATGGATTTAGGATGTGCACACATAAGGTTGCGTATGCCATTGCTGTAAGCACATTACATATGATGCTTACATTTGAGAATGGCCTTGCTAATTTGATAGTGGTTCAAATGGAAGTGTGCTGAAGCGTGCACGGGTAATGGTAACTCAGCAATAGCCTGATGACAGCAATAAAGTGAAATCGATTTTGTGTTTTTTTTTTTAATGTATGCAACCGTGCATGTATTTGTTTTGCAAAGAAGAGAGGATTGCGTTTAAGTTTGCACTGCAGCAGAAGATCTGGTTTGGGAGCAATATTTATTTCTTCCCTGCATTAACTTTCATGTTTTCGCCCATAGGGGGCAGTTTCACTCTCTGCAAGTTTGTCTGTCTCTGTCAAGAATGCTGAATGGGCTGGCAGGATTCTGGCCAGTGGTTTGTTTCGTTCAGCAGTGCCACTGTGCCGATCCACAAATAAATCACTGTGTTTTCCCCCTTTGCTCCTGCTGTATTGTGGGAAGATAGATATCAGGACCCTAATGATGTTCAACATCAGCTGGAGCTAATGGAGAAGATACTCCAGCCATTTGTATTGAGATGGTTCTCTCTCCTTTTCTTTCACTCTGTCTGAGATGTGTTTTTTTCTTCCAAACTAGAGAGAAAAATTGTGATTAGTAAAAGTTATGCTGCTTGTCAAACCATTTGAATAATTAAGATTTTTCTCTATTTTTAAGGCAGAAAAATATATTTTCAGTGCAGTGTAATTTATTTGAATGCATGTATTTTCAGTCAATCATCCCTCATTATTATTCTAATATGCTAAATTGAAGATCTTGCCAATTATTTTTAGCATTAAAAATGTATAAATGTAATAAAAAATAGCATTTATTTAGAATAAAATAAATAATAATGACATAAATGTCTTTGAATGTCAGTTTGAATTGTCAGTTTGTTGATTTTATTTTTATGTACAGTGTAAGGCAGTTTTCCAAGTGCTGTTTCACGGAGAGAAAGATTTAAAGATAATAGTTTTAATAGCTAATTTCTATTTGTCTTTGCCCTAATAATGTACATAAAATTTGTATGCAAGATACTAGTAGTCGGCTTAAATACAATGTAATGGCTTAACTAGGTCAGTTAGGTTAAAGGCAAGTTAGGTTAATTACGCAAGACAACAGTGGTTTCTTCTGTAGCCAATCCTAAAAAAAGAAAAATGAAGGGGGTTAATAATATGGACCATAAATATTATTAACAATTATTAATGTTTATAATCATTTCTTTCTTTCAGAAAAAAAGAAATCAGTCTTTTTCTCAAATTAAAAAAAATTATAAAAGGAAATATTGTGAAATTGTCTTGCTATGTTAAACATATTTAAAGAAGAAAAAAAAAAATCACAAAGTAATAATATCAACCCAGGCTCATTCTGAAACGTACTGCTGTATACATTTCTGGAGAGTGCCAAATACATTCCAGGAGCTATGTTTTTTTGCAGTTTTTGTTTTCATGAATTCATCAGAGGCCGCTGTGTACGCTTTTTCAGATTTCAAATTTCTCTCGCAAGTGCCATTTGCGCCTGCTCTTCTTGAGTAAATCCACCAGAGGCCACTGACAACTGACTGACTGACTGACTGACCCACCGACCAATCCCACTTCCCTAAACCCAACCGATAATGTTTTAAAAAGTGCAGATTGCCCCACCCAATTCCCTAAACCCAACCAACAGTGTTTTCAAAAGCAATCCAGAAAAAGAAAAGCCTACTGATTTTTACCACATTTACCAGGTCTACCATATGGGGCTACGTTGTCAGAATAAGCCTATGCTGCAAAATGTGTCAATTTATAATTTATATTTATAGGGAAAAACTTGGCCCAAGTTTTTGAATGGTCTATCATGGTTTCTGCAAAGATATTACACATTTGAATATAAAATATTTATTTGATATATAACTTTATGCAATATATTAATATTGATTAAATATTAGTTAATACAAATAATCATTCAGAAAATGTAACTTTGTAATAACAATAGTAAATTACATTTTAAAATTGTAACTACCGCTCAAAAGTCTGGGGACAGTAGGATTTTTAACTGTTTTAAAATAAGCTTCTCCTGCTCACCAATGCTGCATTTATTTAATCAAAAATACAGTACAAATTGTAAAATTGTGAAATGTTATTGCACTATAAAATAACTGTTCAAAAGTAGTTTGCCATTTAATTAATAATTTAATCCAGTCTTCAGAGTCACATGATCCTTCAGAAATCACTCTAATATTAATTATTATTATTATTGTTATTATTATTATTATTATTATTATTATTATTATTATTATTATTATTATTATTATTATTATTATTAATGGTAATAAAAATAAAAGCAATAATGACTGGAGCAATAATTTCATTTGAAACTACATACAATACGTAATAAATAAATATTTTATGATTAAGTATTTAACAATTTATATTTTTTTTACATTCAATAAATGCCCCCAAAACAGAATTTGACTAGTAGTGTACATGAACCAGATCTTTTAATTTCTGATAACAGTTTACAATATCAACTGTTTTCTGTATCTTTTGATCAAATAAATGAATTAATTTAAAATATGAAGAAATCCTAACCATCACAAGCTGTGTTTGTAAGCGAGCGACAGGATGCATGAATGACTGCTATTCTTGTCAGTCAGAGCGTGTATGAGAGTCTGATTGGCAGTAATTACCACATGCTGGGTTCTGACATGTACTTCAGCTCATAATAAAACAACAATGTCACATTATTACCCAACGTCCTCCATTAATGACTCCAACTGCTGCGCTGGCCTGTTATTCCACACGTTCCCCTATTCGCTGGCCTCTTCCGAAAATCTCCAAACGATAATTATTGAGTTATCTGCTGCTCCAACAAATCTGACTTGTCAACTGCTATTAATTGCTACAATGTCACAAATTAATGTGCAACTGCCAGCCGTATGAGATTTCTGCAGATATTCAGTGACCTTAATTTAAAGAGTTATACTGCATTGCAGATTAATTATACACAGACAAGATGTGAAGCAATCAACAGCACCATTAAGGCAAACTCATCACTGAGACATTGAGCAAAGAGAGAACTAAGAAGCTGCTTTTTCCAACAGCAGGAGAGGAAGAGGAAAGAACTCTTCAACTTCCTGCTTCCTTCCATTCTCTCATATTGCTGGAAGCAGAGGAGGGACTTTTAAGGCAAAAAGTTCATACAGACAGTCATTGTTTCTATTCACACCTGGTATTGCGTTTTTTAGATCCAATCACAGGTGGACAAAGAAGACACAATACCGTTCACACCTTTTATTGTTTAACTGACTGTTTACATGGACATCAGTAATCGAATTATTTGCCTTAATCTGAATAAAACAATAATATGATTAAGGTGTTTACATGAGCTGCTTTTTGAATGTACCTTTCATGATCTTGTTTTACATGTTATAGCACATCATTCCTACTATCCACATTTCCTCCGTAGTTTCATGTAATTTCAGGTGTTTCATTTTTAATTTGATGACTTTAAATGCAGTTTGGCACTTTCACTTTTATTCAGGAACATTTCATGCATGCCCCCATGACAAACGAGATATTGTATTTGAGTATGGACTGCTGGAGGAGTGTTGTTTTAATGGAATTTGATACCGCACGCCGTATGGGGAAAAAACTCTGCATTTCGATGTCTGTAGTTCTTCACTGACTCAGTAGGTGCAGAGAATAGTGTCAAACAGCCGTGTGCGTACAGAGTATCCTGCCACAAAATGCGGCGAAAATACACAACAGTATTAAGGTGTTTACTTGTCTGTACTGCACTTCAATAATGCGACTAACATTGGTATACTCCACATGTCTTAATTTGATTTCTGTAAAGTTCGATTATGACTCTTTCATCTCTCTGACAGTTTTACTGACACTTTTTTGCACATTTGCAGCAGACACTTAAATTAAAATAAAATAAAAGCATTGTGCATTTATGAAGTGAATGGGCTTGACAAACCACCTGTAGAAACACTCTTCTCTCTAAAAAAGCACTCCCCTCTCCTTAGCACTTAATTCTTTGCACTAACAGCACTAACAGTTCCTTTTTGTAATTAGCACTTGTGTGTATTGCCTTTTCTTGTTGAAGCACTGAATGCCTGCTCAATTGTAAGTCACTTTGGACAAAGTGTTTGCTAAATGACTAAATGTAAACGCTATTTATTACTAGGGATGCTCTAATCGATCGGCTGAAGATCGGGATCGGCCGATAATCACATTTCATGACTCAATCGGTACTTGCCAATCTCGCCGATCTCATGAACCTCTCACATCTCACATGTTTGTTCATAAGTTTACAAGCAGAGGAAGACACACATGCGTGTACATGGACACCAATAATTCGATTTTAATGCAATTAAGGCAATACTCTGATTAAGAGTCTACTATGTAAACAGCGATTTTTGATTAATTTAATCCGATTAAGGTCATGATCAAACTAAAGAGAACTCGAATTAAGACGTGGAGTATGCCGATTTTAGTCGCACTATTGAAGTGCAGTACAGACATGTAAACACCTTAATCGAACTACAGTATTACTGTCATGTAGGACTTTTCGCATGAAATGTTCCCGAGTGAAAGTGCCAAACTGCAGTTACAGTCGACAAATTAAAAATGAAACACCCGAAATTACATGAAACTTTGGTAGGTGACATTAATCAAATTATGTGCTGTAACATGTAAAACGGGATCATGAAAGGAACATTCAAAAAGCAACTCATGTAAACACCTTAATCTTATTATTGTCTTAATTAGATTAAGGCAAATAATTTGATTACTGATGTCCATGTAAACGTAGTCAGTGTCCACTTGTGATCGGATTGACTTGACCGTATCTTGATACCAGGTGTGAACACGACTTTTAACTAAACAGAGTGCCATTGCTGTGCCTTTAAGATATTTTATGAGTTGAAACTAAGGGCAGAGAATGAAAATCCAAAGAAAAAACAAAGAAATGAGATTCTTAGTTTTTTTTTCCCCTCACTTGAACTGTTTTTCTCTGAAACACTGTGCATTTCTTCTGTCTGTTTTATCTCTGTCTTAAGTGTTTTCAGACTGTATCTCTTACTGCTGAATAAAAGCAGTGCTCATTAGCATTTCATTCGTTGCTCAAGTCTTATTTCTCTGCGAGACACTGTCTCTGGCCTCCACAAATGCAGATTTGACACGGTGCATTGTTTACACTGAGTTAGAAGGCATCATTGCCACTTTGCAAATGAAGCTGTTTGGATGCATTGCAATGGCAGATCAGTTCGGGTTTGGATCGGTTTGTGTGTGAGCTTTCTGAGAGTGTGAATGGATTGTCCGGGCTGGGAGAAGGGTGCATCTGGGAAGGGGTGTTTGATCTTCCACTTAAGCCATTCATTTTCTTTATATGTACAGTAAATTTCACTTTCAATTCGTTTTTTGAGTTTCGATTCAGAGGCAGAATCCTTCAAAGGATGTGGACTTTCGAAGGCCAGGATATGAGGAATGCATTTGGAGGCTGTATTTGAAACAGTCTTTGAACAGGGGCAGTCTTTTTTGCACCATTATGATGCAATCAGCCTTCAAATGCGGCCTTTGAAGGATGCAGCCTTTAAATTGAAATGCAGCTATTGAATATAGAATTTTTAAAATGATTTAATTGTGTTGCATAATGCATTGTCATTGATGATTAACATCAATAACACTACAATAATGTCTTATTTGTTAGCATGAGCTAATGCTCGAAATAGCAATAAGCAATATATTTTGACTTTATTAACATTAATTAATGTTAGTTATTGGCGGTTCATTCCACTGTGGTGACCCTTGATAAATAAGCCAAAGGAAAATGAATGAATAATTAATGTTAGTTACAATATGTTCATTGTGCATTATGTTACAAGACTTTTTATTAAAAATAAATATATTAATGTTAAGATTAACATCTTGACGGCCCCAATAGCCTAGTGGGCAGTACACCGACATACCACTGCCCTGTTTGAGACTCAATTCGTTGACCTTTCCCAATTTCCCTAAGACATTACACAATATTCCATGTGCTATTTGCTCAATTCTGTCTTAAGTACATTATTATTTTTGCAAGTACAGTCTTATGTCTTTATCTTTTTTTTTGTAGTATAGGTGAAAGTTGTGTGCACGTAGCAACATACAGTATGCTTAGACCTTTTTCTGCTAGTAAGGAAAATATTAATTAGCACTATATTGTAAATAACATTTTTACAGTTTGAAAAAATGATGTATGGATGAATGGATCATGTGAAAAATTAGCACACCCTATTGAATTTAATGGTTTTCTGTATCAGAACATTATACTAAAAAAAAATGTATGGTCCCTGTATGTTCTTTGGCAGGTCTTAAATTTGAAAGATAAAACCTCAGATGAACAGCATCACATGACTTTCACACTTGTCGTTATCAGATAGGAAAGATTGTGTTAGAAAGACGGGTGACAAACTTGCCGGCATTGTAGGTTCACTTTTTGGAGTAAACAATTCAAGTAATCATCTTCTGTTCTGTGTGACCTAATCAATCTCTCAGAGAAATTGGAGGAGTTTTGGAGTATTAGTCAGGATATGACTGGACTATTGCCACACCTAGAATAATTTTCCTAACTGTTCTGATGTAGATTTTGCTTGTGTGTTTGGGATCATTGTCTAGTTGCATGGCCCATTTTTGGCTTTAGCTGTTGAACTGGCTTTGTGTTAACACAAACCAGAAGTCTCCAGACCAACAAACTGCTAAAACCTCTGCTGATAATCAGTTCAGGCATTTGATTAGCTAGGCTTGACTTATCTTTGTTCATTCTGTATGTTTTTTTTTTTTTATCTGAAGAATAATTTTTACAAATAATACCTGCTAAAGATCAGTATAATATACTTGTATGAAAACCTACCTTTTCCCACTAAAACATTAAATAACAAAAAGTCAAGACGACAAATATTTTTATTTTGCATTAACTTATTCTAATGAGTGAATCAGGTCTCACCAAATTATAGAGTTTAACTTAATATTTTCTGTCAGTTTGGTTGATTTAAGTTGAGATCACAAGAACAATTAATTTGATTCAATTAAACAAATTAAAGCAGCAAGATTTTTTTTTACAATGTAAAACATGCTTGATTCCACACAATCGATTTGTGTTAGGACAACATGAACAATTAAGACCTCTCAAAAAATCAAGAATTGTGTTGTTTAAGCTCATTTTAGATAAGTAGCTTGAACAAACAGCAAACGTCATTTTTTGGATGGATGGATGGATGGATGGATGGATGGATGGATGGATGGATGGATGGATGGATTGATTGATTTAGGACTGGGCGATAAAATTGGTATCAGTATTTATAATATTGACCGAACACCATTGTCAATGTCAATAGAAAAAAATAAATGCTATGTAGTTTCAGTATGAAGCGCTATAGTTTTATTAAAATGTGGCTGCTGAGCGCTTGCCTTGAAAGCAGTGCCAATAAACTTAGGGTGTAAGTTTGTTATTTCAAATGAAGGCGCATGACGCGCATATGGAAGCGACGCGCACATGTTGTGCAAGCAGCCGGCACGTGAGCCGTGCACATTGTCCAGCCGCACCTAGTTGAAAACATCTGAATGCATCTTTTCTGAATGCCCTGAGCGCACCGCGATTCATGTAAGGAGAACTAAAGAACTGAAGTAGTGCAAAGCCCATTGTAAATGGTCAAGGAATCCACCAGCATATTGTCACTTCAGGTCAGAATAACAACACACACGAAAATGAGTGCCATATAGCAGCAGCGAGAAGATTGTAAATAAAAAAGGATGTCGCTAGAGTGGCTTTTTGGTTTCTTTTCTTGTGCATCCTAGCCACTAGCACCCCATCTGAAAGAGTTTTTAGCATAGGCATGATATAGTCATTCAACTTCACAATTTGTAATGTTGCAATATGTATTTGAATAATGATGGTTAGTTCTTTTACTTGAAAGCTCAGATTTGTTATTACAATTTGTGTTGTTGACACAGTTTGATGTTTACTGTATCATTATTATTCACACCTTAAAGTTTGCTTTAATTTGTTCAGTATTTACGCTTTACCATTGCACACACTTTGTAACATTTTATTTATTAAGTTTAACAGTCTCTGTAACACTTATGTTTATTTTACTATGAAGAGATCAGATATTTTGTTTAAATATTTTTTGTTTTAGACTATTAAATCTATTTGCCTTAGTAATGTTGGTATATTAAAATAAAGTGGTAAAATAAAATAAAAAAACTCCTAATATTCCTAAATGTGTTGTTAAAAATTATTCAATAATTATACATATCAAATGATATGAAACAGGATCTCATGATAATTTTTTTACAATATCGCCCAGCCCTAATAGATAGATAGATAGATAGATAGATAGATAGATAGATAGATAGATAGATAGATAGATAGATAGATAGAAAGAATACGTGTGATATGTGCATTGTTCTGTGAGTGTGAAGGTCAGCGTTTATAAATCTTTCTTGGCTCATCTCAGTGAGTACCGCTGCTTTCGTTCTCAGCCTGCAAGGCAGCTCTACAGTATTGCAATTCATCATCATTTGTTGCATTCCATATTTTGTTTATATTTGATTTACGGAGAGGCCTTTGTTTACCATGGCTGTGGAATGAAGAGTAGCGCTGTTGTCGAGGGGCTGTCCGAGAGGTTCATGTGAGGTAAAAGCAGCACTACCGAGCCTCATTCCAGAGCTCATTAGGCATTTCAGACAGAGTTGAATTCGGTTGTGTCTTCGGTCATGCATCAGCTGGTCTCTGCAGATGCGAGAAACCAACACACACACACACACACAAAAGTCTGGCATCTCTTGAAAAACTTGCTCTCCGTTGGAATTCTCATTTCATCCTCCTTCAACCAGAACGCTGGACTTCTGAAGAGGAACATGCCAAATTTGATTATGAGCTGAATTTGAGCGTTACCATCTAAAAGTCGGCTCTTCCAGGTTTTACAACTAACTAATGCAAGCTGTAGAAAGTCTGATCTTGAGGAAAGTGGAAGATGGAGCGGAAACAGAAGGATAGAGCGAGTCCGATGTGGATCACTGCCAGCATTAAACAATTAACATTATAATTTGTTTTCGTAACGTTGAAAAGTAATATAATTAACCGGTGAAACTAATCTCTGTTCCCTGCCAGGCTGAAACGCTTCTGTAAATGATAATAGCAGTTGGTCCAGTCGGCTCTTGGGATGGGATAAATCTGCTTTCCCCCCTTTGCACAGGACTGGCATCTATTCAGTCGGTGCTGTGTGCAGAGGGAGCCATTGAAATGCTTTCTGTAAGCCCATCTGTGTGTGTTTGAAGAGTTCAACGCTGTTCTGTGACAAAGCACAAAGCTGCAGTTCTTGACCTCTCGCAGTGACCAGTGCAGTTTCACTCTGTATCACCACAGCAGTCAGTCAAGATTAACCCACCTCACCCTTGCCATCAGCTCTGGGCTTTGTTTAAACCCTTTAAGTCTGCCCTCAACGGTCCTGTACTTTCCTATTGAGCACAGAATGAGTTCCTCAAACTTTGCACTGAAAAAAAATCTTTTTTTTCCGTCAAGCACATTTCTTGCAGCCATACTGATATATTGTTGCATCATAGAGACAAGTGTGAAGTCCACATACAGTATGATGACAAGTTATATTTCACAGGTTAGACATGTCTGTGTTTTATCTGAGGCGCTCGGGCTGTATTTTGCATCTTTGAAGGGATCGCGTTGTGAGAATTGCACGAAAACACTTCAAATATGTCACGTCAACCTGAAATAAAAAAAATAAAAAATTATTTTGTGCTGAAATGGTTTTATACGGGCTAAATAGTATTAAGTAATAATAAAGATCCTGGGGTCCGTTCTTCGTACCTTGCTTAAATGATCTAAGATGATTTGGCAGATTTGGATCTTTTAATCTTGATAACTGATCTTGCTAATTTGGTTCTTCAAACAAATTCGCGAATCAGATTAAAATGTCCAAGGATTGGACACCTGGTCTCTGCTTTTGTATATTTCAGTGTTTTCATGTCACTTCCTGTCACCTTAGTTTACCCTTATTTTGTTAATCTTTGAGTTAGTCTTCTCCACCCCCTCTTCAGATTGTTTAGTTAATTGTTCCCTTATGTATTTATACCCTGTTCTGTTAGTCCTTCGTTGTCATTAGTTTTAAGTCACTCCCATGATGTCTGTGTTTCGCTCGTTGTTTAGTTTAGTTTAGTTTGTTTTGTTTCCTTTTATTTTGTTTCGTTACGTTACATTTTAGTTTGCTTTTATTTGGTTTTGTTTGGTTCTAGTTTGGTTTTGTTTGGTTTGCATCTGGATCCTCACCTTTGCTTATTTCCTGCTCTACGTGAGACGTGACAGATTATTATTATCATTATTATTGTTATTATTAGTTTTTTACTATGTTTTTTTGTGATGTGTGGGGACATTAAATAGGTTTCCATTGCTTCCAATAGGTTTCCATTTCCAGTATAAAATACTGTACACGCTGTATTCTCTATTATCCCCAACCCCACCCTACCCTTAAACCCAACTCTCACAGGAAACCGTACAGTTTTACTTTCTGAAAAAACTCATTCTCTTTGATTTATAAGCTTTTTGAGAAATGAGGACATTGTTTTTCACCACCTTCTTGTAGTACCTGTATCATTATACAGATTTGTGTCCTGATATCATGTCACAAAAACATGTACACATTGATACACACACAAACACACTATACTTTGTTTAGAAGGCAGAAACTAAGCTTTTTGCACTGCAATTGATGATCAATAGTAAAAATGACAAATTGTGCCTCTTCCCAACATGGAAAACCACCAAAAATTAAGAATGCATGATTACATGGTGTCATGGCTTTGCAATAAAAAAAAATGTCATTATAATGGAAGTCAATGGGGAAAAAACAGCCATAGACATAACAAAAGAGTAGTAAATTTGCACTTGAGTGAGCAAATTCACATTTGAATGTATTGTTGAATTTCTTTTTTACATTTTCAAAGCATTTTCCCAAAATATGTGTCAAAATAAAATTTGTCACTAAAAATGAAGACCAAATTAAATGGCCAAATTAAGACTCAAAGTCACTCCAGAGTAGATGAAAACATCCCCAATAGCACACATTAATATATATGACTGCATGACCGTTTTCGTGAGAATCTCTGCACTCAGGGACTTCGTTCCACATGTGGGTCAAGAAGGTTTTTGTCTGTGTGCTGGTGTCTGGTCTGCACGCTTGAGCAACTCCCAGGTGCTTACCAGACTGTAACAATGTTTGCCAGGGCTTTTGACCCATCTTTGCTCCATCTCAGTTAGTGGGCCGTCATTTTGACAATACTCGGTCGGATTCTCACAGCAATTGACTTTAATTGATTGATGCCTTATAAATGTTGCTCCCTCCCCCATTTCCTGAATAAGCGGCCCCATATTTCACAATCTTATTTTTATCCTCCACAACCTTTTCTTTTCAAACTAGGAAGTGTGGGGGAAGTCTCAGTTCTACTCAGACTTGATCTTTGAATATGATAAATACAGTGTGTGTGTCAATTCATTCCAGTACTGAACAATTCTTCAAATCTGAATTTTTATGAAGGTTTGTAGTCTTGTTGCCCAAAAATAACATGAGAGATCACAGAATAGCAGAAGAATGCTGCTCTCTGTGTACACCGCTTGAAACTTAAGCTCCCTCCATGGACCGAGCCTCATATTTCTCTTTTTTGGCTTGTAAAAACCTCTCATCCCATCGTTGAATAATGCAAAATAACTACATATAACAGTAAAACCATAGGATCTGAGATGAGATATAATACTTTCTCTGCATTTCGGCCTAGTCTTTCCTGGCATGAGCTTTTTCCTCATTTGAAAGCTCTGAAAGAAGCATTGATTACACTGAATAAAATCCAGTGGCTCTGTTATTGAAACATCACTCTGAATGCTTCACATAGCAGCAATTTCAGACCACTGAGGTATTTTGGGGTATTGAGATTGTACATATTATGGAGCATCTGCAAACTGGGGTAAGAAATTGACATTTCAATAGAAATACAGTATATACAATGAATATATTGTCTATTATATCGGCATCAACAATTAAATTCTTCTTCTTATTATTATTATTCATTCATTCATTCATTTTCTTTTCGGCTTAGTCCCTTTATTAAACTGCGGTTGCCACAGCGGAATGAACCGCCAACTTATCCAGCATATGTTTTAAGCAGCGGATGCCCTTCCAGCTGCAACCCATGAGAAACATCCATACACACTTATCCACACACACACACACTACGGCCAATTTAGCTGACCCAATTCACCTATACTACATGTTTTTGGACTGTGGGGGAAACCGGAGCACCCGGAGGAAACCCACACGAACACGGGGAGAACATGCAAACTCCACACAGAAATGCCAACTGGTCCAGCCGGGGCTCGAACCTCTTCTTCTTATTATTATTATAAATAAATAAACCAATAAAAACGATGATGGTTGATCCATTTTAGATGCATGCTGCTGGCTATGAACATTTTGATTGGTTTGTTCAACGTTGTGTGACGTTTATCACAGCTGATGTGTTTCTATCATAGTATTTATATGCCTATGCCTGTTATTAGCATTCAAATATAAATTACAGTTCAGTTTCAGTCAAAATTTCCATTTCGGTACATCTTTATTTTTCAGTTTGGGGCCTGAAATTGATATCTAGGGCTTTTTAGGGTTTTAGGCTTTTTTCTTTACAGTAACCTTAAGTGTATCTATGTTGTCACATGCGTAACATACTTAAATGTAACTCAAATGTAATCAGTTGTAGAGCAATTTTACAGAACATTTTGAACATTGATGAATCAATTTGAATACTAAAAATAGCAATAATAACAAAATGTTTACGATTGTACGTAAATTATTCATCAATTTTAGACTGTCTGCATTATTTTGAAAACAAAAGTTTGGCTGATTTTCATGGACAACTTTATATAATCTATTACAGTGTCCTAACTACGTGCGGCTCTACACTACGACATGTAATAAAATGTCTATTTTCCATGTTAAATAACATTTTTGTCCTAATCCTCCACGATGGTGACACACAAACTTTTTGTTTTAAAAATAGTTGTTTCTGCAATGTCACAGCTGAAAAACAACATAAACTACTTTGAAAATCATGAACTAAGACGTTGATTATGTGTTTTATACAGTGTTAAATGTTACCAGTATGAGTTTTAACACCAGATACCGTTGAAGTCAGAATTATTAGCCCCCCTTTGAATTTTCATGTTCGCAAAGACATTTTTAAAATTTCTACCTCAAATACAGTTGAAGTCAGAATTATTAACCCCCCTTTCCTTTAAAATATTTCCCAAATGATGTTTAACATGTCTGATAATATTTTTTCTTCTGGAGAAAGTCTTAATTGTTTTATTTCGGCTAAAATAAAAGCAGTTTTTAATTTTTTAAAAGCCATTTTAAGGATACATTTATTAGCCTCTTTAAGCTATATTTTTTTCGATAGTCTACAGAACAAACCATCATTATACAATAACTTGCCTAATTACTCTTACCCATCTAGTTAACCTAATTAACCTAGTTAAGCCTTTAAATGTCACTTTAAGCTGTATAGAAGTGTCTTAAACATATCTAGTCAAATATTATTTACTGTCATCATGACAAAGATAAAATAAATCAGTTATTAGAAATGAGTTATTAAAACTATTATGATTAGAAATGTGTTGAAAAAATCTTCTCTCCGTTAAACAGAAATTCGGGAAAAAATAAACAGGGGGGTTAATAATTCAGGGGGGCTAATAATTCTGACTTCAACTGTATGTAATAGTTATTGCCATACTGAAAGCAGCAGCAGTAGTTAACCTCAGAAAAAATAACTAACAATCATACAGTTCAAGCTTGAACATTAGAACTGTGACTCACTGCAAACCAACACCAGTCACTCAGAATGTACTTTTAATCATGCTAATGAGGTTTAATATTTATTAAACCCGTCCATTTCATTGGCACAGGTTGTCTCAGCCATTTCGCTCTTCTGAATGTCTGTGGTATTTAAATGTTTTCTGTCGGGTCGTGTCCTGTCTGGGGTCTTATTTATGAAATTAACTTTTTTTTATAGATCACATTTTTTGTGTGCGAAGTGGTCTACGCACATTTTCACCCATTTTTATCTTTAACCACAAATCAGACATTTTTCTGTGTATGTTGCTTCTCAGATTGAAGACACTCATTACTTATCCATTCAGCACGGTGGGAAAAGTAAAGCAGGAATACATTTTTTTTTTAATCTGTAATCTGTAGTTGGATGGATGGCCCGGTGTCTGATGACCCGATAAGCTTATTTGATGTTAGCGGCACTGTCCCATTGACACACATACAGTGCTAGAGCGGTTGACTTGTTATGTCATGCAATGCTGGATTTCCCAATTTGCAACATACAGTTAAATCTTACAGCACGCAGATAAACAGGAAGTCATCAAATGCATTGCATGTCTTTATGAATCAATAGTTTTTAATTAAGCCTTGGTCATGATGGACTGTATTGAGTGGACTTGTCTGTTAATTACTGTCTGTCTCATTTTAACACTGTCTACAATCTGCACTATAGGCATGGGCCGGTATAAGATTCTGATGGTATGATAATACCTGACGGTCTGTTCTTATTTGTCTGGGTAAAAAACCAATTTTTTTTCCACATTGAACTTGTTGTATTTTATTTTAAGAAAAATTTTAAATATGTTGGAACAGTAAACATGTCAGGCTAAATTATTCAAATGAATCATTGACTTCTGCTGTATTCGTTCGTTTTAAAAATACAGATTTATTTACAACTTAAAAGGCATCTTTGGAGATCTTTCTTTTCTTTGGAGATAAAGTAAAGCCTATAGCTTCCATGGTTTATAGCATGATGGTGTGTTGATTTATAAGCAATTTGATGTTCAGATGTTTGCTGAATGGTCGGCTGAGCAGTTGCATTTGATGTGGAGATACTGTTGCCCTATAAAAACTAAACAAAACAGTTGTAAAAATTACGTGAAAACAACCTGTACATAAACCTTAAAATGGTATAAGAGAAAATTTTTCTGATTCTTATTTAAAACTTTGACTTTTCCAAACCACGGTAAACCTTGAAACCGGTTATCGTCGCATGCCTTATCTGTACTGCATGATAACTCGCTGATGTTATTTGGTTTATAAGTGCTGTACCTTCTCCCACAATATATAAGACAGTTTTTGTTTGGATGTATAGGTAGATTTTGAAATATATCTTTAAAAATAAATATATCTTTCAAATAAAACAATTTATCTGAATCCATTCATTAAAATGAAGTTTAGTTTAACTGGAAAAAAAAAACTAACAAAATTTTGTTATACAAATAGTAATAGATATATATGCTTAAAACAGTATTTTAAATTTAATGTTTAATTAATCATTGTTAAATTGTTTCACGGTTTTGATCAACTACACATTTAAAAATACACATTTTTAAATAAAATACACATTTTTGCGCACTAAAATAAATTGAACCATTGAAAAAAAAAAAAATATTTTACAGGGTACCTATTTTGCCCCTTTTACAAGATGTAAGATAAGCATTTGGTGTCTACAGAATGTGTCTGTAAAGTTTCAGCTCAAAATACCCATCAAATAATTTATTCTCAAGCCAGGTGGCGTATTAGACCAGGGGCTCATCTCCTGTTTCCAAAATGCATCACAAACTGCTTGAGAAACTGTTCTACTATGATAATTGGTGATGAAAATAAATTTTGTTCAATAAGATGTACTTGTGTTTACTGTTTATTCAGTTAAACATGAGTTTTGAACTGTAGGCCTACATAAGCTCCAAACAGCGATTTCATACTCGCTTTTGATGTACGTACATACAGAAAATGCTGCTTTGCAAAAGCAAGTTCACAGAGCCCTGACGGTGTCAAACATTGAGTGTTTACATGGGCAACAATACTTTAGTACGATTTTAATATGATTAAAACAATACTCTGATTAGGAGTCTGCCATGTAAACAACGATTTTTGATTATCTTAATGTGACTAAAGTCATAACTGAACTAAACAGAAATGGAAATAAGACGTGGCGTATGCAGATATTAGTGGCATTACTGACAAACTATTACCACCATGTAGGACTCTTCGCCATATTTTCCGACAAGATTCACACAGGCGGCTGTCAGTAAAGGACCGCACACACACACAAACACACACACATCGCGAAATGCGGAATTTTTTTTCTTTTCATTTGGACTGCCGAACTGCAGTTAAAGTCAGGCATCCTGCTGATTTGATTCAGAAGGGCGCTTTTTTGCCGGCTCACGGGTCAGGTATACATCCGCGCTAAAATAGTGAAAATCACCATATAGCTTGCGTAAAATAGACCCAGCTCCCAACCCAACTTTGAGAATAGATTAACGGCTATATTTTTTTTATCGCGTGATAAGAGTCTCACATTATTGCAGCACGTTAAGGCCGATAACGGCCCACAACTAACTAATATATATATATATATATATATATATATATATATATATATATATATATATATATATATATATATATATGCATGTTTACTGAAACCATGCAGCCTTGGTGATAATAGCGGTTAAGAATGTCACAGCAATTTTACTGTCTTTATTACAAACATGCTCTGTTTTAAAAGCGTTTTAAACATATAAAACTTAAAAATCACAGAGAACTGTAACAAATATTTTAATCCCAGTTTATTTGCAAAAATATGTATCTCTTTGTGTAGTGCGAATCCCCCGCCCCAAATATTTTGAACCCCCTTTAATTAAAACATTTTTAATTGTACTATTTACGCTCATAATTTACTTAGGTCGACAATCCTGACGTACACTGATAAAGAATAATTTCCTAACAAGTTATAGCAAGGGCCACAAGTTATACTTTGCATTATTTTAGCAGTTTCATGTGACTGTAGCGGAAGCCATATACAGGGAAGTGCTTTCAGCCACCGATATTGTTCCTTTTACAGTGTTGATCATGTATTTTAATTGAAATAAAGTCAGATAAATAGACCTGAGAATTAATTTAGTTGTTTAAGCATAATGAGATAAAAGGCTACGAAACGTAAGTCAGGAGCAGCAGCTGAGCGCCAAAATCACCGGATGCGGCTGGCCGGGAGCGCTTACTCAATAAAAGTCCCTGTGCATATAGCGGTGCGGCACTGCGCTTCTTTTCCTGAGTGCGAAACCCTGCGAAAGTATCAACTGCATTTAAATCACACAAACATAAAGGTTAATATTTGCTGTACTTTTGAGCTCAAATTATAATAAAGAAATACATTAACCTTCAGAATGACGAGGGACACAAAATTAATCCTGGTGAGCTTCTGAATACCCCTCATCTAGCCATCTGGTTTGAGAACCGTTGTTATAGAGACATGGCACCTGTCAATCAACTCGGTGGGCAGGGAAAACAGCACTCCCATGTCAAGTTGCGGTGGGCCTCAAAATCACTAGGATTTGGTGAAAAAATAATAACTTGGAAAAAAAAAAACTGAATTTGAGAATGTTTTATAAATCATTTACTATAATACCAGGCCCTATATTAATCATTAATACGTTTTTAATTTTGTTTATTAGGAAAATGTAAATTTATCAAATGTTTATGTGTATTTCTTCAAAAGATGAAGAAGTGTTTGTGTGTGTGGGTTTGTTTCTTTCTTTTTGACTAGATTTTGTTATTTAATTTCTTTATCGTTTAAAAAAAATCCATAATTTTCCTGTCTGCATCAATGTAACTGTGTCGTCTGGTCTTTCTGGCTTTCCCCACTTCATATTTCTAAATGGACGTTTCTCAGGAACGAACACAAGAATTTCATATTAATAAATTAGATTTGTGGTACTTGTCTGGGTATCAAAGTACTTTCGCTAATGGAGACTCATAAACCATTACTATCCAAGGGATAATGTGAAGGACTCTAAAATGTCCCCCTTATTACATGGCTTCAAATAAATAAATAAATAAATGGACGTGAATTATTGATTTGAAATGACTAAATGTGGGAAGAAAAAAGACATGAAACTGTAGCGGTTGCTAAGCACTGTCCTCATTGATATAGCTTATAATGTACTGTATACAGGCTTGAGTCAAATAAAGGGTGAGTAAATAATGACAGATTTTTCAATTTTTGGGTGAACTGCCCCTTTCCAGTAAATAATGATGTGTTTTACCTACCTGGTCTGGATTGTGTAACTGCAGCTGTGTGCTGGTCTTCAAACATGGCTTATAATGAGGCAGTAAATTATCCACTGGAGCAACATCAAGACATTATCGTGCGTGTGTATCTCCCATACACCATTAGTCCAAAACAAATAGATGGTCTGCTGGAGTAATGCAGGGCAAATTAAATCCAGAGACGTGGGGATATTAATTATGCCGGAATGGATTTGTAAATGCCCGGAGAGTGAATCGTCTTAATGGTTTTGTCTTCTGTTTTCCGTGTTTCAGGTGTAACGCTGTAAATTAAAGTCCATTGTGAGTGGCGAGGAGCATTTCGGTCGTCTTTCTCCACGTTTAATGGGTGAGTCCTATGATTTGAGAATGCTGTTTTATACTACCTGTCCAATTTTCTAATCGCAGAAACATTACCATTTGGAAGCTTTGTGAAATAATAGAATGAACAGGCTTGATTTTGACTGATATTTAACAATGGCTCCAGACTATTACTGGATCAATCAGCACCTTAGCTCCTGAGGTCGTTCATCACTAGGTTGTGCACAAATTTGTGCACTGATACGGACAATGATGAGCTTGGTTCACTACACATTGCACTGTAAAAATGCTGGGTTCCACACAATTGATTTGTGTTGGGACAACATGAAGGAATAAGTTCACTTATTAATTTTTACAAGTTTAAATGGATTGAACATAAAACAATAAAGTTGTCCCCGCAAAAAAACTCAGGAAGGGTGTTATTAAATCTCAATTTTTGAGTGTGGGACACACTGTCGTCAGTTTATAAACAGCAGCAGAACATATCATTTTCATATATTAATGTTTTATACGATTTTAAAAGTGCATTATAGCTTAATAATTAGACTGTTTCATCTACCAGCAACATTTTAACCATTAAACAATTATAAATGTTTGCTAGATCTTTTTCTAATCTATCTAGCCATGTTTGTTCATGTTAAAAATAAAGAAATAACAGATTATTTTTAGAAAAACATCTCTCGTTTTTACGTTTGATGGTTTGGGTCCCGTGATTCATATTTCGTACTTCCGAACTTCTGTAAAGGGTGCATAGTGGACACGGATGCTGACTGACATGCACCCTAAGATTAGATGGTTGCATTTTGCAACTTATTTTCCTTCTAGTGCGACTACATCTTGTTACGGGTCACAGTGATGTCACTTTTAATTAGCCTAATTGATAAGCATAGCCATTTCTGTTGTGTAATTAATATTAAGCAGCAAAATTACAACAACAATTTACTACTTGTTTGATCCCTGTTCTGCATGGGCCATTTATAAGCTTGGCCCAAAAAACAAAAAAAAAAAATTAAGTTGATATTGAGCATGTGACTACAAAACAGTGCTTTGACATGCTTTGTGAAGCTTCTCATTTTTTTAAACCGATAGTTTACCCAAAAATCAAAAATTGCTCATTGTTTACTCACACTCAAGTGGTTGTAAATTTGTACAAATTTCTATCTTCTGTTGAACGTAAAACAAGACTACTTTGAAGAATGTTTGAAAAAAAGCAGGCATTGACATTCATTGTAACTTTCCACTTGAAATAATGAAATTGAGTGTGCAAAATACGCGATATATGAAAACCCCTTTAGTTGATTCAATATATCAGACCTATGCATTGCACATCACCATATGAGGTTGAATTTAAACTAACCAAATACTTCACATGGGCCGATCAAGGATGTCCAGCAGGTCACAAAATGTCCAGGTCTGAGTTAGACTATGTTTTTACCATGGTTTTGAGGTGCCATATAGTACATGTTGTTATCATGCTCTACAGTTTGTTACAGGTGATACTGTGTTTGTTAACTGAAATACATTTAAATCAACTTGGTGACACTGGTGAGAAGGCTCTCATATATTCCTCAACTCAACTGTTTAAGATGCAGACTTGGTAGTTTCGCCTTTGTTATGTATTCAAATTTATATATTTCATATTTGACCATGGACAACAAAACCTGTCTTATATTGCAAGGTCATAAATACATTAAATGGGTCAAAATGATTGATTTTACTTTTATGCCAAAAATCATTAGAATAATAAGTAAAGATAATGTTCCATTAAGACATTTTGTGCATTTCCTACTGTTATAAACCTCCATTTTTTGGTTAGTAACGTGCATTGCCAAGCACTTCATTTAGACCAATTTGAGGCTAATCTCTCAGTATTTAGATTTTTCTGAACCCTTGTATTCCAGATTTTCAAATAGTTCTCTGTCAAATATCCTGTCCAGTTCTAACTCATCAATAATCAATTGAAAGCTTATATATATAAAGCTTCCAAAAATAACACTTATTTACACTCAGTTATATACTCAAACAAGACTTTTGTTTAACTACTTATTACTTATTTAAAATGAATTAAACCAACACAATTCTTACATTTTTAGAACAAAAGTTTTTTTTTGTTCGATTAAATTAAATGTGTAAAAACAATTAAGTTAACTTAATTCTAATCCTTCAGGGTTACATATAAGTATATTATTTACACAACAACTCAAATAATTCAAACAATTCAAACAGCAGGCAGGCAGGCAGGCAGCCAGGCAGGCAGGCAGGCAGGCAGGCAGCCAGGCAGGCAGGCAGACAGGCAGGCAGGCAGGCAGGCGTCTACTTTTGTGAATATAGAATATACTTTGGTTGTATTTTTTCTATGTTGTGTATTAGTTTAATAGTTGTCTGTTTTTGTTTTCTGGTCTAATTAGCCTAGTGTCTAAAAAGGAACTTGAGTTGCATCATAGAAAATCAACTTTATTTGAACTTTTCATTTTTCACTAAAATGTAGTTGATTGCAATTAAAACAATAAAAGCGGGACTCTGCAGTAATTTTCTCAAAATATGATTTCTCTTTATATGATATAAAGAGTGAACCAAAAGCAACTGATAGATGCACACAAAAAGAGAGGGCAGAGCAAGGTAATGATAGCTGTGCAGTTCTTGTGTGCATAACATGATTCATGTATAATGTAAAATGGTGCTATGCTTTTTTCAGTGGTTGCAAATTAATCTGATGTATTTTGATTTGTGCACTGCTGCTCACATTGCAAAAATCTTTAAATAGTGGAAAATAGTTAGCTGTGATTTGTATTTTAAATAATAAAATAAATATGAAAAAAATCATAGATAAACTGAATATATAGCTAATATTACTCTTCATGACAACTGTGAGGGGGTGAATTTTTTTTTATAACTTATCCGTTTCATTTATATTAGGTTATATTAAGTCTGCATAGTTAAGAGTGTGGCCACTTGAGTGACAGCTAGGTCTCGCTGGTCACCATCACTTCACCTCAGCTGATTTCAGCTGATTAGCCGCTGAACTCACCATATACATCGTATTTTTGTGTTGTTTTATGTGGCTTTACACAGTCAGTTGCTTTTTGGAATTATTTCCTACTATTATCATATAATATGGCATGCTGTGTGCACCTAAAAAAATGGAGGCCATTCCCGTGGCCTCCATTTCCCAGGTGAGTGAAATTATATACTTATATGCTATATTTATAAATGTATGTTTTATGTAAGATTATTTATCATTGATAATTGTCTTTAGACCTTGTAATGCACTCCAGAATCTGACAGATTGATTAGCTGTAGGCTATAGAACGGTCTTTGAAATGTTGTCATACAGTGTTATGCCTGGATTTCATAAATAGTCTTGCATTTACTAACACAGACTATATTTAGAAGTAATTTGCGTTTTCTTCCTGTAGAAAAACAGCATAAAAACATTACTTAGTAGCTCAATGTATTACAACAGTGTTTTTAAAAGACTAAACACTTTATTGATTTAGTACACAACAAAGTACATGTGGTCAGAACACAAACGAGTCGAAAGCAATGATAGCAGGCATCTTTAGCTCAAGCTCCATTTCTTTACCCTTTTTCTGCTTACCCCTGGTCGGCGTGATGACGCCCGAACAAAATGGCAATGCCTATTTGTAGCTTCATTTGCGCTCTTCAGAAACTTCCATATCTTTTACAGTCTATGATCTACACACTGCCTAAAAGTAAAGTGAATTTAGACTCTTAATGTGGGTTTTAATAGATGTTTAAACGCTTGCACTGTAAAGACCTAGCATGATCATCCATTTATCATCTAGGAATGCAAACTTGTCACAAATTTATATAAAACATATCCCATGTTTGCTGAAATAGCCCATCAGAGGTCAGAATCAGCTTATTAGCCCTCAAAACACTGAAATTTGGATTAATGAATGAGATGCAATTGAATTAAATGCATGAATTTAGTTCAATGAACCATGCATACTGTATGTTTTACATAAACTGTTTCGGCGTTGTGAAAAATAAATGTGCTCCGATTTTTAATTGAATTAATTTCCAGATTTGTGAACTTCTGCTGTGTGTTAATGTTGTTTCATTTCATAAGGTTACTATGATGGATTGTAGTTTTATACACATTTGTCTAAAGTGCTTGACCTTGTTCTGAGTGGAATATTTTGCTTTCAGAGAATAAGTCTCAAATATGTGCTTTGAAATACCATCACGGCCAACCATAATAACATGGATGCACTTGATAAAACCACTTATGCTTTATTTGAAATATGTTTTTGTACTTGAGCTTTTCGTTTTGATAAACTATGATACATTGCTCTGTTTCGCAAGATGCTTGTTCATTATTTTGGCTTTGGATTGTTAAAGCTCAGTCTGGTAAAAACAAAATGTTGTCACCACACTTTTAATTTGAGGCGTTACATCTGGTTCTTATTAATGTGTTCGTTTTTTTTTTTGGTGATTTAATAACACAGGAGTCATGTTTCTGATATTTCTGTCTGATCCCAGCGTGTTTAACTTGCTTATAGCTCGTGTCAATTTACAGTAGATATTATTACTTGGATTTGATGGAGTTGTTATGAAAATTAAATTAGAACTGGGGATCTAGTGCTGTGCTGCAATTAAGAACAACTATGCAAGCTGTGGTTTGCTGTTTGTGTGAATGTTTGTCAAGAATTGTGTGGTTAATGTAAATGCTGAATTATTTTTATGTATAAGTTTCTTAATGATACCCATATGATGTATAAGCCCTTCAAAGAGCATTTGATTTGATATTCCCTATGATCTTAGTCCGATTTTTATTTTATTTAGACTGGATGTTCATAGCAATCTGTCAAAAATATTACAAAAAAAGTTTATATCAAGACTCACATCAGTTTGTAACTTTTACTATTTTGGCATAGACTATAAGTGTCTAATTTATATGATTTCACAATGCCATTTGTATATTTTGATCTTCTCACAGCCAATTGACTGCAATATTTAGAAGCTTTTTCTTCCTTAGTTTTCTTTTTCTAAATATCTTGCATTTTCAAACGATTAAGGTTTCAAATAAGGTTTAAATTCATATCATTTAGCTGCTAATTTGTCAAGATGTGTAAAAGTAGTAATAGTTTCCAACAGTGATTGGGTCAGTTTATAAATATAAACTTATACTGTGGTTAATTATTCGATAGGGCCCTATAAAACCAAATTCCATGTTGTTGTTGTTTTCTGGACTCTAAAGACTGAAATAAAGTATAATGTAGTCATCAAAAACTATACTGAATTAACTTATTCAATTAAACATTAATGTAGAGTTAACAGGATTTTTTAGTTACTCTTTAAAATAAGTTTCTATTGCTGCTTAACTTAAAACATAGAACAACAGTTATTTTGTTAACATGAGTTAATGGAATTAGTCAATCTGTGCTAACAATAAAAGCATGCATTCATTTCGACATGCACTGTATGTTATACAAATTTAAAATCTGCATCCATCAGAAATTGTGATTGACGTATCTGAGGAAAACCTTTTCTCTAATGAGAATTTTCTCTTTCTTTGAGAATTTTTTGATTGTTGGATGTTGGGCGTTTTGAATGAATTTGAATGGCACCTAGTTGTGGAAGATTACCTCCACCAGATGTGCCCGCATTTATACATGTAGGCAGTGGTGGAATGAGTACTGAAAATCATACTGAAGTAAAAGAACCATTACTTGCCCAAAAATGTAGTGCAAGTAGAGTAAAAGTATCTGTTACAAATATTGCTTAAAGTAAAAAGTAGCCCTTTTAATAGTATACAAGAGTAGTGAATAATGAGTTTTACGCTGTTAAAGACTGATGCATTTATATGCAATTTGTGCAGGGATGTGAAAACATTCTGTAGTGCATTTAGTTATTATTTAAGGTCATTTAGTGATTTCAGTCATACAGTAAACATCCTTTATCTTCTTATCAGTGACATCTTTCATCTTCTTCATTTTCTCATCAGTCTAAACAGTCTCTGGGCTGTTGCGTGTAAAGAGTTTGGACATCTTCTTGAACACTTTTAATGCTTCCAAATGGTTTGATTGGACAGGAATCACAGGACTGATTTTTCTTTACTTAGGGTGCTTTCACACCTAGACATTTGTTTTGGAACCTGTCTCATTTCCCCAGTTAGCGCAGTTCTTTTGGCATATTTGAATTCAGCAATCACGCTCAGATCCAAATCAATCGGTCCAAAATCGCCTGAATGAGGTGGTCTCGGCTCAATTAAAACAAACTCTGGAGCGGATCGATTGTAGTGAGAAAGTAATACGATCCAACAAACTAACGAATCAGGCTATGTCACAGTGTATTATGGTTATGTAAGAGCCATATATACGGCTATATGAAGAGAGAATGATGAGTAGGGTGGGATGTCATTCCTACCGATAAATGTACGTTTCATGCCAAATACGAAAGTAAAAGCATGCTGAAATATTACCGAGTGCTGTTTATCTGTTAGGAAAATTGACCAAAATTACCATTCGATAATTTTTCCATATTTAATCTTATAATATTTTGTATTAGGCCTATTGTTTTGTTCATTTGTGCACTGACACCTCGAAAGAAAGATCAACATCTGCTTCATGGTCTGACCTGCTTCATGATCTATTCATGCAGTCTCGATTCATCTGTTATTTCTCTCTATAATTTAAGCAAAATGCATAATTCTAGCCAACATTTTTTTTTATACATTGATTGACTCAATAGATGTTTTTTTTTTTTTTTTTTTTTACAAAACTTGACAACTGAAGTGAGGCCTTGTATGAGAAAGTCTTACCTCTCTGATTTATATTTCATGACTATGTCTGTGGATGTCAAAATTAAAGTACACCTTTTCACTTATATTGTCATATTGCTTGTCAACATCAATTAAAATAACGACGTGACCACTGAATGGAATCCGTGGGACTCTGAAAACTAAACCCTGAAAATCTGACTAATGTGAGGAGAGTTTACTCGCACGTGACTTGTTTTAGCTATTTTGGTCTGTTTAGATACTTTGCCATGTGAAAGCGAACCGCACCAAGAACAAAAATAAACATTGTAAATTTGAATCACTGTTTCGGAACAAAACATTCGATCTACAGGTGTGAAAGCACCCTTAGCCAGTCCCTATAGACTTGAAAAAATAAAGTAGTGACTGCAATTTGAAGGACAATAGTGGAATAAAAGTACCGATACATTGCTAAAAATGTACTCAAGGGAAAGTAGACGTAAACATTTTTAAAACTACTTAGTAAATGACAATTCCTGAGAAAAACTACTCAATTACAATAATTTGAGTATTTGTCATTTGTTACTTTACACCACTGCATGTAGAATCCTTTATTAAGAAGCCTGACGATGACGAGAACAAATTATCAACCCATATTTATTCGATTTGGAAAACAGACCTCGATAGCCCTCGATAGCCCTCAAGATATCTGACATGACAGGAAGTAAAGTCATTTCAAGGTGGGAAGGAAGGTTGAAGTATTTGATTAATGATGACAAGGGCACATAAATAAAGAAAGGTGCACAGATGAATCAATTATGAGAATTCATTCATTCATTTTCTTTTCGGCTTAGTCCCTTTATTAATCCTGGGTCGCCTCAGCGGAATGAACTGCCAACTTATCCAGCACATGTTTTACACAGCGGATGCCCTTCCAGCTGCAACCCACCTGGGAAACATCCATACACACTCATTCACACTCATATACTACAGACAATTTAGCTTACCCAATTCACCTGTACCACATGTCCTTGGACTGTGGGGGAAACCAGAGCACCCGGAGGAAATCCACGCGAACGTGGGGAGAACATGCAATCTCCACACAGAAACGCCAACTGACCCAGCCGAGGCTCGAACCAGCGACCTTCTTGCTGTGAGGCGACAGCACTACCTACTGCGCCACTGCATTGCCCAATTATGATAATCACTTCCATATTTCATATAAAAATAAGAACTATAAATTTTGATTCCATGGCCACATTTTTAAGGTTTTTTTTTAGTATATTTATAAATACATGCGTACAATACCTCTCTATATATTTTTTGTACGATTTTTTATTTGTATTTTTTGCTTAAATCTGCTGTAGTATTTGAAAGTGCTTATTTAAAAGATATCTCTGTGAACTGAGAGTGTTGCTGTGAGAGAATAGCCTTTTTTTTTAGCTCTTGTTTACTGGAAACTCCTTCGCTTGTTAGCCGTAGCCCTTTACCGCAGACTAACTCTCAGTGGTATGTGGACTTATTTACTTTGGCGCACTCATTTATTTTCTAAAAAGCACTGTTCTCGGCCGTCTCAGGGGCACATAGCTGAGACTTATGCGCTGTATACTGCACTTATGAAACTATTAAGCTGCATGGTTTCAGTGGAGGCCGTGCTGTTGTGAATATGAATGCGCTGGAATGCAGACTGAGACGCTGAGGGTTAGAGCAGCGTGACTAATTCGGGGATCTCCTGTGAAGTGTGGGGCTGACTGACTCGGGCCGTCCTTCACGCCTCAATGATGAGACTACAGGCCCAGCATCCTCCCAGCTTGCTGAGCTTGTCCGGAGAAACACGTCAATGAAAAAGCACATCGCTGGCAGTAAAATGCAAGCAATTTTGGTGCAAACATCACTATGCTTTATTTTATAGGGCTAATATTAATGCATGTAAAATTTGGAGTTGGTGAGGATGTTAAATGCTGGTTATATTATCCCAAACTTTGTTTTGTACTTGTGTGGCCATAGTTAAAAGGATTGTTTACCCAAAAAATTGTGAAGTGCGAACTGTCCCTTTATGCTTTTGAAAGTGTGGTCAAAATTAGGGCTTGGAATCAGTAAGATGGGCGGCATGGTGGCTCGGTGGTTAGCACTGTCGCCTCACAGCAAGAAGGTAGCTGGTTCGAGACCCGGCTTGGCCGTAGCATATGTGTGTAAATGTGAGTGTATGGGTGTTTCCCAGTACTGGGTTGCAACTGGAAGGGCATCTGCTGTGTAAAAAAATATTCAATAAAAACAGAAAAATTGTGAAATATTGTTAATATTTTAAATATATACAATTTAAAATATGAGTTTAAATGAAAACTTCAATGAAATTATGAGAATTAAATTAAGATAACTTATTTTTTATGTCATTAACTGTAAATAATGTTGACAGAATTTAAAAAAATTATAATCGCATACAACAACAAAAACAACATAAAAAACTTCTCTGTGTAATCAGATTAGTTGTGTAAATTTTTTTAGCCAAAGTACCATCTTATAACGTTTATAAAATTCTGGCAGTGCCAAGCTTACCAACTGCAGTTTTATGATAATAAAATAAAATAAAATAAAATAAAATAAAATAAAATAAAATAAAATAAAATAAAATAAAATAAAATAAAATAAAATAAAATAAAATAAAATTAAATTAAATTAAATTAAATCAAATTAAATGTGCTTCTCCAATTTGCTCGTACTTTTTAAAAGTATGTTTTATGATCACCAGCATTTTTGCCCTTGCATGCTGCTGGAGAACACTCACATTCAACTGAACTACATGTCGCATCATGAACTTCACTCACACACCAGTCCCAGTTCACCATCTGATTACATTCACACAGCTGAAGCTGTTAAGGACTAATCACATGGACTAGATAGAGACCATTCTAACACAATTCCTTTGCTGAGTCTTGAATCCTGTAGTGAGCATTGCGTTACCCTTGTTTTGCCTTTCGTGTTTTTGACCCTTGTTTTATGTATTGTTTATGTTGTTTCATTCCCTGCCTCGACCATAGGCCTGCAACATTGATCATTCTCTGGATTTTCCTGTCTGTTTCTATATTAACCTTGCCTGTACTATCTTAAATAAAGCTGTGTTTGGATCCTCACGTCTGTTGCCACCCCACTCATTACAATATGTGTTTATGGCTTTAAAGTCACAACCGATTTACAGATATGTTAAAATTGTTTTAGGCCCTGCATATGCACAATTAGTACTGAACTTGTTTATTTTAAAAGGACCATAGTTTTAGTTATACATAAATTAGATTTTTTTAAATATGTTGTTTACGATCAATTCAATTGCTTTCACGTCCACAGTGATTTAGCATATTTCATTTCCTCTTCTCACTGCTTTGTTCGTTTTCTTCAGTGTCACTGCCTCTATTGTCCTTTACTAACCATGTGCAACAGTAACAACTTTCAATATTTTAAACTGACAGCCTGGGCACTGAAATTTGCACATGATGAACAGGGCTGTTTGTTTTCAGATTTATGTTCTATCGTTGCTAAATATTTGTCGACAGAAGACTTGAAGGCATTTTTTAATGAATATCCTGTGTTGGTTATTTTATCAACCAAAACACGGCCAATGCATACAGCTGAAATATTCAGAAATCCAGAGAGGCACCAGTTGTTGTGCCAAGCCAAACAACAGCAGAATTACACATTAAAATGTGCACAGCCAACTCGCCTGGACATCTCAGTGGCTCGTAATAGTGTTATGACTTTGAAAGTGTCTTTTGTATGTACTTTCAATCTGTTAGCGTTTTACGATTAGCCATTGTGGCTTATGAGCTCCGGACAGTGCCTCTGATTTATCAGCTAACCTTCTGAAGGAGAACCCAGAAATGACCTCTGTAATAGTCATTTTCTTCAATCATTAAAACTCTTTAATGTTAATAATGTCCTCTTGCGAAAGTGCTGAACAATGGCACTGCTTCATTAGTGTAAAAGCAGGGAAATGTAGATTTATTAGCGTGTCTGGGTAAAGCTGCTTTGCTTTTGTTTCCGATTAACAGGTTTGAAGGAATTCCTATTGCTTTCTCAGAGAGAGAGTCCCGAATGGGTTTTGTTCCAGTACGTTTCATTTCCGTATTGATATGCTAATGTTTTAATTGGCAGGGTGAGACAAAAATAGGATTGCCCTGTAAATATTTTAAATACGAAAATATTTTCGCAGAAAAATAGATGATGGCTTCATAGTGTGTGCGAAGAGCTGTTCTTGGCTTCCTCTTCTGCTGTTGTACTTAGAGCAGTGTTGGTTCTCAAGAAAGAGACTTACCTTTCCAAATAAATGTATTAACCAACATAATCTAATTACAAAATCAGGGTTTCTGCTTGTCTTAACCAAGTCTTAAACGTCCTAGATTGCTTTAACGTGATTTAAGACCTTAAAAGGGTTTTAAATCAGAATATCAAGTCTTAATTTTTGTGAGTGTTTGTTTCTTCATGTTTCATTTTGAAGCGAAGTGCAAGCATCATTTCTTCAATGAGGATCATGATCATTGGCACCTTTAGTAAGCTTTTAATGTGCTTGTGAATGAACTGTGTTCATTTATTCAGGACATCATTCAGACATGTGATTATACTGTAGCTACAAATTTCCCTATTTTCTAAGTCTGTGGGATGCACTGTATATAATACAATAATTATTGTGGTCATTCTCTCTGTGGTCATTAAAAATCCCATGGCACTTCTCGTAAAGAGTAGGGGTGTAACCCCGGTGTCCTGGCCAAAGTCCCTCAATTGGCACCTTCCCATAATGGCCTCCTAATCATCTCTATCCACCGAATTGGCTCTATCACTGTCTCTTCACTCTACCTATAGCTGGTGTGCGGGGAGAGCACTGGCGCCGTTGTCCTGTGGCTGCCGTCGCATCATCCAAGTGGATGCTACACACTGGTGGGGGTGTGGAGAGACTCCCCTCATGATTGTGAAGCGCTTTGGGTGTATGGACATACACAATAAATGCACTATATAAATACACATTACATTACATTTACATTACAATTATGTATAGTCCTATAATGTTCGCATATCACTGAGCCACTATCAATATACAAAATGATGACTTTCGTTTTTTAATTCTGGAACTCATGCAGCGCAAGCGTTAGTGGCACCATCTAGAGCTTTCCTGAGACTTGTAATTAGAGATGTGTTGCGTTTTTTGTACCTACTTAAAATCACTAGGTGGCACTAGTCGGTAGCGCGATTGCCTCACAGCAATAAGGTCGCTGGTTCGAGCCCTGGCTTGGTCAGTTGGCATTTCTGTGTGGAGTTTGCATGTTCTCCCTATGTTTGCATGGGTTTCCTCTGGGTGCTCTGGTTTCCTCCACAGTCCAAAGACATGCGGTATAAGTGAATTGAATAAGCTAAATTGTCCGTAGTGTATGTGTGTGAATGAGAGTGTATGGGTGTTTCCCAGTGTTGGGTTGCAGCTGAATGGACATCTGCTGCATAAAACATATGCTGAATAAGTTGGCGGTTCGTTCTGCTGTGGCGACCCCTGTGGCGATTCATTCAAAATAAATGAATGAATAAAATCACTATAAGACTATAAGCTTTACAAGTTTGATTAAAAATATTTAAGTGAAACTGCTAAATATTTGCACTGGTCTAGTGAACAAATGCAATTGTGTGGCCAAGTATCAAATATTTCTATTAACATGATATTTATTTCCATGGTAGGTGTTCAAGCATTAACATAATTTATGTAAAATGAATTGAAGTTAAATCAGTTTGTATTTTTACTTTGAAATGTTGCTATACATACAGCCCTTCATGCACTCCCTACGCATTAGATATAGTTCTCAACATATTGCTATATTAATTTCCCCGTCTTTTGTTTAGTTTTTCTTAAAATTTTCCTATTTGGTCTTAAACACGGTCTTGCGTTTACCCTCAACAAACCTACAGAAACCCTGAAAATGATAGAAAAACACCAAAATCAATATTCACAGCGTTTAATCAGATTCATTTATTTTATTTTATTTGAACGTTTTTAGTAAATTACACAGTATTTAACTGTAACGTGCCCTGTTTTTTTTTACTGTAGGACATTTATACAGTATATTACTGTATTTTAAAGTAGCATTGTGAAAATTATTATATATTTTACGTTAAAGAAATACAATTGTAACATCCCCGGCTCGTCCTCACTCACCCAATCCAGCTTCACCACTTCACACCAGTCCCATCCAATCCCGAGAACCTTCCCCTGATTATTAATTACCCGCACCTGTTCACTATTAGCCCGGACACTATATAATCTCACCTCCTCCGTTCACTCATCGTCCGGTATTGAAGTCGTATGGTTGTCTTCACCCAAGCTCCCTCGTCTTCTCTTCTTCCATGGATGTTCCTCCTGAGTCTTCGTAATCATCGCACTGATAAAGGGAAGTGTCTTTATTGTCTTACCTCATCTGAAGATCTATATTCACCTGCCTGCACTTTGTGCACACTGCCACCAACGGAGGTGTGAGGAGTGTTAACCCCGTCTTGACTTTTGCCAGGTTTACCTGGCGAAGATGTATGAGGTGTTCCTCGGATGATCTTCCTTTGCCCAGCACTGTGTGATACCTTTTATGATTTACGTTGAATAAACTAAATGAAAAGATAACCATCTCTGACTTCTTTGTATACCAGCGTGACAGAATACCGGACCAAACAACAACAACAACATGGAAGCTAACGCTACGTTAACCGGAAGTGAGTTGCCTTCCGCATCCATGAGCGCTAGCTCCAACCTGGTGGTGACACCGAGTACTCCACTAGCTCGACCAATGAGTTACTCTGGGGATCCGAGCACCTGCAATGGGTTTCTACTACAATGTTCTTTATATATTGAAGCCAACCTTGTGCAATTCCCTAACGAACTTTCCAAAGTTGCATTTGTTATCTCCCTTCTCTCAGGCCGAGCGTTACAATGGGCAGATGCGTTGTGGAGTACTCGTAGCCCAGTGATAACCACCATCCAATCCTTCGTCACTCACTTTAAGGAGGTATTTTCAGTTCCACTTACCCCTTTATCAGTGCACGACGAACTCATGAATTTATCACAAGGGAGGATGTCTATTCACGAATATACGTTGCAGTTTCGGACACTTGCCGCCAGCAGTGGGTGGAACCCTGTGGCGCTTCTGGCTGCTTACCGTAAAGGGTTGAAACCCTCCCTCCGTAAACAGATGGTCATTTATGATGACAATGCGAACCTTGAATCCTTTATCAAGAAGACTATTAGTGTGTGCCAGCACTTATCTGCTTGTTCTTCTCTCTTTGATGATTCTCCATCACCGCTCAAATCTCCCACGATTATGCAGGACCCAGAAGAACCTATGGTTACGGACTCCTACCGGCTTGATGCCACGGAACGTCAGCGACGTATTCAACATCAGCTCTGCCTTTACTGTGGAGAATCAACTCACCGGATAGCCACCTGTCCCATCCGCCCACCTCGACTAGTGGTGAGTAAAGTCATCCTCACACCCACAGTATCCACCATACCTCATATTTCTGCAGAGTTGGTAATCCACGATCAAACTTTTCCCGTACATGTTTTGCTGGACTCCGGAGCCGCTGGGAACTTCATATCCTCCACCTTCATCACCCGCTATAACATTCCTTCAGTGAGGAATGAACTCCAGTACCGCATCACCACCATCCAGAGCTCACCACTAGGAGAAGGAAAAATCAATCGCCGTACCAAGCCTCTCACCCTTCGTCTGAATCAGAATCATCAAGAGAAACTTACCCTCCTTATTCTTCCTCGTGCTAATGTGGATGTCATCTTGGGACGACCGTGGCTTATTCAGCACCAACCCAGTATTAACTGGGAAACTGGCGATATCCTCGAGTGGGGATCCAGCTGCAACAGTAATGGTCATATTACCCCCTCTACTGGTCACTCCACGTCATTACCCCTGCAGAGTACCAGCATACAAGCCACTTCTCCTTCCAGCCATCCCATTCCCTCAGCATATCATGAGTACCTTGACGTCTTCAGCAAAGAACGAGCCACCCAATTACCCCCTCATCGATCCTGGGATTGCTGTATTGATCTGTTGCCCGATGCCAAGTTGCCACACGGAAGGATTTATCCTTTGTCCCGTCCTGAGCATGAAGCTATGCACAACTACATCAGTGAAGCTCTCCAGAATGGGTTTATCCGACCATCTACGTCTCCTGCCGCCTCCAGCTTCTTCTTTGTCGCCAAGAAAGATGGAGGACTCAGACCATGCATAGATTACCGAGTACTTAATGCTGCTACCGTCAAGTTTGCCTACCCTCTGCCTCTAGTCCCTGCTGCTTTGGAAGAACTGAGAGAGGCTAAGGTATTCAGCAAACTAGACCTCCGGAGTGCATACAATCTCATCCGCATCCGCCAGGGGGACGAGTGGAAAACGGCCTTTGTTACACCTTCCGGCCACTACGAGTACCTCGTCATGCCCTACGGACTGGCAAATAGTCCCTCAATCTTCCAAAGTTTCATGAACGAGATCTTCAGAGACTTCCTTCATCGTTTCACTATTGTCTATATTGATGACATCCTTATTTACTCCCGTAATCTTGAAGAGCATCAAGCCCATGTGACCCAGGTACTTCAACGTTTGCGTCAAAACCACCTATTCCTCAAACCCGAAAAATGTGAATTCCATCAGACCACGATATCCTTCCTCGGGTATGTCATCACCCCACAAGGAGTGAGTATGGAACGGTGCAAGGTAGACGCAGTATCGAATTGGGAATACCCGAAAACCATAAAAGAACTTCAGCGTTTTCTGGGATTCGCCAACTTCTATCGACGGTTCATTAAGAACTACAGTGTCTTATCAGCTCCTCTCACTTCCTTGCTCCGAGGAGGAAAGAAAGTACTCACCTGGACCCCTGAGACGTACCGAGCCTTCGATCACCTTAAGTCAAAGTTTGCCACAGCACCCGTTTTACGTCATCCGAATCCCAACCTCCCATTCGTCGTTGAAGTGGACGCCGCAGACACTGGAGTAGGTGCTATACTCTCACAATGGTCTGGTGAACCCAAAGCCCTCCATCCTTGTGCGTACTACTCGCGGAAATTGTCTACTGCAGAACAAAACTATGGGATCGGTGACCGCGAGCTATTAGCCATCAAACTGGCACTCGAAGAGTGGCGTCACTGGCTTGAAGGAGCCCAACACCCCTTCACCGTCATCACGGACCATAAAAATCTCCAATACATCCGAGATGCTAAACGTCTGAATGCTCGCCAAGCTCGTTGGTCTCTCTTCTTCGCTCGTTTCCAGTTTACCATCACCTACCAACCTGGGCACAAGAATGTCAAAGCCGATGCCCTATCCAGACTTTACTCACCTGAGCCTCGTAACGATTCCCCTGAAACTATTCTTCCTCCTTCCATCTCTGTGGCCCCCATATTATGGCAAATCGATGAAGAGATCCGATTAGCCACCTTAGAAGAACCAGTTCCCCCTGGTCTCCCTCCAGGCTTGTGCTATGTACCCACGAGATTGCGCATACCACTCCTCACTAGCACACACACCTCCCTCGGCTCAGGACACCCAGGTAGCAGGCGAACCCTCTCGCTTCTCCGAGAAAGGTATTGGTGGCCTAAAATGGCCCATGATGTCACCCAGTACGTTAAGGGTTGCTCGGTCTGTGCCATCACTACCACTCCACGCCATCTACCTGAAGGGAAACTGCTGCCGTTGCCCACTCCCCGCCGACCCTGGACACACCTTGGTGTGGATTTTGCCACCGATCTACCCTCCTCTCAAGGATACACCACGATCTTGGTGGTTGTAGATCGGTTTTCCAAATCCTGCAAACTAATACCTCTCAAAGGTCTTCCCACAGCCCTTGAAACAGCTGAGGCCCTGTTCCATCACGTCTTCAGAAACTATGGTCTCCCCGAAGACATCGTGTCGGATAGAGGTCCACAGTTTATCTCCAGGGTCTGGCGGGCGTTCTTCCACCTTTTGGGCACCACCATCAGTCTATCTTCTGGCTATCATCCGCAAACCAACGGTCAGACCGAGCGTAAAATCCAAGAGATTTCCCGGTTTTTACGCTCCTACTGCCATGCTCATCAAAACACCTGGAGCCAGTATCTTCCGTGGGCTGAGTATGCACAAAATTCTCTTCGTCAATCCTCTACTGGACTAACCCCTTTTCAATGTGTCCTAGGCTACCAACCATCCTTGTTCCCCTGGAATGGGGAAGCATCAGAAGTGCCCGCGGTTGATCACTGGTTCCAGGAAAGCGAGAGGGTCTGGGACTCAGCGCACGTCCATCTTCAGCGGGCAGTCCGGAGGTACACTGAGCAAGCCAACCGTCACCGACTACCTAATCCCATATACCAACCAGGAGATAAGGTATGGCTCTCTACCCGAGACATTCGCCTCCGGCTGCCCTGCAGAAAGCTGAGTCCCCGCTACCTGGGACCATTCACTATTCACTCCCAGATCAATCCTGTCACCTACCGTCTGAACCTTCCACCACAGTACCGTATAGCATCATCCTTTCATGTTTCCCTCCTCAAACCCTACACTAATCCTGTATCTCCTCCCTCTGCAGAACCCGAACCACCCCCCCCTCCCGACCAAACGGAAGTCATCGGTGATAACATCTACCAGGTCAAGGAAATCCTCAACTCCCGGCGGCGGGACGGTCAGCTCCAGTACCTTGTAGACTGGGAGGGCTTTGGCCCTGAGGAGAGATCCTGGATCCCCCGCGATGACATCTTAGATCCATCTCTCCTCGAAGAATTCCATCAGAGATATCCCGATCGTCCAGCTCCACGAGGGCGTGGCCGTCCCCGCCGTCGATCTAGGGTGCCAGGAGTCACCCGTGGAGGGGGGGGTACTGTAACATCCCCGGCTCGTCCTCACTCACCCAATCCAGCTATACCACTTCACACCAGTCCCATCCAATCCCGAGAACCTTCCCCTGATTATTAATTACCCGCACCTGTTCACTATTAGCCCGGACACTATATAATCTCACCTCCTCCGTTCACTCATCGTCCGGTATTGAAGTCGTATGGTTGTCTTCACCCAAGCTCCCTCGTCTTCTCTTCTTCCATGGATGTTCCTCCTGAGTCTTCGTAATCATCGCACTGATAAAGGGAAGTGTCTTTATTGTCTTACCTCATCTGAAGATCTATATTCACCTGCCTGCACTTTGTGCACACTGCCACCAACGGAGGTGTGAGGAGTGTTAACCCCGTCTTGACTTTTGCCAGGTTTACCTGGCGAAGATGTATGAGGTGTTCCTCGGATGATCTTCCTTTGCCCAGCACTGTGTGATACCTTTTATGATTTACGTTGAATAAACTAAATGAAAAGATAACCATCTCTGACTTCTTTGTATACCAGCGTGACAACAATAATGTAAATACATAGAGCAAAATAAATAGTGCTGTAAATACAGTTTTCTTGCTGATTTGCAGTAAGTTACTGACAAACTGCTGCCAGTCAGTTACCGCAGATTCTACAGGAAATTGTTAACAGTGTTTTCTTTTCTTTCTTCTTTTCTTCTCTTCCCCACCAGACTCAAATGATTCGTAGAATGCATAGAATTCATAGAATCCGATTCGATGGCTACCGGCACTTTGAGAATCAAAAAGCTGTAGCTAAACGATCCGTCTGTGCAAGAGACTGAAGATTATTTACAACATTAATGCCTGTAATCCACAGCCTCGGGTAATTGGGGGAAACACGGTTCATTCAGACAGTTCGTTTCAGTTCAAATTGCTGATTGACCTGTCTGTTTATGAAATGCCGCAATGATGTAACGTATACACAATTACATTATTAAAGGTGTTTTCTGAACACTCTGCAAATGAGCTTAGAAAAGGCTTGCAGCACTGTGGCCTCTTAACAAATGTTTTATTTTTTCATTTTTTCACAGACAAAGGGTATTGATGTTTTCTTGGCTTATTATTCAGCTGAGTTTACCTTGCTGCTTCACCAACAAGGCATCTGTTTTTCTGTGTATTTGTCTCCCCCATTCAAGGTGACGGAAGCCAACAATGAGACCTCTGGAGAAATATTTTTGGCCTGAATACATTTCAGGAATGTGCACAAATCTTGATATTTATTCTTCTTGCATAGCAATATTTTATGTCTTATACAAAGACTAAGTTTGCAGTCGGCCTGAGAAATTTGCTCGCCTGCGTGTGTATGTGTGTGAACGAGGTAGTCTACTATTCCTATTTTGGACCTATGAAAGTGTTTGAGAATGTTAATTGGTATGACAAAGCAGCTTTGTAGATAAAGCAGCTAAAAAATGTTGTACATGATAAGTCTTAATGACACACACTCTATAAAAAGAAATCACTCCATTACATTTCCTAAAACTAAACGATGACACATAAGGACCATGCATCAAAATCTGGCTTTTATCTTTTTTTTTTGGAAAGAGTCAGCATAATTTGATCCAAAACGTGGTATGACGGGTGTGAATGGTTTCCGATGTATTTGAAGGTTTCCTCTCAGATCAGTCATGCTGTGTGGATGATGGTGAATCATCAGAGTTGTAGCCAACATGCTGGAATATAATACAGCTACAGGCTCATCATGACTGTGTGACTTAGTATTGACTTTTTTTTTTTACATTTTGTCTTTACCATATATACAATGGACTCTACATGAATAGTCAACATATACCTGTTGTACAAAAAGAGTCAAACAAACTGCAGAGTAAGTTTCTGGTTGACAAAACCAAACAAATCCAACCTGGTTAAGATCAGTGGTTTTACAATGTTTGATATAAACTTTCTCTTTCAACTCTGGGTTTGACTCAGGGTTTGAGATTAACTGTTTGTGCGTGAAAGTGTGACACATGCAGCAAACAGCCAATCACACAACACATGGGAGAGTTTAATTAATTTTCTGATGAGATGGTCAGCAATTTTCTTCTCTGTTGAATATGAAGAGTTATCATGATCAGAAATAACATGAATTTGAATGCATTTACATGGCAGAAACAAATTCTGCTGATTCAGCAAAAGTTTAAAAAGGCTATTTAAAGAAAATATTATTACATCAAATCAAACAACTGGTTTAAGTAATTTATGTTCACAAACAGCTCAAAAGGTTTATTTATTAAAGCAAATTTCTATGTAGATATTTAATTTGAAATGTAAACTTTAATTTAAATCTAACACTAATAGTAATGGACGATTTGAAACTATTTAAATATAAAATATTTGAATATTATATCATTCATTTATAATTTATATTATATAAATACATTATTAGCAGGGCTTTACATTAACACCTGCCAACCCGCCGAATGCGGGTAGATTTCAGTGGTGGCGGGTAAGACAGACACTCCCACTAGCCACTTTGGCTGGTTAAAAATAATTTTCCCGGATAATAATTCATAAAAGCAGGGTTCGACAAAAAGGATGGTCCAATATGCATGCAAAGCCGATCTTAGAATTGAGAAGCAACACGACTCAAAAAGGTAATTGCGTTCGCGTGAGCAATAAAAAAAGCAGATGAATACCGAATGAGAGGATGATCACTCGTGCTAACAGCTGAGGTGATGCGCGTGACTGTTTAAAACCTGCGCGCTCCTGTTTCCTTGCTTGAAGCAACTGTGTCTAGAAATACAGCTGATGTGATCTGTTCGCTTTCAAATAGACTAGACAAAAAGTGATGAACATGCACCCTCAGTCTTGCTTTGAAGAGCTCCAGATTTGTATTTTTGTAAGCAACACCGGTTGCTTTCGCTTTCACCATTATAGAACAGATTTTTGTATGGGTCTAACATTAACCGTGTGCGTTATAATCCTTTCATTATTACACGGTATGTTTTTTACCTGCTTTCTTTTGCGTAACGTGGTTTAATTATCATTTTTTACAATGCATTTTTTACAATACATTGCTTTAATGGGAGATTACTCCCCATTTATGTTTAGTTAACTGGTGATCCTGGACCTGTAGCCAGGACAGATTACTGTGCATATGTTTTGTTAAATAAAAAGTATAGTAAACAGCTATATTTTGCTTGTTTTGACACATTTAAAATGTGTGGGTAAGAAATAATTAATTGTTTATGTTCGGTGTGGTCAGAGATAAATTTGGTAAATCCTTCATTTTGAGCTCTGAAAATTATGTGAAATAAAAACTAATTGTAATACTATGAAACCATGACCCATTTGCTCATGAACATTTAGCAAGCTCATACACAACACACAAAAAGTAAATCTAAATCAAGTAATTTTAGCATTTCAAAGTCATATTTATGTGTATAAAGTATATTTTCCCAACAATACAATTGTGGCTAGTGAAAATGACGAGTGGCTAGTAATGTTGGAAAACTAGTAGCCACAGTGGCTGGTGATCAAAAAAGTTAATGTCAAGCCCTGATTATTCGAAACAAAAGACAATTATGACTTTTAGAATTTTCACGTTTTGTGTAAAAGGTTTCAATTTATCTCTTGATCTGGGAGTGCCTTTACTGCATCAGATAAATAGAAATCAACATTTGAAGTGAATAAAAAAAAAAAAAACCATTTCCAAATTGCCCCACGACAGGAATGGTTGTTGTTCATTAGTTTTAGAACAACTTTGCTGAAAGGCGATGATTCACTTCAAATGTTGACTACTGTATACAGTTGAAATCGGAATTATTAGCCCCCCTGAATTATTAGCCCCCCTGAATTATTAGCCCCCCTGTTTATTTCTTTCCCCAATTTCTGTTTAACAGGAGAAGATTTTTTTCAACACATTTCTAAACATAAACGTTTTAATATCTCATTTCTAATAACTTTATCTTTATCTTTGCCATGATGACAGTAAATAATATTTTACTAGATATTTTTAAAGACACTTTAAGCTTAAAGTGACATTTAAAGGCTTAACTAAGTTAATTTGGTTAACTATGCAGGTTAGGGTAATTAGGCAAGTTATTATATAACGGTGGTTTGTTCTGTAGACTATCAAAAAAAAAATTATATATATATATAGCTTAAAGGGGCTAATAATTTTGACCTTAAAATGGATTTTAAAAAATTAAAAACTGCATTTATTATATTATATTATACTAGCCAAAATAAAACAAATAAGAATTTCTCCAGAAGAAAAAATATTATCAGACATACTTTAAAAATTTCCTTGTCCTGTTAAACATTATTTGGAAAATATTAAAAAAAGAAAAAAAATTCAAAGGGGGGCTAATAATTCTGACTTCAACTGTATATCAAATATATCAAAACAAACTTTTATTTTGTATGCGATTAATCAAGATAAATCTTTGCCCAGCACTAATAAATGCATAAATTCTAAAATAAACATCAGTTTAAGCCAAATTAGACAATAACCCATGTGTGTGTGTGTGTGTGTGTGTGTGTGTGTGTGTGTGTGTGTGTGTGTGTGTGTGTGTGTGTGTGTGTGTGTGTGTTGTGATATAGTGTAGTAGATTGAAGTGGTGGGGAACAGTTGTGCCACACTCATAACTTTTTAAAAGTGCCCGGCATTCTCTTGCCAACGACCGGTCACATTCAGATCTCTTTCCCCCTTCAATCTTTTCATGAATGGTGTCTGTACCGAGAGTAATTTCCCTGTTCACTGGCTTGTTTCTGGGCCTGTAATGCCATCTAGACCCTGTGGTGGACCACCCACCCCGCTGGAAGAAAGGTGTCTGGGACCCACAGCTCACCATGCACTCATCCTTGACAATTCATTCTCGCCTGTGCCTCTTGTGTTCTGACCTTGACACTGTAGGATTCATTTTTCTGGCAACTCTCTTTTTTCTCGATCCCTCCTTCTCTCTGTCCTCTCCTCGCAGGAGCTCCGTCTGATTGATCTTCAACACCTTCTCTGTGAAAAGTGTGCTGTGTGAAATAGTGAATGGTGGCCAAAGAGTCGGGGGATTATTCTCAAGTTTTTGAGCTGCAGCGCATGGAGAAAATGGACACTCGTGGTTATATGAAAATACCAACTCTCAGAAAGTTAAAAATCACATACTCTCACATATAGAAAGTAGTACCTTTTTAAACCTGCATTGTGACCTTTAAAAAAGGATGTTGGGCTTTGTTTTATTTTTTTAACATACATTTTTCAGTTAATTTTGTTTCAGAACTCTGTTCTAATGGCTGGTTTTATGTTTTTTTTTTTTTTTTTTTTTTTTTTATCAGAAAGCTTGTGTAATTAATTAAAATCCCAAATGTTATGTAGTTTAACAATTTATAGTTACATTTATAGTACTTAATACTACGTAATTTTATTTATTATTTTTTTTAACAGTCTTTTTATTGAGATGTAATAAAAATATGACAATATAACATCACAATCATATTTACATCTTTGTTTTCAATTTAGAGAAAAAAAATAAATAAATAAGGGGGGGAAAATAAGGGGGAGGCACAGGTTGTTTAAATTAGTTACAGATTATAATAAATAAATAAATAAATAAATAAATAAATATTAGGAGGAAATTGTTGAAAATACAAAATCACATATAGAAGGCATGTAGCAGATCATCAATATGACAATGGTTTGTTTAAATAAATCTTTGGAAATAGGGGGAATATGTAGATAGGCTAAGTCAATGTCAGTTTATTTCGTCTTTTCCTGTTTCATTTAATAAATTGCTGAAATTTGAATTTGAAATAAGATATATAAAGGGTGTCCACATTTTCTCAAAAACAGTAAGCTTGCCTTTTAACATGTATGAAATTTTTTCCATAGCTAAACAGAAGGACATATTATTCATCCACTGTACAATAGATGGCCTTTCCATTTTCCTCCAGTACATAGCTATTAGACGTTTTGCTTGGAGTATACTTAAATCAATAAGTTTACGAGTACTGCTGTGGCAGTCAATATTTTTAAAAGTAATTCACAAAATAAACATTTCCGGTTTCATGGGCAATTTTATTGATACCATTTCAAAAATGAACATAGCCACCTCTTTCCAGAAGTCCTGTACCTTCGGGCAATCCCACATACAATGCAAAAGTGTACCTTTTTCGACTGAGCATTTGATGCATGTGTCTGGAAGTATGTAATCATACTTTGATTAATTTTCATTTAACCTGACTGGAGTGATGTATGTTCTCTTAATCCAGTTGTATTGTATTAATTTAAGATTACTATTAAATGTTAATGATTGAGCTTTTGTACATATTTCCTCCCATTCATCCAGAATACTACGTAATTTTACAGCTAAAATTAAAAACATGGAAAGCAAACATAGTAAAATTATTAATGTCATTTTAAGTTGCCAAAAATGTGTAGAATTTTTGGTTATTTTTTTTTTTATTAAGTCTTAGAGAACTTTCTACTAAAAATAAATGGCATTTATACACTGTCACAACAAAAAAGTTTTGTTTCTAAAGGCTAGTGTACTTTACTACTAAGGAGACAACACTCCAAAGAACTTTTGAGATGAAATATTTAGACATTATATGATTCATGAAGACAAATGCAAATCTTTAATTTATGCTAAAAATAAAAACACAGAATGAAGTGTGAGATAATTCCTTTGTTTTATAATCTATTATTGTTATTATTATTATTATTATTATTATTATTATTATTATTATTATTATTATTATTATTATTATTATTAGTAGTAGTAGTAGTAGTAGTAGCATGAAATCCCCAGGGGGGATGGAGGGGACATATCCCCCCATCCAATGGTTGTGTTATAATACAGTAGCTTTGTTGCTTAGTGCACTGCAACTAACACGCCAAAGCCGTTTCCCATGCATTGTTTTATTTGTAACAACAAATGTGACGACTTTAAGAGCCCATATTATGCATAAAAAGGGTGATATTTTGGTTTTGGGAGTCTGCAAAAACAGGCTGATATGTATGCAAGAACAATAACACTTTCATTGTCTTCTAATATGCATTTATTTTTACCTAATTCTTATCCCAATGACACTCATGCGATTTGTTCAGCGATTCATTTGTTCCCAAACCCCCCCTTAGTGCCATCCTTATCTGCGCTGATTGGTCCGATGACACAGTTTGTTGCCATTGGTCGACTGCATTCAGCGTGAGACAGAGAGAAATGCCCACCACGACTTATCAACATTGTTGAAGTAGCCAGAGTAGCCCAATGCAGGAGTGCATTAAAGCAATGCAGTTTAACACCAGCATATACTCTATAACCTCAAGTAATAACAATGACACACATTCAGTATTAATCCACACAGTGGCAAAACCTGACCTATTTTGAACGTTGACCGCTGCACGTGTGTAGGAACAGCTGACGGTGGCCATAGCAATGACAAACAACAGTGGAACGCGAGCTCACAAACGCATTTAAATCCGTAAACAAAGCAGCACACGTCGCGTTTTCAACGTGGCATTAGGCGCAATATGAGAATATAAAGAGTTAACCAGATACAGTACAAGTGATTACAAGTAACAAAACACAATTAAATACATTATTTGTAAGGGTGTGACAAGATCTCGTACGACGAGATCTCGCGAGATTAAATCGCAGCGAGATTTCTCGTGGAGGTGAAAATATGTCTCGTGAGTTGTGATGTTATGATGGAGCGGAAGGGTAAAATTAGCATTGACGATTGAAGCAGGATTGGATTGATCTGCAAATAAAGTGCTTTGCACACACCTGGCAACCCAGGCTGGCCTCAGAGTTGCGCTTGTCACTCGGTTGGGTGGGCGGGTGTGACGTAACCGCTTTTTTCACCAGAGTTCAGCAGGTGCCGCATCCAACATAGACTACAACTACAGCCTCACACATTATGGTTCGTATCCATGCAATGGAATAGCACTTCAGATATGCTGAAAGGCATAATCGTCGTAAACACAAATGGAATTACGACGTAGAGTATTCCTATTTTAGTCGCATTATTTAAGTGCAGATATGTAAACGCCGTAATCAAACTATTAACACCTTGAAGGACTTTTAGCCGCATTTTGCTACAGGACCTACTCACCTAGCGAGTCAGTAAAGCACCACAGACGCACACATCTCTAAGCGCACGCAAACAAACACACACACTTACTGAACGAACTCCTGGAGACTCATCGTCACATCATCATCACGGAACACACGTTTATACTGTCTGGGAAAAGCTGAATTTTTTTTGTCATTCTGCGTGCGGTTTTAAACTCCATTAAAGCAACTCTCCTATCAGTCCTTCATTTTCGCATGATCCCATCCGGTAACTCAGAGTGAGTCACGGGGGCCTGAATGAAATCTTGCTAAATGAAAGTGAAACTCATTTATTAAATTAAAAATGAAATACAAAAAATTACATATATTTGTTTCAGTGTGTGGAAATAAGTTCGAATATATCATGTGAAATCATTTAAATAGAAATAAAATACCATTCATTACAATGTTTTTAAAAAGCACCTAAATTGTTTTGTATTTTGTGATTTTTTTTATTTTTTTTCTAGTTGAGTAAAAATCTATTTTCCATTCATATATTAGCAAATATTTTGCTAATATTTAAAATTATATTAAAAAGATTATTCCATTCATTTAGGCTATTAGCAAAATATTTATCAGTGTTTGCATGTCCATTACTGCGTATAATTCATTAAAATAGAAGTAAAATAACATTCATTACAAGTTGATTTAAAGAAAGCACCCAAGTAGTTTTACGATTTGTTTTTTTTCCCCAGTTGAATAAAAGACTATTTTCCATTCATATATTTCATCATTGAGGATTTCTTAAAAATAGTGTAAAAATCTTGTCTCGTCTCGTTCTCGTGAACCAAATCTCGTATCTCGTCTCGTGGAGTAGGCATCTCGTCACACCCCTAATAATTTGCAAGCTAGAGAAAACAAGGATGCAACCATTTTTAATCGCACTTACTTACACTTGTGAAATGGAGGAAGAAACTGATCCATGATCCACTGATCCATTTACTGATAAAGTTCCTGTCAAGCTCTGACAAAGTCCCACACATCAGTAGTCTTTTCTGATTCTTCCTTTAACAAACGACTGACGAATCCCCCGTTGTAAGCGTGTAGATTGCTGAAGCACTCCTCAGAAAAATGACTTGAACAGTACAAGGCTGGGCTATAATGCTGAGGTATTTTTGCAAACTCACTGACTCTTCACAGTTTCATCTTTGGAGAGAGAAAATAACAATAACTTTTCCTCACACTTCCAGTAATATCCAACTGAGCACAGCGTGTACACGACCGGCATGTGCTACAGTGCTTGTCTTCCTCTTTTTCTTTGCTAATGTGTTTGTGGGCGGGGCCGCAGGTTTCAATTTTCCCGGGTTTACACGTGCAACAATTGGGCAGTGCTTAAGATTCCTATCGACGTCACGCCGAAATGGCTAAAGACTCGTTATCAAAACGATTCATTTGAAGCACTATAAGTTGACTCTTTTATAATTGAATCAATAGTCTTAAACACTGCACTTTCAGATTTAAGCCTTAGCTTGATTTTTCATTTCACTTAGAGCTGTGTTACACACTACATGGAAGGTCATTTTCAAAAACCCATAATAGGGGCTCTTTAAATTCTGGAAATCATTGTTGTTTTAGTATTATATTTCTAACTGTTCTTGCTAGTGCCTGAATTCATCTTCATGATATACTTAGTGACGTCAAACTAGATAATGCATAGAGTTTCTCATTTCAATCTTCTCTCTAACTCTTGTTCTTTGATTTTTCTGAGGCAATGATGTCATCATCTCTAACCAGACATCTATAAAATACTTCACAAAGAAAAGAGAAAAGGGGGCTCATTTTCATTGAAATTTGACAGCAGTCATTAGCTATACATCAAAGTTTAGCTTTATGCAAATGAGACTGCTGACAGTGACTACCAATTGGATTATATTACATTGTATAACACCATTGTGTATGGCAGGAATATAACTTTCTTTCAGCTAAACTTCTCTGAGCTGAAATATTTACCTAAAGTCCCCCTTGACGTTGAACGGGTTCTATTATGCAACAAGATGTAATATAAGTCTCAGGTGTTTCCACAGTGTGCCAGTGAAGTTTCAGCTCAAATTGTCTCACAGATTATTCATTACACCATGGCGTAAAAGCGGCATTTTGGGTGTGTTTCTTTAAATGCAAAGGCTTCTTTCCGGAAGAAGGTGGAGAAGGGTTTTCGTCATTTGTCAAAAATCTTAGAAATTTATTGGATACAAATGAATAATTCGATGAACAGAATTCTGGTATCCTCATTGCAATGCAAGAATTAAATTCAGGAGGTGCGCAACAATTTTCATTACCTCACTCCAGCTTTTATACGCAGCTGATATTAACAGGTGGAATTTAGTGGAATTCGTAACTTGTCAATCATTCTCCAGTCCTTCATTGGCCTCACCCATACATACGTCCCCTTTTTCTAAAAATTCTCTGCACAACATTAAAAGCATAAAACTTCTCAGCTGCAATTATTCTGTGTTCAGTTTCAACCCATCTCTGCTCACAGGTAGTTTAGCTACAGAGCTCAAGTTAATTTTAGACAATGAGGCCTTTGCATTTCTATCAGCTTCATTTACTTCTGCAAAAATGCTTCATTAGTATGCAAGGCATATCACACTCAAGAGAAGAAGTTTGGTTAATATTTCACGTTAAGCAATACAAATACAATTGTTTAATGAAAATAAAAAGAGACAAAAATAATAAAAAATATGTTCCTTTTTCCAACAAAAGATAAATAGTGTTGACTTGTGATGCAAGTTATAGATGTTTATTAAAAATTATTTATGTAATATAAATTTTTCCGGACCTTTGGCCTTAATAAAAATTCATATTTGGACCTTTTAATGTAGACATTGAGAACCCCTGCTGCAACTGATAGATGATAATGCTATGTATGTTATGCTGATGGTTTTTTAAATGGTATTTTATCAAAAATCGTGACCACAGAACCGAGATATGAACCAAACCAACCATTTTGTGAAATTTCCCACAGCTAGTATTTAGCATATTTATAATGCTATGTTTTCACTGGTCAAAGATGCCAGTATAGTGTGGATGCCAGGTGAAACAGTAACAAAATGTATGTGTTTTAAAACGAAAATGCACTAATGTAAACGGCACCCCAACCAGCCTTGCTGTTAAGTTTTGTATTACCCAATAATTGTATGACATCAAGTCAGTGTTGTGTTGTTTTCAGAAATGACCCTGCAGTTGATTATCTCAGGTTACAGTTGCTCATCCCGGGTAATTTCAGAAGGTATAATTAACACTTTTTTTGTAGTGTTTAATGTAGCCAGAAGGTTTGTTCCAATAGAAATATCATCACGGTGGGATTTAATTATGGCAGTTTCTCCATGGGGGATTTGCAGTTGTTATTTTATATACACACCTAAAGACATAAACACGCAGTGCTGTAAACCCGAGCAAGATACATTCATAATTAACAAATGCAAATATCTCTCATTGCCTCATACTGTGCAGGTAAATGTGTGCATTTCCAGCTGCTTTGCCTGTGTTTGCATCAAACCGAAGAGGTGTTTGAAACAGCGTAGAGTGTGTGTAATTGCATTTTGTTTATGATTTAGTACAGCTTTGATTTAACATTCATTGAATTATTGTGCAAACATTTATTGATAATTATGCAAACAACATACTTTATTAAGAAATATTTTAGGCTGGGTGGCACGGTAGCTCAGTGGTTAGCATTTTCGCCTCACAGCAAGAAGGTTGCTGGTTCGAATCCTGGCTGAGTTTGCATGTTCTCCCCGTGTTGGGTGTTCCAGTTTCCCCCACAGTCCTAAGACATGTACTATGGGTGAACTGAATAAACTAATTTGCCCATAGTGTGTGCATGTGAGAGTGTATGGGTGTTTCACAGTACTGGGTTGCAGCTGGAAGGGCATCCGCTGCATAAAACATACGCTGGATAAGTTGGCGGTTCATTCCGCTGTGGCGGGCCCTGATGAATAAAGGGACTAAGTTGAAGGAAAATGACTGAATGAATATTTTAGGCTGTTATGTTGCCCTGTGGAAAATGTTTATTGTCCCATTTTCACTGAGTGGTACGATACGGTACACTAGCTCATGCACAAGCAGGAGAATGAAAACAAAGGAAGTGCCATTTTTAAATACACAGCCGGGACATTACATAGTAATATTATATACATATAATAACAAGGCATGGTCGACCCAAGCTCAAACAAACCTTGCCATCGTCTTGATGAACAGCCACAAAGCCAAGAAGAAGAGCAGAATGTACCCTGTGTCCCGTTGTTGTTTACAAGGCCATCTAAAGCGAGATCGGTTTCTCGCCGTGCATCTATATTTGAAATAACACTTCTTGAGCTGATAATAATGTGCACGTGATTATTGAAGTGCTTCTGACATCTGATTCTTTCAGAAACAGACAAACACAAGAGTGACGGGCGAAAGTGATTCTTTCAGCAACCTAAAGCATGAACAAACTGCCATGTTTAACTATTATCATCACCTTTTAGAATATTATGAACTCAGAATGACGAAATTATTCTCTAACAGAGGTTACATGTGCTGGTGAAGATTAAAGATACAGATCAGAGGTTTGCACTGACTGTGGGCTATGTCGCGTGTTATTTTTGGTCCCAAATAAGGACTAAATGTGTGCTGTGTGTAGTTTTTCTATAATTGGTAACATACTGGAGACTGTAAGGGTCTGTATGTGTTCATATATATTGGATTTATTCATTTATTTTATATAATTGCAGACATTATAGTCTGCTATTTTTATCATTGATCTGCAGTTATAATCAAATCATGTTCATACAGTAGAAAGGTTAATAATGAACATTTATACACAAGTATTTATGTGTATAAAGCATCTGTTGTGTGAGAAGTGCTTCTCATGTGATATGTGAATGACCGGTACAGCTTTATGTTGACATTTCCACGAGTGAGAATGATGTCGACTGAAATTTTCTGTCGTACACCACGCCCACCAAACTATTGATACCCTTTTAGCAGTGGAAACGCAAGCCTGATAAAGGTGACCTGTACCGACTCTTACAGTACTGTACCACTCAGTGGAAACAGGCCTTAAAATATGTTATATCTAAATTACAGAACAATTTTTTGTGACTACAGGCTTCCACATTCAATCTTGTGTTATAGAGATATAAATAAAACAATGGTTATTTAGAAAAGATCATGGTTTTGACCTATTTTACAACAATTACATGTTAGGACTTTAACAAAAAACAATTACTCAAAGCTGGTGCCATAGAAACCTGTTTAACAGTGAGCAGGTAGCCATGAAAAACTGCGCCTTCAGCAAAACACCTTGACTAATTATATCTTGAAGTGTTAATTTTCAGCATGAAATTGTTTGATTGGATGTTTCTGATTCTTTTTTTTTTTCATTGAATTTTCTTGTTTTCAAAGGCTTGCTGATTAATCCACTGACCTAATGGAATCTCACTACACCATGGACGAACTTTATGAGATTTATTTTCTTTTGAGATCATGGCAAGAATTGCAAATCAAAGCAAACAAAACTAAAAAGTTCAATATTAAGCAGAGAGTTAAGCTTTGTAAACAGATTAGTCCCATTGCAACACCGTGCTGTTGTGATTAATGAGTAATACTTTTTCCAATTGCAAAATCATTATTTAAAGGTTCAAGACACACCTTTTTGAGATTTTAACAGATTTGTGTGTGTTGAGCATCAATTAAGATAACGCTAGCACCTGTCAGCTTTATTTGTGGAGAAAACTGCATAATTTTGAGCTTTTGTCTGCCAATTTCATCTTCCGGGTTTAAAATAATTTTGGGGGGCAGGATCAAAATTGGTGACCTAGCACGAATCTGCTAGTGGAGTAATTGACGCATCAGTTTCTCATTATTATTCATAGTGGAGTTTTCTTATCCTATGAGAATACCCTGCTTTTTAATTATTCATGAGAGCACATGCTTTCTGAAGGCAAGGCAGACCTGCCAAGCTGTGAGACTGTGTACGTGCACGGCACGGGTCATATGTGTTTGTTTCCGTCATCCACAGGGTTTGTTTCATGTTTTTCTCCTCAATTCTGTCAGGCCTGATACAGTAAAGGTGTTTGTTTGCAGCAAGCATTTTTATCGGGAGAGCTGTACGAGAATTGGAGAATGCCAGACTTTGTCTTTTATCAGTTGAGTTTGTTACCATTCAGACACATCGCCTATATCGTGCTGCTGTGTTCGCCATATGTTAAAAATCCTCCAGATTACCAGCAGGGTTAATGGTTGGTATAGATAGGGCAATAGACCTGCTGCACTTCTCCACTGTGTCTGCATTCAGACTCGCGATTCAGGAGGAGAGAAGTCCTCCTCATTTATTGTGTTTTTATAAACACGAATATCCTTATGATGATATAACAAATTGTGGTTATGTGTACTGTATATGAAATTACGAATAACAAATGTAGCAGGACATTAAAATACTTACTGTTTATTTCTTTGCATTTTAACTTTGTAAACTATAAAATCATGGGTCTACTTACGGTTTGTGTCTCTTTTTCTCTCTGCTCTCAGTGCTCCACGCCCATCATGAAGGATTTTTTTGAAAAAAATTCTGAGGTAAACTTGAACCAAAAGAGGGGGGTTTCATGGCCGTTTAACAGTATAAAGGCATGTAATTTATTTCTATTTGACATAGTTTAATCTGATTCATATCTGTGTATTTTATTTATGCTCAGAAACGTGGGTGGAAACGTGCTTTACAAAGCTCCAGCAACACTGCTTTTTCCTACAGTCACATAATATTGAAAATGTTCTAATACTTTCCATCTCATTTCTTTCTTTGCAAGTAATAGCATGATTTATTAAAAAAAATAAACCTCCTCATGCGCTGTAAAAATGCCTATTAACAAAATATTGAAAAGCAAAAAACATCTGAGCTAATGTTCTAGCTTGGACATGTTTTATGAAAAAGTATACTTTAAAAACATTATCTGAAGAGTTGTTTTCAAATCCAGTGAAAGTCCAGAATAGCTAATAAACACAAATCCAGCCAATTTTGTAATCTTTTTTTAAAATTTGGAGTCTTTAAAAAGATTATAAAACAGATTCTGCTAGGTGTATAACCCATAAATCCTTCATTTAATGATGAAATCACCTTTCCATGTGTTTAACAGAACAAAAGAAAAAAAAAACATTACGTCCTGGGAAACTGGTGCAAAGTGTTAATAATAAAAATGAAAGTTGCTACTCCTGGTGAAGCCTGTGGCTGTTTTTTTTTTCTCCTTTACATAATAAATGTCCTGTGCCTCAGAGCGCACAGATGAAACACAATAACAAACACTGTCATGCTGTCTTGGTTCGGAGGTGGATGCCTGATGCTTGGGAACACAATCTTGTGAAGCAATTCTGGGAGGTAATTTTACCAAATCATTTTGATAACAGACTTTGTCTCAGGCATTTCAGAATGATTAAAGGGGGCATATCATGAAAATCTGACTTTTTCTAGGTTTAAGTGCGATAATTGAGTCCCCAGTGCATCTAACACTGCATAAAATGTGAAAAAGGACAACGCAGTAGCTTTGTTTTGTTAAACCTTTCTCTACACTCATTTAGAAAAGTGAGTCTTTCAGATATCGCTACCCTAGTGATGTAGGAACAAGGTCTTGTATATTAAGCTGACTAGGGCTGTCACAATATCTATTTTTCGCTGGGTGATATATTGCACACAAATTAATTGTGATAAATGACATTTTATAACTTATATCACTTTTTAAAAATATAAAATTTTTACAACATAATAGTGTAATAATTTAGGTACACTGTTTCAAAGAACAAGAAACATTTTATTTTTATGAATCTAAACATTTGAAATTGGAAGCTGAAAAGATGTCTTAAAACAAATAAATAATAATAAATTATAGATATAAACAAAAAAAGTGTAGGAACACAATAGCATGTTTAAGTCAAAAGTAGACTTTTAAAGTATCTCAGGCTCCTTTACAGGCCATTTGTTAATAATCAGGCAGATTCCAAGACAGGACTGATTGTTAAAGGTTTGCATTTTTTTTTAATGCTGTTTTTTCGACCGTGTTTAATTGCAGCATCTCTTTAACTATATAGTGAGTTACTCTGTCTGTGAGTGTGCGCCATTTCGCGCTGTCACTTTTATATTTGCTCTGCCCGGAACTGTCTGGAAGACCCCTCTCCGGTACCACCTGTGGTTGTTGTTCCAATGTTAAAAAAATAGGTAGAGTGGTTATGTTTTAGGTGTGATTTAAGGTTAGTTGTGTTGACTTTTTTGGTGCCACTGTTCTGAAACAAATTCAGAACATATCGGCTCATTCACATTAATGGGCTCTTCTTTCTCATTCGTTGTTCCCACACCAGAGCTGAAAACTGTGGCTTTGAAACCAAGTCCTTTGCGACCTTTTTATCCTAACTGACTGTAGTTCCTAAACACGAATCAGTGGGTTCATGTCTTCTTCACCTCCACTATCTGCTCTCTCTTGCACTCGCAAGCATGCCTTAGAGATGCTGCATAAGCCCTGCCTTCCACAGAATGCAGCACATTTGACAAAAAACGTTGCTTATTGTAGCCTAATCGTCATCATCTTAAATTTCTATAAATATATATATAATAGACAATATTTCGCACCTCCAAAATTAACCGACCTCATTGTCATATATTGCGCGATAAGTCAATATATTGACTATCGTGACAGGCCTAAAGCTGACATTAATTTTATTATTTCTAAAGTGCCAGAATAGACTGTAAAGGCTCCGCCCTCTCCTGGAAAGCTTATTTGCATTATTATTTTTACTCACACCCAAATAGGGAAATTTTGATAAGCTACAATAAATGATCTGTGGGGTATTTTGAACTGAAACTTCACAAATTATGACACCATATATTTATTTTACATATTCGTCTTCTTGGTGGTGTGCAATAGGACTGATCCATATTTGGTTGAGTTCCCCAATCACAGGATCTGTTGAGGCAAAGTCATATACGTTTTTATGTTGTGCTTCAAGAATTTTCTTTTTGCTAAATGTGCTTCTTTAGTTTATGTGCATCTAAGTTTGTTATTAGATTTAAAACTTGAGACTTCCAGTGGTGCTATGACTGAATAAGTAGCATAAAATTGAGCTTCGATAAAATCTAAAAACATAAGTGGTGACTGTAATTTAAAACTTTAATGAGCACATTAATCGACATTTCCATCCATCGTTTTTTTATGAAACCTCTTGTTCAACAACAGTGTTTGTATCGCACTCTTCTGTTATTTTATCTTTTGGGTTGGTGTCAGTCTATTGGATTACTTAATATAAGAATTTGTGATCTTCACTCACAAGAGAAGACTTCTTATTTCGTCTAATTTTACATTCATAACTGTGAAATAACAATTTGACTCAAAGTCTTCCTCAGTGTGCAAAGCAATTCAATCTCTCCGTCCACTTTTTAAATCACTGGTTATATTGACTCCACTATTCATTAGCGATGTTTAATTACTAAATTCAATAACTGTTTTAATTATTTCCGTTTCAATACTAGACAATTTTCATGTACATCAATATAACACAGAACACCACATCCACCAATAGGCTATTGCACATGAATATTACCATAACCAAAACAAGAATAATCCAGCATCATACAGTATATAGATTAGATTAGATTAGATTAGATTAGATTAGATTAGATTAGATTAGATTAGATTAGATTAGATTAGATTAGATTCAACTGTATTGTCATTACACATGTACAAGTACAAGGAAACAAAATGCAGTTTAGGTCTAACCAGGAGTGCAATAGCAGCAAGTGCAGGATACAGTTATAAGTTAAAAAGTGCAGTTATAGAAAAACTATGGTGATTTACAATAGATGGATAGATGTACAGGTTGCTATTAATAATCAGAAGTGTGCAGATATATAAACATAATTACAAAAGTATATGTACAGTGGGTGTGTACATAATTACAAATGTACATGGGTATGTACAGTTAGAATAAATGAATCAGTGCAATGAATATGTGCAATTTTTAAATGTGCAAATGTTAAATAGTGCAGTGATTATGAGGAGTCTGAGTTATGAGGATAGTGGGGGTGTATCAGGGGGGCAAAGAGTCAGTGGGGGGCAGAGTTCAAAAGGGAGACAGCTCTGGGAAAAAAGCTGTTCCTTAGTCTGCTGGTTTTTGTCCGGGGGAGCCTGAAGCGCCTGCCAGAAGGCAGGAGAGAAAACAGTCTGTGAGCAGGATGAGAGGAATCCTTAAGAATACTGCGTGCTCGGCGCAGACAGTGTTTCCTCTGGATGTCCTCTATGGTTGGCAGTGTGGTCCCTGTGATGCGTTGGGCAGTTTTCACCACCCGCTGCAGTGCCTTACGCTCCGCAACAGAGCAGCTTCCATACCAGACTGTGACACAGTTCGTCAGGATGCTTTCTATTGTGCAGCGGTAGAAGTTCACCAAGATGGCTGATGACAGCTGGTTCTTCTTAAGTTGCCTTAAGAAAAATAGGCGCTGGTGAGCCTTCTTGACCAGGCTGGAGGTGTTGGTGGTCCAGAAAAAGTCCTTTGAGATGTGGGTCCCCAGGAACTTGAAGGATCCCATCCACATCATTGATGTGGATGGGATCATGTGAGCCTGTTCGTCCCTTCCTGAAGTCCACAATGAGCTCCTTGGTCTTGTCGGTGTTAAGGAGCAGATTATTGTCGGTGCACCAGGTGGCCAGATGCTGTATCTCCTCCCTGTAGGCAGTCTGATCATTGTTGCTGATTAGACCAATCACTGTGGTGTCATCTGCAAATTTGATGATGGTGTTAGAACTGTTCACAGGCCTACAGTCGATGGTAAAAAGGGAGTAGAGGAAGGGGCTCAGCACACAGCCCTGTGGTACACCAGTGTTGAGTGTGATGGTGGTGGAGCAGATGTGGTCTGATCTCACATTCTGAGGTCTGTTAGTCAGAAAGTCCATAACCCAGTTGCAGAGAGATATATATACCCTCAGCGGCTACTTTATTAGGTAGTACACCTTACTAGTACTGGCTTGGACCACCTTTTACCTTCAGAACTGCCTTAATCCTTCATGGCATAGATTCAACAAGGTACTGGAAATATTCCTGAGATTTTGGTCCATATCGACATGATAGCATCACGCAGTTGCTACAGATTTGTCGGTTGCACATCCATAATGCGAATCTCCCATTCCACCACATCCCAAAGGTGCTTTATTGGATTGAGATCTGGTGACTGTGGAGGCCATTTGATTACAGTGAACTCACTGTCATTTTTAAGAAACCAGTCTGAGATGATTTGCGCTTTATGACATGGCACATTATCCTGCTGCAAGTAGCCATCAGAAGATGGGTACACTGTGGTCATATTGGGATGGACATGGTCTGCAACAATACTCAGGTAGGCTGTGGCATTGACACGATGCTCAATTGGTACTAATGGGCCAAAAGTGTGCCAAGAAAATATCCCCCACACCATTGATACAAGGCAGGATGAATCCATGCTTTCATGTTGTTGACGCCAAAATTTGACCCTACCATCCGAATGTTGCCGCAGAAATCAAGACTCATCAGACCAGGCAATTTTTTTCCAATCTTCTATTGTCCAATTTTGGTAAGCCTGTGCTAATTGTAGCCTCAGTTTCCTGTTCTTAGCTGACAGGAGTGGCACTCTGTGTGGTCTTCTGCTGCTGTAGCCCATTCCCCTCAAGGTTGGACGTGTTGTGCGTTCAGAGATGCTCTTCTGCATACCTCGGTTGTAACTAGTGGTTATTTGAGTTACTGTTGCCTTTCTATCAGCTCGAACCAGTCTGGCCATTCTCCTCTGACCTTTGGCATCAACAAGGCATTTGCGCCCACAGAACTGCCACTCACTGGATATTTTTTCTTTTTCAGACCATTCTCTGTAAACCCTAGAAAGGGTTGTGCGTGAAAATCCCAGTAGATCAGCAGTTTCTGAAATACTCAGATCAGCCCGTCTGGCACCAGCAACCATGCCACATTCAAAGTCACTTAAATCACCTTTCTTCCCCATTCTGATGCTCGGGTTGTACCTAATAAAGTGGCAATAGATAAAAATAAAAATGATAGACTACATCACACAATAATATTACCAAGACCAAAACAAGAATCATGTAAACATCAAGATTTGTAATTCTACAATTTAAGCAGAAATGTAATGCAAAATCTTAAAATGAACATGCAAATATATCAGTGGAAAACATATTATAGCAAGTTCTCAACAACATGTATCAACACAGAGTAGTGTTTATACAGTAGCTTGTTTATCCCATTTCCTTTTGCTGTAGCTCCCCATCCCCCAAGCCTTTTATCTGAGCGTAACCCCCCAGACAGCAAACAAGTGTGCTTTGAGTGTGGTATGTAGTGACCCAGATAACCACGTCCTCCACTGGAGTGCGATTGATATTCTCCATGCCCCCGGAGCTGCCGGGTCAGTGTACCACCACAACCAAACATATCGCTGAGGCCGGTAGAGATAAAAGTTCAGGCGGGATGGTCAGATACTGTCTAATGGAGTCTGTATTAATGCACATTACTTCATGGAGAGCACTGTGAAATGAACGCATGTCCTGTGAATTAGCAATTGAAATGACTGAATAGTGATGCCAATAGTGAGAAATGAGCCCTAGGTATGATTATATGTAATGGAGATGTACATTGCTTGAACTCTAATGGCATTCATGATTGATCGAGCCACTTAATTTCGGCTTCGATATGAGATGCATAGCTGGATGAATAAACGAGTGAGAGTGATAAAGGGCTGCTGCTTGTGCTCATGTATCAAGGATAAAATATTAATAACTGTTGGTTCAGTTGCCGTGCTATTTTCTCAAAGAAGTTAATCTAGTTTAGGATTTTCTTAAAGTTTCATGGCAAGTTAGTTTTATCGGTAGATGAACTTAAATACATTTAAGTCTGTGTAAATTTTGATTTTGCTAGCGCCCAATGTAATTCTTTAGGTGAACGATTAATCAGTGCAAGTTTAACCACTGAAAAAAGATGTTTGTTCTGGTAATCTTCCACCAAAGACGATTTGCTTCTCCATTTGGAGTAGTGATTCTTCTCTCAATTTGACAGGTTTAGCCCATAGACTGTAAAAGATATGGACGTAGTATCCGTGACGTCACCCATAGGTTTCTGAACACTGCAAAATAAGCTACAAGTAGGCGCGGCCAACCGTCGCCATTTTGTTAGCGCACCAAACGCGGGATACCAAATAAGGGCAAAAAGGCGGAGAGTGAGCGGAGCTGCAGACGCATGCTGGATTCTCAGCATTTTGCTAAGACCTGGCTAAGACAGATTTTTAACGTTTAATACTTCATTACCTGTGACTCGTTTGTGTTCTGACCACATGTGCTTGGTTGTACACCATATCAATAAAGTGTTTAGACTTTTAAAAACACTGTTGTAATACATTGAGCCACTAAACATTGTTCTTATGACGTTTTTCAACAGGAGGAAAACGCGAATTACTATCAAACACTTCAGATATAGTCTGTGTTAGTAAATGCAAGACTGTTTATAAAAATCCAGCACTAACACTGTATGACAACGCTTCAGATGACTGTTTTATAGCCTACAGCTAATCAATCTGTCAGATTCTGGAGTGCAATACTGGTCTAAAGAACATTTAAATGATAAATGATCTTAAATAAAACAAATACATTTATAGAGATGGTATAAAGGTATATAATTTCACTCACCTGAGAAATGGAAGCAACTTAAACGGTTTGTAAGCACAATTAAGTCCACACAGCATGCCATATCATCTGATAATTGCAGGAAATAATTCCAAAAGCCAAATGACTGTTTAAAGCCACATAAAAAAAAAAATACGATGTACATGCCGAGTTCAGCAGCTAATTAGCCAGAATCAGCTGAGGTGACGAGACAGCGACCAGCGAGGGCTAGCTGTCACTCAAGTGGCCACGCCCTTAATTATTCAAACTTAATATAACCTAATAAAAACGAAACGGATGAGTTATAAAAAAAATTCACCCCCCTCACAGTTGTCATGAAGGGTAATCATATATGCACCAAAGCCATCTTTGTACCAGGCTGTATATATGTTTTTATCAGCTGTAAAAATGGCCAATTTACCAATGCAGAAAGAAAGGACTTGGACTTCCTGGAGCCAGCCCCCCAAGGCGAGTCGATGAATTGGAGTTTTAGTTACTTTCCGTATTGGCTTCCCGAGGGAGAGCGGGAGGTTGCCGCTTGGTTTAGCCACAATATTCTTAACCACGCCCCTTTTACCGTTTGCTATGAGGGAATGACGTGCAAAAAAAGCCCCGCCCCCAACTCAATATTCTGTTTCCGTTTGAAGTACATCAACATACTGAAATAAATGTCTCAGCAACTTCTGGTTCATGCAGAATAATTCAAATAATTTGACTACTTTTTGATTACTTTTAGGTTACTTTTGTCAATATAACATTAGAGGATTAGTAGATTGTTAGGTTAGGGTTATGTTGTGTTCACACCAGACGCGGCATGTACAAATAAATCATGCTATTTGCGCGTAAATAGACGCATTTACATTTTGAGTGTACTTCATTTGCACGTAAATTCGCTTCTTTCGAGTGTCAAATTTACTTCACAATAGACGCGGATTCGTGTTTCTGTCTGCTTGGCAACTTTAGCTTCGTTGCTAAATGGCTAACATAGATTTTATTGAGATAGTAGCTGTGCTTTATGTGCTTTAGGAAGGTTGAAAAACAGCTTAGTTTGATTGGCGCCGTGTCTGAGTACACTAGATTCCTTCTGAGGTGCACCCAGCTCTGCGAGTTCATCAACTTCTCCAGAAACTGTACCTGAAACATGGAGGCTTTCAGTGGTGCTTCAGACTGAGCCAAGCTCAGTTTGTTGAGCTGTTGATGTCACACCTTTTGCAGTGCCCTCTTTTGGACACTTGAGGGCACTAGCTTGTTTTGTAGTTTAACTTCATTTCCTATAATCCTTTGCACTTCTGATTGTATTATGTTACAGCTGTTTCTTGTTTGTTAATTTAGCCCTGTCTTTATAAATCCTTTTGTCTTGTGTTTTAGTTGCCTTAGGATTTTGTTTGTCCCTCATGTCTGGTATGCTTGTTTGGTGATCTAGTTTTGTATTTGCTTCTTTTTGGATTCTTGTTTGCTTTTGTTAGCACTTATACCCAGTTTAGTATTTGTTGATTTTTTTTTATTCTTGATTGTTTTTGGTAGCACTCCTGCCCTGTTTTTGTATTTGCTTATTTTTGGGGTTTTGTCAGTTCTTTTGTCTGGACTCATTTCTAGATTTTTGCATCTTGCTTGAAGTTCCTTTGCAAGATTGCAAAGTAAATTGCTCCATATGTTTTTTTTGTGTTATGTGATTCTCCATCTCGTGACAATTGGCAAAAGGCAAAAGGGATTTCTCCTTGGGACACCAACAACAAGCACTACGTCATAATCATGCACCTACAAGAGCAAGTTCCTGATTGGTTAACGCGGCACTAATGTCTGCTGAAGTTCAGATTTTCCAATTCAAGCAATTTGTTTGTTAAGCGCGTCAAATGCCCAGAATCCTCCACTCATACCACTTAATTCACGTGAATCATGTCATTTGTGCCACCTAATTTCTGCAAATCTTGCCGCAGGATGTCTATTCACGTCTTTGCATTGACTTACCATGTAAATCACTAGCACTTAAAGCTTCATCCATGTCTGTTGTGAACACAGGATTAGAATTTGTAGAAACAAGTTAACCTTTTTCAGTTTTACAGTACAGTGTCTGTTGGGAAACTAGCAAAGTAAAGTATTAGCAGGTATTACAGTCTAATAATACTCTAATGACTATTAGTTGATGTACTTACTATGTAGGTAAAATAATGCCCAAATATTTGAATAGTATTGATATTATAAAGCAGGGGTCACCAAACTTGTTCCTGGAGGGCCGGTGTGCTGCAGAGTTTAGCTCCAACTTTAAGCAAAATTAGGTATTACTACACTGTAACAAATTATATGATCATTTAGTCATGGCAACATTTGTTTTTAGCTCATTGTAACATATTAAACTAAGTTAATCATGTTCTACTTAATTTTATAAGTTACGCAGGCTGTTTTAAGTCAGTTTAACATAATATAAGTTCAATGGACTCATAAGGTTAATTTGATTCAGCTTAAAATTTTAAGGCAACTAGGATTTTTTTTACAGTGTAGGTACTAGGTCTTATGAGGTGTACTTGAAACTTCCAAGCAGGCGTGTTGAGGCAAGTTAGAGTTAAACTCTGGCAGGACACCTGCCCTCGTGGACCGAGATTGGTGACCCCTGATATAGAGTACATGAATCCTAAACGAAAAAAAGAACACCATAAAATAAATTGAAAATTACATTTCCTATTAAGGATCTGCTCATTTATAAAAAATGATTAAGCCAAAATGTCATAAAAAGCCGCAGCCATATCACCCTGCAGCCCAGGACTGGTTACTCACTGAAGCTAAGCAGAGCTGAGCCTGACCAGTAACTGGATGGAAGGCCATATGGGAAAAATAGGTTGCTGTTGGAAGTGATGTTAGTGAGGCCAGCAGGGGCCGCTCAACCAGTGGTTTGTGTAAGTCCTAATGCCCCAGTATAGTGAAGGAGACACTATACTGTCATTAAGCACCGTCTTTTAGATGAGACAATAAACCGAGGTCATCCGAGAGTAAGGGTGTAACCCCGGTGTCCTGGCCAAATTCCCTCCGTCGGCTTTTATCCATCATGGCCTCTCAATCATCCCCATCCATCAAAGTTCCTGTGGCTGCCATCAGGCTTTGGGTGTATGGCCATACACGATAAATGCGCTATATAAATACACATTACATTACATAATGAGTTAAAAAAGAACTACTTTGAAAACAAAACCAATCAAAATAAAACACCTCAAGTCAAAAATACAGCATATTATTAACTAAAATATTTATTTATTAACTTAAATTCTCAAAAGCTAAATATATATAAAAAAGTTTTATATTATTTATTAACTAAAGAAGTTCAGTTGATAATAACAAGTTATGAAAGAAAAACCTTCCAAACCTTTCCTTGTCTGTGTTGAAATTCAAATTATTCAAATGTATTCATCAGGAGTTCATTAGATATGCATTGTGGCAATGCTGAGAAAACACTCCTTAAGAATGATCTGACATCTGTAAATACAGCATTTCATTTTGAGTGTAACCAGCTGTATCATATCATACAAAAATGAACTGTAATCTGATTTAAAATCGTTTAAAAATTATCTATAATCTAATTATGTAACTGTTAAAATTTGATTATGCAATCCAGATTACATATAATTAATTACTATCGAACACTGTGCACAATGCTGGAAAGGTTACTTTTAAAATGTTTTTAACTACAAATTGCAAAATACATGCTTTAAAAAGTCATTCATAATGTATTTTTGTTAGATTGCTCAGGCTTATTAACTTAATCGAAATACTTTAGAGTACTTGAAATACTTAAGTATCCGTGATGTTTCATGCTGCATTACAAGCTTTAAAATGAATCCAAACATACCAAACATGTTGTAAAATTAGCCAAAACAACTGGCGCAGTTCTCCAAATTAAAAGATTTTTTTAAATGAATGGACTAAACTTTAAGTGATTACTTTACAGATAATCCTCTCTATGTAGAAGCTAATAGCAAAACAAAAGAATTCCTGAGTCAAAATTGACAGGGAATCGATCAGTGCAAACAAGTCAATATTAACAGCCGAAGCAACTACATTCTTAAGTAATGTCGTTACATTTCAATCTAGTTTAACAAGCACAGTTCGCTAATGTTTTTTAAATAAATGAATTTTTTAGTGCCCATGATATCAATATTGTGCATGTTCATTATCATGTTATATTGAAATACCGAATATCAGCATCATCTGTTCATGATGAATCGGATCATGAACTCTAAATGAGCGCCAACATTTCTCTCAAGTTCCTTTCAAGTTCATCTGTAAAACACACAAAGCTTTCATTTGACTTGATAATTATTTATATCATGTATGATTCATATGGATCTGTTAACTGAATGCAAAGTGAATTTAGCCACTGACTTTGTTGTCCATTTTTTCGTGTCTTGATGATAAGCACTATCACTATGAGTTGTTAACAGACTGCAGGTTTTTTTTGTTGTTGTTGTTGTTTTTTAAACAAAGAATTGGTTGCCTTGTTGGTTAGATTCCCCATGTTTACTAAAATACTACAGTACATTACAAATTGACATTAAACTTCAAAGTAATCATTTTGATCATCTTAAATACTTGCCGGATGCAATAGTAATTCGGTTTTAAATGTAATTATAACAGTTACTTATGTTTTGTGTTTCATGTTTTTCATTACTTCCCATCCCTAACTGAACATATACAATTAAAATCAAAATTATTAACCCGGGCACTCAGTGGTTAGCACTGTCACCTCACAGCAAGAAGGTCGCTGGTTCGAGTCCCGGCTGGGCCACTTGGCATTTCTATGTGGAGTTTGCATGATCTCCCCGTGTTCACGTGGGTTTCCTCTGAGTGCTCTGGTTTCCCCCACAGCTCAAAGACATGAGCTATAGGTGAATTGAATAAACTAAATTGTCTGTAGTGTATGAGAGCGTGTGAATGAGAGAGTGTGTGGGTGTTTCCCAATACTGGGTTGAATGAATTGTTAGCCCCATTTTCTTTTTAAAATATTTCCCAAATGATGTTTAACAGAGCACAGAATTTTTAACAGTATTTACCATAATATTTTTTCTTCTGGAAATTCTTATTTCTTTTATTTTGGCTAGAATAAAAGCAGTTTTTAATTTTTAATACCATTTTAAGGTCAATATATTAGTCTCATTTTTTTCGATTGGCTACAGAATAAATCATTGTTATACAATGATCTCCCTAATTACCCTAACTTGCCTAATTTACCTAGTTAAGCCTTTAAATCACACTTTAATCTGAATGCTAGTATCTTGAAAAATATCTAGTGAAATATTACGTACTGTCATCATGGCAAAGATAAAAATTAAGGACAAAAATATACAGGGGGCTAATAATTTTGACCTCAACTGTATGTATATAACATGAACATCTATATGTACTGCACACTTCTGTGATTGTCTGAAAAAATCTGACTTCTTTTTCGAGTATCTGATGAGTCAGACGTATAATAAAGTGTATTATCCTCATGTCTTTCTCCACATAAATACCCTAGCAACTCTCCACTATCTGAGACAAAAATCCCTTGTAGCCATTGCATGAAATAATCTTGATGCAATATTAATGTTCCTTACCTCCATTCTCTTTCAACTTCCCCTTTTCTGAGCTTTTGGCTTCAAAGCCTGTTGTCCCTCATCACAGTCACACAGAGCTGGTGTGGAAATACAGTTTGAAACTCCTGGTAGAAATCCAGGGCCGAGCAGTGAACATGAATACTTTATCTGCCTATTTCAAGGCTTTGAAGGTAGAGTGGACCCACACTAGCATATTTTTGGAATTTAATGCTGAAGCATACATAATTATATATATATATAGCTTCCTTATATCAGGACAGTTCAGATGAGTAGTTGGATATAACGTTGCTTCTGTAAGTCAAGTTGCTGCTTCCTATCTTTTTAGACTTATTTCTCATCAGATAGACTCTATATGGTGCAGCATGAGGTAATTGCATCGCAGCTATCTGCAGATAAGGTAAAATGTATTATTTATTAAAGACACCTTTTCTTTTGAACATTTTTGGGGGGAGAAGAGGAATTTCATTATTACACTCCGCTCTTGAACATTTCTCAGGGTAGAAAGGCAGAGCTCTAATAATTGAATGTGAAAGTATGCCTTGAATTACATCTGAGCCTGCTATAAAGGGGATTTTTTTTAATAAAGGAAAAGAGTTTAGACTTCAGTTATGCGAAGAGAGGAGAAAGTGGCCTCTGCGTGTTTGTTCCTGTGTTATGTAGAAAACTGTAAGCTGTCTGGCTTTGCACAATTCAAAACGTTCTTTAAAGGGCCACGAAACCCCCTGTCTCAGCAGGGTGTTTTCACACCTCTGTTTTGAAAAAAGTCAGGAAAGTTGGGCGTGTCCAGCTCTGGGAGTGTGGGAGTGTCGGGGGAGGGAAAGAGGATAAGATTTTGCATAGAAGGGAGTTTCCATTTGGGCACGCGCTAAGTTTGACAGGAAAAACAAACACACAGAGGCTGATTTGATACAGCATGGCGAATAAGAGAAAAAAATCCTCCGCATTTCTCTGTAACTTATGTACTCGGTAGGTAGCGTCAGAAAGCCGTGTGTGTATAGACTATCCTGTCACAAATTGCAGCGAAAATCCTGCACGACGGGAATAGTTTGTGTTTACATGTTTACACTCGGAGAGCAGCATTTAAACAAAGGGCAGTCCACTGCAAACACTTACCAAATCTGTAGACAGACAATCAAACTGGAGCTGTGTCTTTTTATTAAAAGTAGACGAGCGGCAAATCCGGATTTCACCATTTCCAGATGAGAAAAAGCTCTCGGGTAAAAATGTTCCTTACAAACGCGTTTCTGTCGCGTACACTGGAATCCACACGTGAGTCCAGCTGCTCTCTCATAAAGGGAAAATGAAAACAAAACCTTCGTTGCAACACACTAATAACACCTACGAATTTTGTCTTGAAATTCTTGTACTTTCACTTGTTTTGGCAACACAACGTGGCGTCTCTCTGCTGTCTGAACAGTGTAAACTGGTAAACAGTCTCCGGAGCTATCATGCATATTAATGAAGTTTCACGTCATACACAATAGAGCGCGCTGATTGGTTTGAAGCACGTCTTTCTCATGAATTAATACTGCACCCTCAGATACATAAGAACCAAGGGTGCAATTCTGATCTAAGAGGTGGGGGGGACCAAATCTGAGTGATGGTGATACTGTAGTTGTGGAATGTTGGTGATACTTGTGACGGTGAACTTAATTTTGCGTACACATCGTGAGTTAAAAAATAACTTTTTTTTCGACTCTCGAGGGGACATTATAGCTGAAGTAAAGTGGTATAGGCCTATCTAAAAAAAAAAGTGAGGGGGACATGTCCCCCCTGTCCCCCCCGGGAATTGCGCCACTGATAAGAACGTCCTAGAAAAGACAGACAGCCACTCTCCGGCTGGATTTACACCTAAGTATCTCATGGCCGTGACGCAACTTTAAAAATTCGTTTCAAACCGGAAGAACGGATTTGCTCAAAATAACGCAAAAACAACCAATTTTCACTTTTTAGTGCAATATATGTGTCCTAATAGTGTTTATAGCAGCGTGGGACACATATATGACTGTCAACAGCTCAAAAAATGTGTTTTGGTGTTTCGTGACCCTTTAAGTAATTCTTTTTAGACCAGAAAACTGGTTCTCACTTGTTTTGGAAATGGTCTTTTCTGCAGTTTTGATGTACAATATTGAGTTTCAGTTATATAGGGACCCATCATACACCTGACGTGGCACAAGACATGTTTGACGCGATGTGTTGCTATTTTCAGACCAGTTCAACCCTAATTTTCACATTTTGCTCCATGTTGTTTAAATAGAGGGTTCATACGGTTATGGAAAACCTGGAAAAGTCATGGAATTTTGACATGGCATTTTCCAGGCCTGGAAAAGTTTTGGAAAAGTCATGGAAATTAGTTTAACAAATATCTGTGTACTTGAATTAGGGCTGTGCGATATTGGAAAAATCTAACATTACGATATTTTGGATTTCTGTGATATATATTGAGATGTGAATACAATTTCACCCGATGATTTGTCAGATTTATTTAGATTGATTGGGGGGATTTTGTAGAGGAGTGAATCTCGAATAATATATAACAAATAAATTACAAGCATAGATAAATAAAATATAGTAAAGATAAAAGTGAATTATAGTTTTCAGGTATTCACTATTCAGGTACAGATATTTAATAATCAACACTGCATAGTCTTCATTGTATATTATTTAATCTTTATTAAAGTTACAAAAAGTTTGAATTTTTTAAAATGTGAAATATTGAAATGTTCACACAGTCACAGACCTTAAAGAGACAGTTTACTCAAAGATTAAAATTGACTAACTATTTACTCACCCTTCACTTGTTTCAATACTATAGGAGTTATTCAATTATATTCTTTTTGTGTTAATTAAAAAAAAAAAAAGAAAACTCATAAATGTTTGAAACAAGTAAAGAGTTTAATGAAATCAGTAAGTAATTTTTGGGTGAACGATCTCTTTAAAAATGCATGCAGATGACAAACTTTTACTCCATTACGATTAAACTCTATATTAAACTATAATTCCAACATTGCATATCCTGCGATGTGACTATTGCGGATTCACACATTGCGATATCGATGCTGAAACAATATATTGTGCAGCCCTAACTTGAATATGTTGATATTTATTAATTGGGATAAAGCCCTTGAGATGTACCATCTCATTTTCAAGGGTGTCCCACAATTAATTGCAATCACATAATAATAACACCAAAAGACAAAACATAACTTACACAACATCCAAAAAACATATAACCAATATAGGTTAATTGTCTTTACTTATTTTCTGTCCTTTGCCAAAAACTTGCTCTCACATTGTTAGTGCTGTGTAAGCATTATCAAAATCTATTTTACATGGATATAAAAACAAATTTAAACAAAATTGATTGTTGCGTGTTCTATGATATGCTGTAATAAATTTGAACTTCATTGTTTTTTTATTATTTACCATGTATTTGTAAACATTACGTCATGAAAATGTACTTGAAAGTCTTGGAAAAATCATGGATAAGTCATGGAATTTTAGTAGTAAAAATGTGTATGAACCCTGTAAATAGCAAATCCATTTGTGGCGCTTTATGGACTCATGGGTGTGCTGGTCTATAAGGGTGGTGTTTTAAGGCGCATTGTTGGTGCGTTGCTATTTTGAGGAACTGAAATAGACAGCGCCATTGTCTAAAGTCCAGCACAGAGTGCCGTTAGTTATGCACCTATGCGAGTCCAAATGCTTAAACATTGCTTAATACACACACAGCAATACACAAATATCTTTACATGTGAAAAAATAATTAAAGGATTAAAATTGCACGTTTGCTCACAGCAAGAAGGTTGCCGGTTCGAGCCTTGGCAGGCTCAGTTGCCGTTTCTGTGTGGAGTTTGGATGTTCTCCCTAAGTTTGCGTGGGTTTCCTCCGGGTGCTCCGGTTTCCCCTGAAGGATTCGGATTTCTACCTTCCAATATTTCTACCTTCCAATCTGTCTCAGCATGGATCAACGTTTATCCTTTTTTCATCATCCTGTTTCTCATTATTTTTATTAAAGATGATTATTGAATAATAAATAAAGTTAACACGTCCCCTAATATAAGAATGTTCAGTGCATTTGTCTGTCTCTTTGTAACTATTTTCAGGAGCCACCAAACTAGGTCAGAGGTCATGGAGACCTCGAGTGGAACTAAAGGCATGAGGACTGGAAACAACTGTTTCTAATGTTATTTCTATGAGTTAATACTATCTAAAATGTCTAAAGTGATTTTGCTATTTTTACGGTAAATTTTTTAAAAGTGATTCTACTTTTTATTCAAGATAGACTTTGGGTAGTAAGGATATAACTGCCTGAATGTAGTTTATACCGGTTTTTAACCTGTTTTGATAAAGGTGACTGAGAGTACACTCAGCCTTGGGTAAGAAACAGATTGTACTTTAAGTGTGTGTGTTCTATTTGATTGTGGATCCGTTTCACAGGTCTGGAGTCAGCTCTAAACAGTCTAACAGTCTGACATTTATATGCTTGAGATATTGTTCAGAATTGTACGCACGCACCCACCTGGAAATTTTTCTAGTCTATCTGTGTTTTAACAAATCAGGTTAGAACACCTATATGTATGATACAGTTAATGAACCGTTATATATATTGCCGACGCGGTGGCGCAGTAGGTAGTGCTGTCGCCTCACAGCAAGAAGGTCCGTAGTGAATGAGTGTGTATGGATGTTTCCCAGAGATAGGTTGCAGCTGGAAGGGCATCCGCTGCGTAAAACATATGCTGGATAAGTTGGTGGTTCATTTCGCTGTGGCGACCCCAGATTCATAGTGACTAAACCGAAAAGAAAATGAATGAATATTTATATATTTACTCAAACCGGTTTTGTAACTATTTAAGTTGATTGTTTAAAATCTACCAAAATCACAATGACAAAAGGAATAGGACCTCCTAAAATAAATGAGCTAATATGTTTTCATTTTCTTTTCTTTTTTAATGGACATTATTGTATAGGACCTGATACCTAGAGCAGTTTGCGAGAGCTTGTCTAAAGTGTACGTCAAATAGAACTGTGCACTACAACTAATGTTCTGTAGCTAAATTAAAATGAAATGAAGTTGCCGTTAGTTCCAGACCTCCCAGACATTTAATGTGCTAATACAAGCGCACCTGTAATGTCTAAGCAGGCAAGTAATAATCTCCAGTGGTTAATTCATTAACACCATGACAAAGACCCGCAGGCTGCTTTTCAAACCTCATTCCCTGTTTGTTTCTTTTTACTCTATTTCCCCTCCTTCTCTTTTACACTCTGTTCATGCCTTACTTTCTTTTTAATCAGCTTCTGAATAGTTTTTTATTCAGGTTTTTATTTATACATTTGTCTGTTTATCTGTCCATCCGTGCATCCATCCTTCATCCATCAATATATTCTTCTATCTATCCATCCATCCATCCATCCATCCATCCATCCATCCATCCATCCATCCATCCATCCATCCATCCATCCATCATTCCGTACATCCATCCATCCGTACATCCATCCATCCACTTGTACATCCGTCTGTACATCCATCCATACATTGATCCATCTGTCTGTGCATCTATCCATCCATCCATCTATCCATCCATCCGTCCATCCATCCATCCATCCATCCATCCATCCATCCATCCATCCATCCATCCATCCATCCATCCATCCATCCATCCATCCGCCTGTCTGTCTGTCTCTCTCTCTGTCTGTCTGTCTGTCTGTCTGTCTGTCTGTCTGTCTGTCTGTCTATCCGTCCGTTCTTCCATCTGTCCGTTCTTCCATCCATCCATCCATCCATCCATCCATCCATCCATCCATCCATCCATCCGTACATCCGTCCTTACATCCATCCGTCCATCAATCCATCTGTATGTCCATCCATCTGTCCCTCCATCCATCCATCTGTCCATCCATCCATCCATTCATCCATCCATCCATCCACCCATCCATCCATCCATCCATCTCTTTGCTTGTATGTCTATCTGTCAGTATATCTATTTATTAGGAGTGTAATGGTACACTGGAGTCACGGTTTGGTACATACTTTGGTTTTGAGGTCACAGTTAAGCACAAATTAAGCACAAATTAAGCCCTGGGACAAGTACATACACCGTTACACCCTTGCCTTCTGTCCATCCATCCGTACATCATTCCATCATCCATCTGTCTGTTTGTCCATCCATCCATCCATCCATCTGAACATCCGCCCATCCATTGGTCTATACATTTATCCTTACATCCATCTATCCATTGTTCCATCTGTCTGTCAATCTGTCTATCCATCCATCCTTCCTTGCGTCCACCTGTCTGTCTGTCCATCAATCCATCCCTCCCTCCCGTCCCCTCCATCCATCCATCCATCCTTCCAGCCATCCATCCATCCACCTGTACATCCATCCATCTGAATATCCGTCCTTGCATCCATTCATTGATCCATCTGTCTGTCCGCCCATCCATCCATCTATACATCCATCCTCACATCCATCTATCCATTGTTCCATCTGTCTGTCAATCCGTCCATCCATCCATCTGTTCGTCCACCTGTCTGTCCGTCCGTCCATCCGTCCATCCGTCCGTCCCTCCCAAACCATCCATCCTTACATCCATCCATTGATCCATCTGTCTGTCTGTCTGTCTATCCATTCACCTCTAAATCCATCCATCCATCTGAACATCCGTCCTTACATCCATCCATTGATTCATCTGTCTGTCCGTCCATCCATCCATCTCTACATCCATACTTGCATCCATCCATTCATTGATCCATCTCTGTCAATCCGTCCATCCATCCATCCTTTCGTCCATCCGTCCATTCATCCATCTATGCTTCCATCCATCCATCCATCTGTCTTTCCATCCATCCATCCATCCATCCATCCATCCATCCATCCATCCATCCATCCATCCATCCATCCATCCATCCATCCATCCATCCATCCATCCATCCATCCATCTGAACATCGGTCTGAACATCTGTCCTTACATTCTTCCATTGATCTATCTGTCTGTTCGTCCATCCATCCATTTGTACATCCATCCGTCCGTCCGTCCGTCTTTCCATCCATCCATCCATCCATCCATCCATCCATCCATCCATCCATCCATCCATCCATCCATCCATCCATCCATCCATCCATCCATCCATCCATCCATCCATCCATCCATCCATCCATCCATCCATCCATCCATCTGTCTGTCAGTGTATCTATTTATATGTCTGTCCATCCATGCTTCTATCTCTTTGTCTGTCTGTTTGTTTGTCAGTTTATCTATCTGTCTGTCTGTACATTCATTCATCCGTCCATCCATCCCTTTGTCTGTCTGTCTGTCTGTCTGTCTGTCTGTCTGTCTGTCTGTCTGTCTGTCTGTCTGTCTGTCTGTCTGTCTGTCTGTCTGTCTGTCTGTCTGTCTGTCTGTCTGTCTGTCTGTCTCTCTGTCTCTCTGTCTGTACACCCATTCATCATGTATATATGCAGTACAAGAGAGAGAGAAAGAGAGATAGATTGTTTCCTGATTCTTTCTATTAGTCTTTTTGTCGTTCGGTCTATTGTTCTATTGTTCTGTCAGTCATGTTGTGTATCAGTGAAAGGTTGACATTGCCCACAGATGTTCATGCTCACTCCTCAAGGGGGAAAATGACATTTTCAGCACTGTAAGGGATGCCTTTGGGTGATATTTGTGAGGCTGCAATTTTATCATTTGGATGCAACTGTGACTCACTCGGGAGTTAAATGACTTTGTTTGTGTCCGCTGATATTTCTTTATATGTAGCCATTTATGGTACTAAAAATTGGAATTCAAAGGATCACACATAGAATAGCCGGATGATAAACAGGTCAGCGGACGGGCTTTAAAGGTACAGGCTCGTTATGGTGGAAGATACAGTGCATTTTCTGAAAATCTTTCTTCCCTGCAGATCTGTGGGCTGATAAATTAGCCAATCATGAAGGTTTTTTATTTTATTTTTCATCTCATGTTCCAAAGAAGGATGCTGAGTCTTGAAGGATTTGTGATGTAAAGTTCTGAAGTGTTTTTCTTTTTATTTATTGTTGCGAATGGGGACATTGTAAAGGTCAGAATGGTCTTGAGTGCTTGCTGCTTGCAAATGAAGCCGCTTTGGAAGATTATCACTACCTTGAGAGGGCTAATAATCATAGGTAGTCATTTTCAATAGTGTTTCTCAATTAGCATCCTGGCCCTGCTGTGGGCAGCAGAGAATGAAAAGGGCATTTCAACCATATCTATCTTCAGCTTTGCCTCCAATTACAGCAGCAAGATGACTGGAATACTCTGAAATGGAAAAAGCTTGTTTTTTTTCTGCTGTTTTGATTACATGTAATTTCAGATGGCATGATGGCTGATGTAGTTTATGAGGTCACAACATTGCACCAGGTATATATCCTTTTTCTAGAAATGTTTTAAGAAATGCTGCAGCACTGAGGAAGATAATGATGAAGCAACACAAATTACTTGAGTAGCCAACAAATGACCTTAAAAAATACGGAAAACATCACAATTATTACTGTAGTCTTGCAAAATGTGGCTTATATTTATTGGCATATTTACAGTAAACAAGGGATGTGCGGTCAGGGGGGTGAGGCAGTCATTGTCCTCACCTGCCATCATAAGATGTATACTAATGATAAAATAAATATTTGTTCACTGATCTGTGCTATAAATACAGATTCTGTATGATTCTAATCATTTTAATCATTTTTATGATCAAAATCTCTGTATATTGCGTATCTCCTGTTCAATTACAGCGTAGGAAGCGAGGTGAGGCAGCACCAAGCTCTGCCTCACGTCTGATTGCGCAATAACTTGCAAACTGGCTTGAGCCCACGCTCTTTGCTCACTCAGTGTATGCTACCAACGTAGTGCTTTATTAAAATGTTTTTATACATTCTAGACATCTTTATTATATGTCCTCACTTTCCATATGATAGGAAATGTATTTCACGTATGTCTATTACTTATTTAGTTTTAGAATATGACATAAAGCCGCACTGACAAGACGTGAGGCAGGTGAGGCAGACAGTAGCTTTGCCGCACTAAAGAGGACGCGTGTGAGCTCATGGTTATTCTTGTTCAGTGGTTGCTCTTCTTTTACTCAGTAAATATCTCGCGAATATCAGCTCAAAAGTTTTTCAAAATTGGCCTTTCAATCAAAACATGAATAAATAATTGACAACCAATGCCAGAGCTAAAGGAATCCTTCAGGAAAGGAGGCTTCAAAGGACGGGACAGAAGATAACGCGATCATTTCAAAGTAATTCAAGTCATGTCTAGACTTCATTTACAAGTACAGTAGGTAAGACCAGTGTGCGAAGAGACACTGCAAGAGAGAGCGCATGTGTGTGTGAATAAGAGAGAGCGCATCCGCCGTGGTGCTATGTTTGTCGCTTGTTATAGTTGTCTGTAGCATCCAGCTGGATGTTTTTTGGGAGGCATATTCAATCGCTATACATTTTACATTCTTTCTTGGCACAATATGTACCTGCCATGTGTATAGAAAGAATGCTGATATGATATATGAAACACAATCGGTAGTTAGCAAATATATTGGGTGGATATGTTTGTAAATCTGACTTTTAACTTTGAAAGAGCCTCACCAGCCACAAACCTCACCGCATGTCACTGCTGTAAACCCAAGGCTGAACTGTCTAGTAGAAAGGCTAATTGAACGTAGCCTGTTGGAGATACAAAACTAGTTTTTGTTAAGGAGCCATAAAGATGTCATGGGTAGGATTCTTTATTAACTACCTTGAAAATGACTTACCTTCTTTTTAAATATAATTATGCCTTTTTCTGGTTTTGGCAGATTGAAAAAAGGCGTAAAAGGCAAAGCAATAATGCTGAGTTTTTTGTTAATAAACATAACTTCCCTTGAATAATCTCTTAGACATTAAAAAGCTTGACAGGATAATTGGTTAAGAACCAATGTGTTCAGTGACAAGAAGACTAATAAGTTTCCTTCACATTTTGCATGATGATGGAGTGTGAGAGATACTGTACGCGGCTGTTTAAAGTTGACAAATGGATATTTGAAGTGACGAACTGCAAAGACAAAGCAACATAAAAGACAGCTTTTGAAGGGTGTGTGAAGGTTACCAACTGCTAGAGAGGGATTGTTACAGTCATTAGAGCGCAATTGACTTTGGAAGTAGATGACGATTAGATCTGATGACTTGGAGCTGTGTGCAAAAGTGCATTAATAAATTATATTTTGAGGTTTCCACTATTTCAAAGCTTTGTTTTTTTGATCATTCTTTTCTAGTTAATACCCAGAAGAAAGGGAAGTAATCGACCAGGGTCAGAAATGAACTTTTCAATTAAGAGCTACTTTTTTGTGTGTGTGTTTGAGGGAAATGTATGTCATATTCTTGCTACACAGGCAGAAATGTCGGTCCTTGATGTTAGAAGTTTTTGGAAGCTTTGAACTCCTGTAATGGCATCTAAAACATTGAAATTGTTCTCGTACATCATATATCTACTTTGTTGTTTATGATCAGAGAAGTGTTCGACCAAACAGTGGGGTTTTTAATGGATATTGAGAAATCAATCTGACAGATTAACTGATAAGGCTGATATAATGCATGTAATTATAGTAAATGAGAGACATTCAAAAAATTGTTGACACTTAATGACCATTTATTATGCATAAATATTCATTAAAACCTTAAATGAACGAGGTTTATTGCGGCAGTTTCTTCTTGTTGTTGAAACAACTACAATTTTGTGTCCTACTTTATTTTATGTGGTCTTAACTACTATGGACTTTTCATCAAAAATTTAAAACAATGTGCTTACTTTGTATAAACAGTGCTCAGCATACTTGAGTACACCCCATATTAAAAAATGAATATTTTTCTCCATTTCTCAGTGAATATAGGCAATGTATTTTGGTGCATTTAAACAATACACAGATATATTTATTAAAATAATATTTTAGTCACCAATCATATTTAGAAATTGAAATATAATACAATTAAATTCAAGCAAAATATCGCAAAAAAAAATTACAACCTACAAAATATTAACTAAATGTAAAAAAATTTTTTTGCTTCTCTTGATTTTTTACATTTGTATTTAATATTTTTCTATTACATATAAATTTGGGTGTACTAGTTTTTGGACTGTTATCGTAAGTTATTTTGTTAGATAAGCTCCGGATTTGGCTTCAGTACTGACTAATCTAATATATATGCACAAATATAATATTGTATAGCTTCCTAATTAGAATATAAAATTAAAAGGTAGATTTGTGAGGGGTGTACTCATAATGCTTGGCACTGTAATGTATTCCAGAACATTTTTGATGTTCTTTAAGTGGGATATGGGTACGGTAAGAAGCAGGTGTAAAGGATGGTCAACAGTGTAACTACAATTTTAATTACATGCAGGTATTTAATCAATCATAAGTACAATGCGAAAACATGTTTTACACAGTAAGTACATTATAACAAATTATTATTTCAGTGTAAGTATATTTTAGTTAAGGTCACCTAAAATAAAGTGACCTAAAAGCTTATAAAAGCTTAAAACAACAAAATGTATACAAATAAGGCATAAAACCCTTACATGAACGTGGACAATACCAAAATTCAAATATCATTTCTGTACAGATTCCTCTGACTGCTATAACATTTACAATAAAATTAAATCTGAAACACCTTCATGAAATGTTGGGCGTCACGGTGGTGCAGTGGGTAGCATGGTCGCCTCACAGCAAGAAGGTCACTGGTTCGAGCCCCGGCTGGGTCAGTTGGCATTTCTGTGTGGAGTTTGCATGTTCTCCCCATGTTTGTGTGCGTTTCCTCTGGGTGCTCTGGTTTCCCCCACTGTCCAAAGACATGAGCTATAGGTGAATTGATTAAGCTAAATTGGCCGTAGTGTATGTGTGTGAATGCAAGAGTGCATGGGTGTTTCCCAGTGTTGAGTTGCGGCTGGAAGGGCATCTGCTGCGTAAAACATATGCTGGATAAGTTGGCGATTCATTCCGTTGTGGCGACCCCAGATTATTAAAAGGACTAAGCCGAAAAGTAAACGAATGAATGAATGAAATGTTAACAATTTAAATAATAAAATGCTTTGGTAGAGTTGAAAGCGGCTCTTTTCACAACTACAATTAAAACTGCTTGTTTCAATTATTGTATAGGGTAGTTTGCTAATAATAAAGTTTTAGGTTTATGAACTGCTTTGTTTAGTTTGTCTGTTTCATTGTAAAAATAATACAAGCCTGAAGGCAAATGTGTAATTGTAATTGTAAATGTGTAATGTAGAAATGTGTAATTGGTTTTAAAATGGAATGCTTCATAAACGACTATAAAGCTATCTGATGTAATGTGCTGTCATGATCACCAGCAATTTAACATCCAGAGATCGCTGGTAAACACTCACTTTCACACGAACTACAAATCCGCCATGTTATAGACTACATATTCAGCCATGCAACACACACACACTTGTTTCAAGTCTCCTCTGATTAGACTTTCACAGCTGATGATGTGTATTTGTGCTGCTTAAGTAGTGCAGTAATCAGTCCCAAAAGCAGCATCAGCTGTGAAAGTCTAATCAGAGGAGACTTGGAGCAGGTGTGTGTGTGTGTTGCTTGACTTAATATGTAGTCCACATGGTGGATTTGTAGTTCATGTGAAAGTGAGTGTTTACCAGCGATCTTGGGATGTTAGATCGCTGGTGATCGTGACATGTGCACAGATCTAAATTTTTTGCCAATTAATTTTATATTTGTCAGGCATTTTGATGGCATTTTACCCTATTTTTCCCAAATTTACTATCACCACATAAAGCAGCCTGTATATTAAACGCTGCATTTACTATGTGAGCAGCATCATAGGTTAACAACCATGTCACAGTTTTCCAGGTAAAGACAGTCTTGTCTATATTTAACAAGGCAGTCCGCTTTAAGTGACATACAGTAAGCATCTTCATTTTAAACCCGTTCTTTCATCAATCACCCACACGGTTTTTTCGGCTGAGCTTTTTAAGACATTTTCTATGGATGTTTCAGGTCAGACTGACCTTGCCACCTCAGACTAAAAGAGTTGTTCCTTTTCAGTAGCGATTCAGACTCTCCACAGCATACAGTCTCTGTCTTCTCTTTGTCCTCTAATTAAGATGCTCCAACGGCTGTACTGCCTGCATTACTGTGGAAGCATTCGCAGAGGGAAGCTACGTTGTCTGCTGTTCACACAGGATATGCCTCAAAGACAGAAATCCATTCCTGGGCCAGTCTCTTTGAAGACACAGCAATCAATTAGATCTTGCCCAAGATTTTCTACTAAACTTGTAGATCTATTGCATTGGATGTTTTATTTTTCTCTCTCTGATTATAGTTCTACATGTTGAAGAATTGAATGGAAAATATCTGTCATGATGTACTCTTGTGTAATTGTAAACATGTTTGTTATGTGTTTGAATTTAAGTGAAATGTGAAAAGTCTTTTTTAGGATTAGGAATCAGAATTGTCCAGTTTAATTATTAGTAATCAGTTAATTGCCATTTCCAGTTTAATTCTTAGTAACTTTAAGGAATAAAGGTTACACTTTATTTTAAAGTTAATTTTCCCTATTAATAAATCATTAACTATGAATTTTAGCACAATTTACTCCTAATTTGCTTCATTTTAATAGTTGTTAAGGTAGCAGTTGGGTTAGCTTTTCTTCTAATGCTGTGTTCACACCAGACAAGGAAGAAGCGTCAAACGTGAGTGATTTACATGTTAAGTCAATGCAAAGGCGCGAATAGACATCCTGCGGCACGATATGCGCGAATGGCGCGGCGCGTATGACGCGAATTGCGTGAATGGCGCAGCGCGAATTGAGCGTTTTGCGCCTTTGACTCGCTTCATGCGCAAATCACGCGAATCGCTCAAGTTCAAAAAACTGAACTTCTGTTCGTGAAGTAGTACCTGTTGTTGGTGTCCCGGGGGAAATCCTCCAGCTGACACCGACAACAGTTCATCAAACTGGGCTCGGCTCAGTCAGAAGCACCGCTGAAAGCCTTCGTCATCCAGGTTAAGTTTCTGGAGGAGTTTATGAGCTCACAGAGCTGGGTGCACCTCAGAAAGGATCTAGTGGACTCAGACACGGCTTTAAACGTATCGACGCTGTTTTTCAGCCTTCATAAAAGCACATAAACACAGTTATTTTCTCAATAAAATCCATGTTAGCCATTTAGCAACGAAGCTATAGTCATCGGGCAGACAGAAGCCCTGACCATGACGCGAATCCGCGTCTGTTAAGTGAATTTGACGCGCCAATGAAGCGGATTTGACGCGCAAATGAAGCAATATGAAGTAAACTCAAATGTTCACGCGTCGAGATTTATCCGCACGTTCCGCGTCTGGTGTGAACACAGCATAAAGGTTGCGAACTTGAACAATTATAATGAACAGATGCACAGTGGGAGAAATAAGTATTCAACATGTCATTTTTGTTCTGGTAAAAAAAAGTCTAAAGGAGCTTTTGACATGGGATTGAACCAGATTTTTGTGAAAACCCAAACAATACAAACATAAAAATATAACAAAACAAATAAAATCTGAAAAAAAAATTGTGTAATTACCATGGAATGACACAAGGATAATTTACTGAATTTACTTTACATAAAAGGCTTTTTTGGTCTATTCTATCAAATCTGACCTTTAATTTGTATTTTCTATTGGATTTAAGTCAGGTGATTGGCTGGGCCATTCTACAGCTTGATTTACTTTTACTGAATGCATTTGAGAGTTTCCTTGGCTGTGTTTTGGATCATTGTCTTGCTGAAATGCCTACGCTGGTTTCATCTTCCTAGAGTAGATGTTGGACTGAAGCAGCTGATATTAATTTACAATGAGGAAGGGCAGAGGGTTGCTGATTAACTACTGAGAGACTTCCGCTGCTGTCTGGGCTTTCACTGCCTTTCTACAGCTCTCTTTCTTCATGTGTTCAAAACTTTTTTCCTATGTCATTTAAATGTATATCACATAACTTAATTTTTAAACTAATTAATATTGTTTTCTTTGCATATATGGATTTCTGTGGTTGTTGCCAAAATCTGGTGAAAATTCAAGTCAACAGCTCCTTTAGAAATATGTTTTCTGAGAAAAATGGGACATGTTCAATACTTATTTCCCCCACTGTATTTAAAAAAAATGATCTAAGGCTTGCAATTCTACATTTGATTTTTAACCTTAATTAGTAAATGCAGTTTAATTATTAGTAACTTACAAGTCACACTTTATTTTGAAATTCAATTTTCACTAATAAGAAACCATTAACTTTAGGACTTTTAGCACAATAAACTCCTAATTTGCTGCATAATAATAGTTATTAATTGAGTTTGTGTGGGATTAATGATGTAGAATAGGTACTTTATAGATGCAAATAAACAGCCAATATCCTATCAATTGTCAGGTAATAAGTCACTAGTGAGAACTTGTATCTATACTAAGGGGTTACTGGAATATATTAAAAACATAAAAATACATTATGATTATTATTGCTAAATGCTGTGAAGAGATTCTAACTCAAAAAAACTATATGAATAGAAGTGCTTTTAATTGATGACTTTATAGTTGGGAAAGATGCAATCAATATTCTCTATCTCTTACTGTAAATGAAATAATAGTATTCAGCTAACACTTAAACACTTTTGTTTTATTGGTCCTCTTTAGACATTCTTTTAGCTAGAAGAAGCTTTAACAACTGCATAGTAGGCTATCAGTATCCACAAACATTCATTCATTCATTCATTTTTTTTCGGCTTAGTCCCTTTATTAATCTTGGGTTGCCACAGCGGAATGAACCGCCAACTTATCCAGCATATGTTTTACGCAGTGGATGCCCTTCCAGCCTCAACCCATCACTAGGAAACACTCTTACACACACATACACTATGGACAATTAAGCTTACCTAATTCACTTAGAGCATGTCTTTAGACTGTGGGGAAAACCGGAGCACCCAGAGGAAACTCATGCGAACACGGGGAGAACATGCCACACAGAAATGCCAAATGACCAAACCAACGACCTTCTTGCTGTGAGGTGATTGTGTTACCCACTGTGCCAGTGACGCCCTATCCACAATCACTTTATTTTAATGATTCCATTTAGAGAGTCTTCTGACTATAGGTAACTTTGCAACTACATGTCAACTTACCTTATCCTAACAATATCATTTCAAAGGGACTTAGCAGACATGTAGTTACACCTTGTAAAAAAACTGATTAATAAAAAATGAAGGCAACAAATATTCTCATTGATTATTTTTTTACATATTATATTTGTAACTTAATATTTTTTGTGAGATTGATTGATGTAATTTGAGATGGCTAGAAAATGTAGGGCAGCAAAAAGTTTTTTACAGTGCAAAGGTAGTCATCAGAATATCTAACGGGCTTAAAAATGAACTGTAACTTATTAATTATGTATTCATCAAATTGCATGACCTTCAGCTCAGCTCCAACAACTGTTGATTTTACAAATTGAACTAATATATAAACATCATTTACATGTCCAACCTAGACAGTATATCGTTTCAAACTATTAAAGTTATCAGTAAAAGCAACTTTGTTCAACTTTTCAGTTTCCAAAAGTTGGAGCGTAAGTCAAGGTCTCATAATGCAAGTCGAAATCATAAATAGAAAACAGTCACGGATCTATAAATTAATATTTACAGGGGAGCTGTATAGAGCTGTGTAGCAGAATGGATTCAAAACATTCTGGTTGTGCCGGAGAATTATTTTACTCCTGTTTTTGGATCTTGACAGCTGTGGTTACAATGAACTACGTACAGTAAAGTTTCTAAAATGTTAGGTTTTTTTTGGTTCTTTAGAAATAAATAAATAAATGAAGGAATAACATCGTGCTGGTTTGGAACTGCATGAGGATGTATAATGACAGAATTTTCATTTTTGGTTCAACTATTCCATTAATTAGATTTTCTCTGGTTTCTTCTTTGCTTTGGCAACATGTTTCTTGGCCTTAAGTCATTCAGCTCAGAAAATAAATTATGTGACATCATCTGCTTGGTTGTTGTAATGAAAGAGGACTGTATTTCACAGCTGCTGTTAGTCCAAACGCAAAATTTTCTGCCTTTGATTAGTCTCTCCCTCCCTTTTAAGCTATTTGTTTATCGTTTTGGCTGTCAGTTTCACTTTTATATGAGAGTGATACTGTCAAATATATACTTTGTACTGAATAAAAACTATAGAATGTTTGGTGCACCTTGAGAATATCATGTTCATTTCAAAAAAGCACTAATTGTATGATGTTAATTGTTAATACATTCATATAGTACATAATCCTTTAGACCTGAATTATGTTGCAAGTTTCAGAAAAATGTAGAGGCACATTTGTGCAGTTCTTAAGGCTTCCATAAATGAGACCAAATAAAAATTTAATTATTCTTTAATTGATTTTTTTTTTGTTAATTTTAATGGACATCAGGTCAGAACTACACCAATACTGTAACCAGGGGTTAAGACGCTGACAACAGGGGTGAGGATCCGTATGCAGGACTTTATTAAAGGGATGGTCAGGCAAGCAATGATCAATACAGGAACAAACAGACGTATGAGGGAAATCCAGAATTGTAGTCAATATAGCAGGCAGACGGTCACAAGGCTGGCGGCAGGCAGGCACAAACAGGATAACAAGGCGAGGGTAAGCACACGGTAAAACTAGACAAAGGATAGGCTTAGAAATGTTACAGGCTGTAAACAAGACTCGGCCCTGGAGTGAGTGTGTGTGCTGTTTATGTACTGTGTGTAATCAGTTCTTGAGCAGCTTCAGCTGTGGGATGTAATCAGTGATGATATGGAACCGGTTGTGTGTGATGTGAAAGTAGTGCATGTATGGAGATGTAGTCCATAAGATGGCGGATTTGTAGTCCATTAGTGAATGTGCATGTAAACCAGCGATCTATGGGGAGAAGATCGCTGGTGATCATGACAAATACACCAACATGAAATAGATATCCTTACTTGAAATTTGTTCTGAAGGTTGCTAACTTGAACAATATAACATTTGAATTTGAAAGTTTTTCATTTTATTGACTGCACATTATTAGAACCCACTGTACATTACACTGTAAAAAATGCTGCTTTCACACAATTCCTTCATGTTATGCCAAAACAAATTGATAAAGTTAACTTAATAGTTTTTACTAATTTAAGTGAATTGTGCATAAAACAATAAAGTTGTCCCAAAAAACATAAGAATTGTGTTGCGTCTAGGGATGCAATGATTAAAATATTTCACTATTAACCGCAATTAGTCAAGGTTAATTAATTGCAAAGGCTTCTCAACACCGCGTTTTTGCACGGAACTGCTGCAACAGTTATGTAAACATACAATAAACACATTTATGCCAACTGTGGGCTAGTTTAAAGTTCTGAGCTTGTACATAGATGCTAATATGCACACACACTGGATTAAAGACTGATTTTTAACTATGGCTGAGGCTATTATCTAAGTGCCGTACACATATACCATCTTTTGTTCATTATTTCCAATGGTGCCATGCAGCTTGCACGTGCATATTGGCAGCGACGAGCTCATGCTTTCTAGGCGCACCTAGTTGAAAGAATGGCGTGACGTGACAAACACTGACCAGTCAGCTTCATACTTTGGATGGAATATACACATTTCTACTCTAAAGAGAAAAAAAAATACAAAATGAAAATACCAAACAAGTTCATAATCTAGTTGATCAAAAGTGCCTTTTAGACAGAGGTTCAGCAGCCTCTAAATTTGTTCTCTTTAAAAGGGAAATACTTGGCTAATATGTAGCTTAGATTTACATTAGACGAAAACTATTTTTTATTTATTTGAATATTTATTTTTATTTATTTATTGTTCTGTCATTTATTTTCATGTAAAATTATTACTTATGTTTAAATGCCAAAAACTTCTTTCACTTATTTTAAAGTCCAAAGAGAGAAATGAACTATTGTTTGTTTTTATTATTAGTTTGTGCTGTATTAATTGATTACTAAGCAGCAATGATAACACTCTAAAATATAGGGAGTTTTCATATGATTTGAAATGAATGAATGCATAATAATCGTGATAACCGTGAAACCGTGATTATTCCTCAGACAATAATCAAAATCTGTAATCGTTGCATCCCTAGTTGTGTCAACTCATTTTAAGTAAGTAATTTCAACAAGCAACAAAAATCATTTTCTTTGACTGTATATACATTATATTAACAGAATTATTTTAAAACAATCCAGATTCTAAGCCTGCAGTTCTGCAGTCATTCAATCGTACAATCCTTTTTTTTCTATCGAATCTATGCAATATTGGCAAACATATCAATAAGGGTAAATTAAAACACTGCAAATGTTGCTTGCTTCTGTTTGTGTTGCTATGGTTCTCTACGACGTAATGGATATTTGTCAAATTACAACAGCGAGAGACTTACTGCCGTTTGATTGGATGTGAAAAGTCCAATATCATGAGCCGCAGGCTTTAACATGATCTGCCATGTGGTGTCCATTTGTAATGGTGTAAGAGTTTAGAGTTGTAGCCAGCGTTGGGGGTAACGCATTAAAAGTAATGCGAGTTATATAATAATATTACTTTTATAAGTAACAAGTAAAGTAACGTAATTCTTTTCAAAATTGAGTAATAATATTTGAGTCTGAAATAAAATGATCATAGTCACGTTGAATCCTGCACGCAATGAGAGAACACAGGAACAGACAGAAAAAAAGATTGTAAGCCTTACATTTCTGCGATGGAAAATTCTCTTTATTTTAAACACATGGAAGAAAATGACAAGAGGATTATCTCGTCGAATAGACAGTTATTTTACTTTTTAATATAACAAAAAGTACAAAAGTAGCAAACACATTGCTTTAAACTATGGGTCACCAACCCTGTTCCTGGAGATCGACCTTCCTGCAGATTTTAGCTCCAACCCTGATCAAACACACCTGAACCAATTAATTAGAACCTGAGGAGCACTTGATAATTACAGGCAGGTGTGTTTGATATGGGCTGCAACTGAAAACTGCAGGAAGGTCGATCTCCAGGAATAGGGTTGAGGTCATACACTGTGTTGTTAATTGCAGAGCTCCTCTATTTAAAAAAAGAAGAAAAAAATCCCTGCAAGTTCTGAAAGAGATCAAGCGTCAGCCAGATCAGAAAAAGTAATGCAAAAGTAACTCAAAAGTAACATGACACATTACTTTCCATAAAAAGTAACTAAGTATCGCAACTAGTTACTTTTTTGGGGAGTAACTCAATATTGTAATGCATTACTTTCTAAAGTAACTTTCCCCAACACTGGTTGTGGCACTTCCATCTTCTGTTTATGCTCTTCGACATCAACTAACTGCAGACATTTTAGCTGCACACTGACATGGATTTAACACAACACACAATTGCGCAGAGCGCGTAAAGTAATGCTCAGTTCAGACAGAGAGAAAGAGGGACCTGATAACAAATGTATTCCGACTTTGCTCACCTTTGATGTCAGTCCCACAAATCCAAGGTGCTTTGAGCATGTCTGTCCTTGAAGTCGAAGCAGAGAAGAGTCCCTTGTGGGAAAGATATTGTAATCCTTAGCAGAATAAGAATAAGTGTGTTGAAGAATTGTTTTGCGGAAAGAGTTTGAGAAATTACCCCTGAGTCTCTGCAGTGCAGCTGGAAGATCATAGGGAAATAAAGAGAATATGATAACAAAATGAAAAAATATTACCTCATATTTTTGTGCTTTTAAATGGGATCGTCGGGGTCATTCTGCTTTTAAGTCACTGATGTTTACGTTTAGATGATTTTGCCTCAGAAATCTAGTTTTGAAGCCTGCTAAGCTGAGATTCATTTCTCAGTGCACCTTTATTGTTTATTTTTGGCCTTTTACCTTTTCATAAGCAGTCGCTGAGGCTTATATAAGGAAATATAAACAAACTCTAAAACTGAATTTAGCTTTGGGAATAAATAATAAGTGGCACTGCACACTAACCCAAATAATTCTTAGGTTTTTTTTGAAAATATTCAGCTGAAGGCAAAATTATTAGACCTAGAATTTTTTTTTCTACAGTATTTCCTGTTAAATTATTGCTATTATTCTGTATCTATTTTTTTTTTGGCTAGATAAAAGCATAAATGCAGATTTAAATTATTAAAAATTATTTGAGTAAATATTATAAGCCACATTAAGAATTTTTGTTTTTTCAGATTAGCTACAAACTGTTGTCCAATGACTTGCCGAAATAACCAAACTTGCCAAATTACTTACTTGTAAACGAATGTCTGTGGTAAACATGTCACAGGTAAATTAGACACTCTGGACTCTATTTTAACGATCTAGGTGCAAAGTCTAAAGCGCATGGCGCAAAAGCATTAAGGGCATGTGCGAATCCACTTTTGCTATTTTAAGGACGGATAAATAAGGTTTGCACCATGGCGTATGGTCTAACAGGGTTGTGCTTATTCTCTTAATGAGTTATGGGTGTGTTTTGAGAATAAACCAATCAGAGACTCATCTCCCATTTCCTTTAAGAGTCAGTTACTTCACGCCATATCGCATTTGTTATTTACATGGCGGACTTTGTAAGTGGAAAAACTGAACGCTTCACTTGCGAAAAAACAGTTAGACCATCTGCAGCGTGAGGATAAAGAACAAGCCTCCTCCATTCAGCTTCTTTACTTTCACTTTCTCTTCGCTTTCACTCTTTACTCCTTTACTTTTGTGGATAAGGAAACGGTGTTGTCCGCATTCCACTGAAGACATCCATTAGCCGACATATTTAATTTTGTTTGTTAATTGCAAAGATTTGTTTCAAAACTATTTCAAAAATCAGTTCTAATTTCCAGCAAACAAATAAATGAACAATGATAACGAAGTGTGGTCAAAAAACTGAGTTATATCCAAACACATGTCCTATGCCTCATATTGTTAAATTTTTATGTCATATAAAGTGGGTCTCAGACCGAACATGAAGCACTTTGTTAAATTCCATTGTTCTGTGCCATGTCTTTAATTATGGAAATGTATTTTAAAACAGTATTTTCAATGGAGTTTCAGCGCTCGTTGCTGATTCTGACGCAGCTTGCGTTTAAACGACCTTTTATCTCGTTTTATGTGTGAACATCTAAATAAATGCTTAAATCTATTTAACTGATTGTACCGGAATCATTCACCGGAAGTTCATTGGTGGCTGAAAAACACTTGCCATGCACATTAGCCCATTCCTGTCTGGATTGAGGCTCAGCATTATGCAGATGTTAATTTGTGGAACGCCTTTGAGTAAATACAATGCTGTGGCATTACTCCATAATGAGGAGAAATGAAACTATTTATAACTCCGAAGTAAACAATCCAGAGCCACACATCCCGGCTCTTCGCATTCTCAGCTTGAACCCTAAGGGGGGGAAGTGTATGGCTGCATCGACTTGCAGTTGTAATATGTAAATAAGCCTGCTAATGATGCGGCGTGGATTGGCCCCATCGCATGCGTTTGATGCATATTTGTTGTCGTTTCTCTCTTGCAGAGGTTCTTGGGAGGAGAGCTCCAGTTCCAGCGAGCCCTCTCTAACAGCCTTAACCCACGTCCACACGCGCACACTGACTGCCCGACTGCCAACATCAAAGGTACCCGCCCAACCGTCTGTCTGTTTTCACTTTCTCCCATTCATTACTGCACACATCATTTCGCCTGTTGCACCACTTGTTCTGTTTCTTCATCATACTATGAAACATGCTGCTAGGTGATGAATGGTTTTCTTTGACCATTTTGATTGCAGATTAGTCATTGTAATGCAGTTTAAAAGTCCATATATAATAATAAGGCATATGTATGTTTTAATATTTGTTGGCCTTAGAATGACATTGAGTATGTGCTTGTTTGGAAACAATTTATTGGTTTCTTTGGTATATTGGTTTCTATAAAAGATGATGGGCTGCGGATGGGATTGGGATGGGATTGACAACAAGGTGTCAGTGTTTCAAATGCTTGACTTTGTGCAAACAAGAGGCAATAATGACAGATAACAGTCATTTGTATGAGTTAAAGGCTGCTAATAGTGCTCAGTGTGATTGTGTACATCCATTTTATAGACTTTTCCAGGGCCATTTGTTTAAGGGAATATTATTTGTCATTTTTTTTAACTGCCATAGTATGCATTGATACAAATACACATATGCAAAATAAGCATATTTCAGTGTTATTTAACAATAGCTTCAACTGAAGTCGAGAAGAGGTTCACATTAGGAACGAGCAAGCTTTATGGCCATAACTGCTCCTGAGTTATGTGTTGTTGATGAAATATACCTATAATTATACCTGACAAAAGGGACCAAAAGAGATGTATTTAGAGTTATTAGTATTTTGTGGGTTTAACGTGTATTAAAACATAGGCAGGAATTAATATCAACCTCTGCATAAACAGATGAGTTTTATAAAGTTTATTGCCATCCATTCACTGTAGAAAAATCCTTGTGAGAGCTGAGTGATATGACGCGATGCATAAACTTGCATTAAATACTAATTATTCATGTGTTTCTTGCCTCATTGCAAAAGCATATCGAAAATTTTACAATGTACCTGTTAAACTAACAAAAGATACAGTTAAACAGACCTTATACCTCTTCAGCAGGTTAAAGTCTGCTAATAGTGCTCAGTTAGATAAGAGATGATTATAAGAGATAATATATATGTGTGTGTTTGTGCATATTCATGATATAGACTTTTCCATTAAGAGGCAATGTTTCCAGAAGCATTTTTAATACTGTAAGGGATTATTGTTTTTTTTTTTTTTTGAGTTTGCGGCTCAGCTTATTGGACATCTATAAACAATTTTTCATTCTATTGCATCTTTAAACATAGCAAATTTGCAAACATGTTAGCAAGTAGCTAATGTACTGAACATGGCATTTAATTGCCATCAAACAGCCAATATCCATTAAGAATGTCAGTTGCATCCGTTATTGATTATAGCTTTTGTTAAATAGTTTATTGTAAAAAAATATTTAAAAACCCGTAAAATAAATGTACAGTTGCTTAAGAGAGATTTGGTTTTGTAGATATACACAGACAACATTTGAAGTGGATTAAAAATTTTCATCAAAGCTGCCCTAAAACTATTGGAAAACACTCTTGTTCTGGGGCAATTTTGAAAAACTTTTTGATCCACTTCAAATGTTGGCTACTCTTTATTTTTTAGGGTTTTATTTTACTAAAATATTTTATGGGTTATTCTAAGAAATATTTACTAGAAAGCTTAACAGAAACACTGTTATTTCATTACAATTTTGTTTAATTAAATGAATAATTATGATTGTAATATCAGTTCAGATTTTTGAGCAAGTAAACACATACAGTAGTGTGATGTATCTTTTTTTTTTACTCGCCTACCTGTTCTTGTTGTACAATCATTCTGTGAAGGTGTATAATTCTGTGTAAAATGGGCATACTCTGTATGTAAATAAATACAATGAGGATGCCATCCTCTTTGAGAGGCGTCACAGCATGGCATGACTTTGATTTGTTGTACTGTACTCATAACACACTGCGTTATTTAAGGACTTGGAGGATGTTCTTCTAACTCTTTCTTGCTGCCGGTTCATTCTAAGAGGCTCCTTGCATCCAGAGTCACTTCAAAGAATAAAGAGAGGGGTAAACAACAGCTCTTTCCTCCTCCAAAAAAAGCAATCTTATCTCTTCAGTGTTTCACACTGGAAGCTGCTTTGAATCCCAAATTTTAAGGCAATATTGACTATGACAATGTAGTTTTTTTGGGGGTAATAATAAAGCAGTTTTAAAGCTAGACATTCTAATGCTAAGGTGTATTGAAATCAATAAAATCTGTCTAAAGGAGTTACTGTTTATACATCATTCAGGATAGTGTAGGATCTTTGCCTTTGTCTTTGGTTGCCCATGATGCATTTCAGTTTTGGCTTTATTTGTAGCTAGCTCTGACTACCCTGTGTGCATATGGATAACCCCAAATGCATGGATAACTCAATCTTTATGTATGTAGGTGTGTAGAACGAATACATTTTCATGACTTACAGTATACATTTGCCTTCTTTTGCCATGGTTCTGTATATTCAGAAGCCATGGTTTGTAAGCCCTGCTTTTTGTAAATTCTACTCTTGTGACATACTCCATTTTGTCTATGGCAGGGAAGTAGGCATATTCAAACTATTCAAAGGTCTGTCTAATCTCAATTAATTGGATAGTTCACACAAAAATTAATCCTATAATCAATTACACTCCCTCACATTTTCAAACTGATAACATCTTCAAAACTAAGATGAAAACCTGAGAAATGTAAACCTGTGTCTCTTTATTCAAAGTATTTTCCTCTTAAATCAGTCTAAAGAATGTTTTAGTGTTATATTTACCACCTTTTGTGCAATGAAAATGTCATATGAATGTTGAAGGTTTTTTATTATAGAGTCATCAATGACAATACAGTAAAGAACCCTTATTTTTTAAGAATGTATACTCTCAGAAATAAAGCTACGCGAGCTGTCACTGGGGTTGTACCTTTTAAAAAGGTACACATTTGTACTTAAAGGGTCCATATTGGTACCTCAGAAGTATATGTTAGTACCTAAAAATTTTAAGAGGAACACTTTTATACTTTTTTAAGTACTAATATGTACCCTTGAAGTATTAATATGAACCTTTAGGTACAAATTGTACCTTTTGAAAAGGTACCACGGTAGTGACAGCTTGCATACCTTTTATTTCTGAGAGTGTAGTGAGTTAGTGTAGTTAGAGTATTTGTGCTTTTAGTTTGTAATTAGGGAGCCTGTGTTATCTCCACAGTGTAAATGAGGGTAATTTAAAGCAGAGGTTCTCAACCTTTTTCACTGCGTTGCCAAATTTTTTCTCCGATAAATTTTTGAAGGCCCACTTTTCTGACATTTTCTCTGACATTTTTTGTATAAAATGCTCATTTAACGCTAGCAAATATATATATTATACATTTGTTGTGCCTTCTATTATTTTCTATTATCAGCATTTTATAAAAAAATATGTAATTTATTTTCATTTAATTATATATAAATATATATATATATATATATATATATATATATATATATATATATATATATATATATATATATATATATTTTTTTTATAAATATTAATAATTAAAATAAAATAAATAAAAGCTATCCTATCTGAGATTTAAAATTGGAAATAGTGTCCACCTGGTGAATGTGCAAAGGCAGGGAGTTCCATAACTTTGGTGCGGTACAATCAAAAAGCCCTGCCACCAAATGACTTCATCTTAAAGTTTGTAACAGATAACAATTCAGCAGAAGATGATCTCAGTGAGCACACAGGAGTGTACAAATGAAGAAGATCAGAAAGATAGTGAGGTGCCAAGTTATGAAGAGCTTTGTATGTTAAGAGGGGGATTTTGTATTGTATACGATAGTGAACAGGGAGCCAGTGCAGGTGAAAGAGAATTGGAGTTTTGTGATCAGAAGCACGCAAGCAGGTAGCTATCCTAGCCGCTGAATTCTGAATTAACTGTAGTCTATGAAGTTGCTTATCAGATAGGAGAGAGTTACAGTAATCTATGTGATGTAACTAAAGCATGAACAAGACCTTCAGTACTTTAAGATAGTGAAGAGCGAAGTCTTGCAATGTTACTCAAATGAAAAAAGGCAGAATATGAGATATTACTAATATGAGAACCAAACAAGAGCATGCCATCCAGTATAACCCCAAGACTTTTCACGTGGGTTGAGAAATTGACTGGGGAGTTATCAATAAACAGGGTAAAAGATTGAGCTTTGGATAAAACAGACTTAGAGTCAACCAGAAGGGCTTCAGTTTTACTGGCATTTAACTTTAAGAAATCATAGTTAATTATAGTTTTTAGAAACAGTAGTGTGGCAACAGTCTGTGAAAATAAGCAGCTTCTAATGGTAAAAAAATATTAATTGTATTTTTTAAAATCCCCATTAGTGACAATCTCTCCCTCATTAGCATAGGGCCTAGTCGACATTCATAGTACTGCATTTGGATTAGTTTTACTTTTATTTTCTCTCAGTGTACGGTCAAGTAACACACATGTGTTTTATTTCTATGTCCGTAAGTGCTCTATTTTTACTAAAGCTCTATTTTTGTAAATATTCAAGGGTTGTTTGATTATTATCAGTTTATACCGCCTGTATTTTGTTGTACAAACACTTCTTCATGGCTTACACGTTATGCTGGTGGTGTAACAAAGATTTTTTTCACATGGTTATTACAATTTGCATAAAAACTATGCACATTAGTAAAATTATACTGCTAGCTGAATTGAACAAGTTAAAGTAAATATGAATATATACATACTTTCCCCCTCTTTGTTGTAGTTTTACAAAAAAATAAAAACATTGAGAAGAACAATTGCCAGTAAAGTAACTTAAGCTACCCAGACTGCTTTCTGCTGTTCTTGCGCTACTGGGACAATACAATTGGTTGGGACAGAATAAAATAGTTATGTGCAGTATTTTCATAGCAATTTAAACTCCCCCTTCAATATGTACAACAAGAAACAAAAAGCTGGCGTTTTGACTGCATATACTCTGTGGAAGAATGACTTGAGTGTGTGTCTAGCGCTCGGCCATACACACAACAACCACAGATATATTTCAGCAGCTGATGTGTGACACGATAAACATGCTGATTTGCATTATCACATGCTTGAAACATAAACGTCATGTCTGTTGTTCTAAGATGCATCAGTTACGTCAGGTTTCCACTTATTTCTTGTGCTTAGATGTTAAGACGGCCCTCTTATGAATTAGTCAGTCACTAAAATGGCTCCCTCCCAATTTGAGTTTGAGACCCCAGCCTTAAAGGCACAATTTTAAAGAAATATCAAACATTATTTGTTGGTTATTTTGAGCTATTTTTATTTTACATCTTGTAAAATGTTGCATAATAGGTCTCCTTTAAAGCAGCATTTAATTAATTGTTTTCAAGTAGGAAGACAAAATCTTACTTTTAAATTGTCAGTAACCCAGTATGTCTCCTACACATAAATTCCACAGTGAAACCTTTTTCAGTCAGAGATCTTTTTCAGTCATTTGATTCTATAATTTTTTTCATTGCATCTCAGGGTCTTCCTGTTGACACAGTTTGTGCTTATAACGAAATGCATTAGATGACTGAAAAGCTCTGCTCATCGTAAGTGCCTTGACATGTAACGCTGCACAGCTTGACCTCTGAGATTGTTAATGCGTCTTTGTTTGAATCTGAGTGATTGAGTTTAATGCATCCTTAATTTGGTATCAGAACTCAGGTGGAGAGGGGCAGAGGAGTGTTTCAATGGGAGCAGGTGTTTCTTGAGAGCTATTTTTTTATTAGCTCCAGGTCCAGGATCAGTTTCCCTCTACCCGTTTATCCGCCCTGCATGCTTTGAACCCACAAATCTGATCGCTGAACAGTACTAAATGGCGATTGTCATTACTCCATGGACTCTGCACACACAGATGGGCCTCAGGTGGAGCTGGACTGGTGATTCATTTATGTTGGACCTCTAGCCCCCAGAGGAGAAATGAGAGGGTTTATCTTTTTGAAGGGGAGGTTGGCTGAGGTTAATGAAATGAGACCATTCACTAATTGGGGGGCGGTTCTGTTCCCATCATTTTTTTTTTCTGTCTTAGTAGACCCCTTCTGTTTTGTCAGCAGTAAATACGTATGTTTAGCTTAGTTTATTTATGATTTGACAGGACAGGGTATTGCAGCACAATTCCCTGAAATGCGTCAAACACACACTCAAAACTTACGAAATACGAAAATATAACATGCTAAACAAACAAAGTTTCATTCATTCATTGTCTTTTCGGCTTAGTCCCTTTATTAATCAGGGGTTGCCACAGCACAATAAACCGCCAGCTTATTCAGCATATGTTTTACGCAGCGGATGCCCTTCCAGCCACAACCCAACACTGGGAAACACCCAAACACTCTTGCATTCACACACACACTACAGTATGGCCAATTTAGTTCATTCAATTCATCTATAGTGCATGTCTTTGGACTGTTGGCGAAACCGGAGCACCTGCAGGAAACCCACGCGAATACTGGGAGAACAACTTCTTGCTGTCAGGTGATCATACTACCCACTGAGCCACTGTGACGCCAAACGAAATAAAAACAATAATTAAAAAACATCAAACGCTAGAAATTATAAGTTATCAATACAACAATTTTAGAGCACGAGGAATGAAGGAGAGTTTATGGCGTTTAGTTTTACTCCTGGGTATAGCAAATGTCTTATGTCGCCGAAGAAGGTATGACACTGGAGCCTTAGGCAGGAAACAATACATTGGTGATAAACTGTCATTGAGTATTTTAGTGAGAGTACGTACGGTGGCTTCCTCAAGCCTTTCACTCAGTGTTAGAAAAGTTGAAGTCGGAATACCTACTATCCGAAAGCATCGATTTATAGGCACTATATAAATTGTTTTCGCAAGACAAGTTAATAATTTTATTAAGTAATATCTAGATTTTTTTTTAAACAAACATATTTATAAAGTTGTTTTTTGTATAATATCATCCTTGCATCAAAAAAAAAAAAAAAACATTAACGCTGTGCGAGATGTTTCTTATGCTTTTTTCACACCACAAGTATTCGCACAAGTAAATTCAAGGTTTCCGAACTTGAAAAGTACTTGAATTTCAGACCTATTGTTTTAAGGCCTGGTAATCACAAACATAGGTCCTTGAAAGTGCTTGAGTTGAATTTGAAATGACATTTGTTTATAGTTTTCATTTCAACAATTGTACTCAGTTGTCAAAAACAGAACAAAATCTGAGTAGTTTTTTAATAAATGTTTTTATTTATTTTGTACAATAACACGGACTAAGTTTACTTGGACATCAGTAATCAAATTATTTGCCTTAATCTGAATAAGACAATAATAAGATTGAGGTGTTTACATGAGTTGCTTTTTGAATGTTACTTTCATGATCCCATTTTACATGTTATAGCACATAATTCGATTAATGTCATTGCGTCACCACACTATCCACATTTCCTCCGCAGTTTCATGTAATTTCAGGTGTTTCATTTAAATTTGACGACTTTAACTGCAGTTTGGCACTTTCACTTACATTCAGGAACATTTCATGCATGACCCCTGTGACAAACGAGATATTGGATGCGAGTATGAACTGCTGGAAGAGTGTTGCTTTAATGGAATTTGATACCACACGCCTTATGGGGGAGAAAAACACTGCATTTCGTGATGCAGGTGTCTGTGGTTCTTTACTGACTTGATAGGTGCAGAGAATAGTGTCAAACAGCCGTGTGTGTATGGAATATCCTGTCGCAAAATGCGGTGAAAATCCTCCACGACAGTAATAGTTTGATTAGGGTGTTTACATGTCTGTACTGCACTTTAATAATGCGACTAAAATCGGCATACTCCACATGTCTTAATTCGATTTCTGTTTAGTTTGATTGTGACCTTAAACGTATTAAATGAATTAAAAATCGCTGTTTACAATGTAGACTCTTAATCAGAGTATGGTCTTAATCGTATTAAAATTGGATTATTGGTGTCCATGTAAACATACTTACTGACAAATAATGGACATTTTACCAATATTTAGGAAAACTCATTTTAAAATGACCAGTACTGAATTCATCAAATATTATTAAAGTTCTTTGAACATGACTTTTTAAAACGGTCAAACTTTTTGAAAATATACTCTGACATGTTTAATGTCTGGCATGTTTAATATCAGACAATTTAATGACATGTTTAATATTAAGAGTAAGTGAAATGTTAAGTACAGTAAGGACTTTCATGGTGCTACATACAGTATGCAGGGGTACGAATCACGATGGAGCTTGATTCAAAATTAAGAGTACTTTAAAAAGTCCTTAAGTCCTTGAATCTGCTGTTCATGAAAAAAAATGAATTTAAGAAAAATCTTTCATTTCTTCATTCATTTTCCTTCAGCTTAGTTTTTTTATTTATCAAGGGTTGCCACAGCAGAATGAATTACCAACTATTCCAGCATATGTTTTAACACAACATAACCAGCAAACAATCCAAAATGACTAGAGATGGGGAGCCCAACAACATAATAAATAACAACCAAACAAACCTAAAGCAGGTTGGAACTCCACACTCCAAACAAATATCAAAAGATAAGTATAAAGGAGAACACAACAATAAAGCCGTCAAAAACTGTGGTGGCGTGGAGGAATGAGGTATTGCAAGAAGTCCACTTCCATCCGTTTTAAAGGCCTGACGCCCCCAAATCAACCAATAGAGAACTGAAAAGGGAAAAAAGAAAAACAAGATCAATTGAAAGTAATAATTATGGGCAGGAGTGAACGCCACACCTAACATTTACATTGGTTTCTCTTCTGGTTGCTGTTATTAGTCTCACACTATAGTTTTTCTTTTTCTGAAAGCCATAAAAACACTGTCATCGAGTTATTCTTTTGTTATTTGAATTAATTGGAATGCCAAAAAATTATGTGTGGTACTTTCCCATTGACTGCTCTCTAAGTTTATCTAACTATCTTAACTTTCACTGCTGAGAAACCCAGAAATATGAAAAGGGTTCAACAACAACATTACTTCATGCTTGCTACATACATGGATGATAACATGATACAATGTGCAGTTTCTAAGCATTTGGGCTTATGGGAAAGCATCAGGCCCACTCCAACACTGTGTAGGCGAGTTTTGGATGGTATAAAAATGTAGTTTATCCTTCCATTGCCAGCTTCTATGCCCCTATTTCTCAGTGTTTCATAAGCTGTTATTGTTCAATGGGAGGTTGGGGTGTAGCAGCTCTGTGCGCTGTAAACACAATTGTCTCCATGTTTTCTCACCTTAACTGAAGCAAAGTTAATGTTTCCTGTGTTTGGCTGTATAGAGTAGGTGTTCCCTAACCCCTGATGGATTTGCTGTTGTGGATTTTTCAAGCCGAGGCTGTTAAATGTGCTGCTGCCGCTGCATCTCATCTCTGGAACCACGCAGAAAAGCTCCGACTGCGTTTGTAAATTTATTACACAGCTATTTTTAGCGCCGGGGTTTATGCTGCAACGTATTTATCCCCCAGGAAAAACACTGTGCCAGCACAAGCACAGTTCGTGAGATGGTGTTTTTCGTCTTCTGGATCTATCTGTTTTGTTTGCATAACCCATCACAGATTTGTCAATTAGCAGACAGTTTTTTCAAATTATGTGTTGGTGCTGTATTGGGGATAATTCACAAAGCTTCTTGCAGGGTTTGAGCCTACTACTTTTCAATTGCCAACTTAGATTTTTCACCAGTTTTGTTCTATTAAAGGTCCTGAGATAGGTTCACCCAAAATATCTTCAGTTCAATATATTTACCTAAAATATTTAAATACTTCACCTAAAAATGTAAATTCTGTTACATACTCACCTTTTTGCATTGTACCAAACTTGGAGCACAAATGAATGTATCAATGTTGGATGGGCAATAGCCAAAAATACATTGTATGGGGCTTAATTATTGATTTTTTTTTTACATCTTTTTTCTTTTGGACAAATTTAAAGTGGATTTTCTCAGTAATTCAGGTTATTTAACCCTCAGATTTCCATCTCAATGCAAAGCTCATTTATTCAGATCAATTTATTCTGTAGATTATACATTTTGTAGATATAAATTATATTGATTTAATTTGTAAATCTCAAATTAAAAATGACACAATGACAGGATCACATATTCTTCTATCACATATTTTTCTAAGATGTGAAAGTAAATCAGTTTCAATAATTGCTTAATTTGAGTTCTCCAAAATACTTTTATGATCTTTGACTGGAAATGTCATGAATAATAAAACAGAATTTTCATATTTGGGTAAACTAAGCCCTTAAACCAATTGAGATTTCAGATTTTTTTTTTGTACCTTGAAATTTTCAAATTGGACAAATTTAAAGGAGATTTTCTCAGTATTTAGATTTTTTTTTTAATGAAAAGCTTATTTATTTAGATCAATGTATTCTGTTATATAGATTATAAATTATATAGATATAAATTATATTGATTTAATTAGTAAATCTCTATTCTTAAAAAATGACACACAATGACAGAATCACATTTTTTTATGTTATGAAAGTAAATCAGTTTCAATAAATGCTTAATCTCATTTTCCAAAATACCTTTTTGTGCTCTTTGACTGGAAATGTCATTGAATAAAAAAGTGAATTTTCATATTTGGGTAAACTAATATCCTTGCTGATTAAATAGCCCATTTATCATGTAGAGTTTAAACTAACAATTTGGAGAAATTTAAAGGGGATTTTCTCAGTATTTAGATTTTTTAAGCCTCATGTTTTTATTTCTGCCATATATTGTCCTATCCTAACAAAGTATACATCAATGGAAAACTTATTTATTCAGATCAATTTATTCTGTTGTTGAGATCATAAACTACAGTATACATATAAATCATACTGATTTAATTTGTAAATCTCAATGTAAGAAAATGACACCATGATAGGATCACATATCTTTTCTATTTTTGTAAACTAAGCCTTTAAACTAAATGTCCTTGTTGATTAAATAGCCCATTGATCTTTGTTAATCTGTATTACAGTCATTAGCTCGGATAACCATATTGCCATCAGTGCAGGAAGGTTAATGTGGCATAAAGATGGGATATTCCTGATGGAACAGTTAGCTGACAATGAACTCCCCCCTTGCAAACTATCAGCAAAACCAGCTCCGAAATAGGCATGGAATGCTTCACTCCATTGGAATATTTTAAGCGTAGTTCAGCGACTGGAGCATGTGGTGATAAATGCAGTGGACATGTCTGACATGCCTGTCATTCTCCTGCTGTTACTCAGAGAGGCAGCGACCAGTTTCCCATCAGCCTCTGCGCTTTCCGAAATGAGGATTGTGGGAGAGGCATTCTGTAATCCTAAAGCAGGGGTTCATAATCACAAACGTCTCATCATCATAGCTCAGTTAATCCTTTGATGAGAGCACCCTGCCCTTCTGTACACTGTGAAGATTTTGATAGCTGCTCTAAAATGAGGGTTTGCACAACCTCATAACATCTCAAAAGTACTATTACTGTAGTAATACGCAATTCAGATTTAATCTTCAATTGCTTTAACAGGCGTATTGGTTGCCCGATTTAATTTGTTCTTTTAGTTAACCAAGCCACTATTGGTATTGCTTGTACTCTGAGATAGTGATTTGAACAACCCTCTTTGATGTGTAAATCTTCAGTTTTGTTCTACATATATGAGTGATATGGGCGATGCGGTGGCACAGTGGGTAGCACGATTGCCTCACGGCAAGAAGGTCAGTGGTTCGAGCCCCAGCTGGGTCAGTTGGCATTTCTGTGTGGAGTTTATGTTCTCCCCGTGTTCATGTGGGTTTCCTCCGGGTGCTCCGGTTTCCCCCACAGTCCAAAGGCATGCTCTATAGGTGAATTGGGTAAGGTAAATTGTCCGTAGTGTATGTGTGTGAATGTAAAAGTGTAGAGTGCAGCTGGAAGGGCATCCGCTGTGTAAAACATATGCTGGATAAGTTGGCGGTTCATTCCGCTGTGGCGACCCCTGATGAATAAAGGGACTAAGCCGAAAAGAAAATGAATGAATGAATATGAGTGATATTGTATTTCCTTCTGTTTGTTGATGAGCATGTGCTGTTTTTCATCTTTTTTTATACTGTAGGTTTTTGATTCACAAAATTCTTTGGAAGGGCCATAAAACTGAAAAAAGCCTTAGCAACCATTTGTTTACAATTTTTAGTTCTATTTTTTAAATATAATAAGACATGAATTTGACTAGAAAAGCAAAGATGTCCAAGACAAACTTGATAGTTTTGGAGAGATTTGTAATTTATTGAAGTGCATGCATAGTCATGAAGATGCATCTCATTCATAATAGTGCGCAATGACTGGATAGAACCAACTTTTTATCATAAATAAATGTGCAGAAACGCTGAAAATCTGATGACATCACTGTGTACTGGTGGTTATTTATCACTCTAAATGTAAGCATTTACATCATGTCTTGTGACGTTATTTCAAAATTAATTTTGTAACCTTTTTTTTTATTTTTTACTTGATAGTGAAATATATGCGTCCTAGTTGTGATTTTTACAATGTGCCACATGTTTATTTATCTGTCAGCATTTAACATTTTTTTTTAGGGATGTATGACCTTTAAAATTGACTTTAAATGTACTTGTCATCGGTGCAATAGCCTAGTGGTTAGACATATGGTGCAGTAGCACTTCAGGGCGTCCCGAGTTTGAATTCCGGCTCGAGGACATTTCCCGTCCCTACCCTCTCTCTCTCTCCCACTTCGCTTCCTGTCTGAAATACTGTCCTATCCACTTAATAAAGGCAAAAATGCCAAAAATAAATCTTAAAAAAAAAATTTACTTGTACATTTGTGAAGAAACATTATTTAGTGATCTCTTTCTTTTTGTTTTTCACAGGGAGACTCCAAAAAAAAAAATTAAAACCTGGTAAAATGGACATGGTAAAGTGTAAAGTTAGTAAATTTAGTAATTTTCTTATAAATAATGCATAAATTACATTTGTTTTATATATATATATGGAGGGCCAGTGGTGGACCGTTAACGTGTTGCATTAACGCGAGAAAAAAAAAATATCGCCGTTAATCTATTCTCAAAGTTGAGTTGGGAGCTGGGTCTATTCTACGCAAGCTATGATGACTTTCACCTTGGTATATTAGCGCGGATGTATACATGACTGGTGAGCCGTCTGACAAAAGAGTGCCCTTCTGAATCAAATCAGCAGGATGCCTGACTTTAACTGCAGTTCGGCAGTTTCACTTTAACTCATGAACATTTCATTTATGCCCCTGTGACAAACTGGGGTATTAGACGCAAATAAGGAGTAAGGACTGGTGAGAGTGTTATGGAATTTGATAACGCAAGCCAAATAGAAAGAAAAAAACTTCTGCGGTTCGTGATGTGTGTGTATGTGTGTGTGCGATCCTTTACTGACAGCCGCGTGTGGATCTTATCAGAAAATATGACGAAAGGTCCTAAAGACCGCGGGTTTACTTCAATAATGCCACTAATATCTGCATACTTTACGTCTTAATTCCATTTCTGTTTAGTTCAGTTATGACTTTAGTCAGATTAAGGTAATCAAAAATCGCTGTTTGGAGCTTATGTAGGCCTACAGTTCAAAATTCATGTTTAACTGAATAAACAGTAAACACAAGTACATCTTATTGAACAATTTATTTTCATCACCAATTATCATAGTAGAACAGTTTCTAAAGCAGTTTGTGATGCATTTTGGAAACAGAAGATGAGCCCCTGGTCTAATGCGCCAACTGGCCTGAGAAACCCGTTCTCAAAGACTTATTATTTGGGTAGCACACATTCTGAATGCCTTCGGCAGAATTCAAATGAGCCATTTTAATCTAGATTAATATAGATTAAAAAAAATGAATCTATGCCCACCTATAATATATATATATATATATATATATATATATATATATATATATATATATATATATATATATATATATATATATATATATATATATATATATATATATATATATACATATATTTGATTGCATTATGGGATCTTGATATTTAGATGTTTGTTTGACATTTAAAAAAGTCAACATTTTTTAGAGTTTGATATGATATATTGTCTGGGTTGAAGTTGTAAATTACAGTGCAAAAACTTGGTAATAAACTTCCTGTACTTTTTTCTTAACTCATTCATTCATTCATTTTCCTTCGGCTTAGTCCCTTTATTAATCAGGGGTCGCCACAGCGGAATGAACCACCGTCTTATCCAGCATAGGTTTTACACAGGAGATGCCCTTCCAGCTGTCACCTATCACTGGGAAACACCCATACACACGTATTCACACACATACTCTACACTACGGTCAATTTAGCGTATTCAATTCACCTATAGCGCATGTCACCGGGTAAAACCTGGTAATGAATTTCCAGTACTTTTTTCTGGTATTTTATTTATATCTTATACAGTATACAGTATTATTTCTTATACAACGTATACTGTTTCAAACTACACAAATGTCAATAAACATCACTTTGTTAAACTGCACAGTTGAATTTTCAACATCAAACATCGACAGAGCAGAGATCAGGTTCCCATAATACAATTCATAACTGTAATAAATAAATTTAAGAAACCTGTGAATCATAAAATACAGAACCTGTTCATTTTACAGCAACACTTCATTTGGCAGGACACATTGAGTCGTGTTGCTACTCAATTTGTTGCCATTTTTTGAAGCATCATCAAAATGGTTCATTTCCCACAGTGAATAAAAAGTTATCCTCCAATTAGATCTAACGGTTTACATCTTTAATATCAGACGTTTATCTCATCCCATTTTTATTGACTTGAATTTTTCTTGATAAGCTATCACACTTTTATAAGCGTTTCTTATCTAGCAGATACATTTTATCTGGAGTTATTTTCCAGAGGCAAGAGCCACATCAGCTCGCTAGACCTCGCCTAGTCACTCTTTATACCCAGAACAAGACAGTAGCACAATGCCTTGCCGTTAGAGCCATGTCAGAATGGCGCTTAAAATAAATAAATGATCAGCCAGAAGCAAACATCAAAGCCTGTGTGTGTGTGTGTGTGTGTACTGTGCTGCGCTTCAAAGGGAATAGGACCTTCACACCCACGGTTCTATAGAGAATAGCGTGTCTATGTTACCGTGTGTCAGTCCATTTGTGTGTTAATGAAAAAACAACAACTGCATAGCTCTCTTTGTAAACATTAATCCGTGCCAACCTCCGTTTTACAGCCCATACTCAATCTGGGCCGCTTTGTCAGTGTACACCTGTCCCCTGACAGCCCAATCCAATCTACTTTGCTCAAAGTCAGCGAGTGAGGTTTCAATAGTCATTTATCATCCCCTAGCATCTTCTCATTCATTTCTTTATCTTCATCCTCGGTAAATCCCCAGAAAGCAGAGCAGAATTCTTTCTATTATGTTTATAATGTCAGAGTGTTATCTAACCTGTGATTTTCTTCTGTCTTTCTTTCAGCTTTCGCGCTCTCTCGCTCTCTGCCTTTGCTCGCCGCTGGGCACATCATCTCCTCCTGTCTGTCCGTATAGGGGGATGTCTGTCCTCTAACTGCCTCTCTCTCTCTCCACTAACTGATAGGTGTGTATGCAGGTGAACTGTGTATGAACCTCGCCTCAGCCTTTCGTTTTGGTGTTTTATTCTCTTTGTGATGCCTCCATTACCGTCGTTTTGTCACCTTTCGCTGTGGAAGAGAAGTCTGAGGTGGCGTGCATAGCATGGATGATGTTTTCATGCTGGTTTCAAGTCGGTTTTGTGTCAGTGTGTGTGTGGTGAATTTAGTCTGGAGCCATTTATGCTTTGTGCCATACTGTATGTGACACTTCATCTTCAGTATGCTGTGCATGGACCACATGGCTTTTTAAATGTTATCGCTAAATAATCTGATTTAAAGGGATCCTTAAATGGATAGTTCACCAAAACATGAAAACTTTTTCATCATTTACAGAATCTTCACTTGTTTAAAACCTATTTGAGAATACAAAAGAAGACATTTTGAGGAAGGCAGGTTTCTTGGACTCAATGACTTCCATAGTATTTTAGTTTTTCTTCTATGATTGTCAATGAGTACTAGCAATCAGCATTAACTCCAAAATGTCTTCTTATGTGTGCTACTAAATGAACAAAAAACTCATCACCACATAAGGATAAGTATATGATGAGACAATTCATCCCTTTAAGCTGAAAATATATGTTTTGTCTTTATTTACTCACCCTCACATGTTGTTCCAAACTGACATGAGTACAATTTAATATATGGAACTCATAATGATGTGTACAGTGAAAGTGTTTGAGGATAATGGCTGTCAAAAAAAGTTATTTGATCACTTTGTATGCTAGTAAATAAGTATTTTCTCTCCCACATATATTATGTGGTTTTATCTATGATGTACAGTGCTCAACATATATAAGTAGACCCCTCACAAATCTATCTTTTAAATTCATATTTTTTATAGGAAGCTATACAATATTATATTTGTGCATATACATTAGATTAGTCAGTACTGAAGCCAAATCGATACGATAACGCTCTAAAAAACTATTAAACCCAAATTTATATGTTATAGAAAAATATCAAATACAGATCTAAAAAAAGAGGAAAAATCAAGAGAAGCAAAAAATAGAAAAATGGAGTTGAAATTTTGTAGGTTGTAATTTATTTTTTGCAATATTTTGCTTGAATTTATCCTTTATCCTTTATTGTATTATCCTTTAATTTCCTAACATCTTTGGGGACTAAAATATTATTTTAATAAATGTATCTGTTTAATAAATCAAATCTGTTTTGTTTAAATGCACTAAAATACATTGCCTATATTTACTGAGAAATGGAGAAAAAATATTCATTTTCAAAATGGCGTGTACTCAATTATGCTGAGTATTTATTTGATTACAATTTGATGTATACTTGCATTGAAAATAAGTATAATGTACTTATCGTTCATATTGTATTGCACAACACGTATGGTGCTATTGATGTGGGATACAGGTTAAGGAAAGATTTAAGGGATGGGTCGACAATAACATTATTACACCTTCCACAGAATATTAAAAAACAACTAAATGAAACGATAGATGTCAGAATGTGTAGAGACTTTCAACTAGCATTTTTTTTTTCTTTTTTCAACACTTATAGCACCTTTAATTGAAATCTAAGTACATAGTAAATAATGACACATAAAATTAAAGTGGGACCAGATTGTCAAATCATTTACTCAATGTTGATTTGTGATGAACGAATAAAACTTTTTGTTCATTTTCGGAACACAAATGAAAAGGTTTTCATTAGCTGAAAGTCTTTTCATGCACAACTTCAAAATACTTTTAGATACAAAAATAGATTCATACAAATCAAGCAGTTTAATCCAAGTCTTCTGAAGAGACAAAATCTAAACGCATATAAATATTGAACAGAGAACATAAACAGAAGCTCAACTAAACCTCATCGGTTCTTCTAGAGATCAAAAAGGTACTGTAAGTACTGTAACACTTAAGTGAACTAACACTAAGAGCAGAATATTTCTCATTTGTTTGATATATGTTTTATTACAATTAAACCCAGTCCCAATTCTATTTTTTTTTTACCTCCACCCCTTTCCCTTGGCCCCTGAAACAGAGAGTAAAGGGGAAGGGCTTTAAATTTACCCCTAAGAAATGGGACACCACAACAGCACCTGCACACCTCATTACATGTCATCGCGATCTCTTGCTCTTGCTCTTGTTATGTCGTGATCACGACTTATTTTTTTTGCTTTAATTTATTTATTTATGTATTAATATTATTATTATTAGTAGTAGTAGTAGTATAGTAGAAGTATTAGTATTAATATCTGGCAAATGTCAGGACACCGGCCTTGCGAACAGGGAGAGATTAACTGCAGACGCGCATTCGTGCAACACATTAAAGGCATTCAGAACAGCCATAATATGAGAGCAAACGCTCGTGCTCCTGATTAATGTACATTCATGATTATGTTCATGTGATTATTATTTACAATAATTTGCATCAACTGTTACCATTTTAAAGCAACTCTATGGCGCATTTTTAAAGTTGTAAATAATTTGCGGAAAGGATCAAAGCAAGTGCAGGATCTTCATCATTCTTCATAATTTAATTCATGCATGCAGCAACTTATTTAGCGCCATATAGAGTTGCCTTAAAATGGTAACAGTTGAGGGAATATTATTGTAAATAATGGTATATAATCAAATACGTGAATATAATCAGAAATGTACATTAATCGTGAACACAAGCGTTTGCTCTCATATTATGGCTGTTCTGAACGCTTTAAATGCATGTCTGCAGTTGAGCTATTCTCTCCCTGTTCGCAGGGCCAGTGTAGACTCTCTGGCCAAACATTTGCCAGATGTTAATAAATAATAATAATAATAATAATAATAATAATAATAATAATAATTAATACATAAATAAATAAAAGCAAAAAAAATAAGTCGTGATCACGACATAACAACTTTTTGTTATGTCGAGATCACGAGAAAATTAAGTCGTTATCACGACATAACAACTTTATTAAGTCGTGATCATGACATAACAACTTTTTGTTATGTCGAGATCACGAGAAAACGAGTTGTTATGTCGAGATCACGAGATAATTAAGTCGTGATCACGACATAACAAGAGAGAAAAAATATTTTAATGCATGGCCTCTTGGGACTTCCGTAATTATTTGATATATAGATATTAATTAATTATTTTATATATATATTTTTTTAAACCATGTTGGTAAAACACGAACGCCGTTATGAATGTATTAAAACATATGCTTGTTTGTTGTAAAAATTCATAATAATGACAAAAAAATACTAATTTGTGCATCTCCTGACTTTTGTGTGCAGCCATGCTGCCGTTGTAGATGGTTTATTCTGGGAAATTTTTGTACCCCTTGGTTTCGAGTGTGGTCCTGAAAAATCTCAGTTTCAAGGGCTCCCTTAGCTCTATGCCTTCAGGCTAAAGAGAATTGGGACACCCCTACCCCTTCACGTGAGTGAAGGGCTAAGGGGTAGAAATGGGATTGGGCCTTACAGTAAAACAAAGTCAGAGTTGCAGTCCATGAAAAAAATTTACACAAAGTAGTGAATAAAATCTACCACAAACTGTTGCTAATTTTATAATGAAAATCATTTAGATGACTGAAAAACTCTTTATTATAAATGAGCACCTGAAATAGATAAACGTAAACTTTAGATATTTAATAAAAGAACAGCTCTTCTATTCATCCACGGTGGTCTGGGCTTTAATGACAGCTGTGCTCACCATTCACTTCACTGTCCAGAAAATTGACATTCTGCTATAAATAACTCCTTTGTCTCCCACTGAAGAAAGAGTAATTGGTGACAGAACTGACATTTCTGGCTGAACTACTGTATCCCTTTAAATGGTTGTTTCTTTTGTCCCGGGTCCTTCTCTCTCTCTCTCCCCCACTTACCCTGCCCTGTAATCAGCATATAAATTTGTGGGCTGCTATGGAAGACTATGACGTGCCGTCAGCCGCTAGTATCCTGGCATCAGTCAAAGAGCAGGAGGCGCGCTTCGAGCGTCTGACCAGGGCTCTCGAAGAGGAACGCCGCAATGTCTCCCTGCAGCTGGAGCGCGGCAGCCTGCCCTCTGATCGACTGCTGGGCGGCACCACAGGCGGGACCAACCAACCACTGGCCTGGCAGCAGATGGTTATGCAGGTAAAGCCGGCCATTCATCAGTCTCCAATATGTGAATCAACCTAACAGCCTCATACCTCACAGCTTCATATCTGTTGTTTTCATTAAATCGGTCCTTCTGTGTCTCATTTGGTACGAGCTGTTTTTGGCTGTGCTGAGTTATTGCACTGGATGTGGTCCTGCAGTGACTCATCATCTATTCCCAGGATGAGTCGTCTTGTTTCACTCCTCATCTCTTTCTCTCTTCGTTTTCATATTATCTCATAGACCTTTTTTTGTTTGCTTTGGGTCTTTTGTTATGCTGAGGCAAATGTGTGTCTGTGATGCCATCCCAGGGTTGACAGCTAGAGTCAATAGAAGAGGATATAAAATTCAAATGAAACTTTAAAGGGTCACGAAACACCAACACGCATTTTTTGAGATGTTGACAGTCATATATATGTCCCACGTTGCTAAAAACACTACTACGACGCATATTTCACTATATTTCACTCTTCTAAAGCATAAAAATACCATAATATGTTTGCAGATATTTAAGAAACATGCCAAGTGAACATTCTTGTTTATCTGAAAAACAATGCTGAAGTCAGATATTCTGCTTTGAAAGTGTGTTTTCCGTGCCGGAATGCTGTCTTTGTTTTGGTCATTTTAAACTGCCCAATGCCAGTTTAGCCAATTATATTTCAGCACCCCGGGTTGCCTTTGTGGAAAACCGCGTATTTTATTCATTCATTCGTTCATTCAATCATTCAGAAAGGCTCTGAAAGCATGCGTCCGTGACCAAAATACGACCTCCGGTGGACAGTAGCAGACTCCAAAATGAGACCGATTCAGTTCAACATGAGGTTACTAATTAGCAAATGATATAAATATTAGGTGAGCAGGTTACATTGTAACCGCGTGTCCTAACAACACGCTTCGTGACGAGATACACAGTGATAAGCAATTTGGCTGTTTTCACCAGATGAAACACGGCAGAAATTTAAATACACCCATTCAGAACCACAGAATGTGCACTCACTCACGAAGTGGTAAGGTTTATAATCTATTTAATACATATTAAACCTCTTTAACATTATTAAATGTACATGCTGAATCACTCATATAACTTTATTCTAAAGTTTATATTCAAACAGTTATCTGAGATGAACTATCTGTTGCTGCTTTCACTATATGGCAATAAATGTCATGTAAAATGCCATTCAAACTCCCATTGTTAGCATTTAAAACTGAATAAAGCACACGAGGTTTACCTGAGGTGGTCATTGTCATAATTTTCTGTTGTTCAGCTGTGAGAAATAAAAGCTGTTTCTAATAAATCAATTCGAGGTGTTGGTTAGGACAAAAACTCATTTTAATATGGAAAATATCCCTTCTATTGTGTGCCATTGGTTTTATTTAGAACACAATTTATATCAGCCTTTAGGCTTGATTGTCAGACTTGCTCCTGTCCTCAATCTGGCAACCTGCGATTACGTTTGTTTTAATCCAGGAGTGCAATACCTAGTTCAACCACTGGGTGTCAAATTTACATACTGCACCTTTAAAAATTTTTTTGAAGCAACGTCATGGCCATGAGATCATTGTGTAAATTCCAGCGTGGACATTGGCTGTGTGTACCGGCCATTAATTCATGAGAAAGACTTGGTTCGAACCAATCAGCGTGCTCTATTGTGAATGAAATGCAACTTCATTAATATGCATGATATAGTGGAGGGTTCATGGTCATTTAATAAAGAAAACAAAACACTAAATTGTGTTTAGTAACAAGTGTGTTAGTAACAACTAGTTGGTATTTGATTGAGTTTGGCAACCCATGAGATATACTGATAACCATTGGCACTTGAGTAATAGTGAAATATTGTAATAGTGAATTCTTATTAGGGCTGTTCAGTACAATATTGAAAAAAAAACTTTTGTGATATGAATACAATTTCACCAGATGACTTGGATAGCTTTACTTGGAGAGAATTCAGTCATTTAGATTGCATGAGATGATGTTGTAGAGGAGTAAATTAGAGGCCAGAGGAGAAATTGTTGTGCCCAACTGAGCCTTGTTTCTCTTATGGGTTTTTTCCTTCACTTTCGTCAATTGGTGAAGTTTGTTCCTTTCCCACTGTTGCCACTGGCTTGCTTGGTTTGGGACTTGGTTTTGGTTTAGAGCTGCGCATCAATGGATTTGCTCTTCAGTGTTTGGACTTTCAGTAATGAAATTTAAACTAAACTGAACTTCAACTCTAAAAAACTGGACTGAAACAGTTTCAATTTACTAGAACTTCTATGTTAAGCTGCTTTGACACAATGTACATTGTAAAAGCGCTATATGACATATAAATGTCAATATGACAAATAGATAAAGATGAATTGAATTGAATTGAATCACGCATACATTATAAAAAACAAATTACAAGCGTAGATAAATAGCATAGAGCAAAGATAAAAGTTAAATAAAATCAGGTTTTCTGAGTATTCTAACGATATCCATGTACATAAATGGAATAATCGAATGTAAAATAACACTCTGTAGTCTTCATTGTATCAATAATTCAATAAAAAACTGTTGTGTCTGGTCTTAACTGTAATACTGTAACTGTAACCTGCATACCAATGTATATGTTGAGCTAAGCAATCAATCATTCAGTCAAACAGCCTGTTTTGTAAAGTTAGGAGATATAAGTTTTGTTAATGTGTGAGAATTATCCTGCACTTGTCATCAGTTGTGCATAGCTCCAGGAAGTCATTCATGCAACCACACCACATGCAAGCCACTGAGATCTTGATCAAGATTTGATCACTTCAGTCACACTATGTGCATAACAGATTACAGTTTATTTTACATTTGTTGCTTTAAAATGTTATAAAACATATAAATGTTGGACATATAAATATAGGCATACAGAGATCTTAGTGTTCCACACACGTGTATATACAGTACATATTATTATATCATATTATTTTATTGATGCACATTAAAGGCTGATTTGTACTTCTGCGCCAAGCGCACGCGTATGCTCCGGTGCAGCCTATGCATGGTTGAAAAATCTCACCATGGCCATCCGCGACTCTGACGCATACCTCTCAAAAAATGTAACTACACGTCGCAGCGACGCGAAGCGCAAGCTCTATGATTGGTCGGCTTGGTATCGATGACGAGTGTGAGCGGAGGTGAGAGCCGTGCGAGCCCGATGGAGCGAGCGTTTACAAGTGTGGAGTCTCGTGAAGGAGATCTCGATGGAAACTGTTGTTTTGTGTTTACCTTATGATTATTTGAGTGAATTTGAGCCACTTGTACATTAAGGTAGTGTTCAGAAAAAAACAAACACCAGCGAAGAAACTCAACACAGGAACATAAACACCTGCTGCCAGCTAGCGTTTCTGAAGTGTTATTGCAGAGCAACACAAACAGCGTGTAGAAGTATAAATACACGGCTACCTGCATTGCATGCACCGTGGGTCACGCCGATCACTCGACGCAGAAGTATAAACCAGGCTTTAGACTGATCAAACAATTTATCTGGGTCTAGAGTATGTGCGTTGGTGGTGAAAAATCATATTAATTTAATGGTAGTAGATATATCTGTAAAATCTGCTAAAAACACCATATCATTTATTTCTGATGGACTCTGAAGGTTCATATGCATTTTAGTGTTGTCACGATACTGGAATTTGATACCAGTCGGTACTGAAATTTTAAAATATGTCCATTTCCCGCTAACATAAACAGCTACTTAAAAAGTGCTGATTTGTCATTGTGTTCACGTGCTCAACAGAAATGACTGTGATTGGCTGTGAAGGTCTTCAGTTCACCAAACTCACCACTGTTTACTGAGTGTTACAACAGATACAAGAATATCGGAGCATTTTAAAGCCGTGAAGATCAACTGGTCTGTTTATAATGGCCTGTTTCCACTGAGTGATACCATACGGTACCGGTCGGTACAGGTCACCTTTATCAGGCTTGCGTTTCCACTGCCAAAAGGGTTCCAGTGGTGGGCGTGGTGTACGACAGAACGTTTCAGTCGACATCATTTTCGCTTGAGCAAATGTCAAAGTAAAGTTGTACGGGTCGTTCACATATGATATGAGAAGCACTTCTTACGAAACAGATGCTTTATACACATTAATACTTCTGTATAAACGTCCATTACTAACCTTTCTCTAAACATGATTTGATTATAACTAAAGATCAATGATCGAAATAGCCTACTGTAACGTCTGCAATACAGTAAATAAATAAATGCAACATGAACACATACAGATCCTTACATTCTCTGATATGCTATCAATTACAGAAAAACTACACACAACATACATTTAGTCCTTATTTGGGTTCAAAAACAACATGCAACATACTGTATAGCCCACAGTAACCTCTCATCTGTATCTTAAATCTTCACCAGCACATGTAACCTCTGTTAGAGAGTATTTCTGTCATTCTGAGTTCATAATAGTCCAAAAGGTGATGATAATAATTAAACATGGCAGTTTGTTCATGCTTTGGGTTGCTGAAAGAACCATTCTCTCCTTTGTTTTTTCCGGCTTCTCCTTAGTTTTTTCGCGCTTCACTCTTGCGTTTGTCAACTTCTGAAAGGATCGAATGTCAGAATCACTTCAATAATCACTCACATGGTATTATCATTAGCTCAAGAAGTTTGTTATTTCAAATATAAAGCGAAACCGCTCGCACTTTAGACGGCCGTGTAAAAAAATACGGGGCACAGGGCAGATTCTGCTCTTCTTCTTGGCTTTGTGGCTGTTCATCAAGACGATGACAAGGTTTGTTTGAGCTCGGGTCGACCATGGCTCTTTATTATACGTATATATTATTATGGTGTAATGTCTCCGCTGTGTATTTAAAAATGTCTCTTGCTTTGTTTTCAGTCCTCTAGCTTGCGCACGATCTAGTGACGTATCTCTTTAAACCAATAGCATTCAGCTGCGCATCTTGCTCCGCCTTTTGATACCCTTTTGTTGTGCTAGGTACCCTTTGGAAAGGGTACCCAAAAAGTAGTACGGTACGGTTCGCTTTTTGGTACCTTTAGACAGTGGAAACGGCCATAAAACCATACCGATCCGTTCCGTACCACTCAGTGGAAATGGACTATAAGTTGACATACAAGCGATAATGCTGATGAATCGACTGTAAAATTTCAGTACCGATTGGTATCGAATTCCAGTATTGTGACAACACTAACAGTACATTTACATTTAGTCATTTAGCAGTCGCTTTTGTGCAAAGCAGTGTTCCTTCATAATCCTTCAACGGTGATACATTTGATTTCTAATTAGCTCTTTTCCTTTACATTGTTTTTTACATTTACTAGTTACCAAAAGCAAAGTTAACAGTAAATGCCAGGAACATTGTCACTGCTTTGGCTGTAAATGATCTGCCTTTTCCTCAGTGTGTTTAGGCTGTGTTCTGTGGCCTCACCTGCCCATAAAGCCTGTGAGTTTTACACCCCTCTGCCTAACCTGACAGCTTGAAAATTAGCTTGCCCTTTTATATGTCGGTTACTGTCATGAGGGCTTGCATGTCACAGGATCAGTTTGCAGCAACTGACTGGTATCTTTTGTCTAGATGTCTGTCTTTATACAGTACAGTATGCTGTGGCTTCTTTTATTAAGGAGAATTATGCCAAATCACATGATCAAAAGCTGCTGGTTTAGGTAGCTGATGCCATTACTGGCAGTGATGGGTTGATGTACTGGAGTGGTTTTAGCTATTGTGGGCCAGTGTGTTGACATGTTTGCAGGCCTTGTGGCAGTGTCATGTCTGTGTTTTGATGAGACTGCTGAATAATTCATGATTTTTGTGTATGTGTTTGTGTGTGACCAGTGATTTTAGAGATAGCTAAATATTATATAGCACTAAAATAGTTGCGAAAATAAAGCCAAAACATTTATATGTTATTTTCTTAAGCTGTATAGTACAGAAATATTACCGTTAAAATTGTTACAAATATGTAGGTGTATACTAAATGTCTTTTTTTCATCAGTGCCTTTATTTGATAAAAGAAAATCACTTTAAAATTAGTTCTCTATGTGAATAATTTTTAAAAGGTAATCTATTACTTTGATTTGAAGGTAAATTTTTATCAGAATTACTCTAGTGTTAGATGTCACATGATCATTCAGAAATCATTTTATTATGCTGGTTTGCTGCTCTTTTTGGATCAGTTATTAATAGTGCTAGAGCTGCCCGATATTGGAAAATTCTAACATTATGATATTTTTTTATTTTGCGATAAATATTGCGATATTAATACAATTTCTCCATATGGCTTCATATCTCTATTTGGAAAGAATTTAAAATCGATTGGGATGATTCTGCACTAGGAGTGCATTTCCATAAAATCCAATAAACAATCTATAAAATGTTTGGGCTCCCCTGACACATTTTCGTGGTTGTCTGTGCTATTTGCAGTGCATTTCAGTATTTGCATGTGTTGTAAGTATTTTCATGCACATGTTTAATCAGAGATTGATGAATTAATGTTTTTTATTTGCGTCTCCATAAAATCTAATACACAATCTATGAACTATTTGGGGTCCCTCAACACGTTCTCATTGTGGTCTGTGCTATTTGCGGTGCATTTCTGTATTTGCATGTGTTGTGAGTATTTTTATGCATAACAATCTATAAATACAATTAAGAAAAAGATGCAATTTAATAAAGAGTTTTATCATTTCCAGAGTCCAAAGCATTCAAGTACAGTAACTGAATGATAAAAATAAAAATAATTCAATAAAATTAATTATAGTCAAGGTCACAGATGGTACAGTTTTTTTTTTTTTATACATGAATGTTTTTAAAATCATGATACAATCACAGGCATCAAAAACACATACAAATGATAAATTATAACACAAACTCAACATTACATATATCCTGCGATGTGACTATTGCGGTTGTATATTGTGCAGCCCTAGTGCTTTATAAATAATGTTGGTTCATATTTTTTCAGTGTGGAAAACTGAATACATTGTACCTTTAAGTATTCTGAAAGTTTTGAATAACAGGATTTATTTAAAATGTTTTTATTCCATTATAGCTTACAGGTTTGATCAATATAATGTGTTCTTTAGGTGTAAAAGTATTTTAATGGTATGATGTGTGATGCTTAAGGTCTGTTCACAGCAAGGACAGCAACAGTAACGTGTCAGCCCTAAATTTAGGATTCCAAGAAAAATTCATTTCAGAGTTTTATTAATAAAACTACATTAGTAGTGAAGAGGACTCCATAAGTTACTAAAACCAAATCACAAACCATCCTAAAATGGTAGTTGTTGGCAATCTCAAACATTTTAAAACAAATTTTAGAAACATTTGACGATAATGAGATGTATAAAAAAAATGTATGGCCTTTATCATACAGATCTTATGACTGAAAGTTTGCATGTCTTATTATCAGCCATGATTAAATCTACCATTAATAAAAGGCTGTTTATATGCATGTCTGCCAACTGTTTATGAGAAGCACTCTAGTAACAGGCAAACAAATAGCTTAACATATAGTTATTTAATTTTTGACTAGTCCTCCATTTTGAGCCTTTATTTGAATATAATTAATAATAATAATAATATTTCCTTACATTTATATAGCGCTTTTCTGCACACTCAGAGTGCTTTTTACACATTGGGGAGGGGGGGGGTCTCCTCATCCACCACCAGTGTGCAGTATCCACCTATATGACACGACGGCAGCCATATTGTGCCAGACCACACACAACACACCAGCTGATTGGTGAAAATGAGACAGAGTGATGAAGCCAATTATGATATGGGGATGGTTAGAAGGCCATGATGAACAGAGGCCAGAGGGCAGATTTGGCCAGTATGCCGGGGTTAAACCCCTGCTCTTTTTTGAAGGACATTCTGGGATTTTTAACGACTACAGAGAGTCGGGCCTCGGTTTAACGTCTCATTCGAAAGACGGATATTGATGTATCTCATCCGAGATGCGTATATGGCAGCAATATCATGCTCTATAATATTTTTTTGTGAATAAATCTTTGACAGATACCCCTCCTCTGTAAGCCTGCTGACTGGCAACGAGGTCAACCCCACCTTTACTCTCAGATTAAGACTTCCCTTCGTAAAAGTTTGTCTCAGCAGTTATGTGGCTAGGTTTTATGAGTTTTCCGATAGACTTTTTAGAGGAGATATTTAGAAGATTTTTTTTTTAACTGCAGAAAAAGTGATTGATGTGAATTACAGATGTTTGTGGCAAATGTATCACATGATGTATCACATGATGCAAAATGTATTGCACATGATTCTCAAGTCTTGCAGAACTTTTCTTATTTACATGTTTGCATTGGCTTTGAATGTGATCTACTCTTATACTCATGAATACTTAAAGCTGCCATATACTGCCTTGGTTTAATAAGTTAAATTGTTCTCTGATATCTACACAGTAGGTTTATGACTTAGGTAAGTTTCAAAAAATCTCCAGAATTAGTTTTATATGCTCATTTATTAGTCCATAAAAAAACCCCAGAATCAGAAGGTCCATGATTGACCATATATGGTTTGTGTTGTGAATATTAATGAGCTCCACTCTGACGTGCCGCTATTACAGACACACTGAATTAAGTGAAATATATGTTAAAAATAACTAAGGGAGGAAAATTATCACTGTTGTATCACTAGAAAATATTTGGCTTATCAAACACAGCCTAAAGCATTCTTATTAATGATTTCAGAGCTTTTTTTATGATCTCAGAGCTGTATTTGAGTCATGTTCTCTTGATGACGTGGCTGCTCGTCAGGTCCGGATGAATGACCTAAAGTAGGCATACATGCAAATGCACAGGGAATGGCCCATGAGTCTCGTCACAGTTTGTTTTGTTCTCTGATTGCCCTCCGATTGCCTCTGATTGGTTTGATTTTGTCCACAGGGGGTTTATACTTGTTTAATTTACATGCAAACGAGGAAATAGTGGTGTCTGAGGCTTACAGTATGCCCCTTTCTTTCCCTGATCTTTTCTTATTCTACTATGCCCTGGTATACCCAGATTTTTATTTCAGGGCACCTTTAAATTTGCACTTGGTGTGAATTATTACAACCAGCATTAGTGGCATGATAATAGGTTATGTGAATATGGGCCCAGGCATCTAACCTAAATTGAATTTGCTTGGTTACTTTAGTTTGTTTAACTGGGAAATCATTTTTGATATTTTCTATGTCAAAATTAAAAATATTTGCCATTGTATCAATCTCATATCTTGTCCACAAAAAGGGAAAGTTCACCCCAAAATTAACATTTTGACATCATATACTCACCCTTCACTTGTTTTAAACCTTTGAGTTTCTTTCTGGAAACCTGTAACCATTGAATTAAATATTGTTTGTTTTGAAAGTCAGTGGTTAAAGGTTTTCATCTTTCTTCAAAATATCTTATTTTGTGTACAACAGAATAAAGAAACTCGTAACCACTTGACGGTGAGTAAATGCTGAGTGTATTTTTGAGTGAACTATCCCTTTAATGTTGTATTGGAAGGTGCATCAAGTGTCGATAGATTTGATTCCCAAGGAACCAAAGGATTCCCCTCATTCACTGCTTTATCTTGTCTGTTTTTTCTTAGGGGAGACATTGATTTATTTAGTTTTTGAGCCTTTATTATTCTCCTCGAGGCCTCAAAGGTCACCAAGTGACAGAGAGACACAATAGAGCTGCGTCAATGGCAGACCTCGTCTCTTTCACCGCAGCTCTGACACCATAGACAGCTTTTTCTTTAAAGTAACCTCAACTGTCCCGCATGTAACTAACGCTCAGGGGTCGTGACCTGAGGCATCGCAGCTTCTTCTTCCCGGAATCTGGAGCTTGATTTAACATTCAGGAATCGTGCCTGGAGGATTGAAGCTTTTGGTTTCTGTGACTGAACTTTGGCGGCTCTGTCTAAATGTTGTTGAGTCTGAAAGGCCTGTGTTGAGCTTTGGAGAAGAGATGCAGCTTTGATCAGTGCTCTCTGTGAGAAGACACACATAGGTGGTTTGATATACACCACTGTTCAGGTTTTCTTGGCCTTACTGTACTTGGTCTTTGGTGTGGAGTGAGAGGAACTCAAAAGACGGTTTCAGTTTAGTCTGTAAAAGTAAAGAATAGAGAAGTGAAAATTTGCACACTTCAAATGTATATTTTATATTATGTGTTTCAACATTACGTTAGATTGGCCTAATTCATTTTTAATCAATAAACTACTCTAAAAAAATCAATCAACAACAACTATTTATCATTTATATTAAATTGTTCCACAGATTTTTTTTACAGAGTTTCTCTCTTCAGAATATGACTTGTTTTGTACTCGTAATACTTATTTACTTGTAATTACTCATATTTTTTGTTTTCATCCAAACTTACCTCTGTCCCAAAAAAAGATATTATTATGATCACCAGTGATCTAACAGTTGCAGATTTCTGGAGAACTACAATTCTGCCACTGAAACCGAACTACAACTCCCAGAACTGCTCTGATCACTCCTGCCACAGCTGACAGTCATCCGGACACTGACACACACTGACGTTCATAATAATAATAATTCCTTACATTTATATAGCGCTTTTCTGGGCACTCAAAGCGCTTTACACATAGACGGCAGCCATTTTGCACACCACACACCAGCTGATTGGTGGAGAGGAGACAGAGTGATGAAGCCAATTATGATATGGGGATGGTTAGAAGGCCATGATCAACAGATCAGTGGGCCTACTCTTTTTCGAAATTTTTCGGGATTTTTAATGAACACAGAGAGTCAGGACCTCGATTTAACGTTTTCATTCGAAAGACGGCACTCACTGAGCAGTATAGAGTCCCCGTCACTATATTGGGGCATTAGGACCCACACAGACTGCAGGTTGGGCGCTTCCTGCAGCAACCTAGCTTTCCCATGTGGTCTCCCATCCAGGTACTGACCGGGCGCAGCCCTGCTTAGCTTCAGTGGGCGACCATGTGAGTGTTGCAGAGAGCTAGCTGCCTGCTAGTTCATCATTGAATGATTACATGGACTATATATTAGTTGTGGGCAAATTGAGGCTTTATGAAACGCTGAAACAATCTAATGCCAAGTTCAGACTGCATGATTTTAACCCCTGAAATCACAGGCAAATCGGTGCTCATGCACGCAAGTGACAATCACACTATGTACAGTATCAAAGATGCGATCTGACAGAATCGCCAATGAGTTGCAGATGCCTGTGAGATATTTGGCATGCTAAATATCTGGCGATGTCAGCGATTCAAATCATACCGTGTGAAATGAGTTTTGACTGAAAACAGAAATCAGTGATCACCTACAGCCAATGAGAGAGCAGCATTCACTAGTATGGGTACCTGCAGGGCAGCGGGAGGTTGGGGGAGAAGTTAAAAGCGCTCATTTTCAGTTTATTTGGACCCAAGAAATGGAGGAAAAACTAGCAGAAATTTGGCAGGAGCACCCGTGTCTGTTTGACAAGTCATGTGAGCAATACCACAATCGGGTCAAAAAAAATTCACTTTAAACCCAGGTGAGCAAATGTGTACATTTTCTACCCCTTCAAAGGTTTCTTTCTCATTATGTAGTTAATAACAAAAGATATACTACGTGTTTTTGGTTGTGAGACGTAGTTTGGACAGAGCGATTCTTCCTATTGTAAAATCATGCAGTGTGAAACCCCCTGTCGTCGATCCATCTTGCAGTGTAAACAAAGCAGCGACAAAATGCTAGCCCAGATAGTCATGCAGTGTGAAAACATCTGTGACATGACTACTTTGAAAATCATGCAGTCTGAACTCGGCATAAGCAAATGTGCCGAAGCCGAACTCGGGCCATTTGCAGCACAGATACACTGTGCACATGCATGATCCACTAGGCTGCATGAGATAGAGTTTTTGTTCAAACCCTGTCAGTCAAACACAGATTTACCAAGTCTCAAAACACTTCTGAAAGGACAGATGCTTTGAATCGCTTTAGTCACATAACCTGGTGTTTTGAAACATTTTAGTCACGTGACTTGGGTGGTTCGGATCATGCTTCATGTGTTGAAATGTCAGTTTCACGTCAGCCGTCCCTACTATATATACACCCCATTTTCACACTCACATGGCTGAGTCTTGTTAAACTGTAAGTGAGCATTACGAATATTTCCTTGTCTTGTCCAGGCATGTTTTTGACTTTGTTTATTGTTCATGTTGTTTTGCTGCCTGTCCCGACCATTCGTCTGTACTCTGACTAAGCTTATTCATAATCTGCATGCTCCTGTCTGTCCCTGTTTTGACCTTTCGCCTGCCTGGCGATTCTCTTAATGAACTCCATTTAGATCCTCAACTCATTACAATAATATTAGATATATTAGCAATTCTAAGTGCATTAGTATTATTATTACATTTATATTTATCATATAACTTTATAGGGAATTCCAGTTTGGGCTCAAGTAATATTTATCTTATTTGTTATTTTTTTGTTGACATTATTGATGTTTACATTAAAGAATTAATTAATTATTCATTAAAATGCACCAAATCAGCAAACAAGACATTTTATGCATGCTGGGTTCCACACAATTGATTTGTGTTAGGAAAACATGAAGGAATTACGTTAGCTTATTAGTTTTTACACATTTAAGTGGATTGAATATAAAAAATTAAGTTGTCCCCCCCAAAAAAAAAACTCAAAAGTTGTGTTGTTTCAGCTCAATTTAAATAGTAGTTTGAACAAACAGCAAATGTCATTTATTGAGTATACTGTTACAGTAATAAATAGTAAAAAAGTACCAAAAACATATGTTGTTCCAAAAAAAATTGTTCGTTAGCTTTATTTTCGAGCAAATAAAAGGCAACCTTGGTGTGCGTAAGAGACAACCACAAACTCATGAACATTAGTTTATGTTTTGACTTGATTAATTATGTACAGAAAGCCCTTATAGATTATACAGTGCATCCTGGCTGTATGTTTTTCAGGCACACCCTTTAGAGAAGCTTTTATTTAGGATTTTTGGGGTAGATTTCCTGCATGCCCTTAGACACATACTATAGGGTTCGCACAAAACACAAGCGCGCTCGCTGAGGAGAAAAAGCCTGGGAGGCCCACAGTCTTGTAAATCACCTGCTTAACAATGACTTTCTCACCCTCCTCCCACACACATACACAATCTCACTTCCAGTGCCATTAGGAAAACTCTAACCTCTTGTAAAACTATAATTAAAGCAGCAGTGAAACTGCCCATGTTGCTTATTTTCTCCCTCACACCTTTTATTGCTCTTTTTTTATGCTCTCACACATACATACTGTATACTTTTTTCTACTTTTTATGCCTTTCAGATTCTAGAAGTATTTCTTTTTAAAGTTCTAAATGTGGCTAAAAATATTAGTCACTGAATATGTCAAAAAACAAGAAGTTTGTGTGAAAAAATTACAGGGGAAACTTTGTATGCACACTGAAGAGCTAATAAATTTTTTTCACATTTTTTATAAATTGAGATTTTCTGCCCTAAATGTCTTTTCTGCTTGAATGATTTTTTTTTTAGAAAATGTTTTTACGTTCATTGAAATATATTTTGAAAGAAAAGTGATTTAAGTGACTTTGAATGTGGTTGTTGGTGCCAGACTGGCTGGTCAAAGTATTTCAGAAACTACTGGTATTTTTACGCACAACCATCTCTAGGGTTTACAGAGAATGGTCCAAAAAAGAGAAAATATCCAGTGAGTGGCAGTTCTGTGGGCACAAATGCCTTGTTGATGCCAGAGGTCAGAGGTTCCAGCTGGTTCCAGCTGATAGAAAGGCAACAGTAACTCAAATAACCACTTGTTACAACCAAGGTATGCCTACCTAAGTATTGTTGCTGACCATGTCCATCCCTTTATGACCACAGTGCACCCATCTTCTGATGGCTACTTCCAGCAGGATAACGTGCATGTCATAAAGTGCAAATCATCTCAGACTGCTTTCTTGAACATGACAATGAGTTTAATGTACTCAAATGGCCTCCTCAGTCACCAGATCGCAATCCAATAGAGCACCTTGGGAGGTGGTGGAACGGGAGATTCCCATCATGGATGTGCAGCCGACAAATCTACCGCAACTGCGTGATGCTATCATGTCAATATGGACAAAAATCTCTGAGGAATATTTCCAGTACCTTGTTGAATCTATGCCATGAACGATTAAGACAGTTCTGAAGGCAAAAGGGGGTTCAACCCACCGTAGTACTAGTAAGGTGTACCTAATAAAGTTGCCGGAGAGTGTATATTATATTGTGGTGAATATGCACAATATTCTTACCGTGCAATCTTATAAATACAGTGCATTTTTCTGCCTCTGATTTATTTACATATAATTAGGCCTGCATGGAATCTGTGAGTGCAGAAATAATCAGATTTATTTTATTAGCCAATCGTTGTACCTGTTTGTTTACTTATGTAAATGTGTGTAAATATATATTGGTACAGTTTTATACTAATATCAGTAATATTATTAACTAACATGCAAATGTTCATATAATTTCTATACAATACAATTTGAAAAGTAATATTTTATGTCTTTTAGTAGAGATATTATATGAGAGACTTGCTTTGTTTACAAAACATGTCAATTTAATTGATTTTCATTGTAAAACTTAAATAAAACTTAGAAGGTTTTTCTTTTTTCTTTCATGTTTTAGGTTTTTAGTTAATATACTGCTATAAGAATTCAGCATAAATCTGCAGATTTTGTACAAAATTCTCCACAGAAATAGCAAAAAATGTCAACAGATTCAGTCTGACCCTCCATATAATTTTATATTTGTATTTTTTGAAAACACTTGAAGTTTAGAAACCTCTTGTTAGACAACTTGTTAAACATCTTATTAAGATGACATCAATTTGTCTGTTTTCAAGCCCTTTTAATTTTAAAAAACTCATAATACCTTATACTATGATAAAAGTTTCAACAATTAGCTTGCAGTGGGAATTTGAGACTATCTGATGCTGAAAAGGTACATTCATTCATTAATTTTCCTGCGGTTTGGGTCGCCACAGCGGAATGAACCGCCAACCATCCAGCAGAGGATGCCCTTTCAGCTGCAACCCAGTTCTGGGAAGCACCCACACACACTCATTCACAAACACATACACTACGGCCAATTTAGTTTATTCAATTCACCTATAGCACGTCTTTGGACTGTGGGGGAAACCGGAGCACCTGGAGAAAACCCAACATGCCAACTCCACACAGAAAAGCCAACTGGTCCAATTGGGGCTCGAACCAGCTACCTTCTTGCCATGAGGCGACAGTGCTAACCACTGAGCCAACGTGTCAACCCTGAAAGGGTACATAAATAAGTTAACTTAAATCAAGTTTTTGTAACAATCTCATTGGGAATATGACCTTAAAAAGTGCCAGCATGGAAGTTGTGTCTTGATGTTAGGTCATGATGTACTTTCAGTGGACCGAATGCAGCGTACAGTGCGTTCTGAAGAACTTGCTGTGAATGAGTGATGAGAAGTGGAGGGTGAATCTCTAGGTATAGTCTTCTGTAAAGTCGACAGTTTGCACTATATGTCGAATAAGGATCCACTTGTAGTGATACGGCTATATTTCCTTCATAATACATAAAAAATGGTAATCCCATGAGTAATCCCCATTTTTGATATGTCTGCAGGTGTTAGAAAGGTGACTGTGCTCACATGTTTGCTAATGCTGGCAGGCTGAAGGACAGGAGCTCTCGGCGAGGAGTGGGAATCGCTGCATTCTTTGTATTCAGAGCAGCTGCAGGTGCCCACAGCTATTCATATTCTGCAGAGGGCTGTTCGGACGCTCTCATCCCCATTCCACAATCCATCAAATGATTAATCCTCTAAAAGCCCTAAAATACACGAACAACTCAGTTTTTTTTTTCTTTTCAGTGTGTTGCTTAATCTTTTCTTTCTCACTCTCTAAGTAATAATAAAAAGGATTGTGTCCAGCATATTCTGTATTGTAATCCACGTATTGATTGTTTTTCTTAATAGTTTTATTTATATAATGGCTTTAAAGGATGCGATGCATAATTATATTAATTATGTATTATAATTTCACAGTTTTGGCATTTTGTATGTACAATACAATGTGCTACTTAGAGAGTTTTTTCAAATAAATTAAGCATTTTATTCAGAAAATATCAATCACATTGATCAAAATTTACAGTAAAAACCTTTCCATAGTTGCGATAGATAGATAGGATGGATGGATGGATGTGTGGATGTACAATACTGTATGTATGGATGAATAGATGGATGGATGTACAGTGTGGATGGATGTATGGATGTATGTACAGTTGAAGTCAGAATTATTAGCCCCCCTTTGAAAATTTTGTTCTTTTTTAAATATTTCCCAAATGATGTTTAACAGAGCAAGGAAATTTTCACAGTATGTCTGATAATATTTATTTCTTCTGGAGAAAGTCTTATTTGTTTTATTTCGGCTAGAATAAAAGCAGTTTTTAATTTTTAAGAAAGCATTTTAAGGTCAAAATTATTAGCCCCTTTAAGCTATATATTTTTTCGATAGTCTACAGAGCAAACCATCATTATACAATAACTTGCCTAATTCCCCTAACCTGCCTAGTCAACCTAATTAACCTAGTTAAGCCTTTAAATGTCATTTTAAGCTGTACAGAAGGGTCTTGAAAAATATCTAGTAAAATATTATTTACTGTCATCATGGCAAAGATAAAATAAATCAGTTGATAAATGAGTTATTAAAACTATTATAATTAGAAATGTGTTGAAATAATCTTATCTTCGTTAAACAGAAATTGGGGAAAAATAAACAGGGGGGCTAATAATTCAAGGGGGCTACTAATTCTGACTTCAACTGTATATATAAATGGATGGATGGATGGATGTACAGTATGGATGGATAGATGGATGGATGGATGTATATATATATGGATGGATGTACAGTATGTATGTATGTATGTATGTATGTATGTATGTATGTATGTATGTATGTATGTATGTATGTATGTATGTATGTATGCATGTATGCATTGATGGATGGATGGATGGATGGATGGATAGATGGATGGATGGATAATGTTCTTTTAAACTACAATATAATACAATGTGCTATTTTGAGAGTTTGTTCAAATAAATTAAGCATTTTATTCTGAAAATATCAATCACATTGAACAAAATTGACAGTAAACACTTTTGCATATTTGCATTTGCATTTTGTATAATTTATTTGCATAGTTACAAAAAGCAGTCATTTATAGTTATATGATTGTAGTTATATTTATCAGTATTGTAAATGACAGTTTTTCCTTGGTGAGCATAAGATACTTTTAAAAAAACTGAATCTTACCAACTATTTGAATGTTACTCTATTAAAACTGCAATTGATAAAATGTTGGAATAAAAAAAATGGTTTTGTTTTACTAATATATGCAGTCATATGAAAAATTAGGACATCCTGAAAGCCTGAGTATTTAAGTTTTTTTTTAAATATATGGTTATTTAATCTCAATATTAACGATGCAGTAAGATTAAGGTAATATAACTAAATAATTAAAACAAAGCGTTTTCAAGATTTTCTGTAAATGTAATTCTACAAAAATGTATTAAAGTGTCCAAATTTTTTCAAATGACTTTGTTTTAATATTCTTGATGGGCTTGAGAAATACTGTATGTGCTAAAATTGTTTACTGAAGGGTTATTTTAAAATACAGTCAACGGTGGACTTATAAACTCATCACAGATATAATTTGAGGATGGAGTGAAGTTTAAGCCAAAAACACTAAATACATCACTATGTGGAACTACTGTAGTAAATAACAATTAGTGGAAGCTGCTTGAAGCATTTTATAATGTAGTTTGCAATGTTAATAGAACCCGGGTTTCGCATAATTTAACCAGCCTGTAATAATTGTAAAAATAATTAGAAATTTTTGCTGTTTTACTGCATATTTCAGTATATTTTTATATATTTAAATAATTACCAAACACTGAAATAATCCAACTGTGTTTTATAGAAGAAACTAAAAAAAAAAGAATTGAAAAAGAACAACCCACTTTATCATAATCACAAATTTCTGTTGAAATCAAAAGAAGATATTTTGAAGGGAAATCTGTTGGAAATCTGTAACCATTGACATTCATTGTAGGAAAAGCAAATACTATGGAAGTCAGTGGTTACCAGTTTCCAATATTATAATTAAATAATTTCCTTCTTTTGTGTTCAAAAAACAAAGAAACTCAAACCGCTTCGGATCAATCAAAGGTGAGCAAATAATGACAAAATGTTCATTTTTAGGCGAATTATCCCTTTAAGTCACCTACAAAATCCTTGCATATTTTGTAAATGTTCAGCATATTCATTGAATGAGTTTGAAAGTCTCCAGATGAAACCATTTTCCTAACTGGATCAGCAGTAGTGCCTTTCGAGCCACTTAAAGGACCAACTGCTGCTCACCCAGTAGATCCTGAGCTTGTGTGTTTAAAATAAGAATCTCCTCGTTTATGAGACCCCCGAGTCACTCCAGGAATGTGACCCCTTTACTCTGCATGTTCATATATAACCAAACAAGCCTGTGCGCTTGACCCTCTTATTGGGAGCCTAAATTGAAACCACTTGAAGTGTGTAGAATGCACTCTTATACTTGAAAGAGATGTTCGGAGGCTTCAAGTCACTGCCTTTATTTTACTTTTTTAAACTATCTTTATTGCATTTTAACTTTACACTCAGACAATACAGAAGTAAAAACAACAACAACAAAACTAACTCAGTATTTTACATCAATATTTATGACCTTTCTTTTTATTCATCAGTCAACACATTTGCAACTTTATTCAGTCAGGAAGGCTTTCAAATTGTGCGTCAGCGACCGAAATTTGATCTCTGGTGGACATCAGGCTATTAATTAGCAAATAATATAAATTTTACGAACGTAAACAGATGAGCAGGTTACATTATAACCCCGTGTCCTACTGTAATAACACGCTATGTGCCGATATTTGTAGTGATAAGCAATTTGGCTGTTTGCACCAAAAATTTAAATAAATTCATACAGAAGCACAGAATATTGCACTTACTGCACTCTAACGAAATTGTAAGGTTTATAATATAATTAATACATATTAAATCTCTTTAATATTATTAAATGTACATGCTGAATCACTGACATGCATCGGCCCAACCCCAGCCTGTAAATATATATACATTAATTAATTAATTAATTCATTCATTCATTTTCGTTCGGCTTAAGGGGGTTGCACAATGGATGTGCCACTTGGCACATGCTTTTTAGAATTCTAAACATTTCTGTCTGGGTACACACACCAGCGCCGCAAGTCGGCGGCTGTCCCAGTGCCCAGCTATGACTCAGGACACTGTTCATATTTCTGCTGTGCCACAAAACGCCATCTGAATAGTTTAATTTCAAATAACTTGCCAATGTGCGCGTCTGGTGTGCGATACTTCCAATTGTCATGTGCTCACCACATCGTGGCGCATCTAGTGTGCAACCCCCTTTAGTATCTATTTTAGAGATTGCCACAGTGGAATGAACTGCCAACTATTAAACGGCATATGTTTTTACACAGCGGATACCCTTCCTGCTGCAACCCAGTATTGGGAAACATCAACACACTCATTCACACACACACTCATACACTACGGCCAATTTAGTTTATCCAATTCACCTATAGCGTATGTCTTTGGACTGTTGTGGAAACTGGAGCACCCGGAGGAAACCCACGCCAACAAGAGGAGAACATGCCAAATCCACACAGAAATGCCAACTGACCCAGCTGGGACTCGAACCAGCTACCTTCTTGCTGTGAGGCGACAGTGCTAACCACTGAGCCATTGTGTCGCCCGTGATAATTAAAACAACTTTTTAGTTACAATACATTGCTTTAGGGGATAGAATTCCTCATGAAGTGACCAAAGAAAGGGCCCCAAATCTTGTGAAATTGTCCAGTTATTTAAATATTTCTGGTTTGTTCCAATAAAGTGCAGAGCAGATATTAATTCTTCAAGCCATAGCTTAGACACTGACTTTTAATGGTGGCCGTCTTGAAGCATTTCAGAGCCGCAGTTGAATAATTATGTACCACAAACTTGTTGATGGATATCGATTGAAGGTGTATCCGATGATTACATGTATGTTTCTACAAATACAGATTGATTTAGCATCTTTTACTGATGCATAGAGCTGGAAATGTGGTTTTAAATTACATTTAGGCTATTGATATTTCTGTTTGACGTAGTCTTAAATGATTCAAATGATCCTTGCTGTGTGGTAACATAATAAGATCTAAATGACATTGTTTATTCTCTTGTTGTTTTCTCTATGTTATATAATTGTAATGTATCTGATCTCTTGTGGCATTATTGACTTTGTGCGTACATAGATAGACTCAATTCTGCTCTTTATATTTATCCAGAGATTAGTGTGTGTGTGTGTGTGTGTGTCCAGACTGTCAGCTGCTTACCTTATTACAAGGGCCCTGGTCTATTTACACACGTTTCCTCATAACAAGACTTGATTTGAACAGAGGACTGGATAATGAGCTTTGAGTAAGTGAACTTGTTGAGAGAAGCAGCTGTATAAAATGTCAGAAAGACGCCATAGGACAGCTCAGATTGAAAGCAAGTGTGTGGAGAGGATATTTAATGGTTGTTTTGATTGTTTGTGAAAGATGAAGGATATGGTAATCGCCACACTGTGAGATGTAAAGGAGTCATACATTCAAATATAGAAATGTTATTTTGTTTACTCGCCCTCATGTTGATCCTGACCTGTCTGGCATTTGTTCACAGTACGGTTCAAAATGATGAAAAAAGTATTATAGAAGTTTTGTAAAAGTCGGAAAAATGATTAGGTTAGAATAATTATGATAAGGTTCACACAGTAAGATTCATCAATGTATTGTTTATCAGATTTATAAATGAATCTGCATTTACACTGTAGAATAATTCAGCCCAAATCAATTTGTTTATTTATTTTTCTTACAAATAAGGGACATGAATTACTTTTCTTTTTCATGACAGTGTGAACGTCACAAACCACATTGAAATCTGATGGTTGATTTTGATTTGGGCAGGAGAATGAATCCCAAATCTGACTTTTTTGCGCATATGTGAATCAGATCTGTTTTTTTATCATGACTGTGTGAACAGCACAAACTGCATGGAGTCCAATATTTTTCAGTTTGTGCCATTTTCATTTGTGCTTTAAATTCAATAACGATCTAGGCGCAAAGTCTAAACCGCATAGCGCAAAAGCATTCAAAAAATAGGGTTTGCGCCCCTGAGCATGGTCTAACAGGGTTGTGCTTATTTTCTTAATGAGTTATGGGTGTGTTTTAAGCATAATTTGCATTAAACCAATCAGAGTCTCATCTCCCATTCCCTTTAAGAGTCAGTTGCGTTGCGCCATGGTGCGTTTGCTATTTACAGACTTTGTAAGTGAAAAAACTGAACGGTTTTACTAGCGAGAAAACAGTTAAACAGACCATCTGCAGCGTTAGGATAAAGAATGAGCCTCCTCCATTCGGCCTCTTTACTTTCTCTATACTTTACTTTTACTCTTTACTTTACATTCGTGGATAAGGAAACGGTGTTGTACGCACTCCACTATAGACGTCCGTTATCCTACATATTTAATTTCATTTGTTAAGTGCAAAGATTTGTTTCAAAACTGTTTCTAAAATCAGTTTTAATTTCCAGCAAACAAATAAATAAACAATAATAACAAAGTGTGGTCAAAAAACTGAGTTATATTCAAACACACGTCCTAATCTTATGCCCCATATGGTGATGTATGTCTTCAAAACCCAACAGATGGACAACTCTAACCTTGTTTTTATTAAAAACAAATATAAATATGCATATAATAAATAATGCTACTAATAATAAAAACATTATACAAATGCAAATTGTCATGATTGACCCAAAAAAAGGCATGGAGGCAGTGGTTTTTATATTTATGTAGAAAATTATATTTTTTGTAAGATTTTAATCCTTTAATTTTTTTTTTAATATGTAAAGATATTTGTGTATTGCTGTACATCATGTGTGTATTAAGCAATGTGTAAGCATTTGGACCTGCATAGGTGCATTACTAACGCACTCTAGACTGGACTTTAGACCAACTTTTGAGCAATGCGCCTTAACACACCTCCTTTATAGATCTGCACACCCATGAGTATACACAAAGTAGCGAAAATTGCAACAAAACGCTCCATGCACGTCTTGCATTTTATTTTGCCGGGTGTTTGATAGGGCCCCTTATGTTTTGCAATGCAACCACAATGTGAACTGAATCTGGATTAGAAAATACAGCCCAAATCTTTATTTTTATTTTTTATATGTGACTTGGATTACTTACAGTTCTTATTTATTTTCATTAAGTGTGACCACCACAAACCACATAGAACCTGGTGGGTTTGATTATGATTTGGACGATTTCAATATTTTGGCCCTAAATCTGCATTCACACTGAAGTCAAATGTGGCCCAAAGCCGATTATATTATTTTTACATTTTTTTTTTTGCACATACATGCCTCATACATGTGTTTTTGTCATGGCAATGTGAACAGCACAACCCGCATGGAATCTGATCTTTTAATTTCCAATTTGTGCCACGTTCATATGTGGTATTAAATCTGATAAAGATGTTTTGCAATGCAACCGCAGTGTGGTTTGGAGCAATTCATGCGACTTTTACATCATTTTCAATCGACATTCATCATCATTCTGCACTGGCACATACTACAAATATAGACTGTGGTGTGATTAGGATGTTCAGTTCATCCTGTGATAAGCTGCTATATAAAAATCCTGGCACTGAGCCATAGAAAGACGTGTGTAGCGCTTTTCATAGATCACAACTTCTCAATGTTTTTAATTACATAACGCCTATTTTAGCCTATCTGTGAAAATGGCAATAATAATCATATTAAACATGATACAATCTGATGACATGCTTTACCAATATCATACATTACTACACATTTTGTAAATAATTAAAATATTTGCGCTGTGTGTAGTTGTTATCTTGCACTTGCAGGTCATTTTAGGACCACTATCAGTTCACACTGGAAATCAACAACAATGTGGACAGTCATGCAAAAAAAAAAAATCAGATACAGTATGAGACAAATCTGGATTTATTACTTAACCTCTGATACAGTAGTGATTTTTTGCAATGCCATTTACTGTATTTATTAACCCATTTTGGAATTCAGGTGAATTTTACATCACTCTTCTACTGTATATATACTGAAAAACTACATTTGATGTTAGTCATAATTCTACACTGACAGGAGTCATTCCATCTTTTTTGTATACCAGTAATTCCTTGGTTGAATTACTGTTGCAGAGGAGTTACATGTACTCATAAGTATTAGAGTGACAGCTCTGTACAAACTTAAGGGGTCAAACACTTTAAAATATTTAAACACTTTTCTCTCTCTCTCTGCCATGCCTAATGTGGACAGACAAATGCTTTTTGCAGGAAACTTATAGTATCCTGTCAGTTTAGGAAACTGTGTGGTTCTTCATAGCATATTATCATCTCAAAAACATTGCAAGAGAAACTTGTTCATGCTTTTATCAGCAGCAGGATGGATTACTGTAATGGACTCATCACCAAAAAGACAGTCAGACAGTTGCAGCTCATCCAGAATGTTGCTGCCAGGATTCAAACCAGAACTAGAAAATTAGAACACATCACACCTGACCTCAGGTCCTTACACTGGCTCCCAGTTACATTCAGAATAGATGTTAAAGTATTACTACTTATCTATAAATCACTAAATGTCCTAGGACATGAATACATTACAGATATGCTCACTAAGTACAAACCTAACAGGTCATTCAGATCATTAGGATCAAGTAAATTCGAAATTCCCCGCCCCTTGCTGCTAGAATCAGCTTCCAGAAATGATCAGATGTGCTCCAACATTAGGCACATTCAAATCAAGACTAAAAATACATCTGTTTAACTGAGCCAAGTCCGACAGATCACATTATTATGTCTTTCTTTTCTTTTTCATTCTTTTATAACCTGTTTCAACACATTTTTTAATCTGTTTTAATCCGTTTTTAATCATTTTTAACTCTTTTGATTATTTTTATTTTGTTGTTTCTTTTATTTTTGTTTATGTAAAGCACTTTGAATTACCACTGTGTATGAAATGAGCTATATAAATAAACTTGCCTTGCCTTCATGGATGTGACATCAGGCTTTTATAATAATATGAATGCATCAATGGCAACAAATGCTGAGTATTTCAGTGGGTAATGAATTTTTCAAAAAATGTTTTCTTGTCATTTTGCAACTTAACAACCCTCATGCACTTTCATCATGTTGAATATAGATACAATGTTGTGAGTAAATAATAAATGTTTTATTTTTTTAGGTCAAACTATTCCTTTAATGCAACATCGTACTGTATGCCCTATATTTTCCCTTTTAGTTCGTATTTCTTATTCTCTCTCAGGGTCTCATTTACCAGATCTGTGTTGTTGATCAGCATCTCTGTAATGGTGAAACCCACCACATTTTTGTATTTGATCATGCATATCAAGGGAAAGAGTATTTTTGTTTCGGTATGTTCATTTCCCAGTCTGTATTAACCACAATCATTGCTCGTTTAGAGAGGTGATGCACTTAAAATGTGATCTTTGCTGAGTCGCCACCTTTGAAAAACTTCTAATGATGAAATTCATTACTTTCCAAATCAAAAAGTGCTGAGGAAACATCAACATCCTCTTGAGCAAAAGAGTATTTTCGAATATCCAGCACTCATAAATATATTTATGAGACTTGAACAATCGCATGTACATAGCGCATCTTGCTTATCCCTTCTTGTTCGTTTCATTATATGCAGTTTCCTCTTTTGTCTTTCTCTCCACAATAGTCCACTTTAACCTTTCCTGGCATATGCTCTGTCTCTCGGCCTGGATCTACTGAAACGCTCTGATTACTTTCATTTCATTTATTTAACGCTTTTTCTGTTGACATGTTTACATGGTTCAGCAACCACAGGGCATTCTGCAGTCCGTTTGGTGTCAGACTCGGTAGTAGAAGAGGGAGAGAATTCATTCAGACCGACTGCAAACAGATTCAGGCTGTTACTGCTAGATAAGACATGATGCTTTTCTGTTTGTGCCGACTGTTGTTCTGAGTTTGAGAAGGATTTGGTTTTAAAGTAAAGAGTGTGAGTTGTATTTGCCATCAGTCTAAGAAATGGAAGATTTTTTCAGATTTGACATGTTGTTTTATTGTATTTACTCGGGGTTTGGCTGGCTTTGCTCTGACTGTTAAAAAAATCCGTAATTTTACGGTTTATTTCCGGCAGCTAGGGTACCAGAAAAAAACGTAAAATAACAGGTGTTAAATTACAGAAATTTACTGTAAAATAACAGAGATTGAATTACAGAAATTTACCAGAAATGTAAGTTTAAGGAAATTTAATGTTCGTCATTTTAAGGTAAATTTCTGTAGTTTGACAGCCATTATTTTACGTTTTTTTTTTCCGGCACCCCAGCTGCCGGAAATAAACTGTAAAATTCCGGATTTTTTTTACAGTGTGGAGTTTGGAGGTCAACTAAGTTAACAAAATGAAGTTTGACTAAAATAAGCTATATAGTTTTATATGAAAAAAGCTATATACTGTAGTTTGTTTATTAAGATGTACTTTGTGTTCGTTGCAGTGCATTTTTAAAATTAGCTGTCAATCATTTAAACACTTGAGTGCACTTGGCTTAAATTTATGATTTTGTCCATGCTTGAATGATTTAGAAATATGGTGAGGTTTGTCTGTGGAATTTCATTATGTCTGAATACTGACATATTATTTACTGTATACAGCTTTTAGATTTGTAATCATACATCAATTTATTGATCTTTGATTATAAATTCATTTATCATCAAAGTACTGATGGTTGGTCATGTTTAAATTTTTTTATATGTCTTATTTATTTATTAACAGTTTACTTCACTATAATTTAGTATTTAGTAAGTACACTACCATTTGGAGTTCAAGATAAGTTCCTAAAGTGGACCTATTTTACCCCTTTTACAAAATGTAAAATAAGATTTTGGTGTCTCCAGAATGTGTCTGTAAAGTTTCAGCTCAAAATACCCATCAGATTATTTATTATATAATGTAGAATCTGCCCATTTTAGTGTCTGAGGACTATGTAGCTGTTTTTGTAGCCTGTGGCTTTAAATGCAAATGAGCTGCTTCTCTCCGCCCACCACTTAGACGTGCATGTCTGCTTCTCATGTGTTACATCAGATAAACAGCCGTCAGTGATAGAGACAGACACGAATGAAGCTGAAATACAGCTCATTAGCCAACAATACCAAGTACGTTTATTTGATGTATTTGTGGTGGAATTTATTCAAGCCTTTCTGAAATGATGAGACCAGTGGGCAGATTTGGCCAGGATGCCGGGGTTAAACCCCTACTCTTTTTCGAAGGACATCCTGGGATTTTTTAACCTTGGTTTAACGTCTCATCCGAAAGACAGATGCCAACTGATCACCCATCACCTGTGTGCCCTTACATAAGCAGGTGAACTGACGTGAAATGTAGGTGGAGCTAATCCATATCACTAAACCACTTGATCTGTGACACAGAATAATACAGCATATTATTCATCTTAACTGCTCAATAATCATACAACAAATAAAGTTCAAATTATATAAATATCACAAATTGCTTCAACTCATGCACTGATTTTAAAATGTTTTAAACTTATAAAACTAATTATTGGGGAGCAGTTGATCACAGATAGTTGTAACAAATGTTTTAATCCCAGTTTCAAAAAAATTTTCTGTGGACATGAATGTATTATGGAGACGTTATTATGGAGACATGGCACCTGTCAATCAATTCGGGGGACGGGAAAAACCACACTCCTACGTCACGTTGCGGTCAGCCTCAAAATCATTGAGATTTGGGTCCTATTTTAACATCAGGAAATTTGAAAAAAGAGACTTGTTGGGTTTATATCATTCCAGCATGACAGTGGACACACTTTACACACAGTTCTGTCCAAACAGCTTACAAAAGTTGATTTTCATCATAGATGGCCTTGAAATATAATATAATATAATATAATATAATATAATATAATATAATATAATATAATATAATATAATATAATATAATATAATATAATATAATATAATATAATATAATATAATAATAGGGTAATATATTAGTGATATTCAGAAACATTAGTATGTATTTTCTATTTAAATATAATTGAAAATATAAGTTATTATTGAAAGTTGCAGAGACAGAAATAATAATAGTGTTTTTATCAGTGGGCAAGGCCCAGTCGTGCAATAAGATAATTTCAAAATTATATAAGGAATTTCGCAAATTTGTGCCAGACAATACACTATATGTTAGAGATAAATAGAAAATAGAAGGAAATCTGAATATCTCAGATGAGGATTGGGGGAATATTTGTACAACTCAATAGAAAACGTACCAGCTCAGCCATGTGAAGAGAATTCAATTGGAAAAATGTTCTAAGGATTTTATCCACCATCACAGAAAATACACAGAGGAAAGGGCACTAGCTGCTGGAGAATGTGTGGGAAAAAAGTAGCTAATCACTATCATGTTTTTTGGGATTGTCAGAAATTAACCCTATACTGGAAAAAGATTAAAATACATTTAGACGCCATTTTTGAAGTAGAGATTGCTTCACTTGTGAATCTTTATATTTAGGTAATATCAATTTAGATAGGTGGATTAATAAAGACAAGAAACTGTTATTTATTCTTCTGGCAGCTAGTAAAAAAGTAATTACAAAAAAAAAAAGCGTTAATATTAGAGTCACCTGCAGTTGAAGAATGGATTGATACTGTAAACATTATATATGTCATGGAAAAGTTATCTTTTTCATTAAGAACACAGACTGAATACTTTCTGATTTGGAGTAAATGGATTGAGTATATTCCCCCAATATGCCCGGATTTTTCTTGAATTGTAACTTTTAAGTGTAATAATATGTGTCTAAATATATATCTTCCTTTTTAAAGGAAATCTGTTCCTTAAATTAAGGAAATTTGTAGCTCCCCATGTTTTACTCTTTATAGTTGTTGTTGTTAAAGGGAAGAAAATACAAAGCATATGCAAAATCTGTCAGTCTCTTTCTGTATGAGAGATTGTGTAAGTTAAATATGTATTTTCTTTTGGAAACTCAAAATAAAAAATTAAAAAAAGAAAATATAAATTATTACTGTATAGGCAAATCTGAATTTTCAGTGACATATTACTCCAGTCTTCTGGAGTAAACTTATATCTTGTATTTTTTTGATGAATAAAAAAGTTATTGAAATAGAAATATTTGGAGCAGTTTAATAAATTCTTACAAAAAAGAAGCAGTTTCTTTAAAAAAAATCTAATATTATTGAGCCAAACCTTGAAAAGGTAGTTATTTAGATGCTGTAAACATGATTGAAATTAATGCAATCCTCATGTACCATTTAACGTATTAATTCTGCTTCAATTCAAGTCAATCCTGAATTTTATTCACTTCATCAATGGGCCAACGTACAAAAAAAAGAAAACTTGTATACCACATCCGACCCACAACCTAAAATGAGTTTCACGCCCGGGGTGTAAAGTGCCCATCCCTGAACTCTCCCTCCATCCGGCTTTGTGTTAAAGCCATTCATAGATTTGGATTAAAATTCTTTCTCACTATCAGTCACTGAATGCACTCTCAAATCATTCGCAACCTCTTTCCTTTCCCTTCTCATATTTAGCATACTGGAAGGACAAAAGGACAAAAGCTAAGAAAGAAAAGAACAGACCGAGGGAGAGAGAGTATGGGTTAAAATAAAAAAGAAAGAAAAATAAAGTTTTGTGAAGCGTTGCCCCCTCTTAGGGCTCATGCTCTTTTGGCATGTTGGCTGGGTGGAGTCTCTCTCTCTCTCTCCCTCTTTCTCTCTCTTCTCCCTCTCTCTCTTCTCCCTCTCTCTCTTTCCACTCCAGCTGCGTCTGTCTGTCAGCCCCTTCCCCCTCCAATCCGTCTGACCCTTGTCTGCATAGATGCTCACTAAGGAGAGGGAGAAAACGAGAATACAAAACTCTACACTGTGAACAGGGCAACTGCCTTCTGGGAAGCTTCTATTCACTGACACACACACCCCTCACTCCATCCTCTACACCCCTATCCACCCCCCCTCCCTCCCTCTTAGTCCACCCAGAGGGTTTTGTTCCTGCAACGGGCAACTTTTCTTCCCCCCTCCACTTCTCAGTGTGTGAGCTGTTTTGTTTTGATTCTCTTCAGCCGGATTCCTGAGCGCATTGAACGATCGGTTGGACCGTCTACAGCATCTCTCCTCATTTTGAAATCATTTATTCGCCCCAGCGTTTTTTGGAGCATCCTCGCACGGTGACGGTGGAGGCGGGTTTCTTCTGTCCCTGAGAGGATTACGAGCATGTGTTAGAAAGAGCGTGTGTGTGTCAGACGAAGAGAGAGAGAGAGAGAGAGAGAGAGAGAGAGAGAGCAAACGCGCAAGAAGACGAGAGCGACGGAGTATATTGGTGCATGTGACCGTGGGGAAAGGATGGCTCTGTGGCTCTGAGCTGCCTCGGCTCTCACAGGACGTACTCTCGTAATAAGGAACGAAAGACTGACTGACAAACTCTGCTAACAAGAGAATATTGTTCCTGTCGTGTTTTTCCCAGAGGCTTAACCAAACAGGATTTGCGTGATGCCGGCTGAAGTGAAGCAGGTCAGTTTGGGGATTCACTCTGTTCTTTTTGTTTGCAGTCGATTTTTGGGGCTTTTAAAATTGCTATTGCTATCATCTCCCGGTTTCCCTGATAGTTAGAGGTGTTGGATATGAAGTCGTTTCTCAAAAAGATCCTTTCCTTCATTCTACTGTTCCGATCTCATGTTTTGCCGCACGTTGTGTTTTGATTACTCCCGTGGTCACATCCTATGAACTGTCAACACTGAGTATGTCCATCAGTTGGTCAACCTTTATATGAGATTGATTCAGATTCAGTTGTGTGTGAGAAGTCTGTCAGTAACACTGGCAGAATTTCAAGCAGCATCTAAAAAGGAATCCTACAGGCTTTGAAGAAGAGAAAGAAAGCCATTTTGATGGTTATATATGTTTAAAGTTCCTAAAGAGAAGCCAGGCTACAAGATTTACCGCCGTGCTTCCTTTTCCCCTCCCTTCCTCCTCATTGCTGGACTCATCAGTGGTCACCAACTATTTGTTTTCTTTGTTTTGGAGCTACCACATCGCCTGGCAAAGCTCTGAGGAGATTAAAGGAATGTGCTTTTATTGGCGTGCGGGGATTTTCTAAAGACGCATTCTCAAAGGAGTGCTGTGTCATTCCATACTGTTAAATAATGTGTCAGGTTGGATAGTTAACATGCTTAAATAACAAAGCAACGAGCAGTATTTGTGCTCAAATATGTTGTGAGCACTAATGAATTTTTTTGAACGGCGTTCTTCTTACAGTCATCTGTTTGCCACCATTAATCTGTCTCACGGATGATTGCTAGATAACTGCCACAAGGAGAGGCAGCTGTATGTTTGAGACACGCTAAGCAAAACAAAGTCTGGAGGCGCCAAATTTGTAGCGTCTACGTCCCTGAACCCCTACCTCCACAGGATGGACATTCCTGCCATTCTTTGGGGTTCGATGTGCGCTGCATGTAACCTCTGCTAACCTCAGAGCATTCTTTAAGACTGACACCTGCTTCGGTGAGGCCAGACGTGTCACATGAGGGCATGGAGATCAAGGGGCTCTGTTTTCTGCAGAGTGTGTCTGACGTGGTTGATGTTGTTGTCTGTCAACTTGGTCGCTGAATAAAGTGTGAAGACATAAGTTCACTAAACATTCGCACCGCTTTTCTGAGTGTAGAGTTTCAGCTCATCTTTCTCAGTAATTAATCACAACTGACCAATTGACCTCTGGGCTTAAAGGGACAGTTGACCCAAATTTTTAATTCTTTCATCTTTTACTAATCGTCAAGTTGTTCCAAACTTGTATGACGGGGCTCAACAAAGTGGCCCGGGGCCAGCGTGAGAGACGCTCAGGACAGTAGACAGGATCGTTAGTGACCCGATCGGGCCAATGCTGGCTTGTTACTAAAGTTTTATTTGCCTGTAACTATTGGTCAATTGCCTGCAAAAAAAGTCTTAGAATCCAGAAACAGTTTGTGCTTTTAAGCCTTTAAATGCTACCTTCTCTGTGAAGTCGTAATCACCATATTGCTTTTATGGTTCCTCTTATCTGATTGGATGTGAGACACACGGCAACATGGCAGCAACATCAAGTTATGAGGCTAAAAGAAAACGTCTGTTTCTTACGTCTTGGAAGCAGACATTTATTTGGGTAGAAAACGGTGGAAAAAATGAAGTGATGTTTTGCACTGTTTGGCATCAGTTTGGCAAGTCAGCCACCTTTTGTTAAATAATTTAGAAGTGCAATAAAATACCTGCACATTTTCCATACTGCTTTTTGTTTGCATAATACTTAGAATTTTGCTCATTATACATTTATTAACATTTTTACATATTAAATTCTAGATTATTATTAGATTATTTTTGACGCATTATTTTTAAATACTGTATGTGAAATAGCTATTAACCTTTTGTTTTTTGGCCAGTGAAAATTTTGACTGGGCAAGTAAAAACCTGATCAGGCCAGTAGGAAATGAATGTTGGGGTTGCATTTTAACATTTTGAATGAGCCATTATCACATTGGTTGATATTTTTGTTTTTATAAAAACTTAAGCTTGTTTTGGTTTCCAATTAACTTATACATGTTCAAATTCAACTTTGAAGCTTCAGTTATATATGTTATATATGAACAAGTGATATTTCTCAGATCAAAACCTTTTGCCTGTGCATCCATAGGTCACACTTTATTTTAATGGTCCGTTTGTTGAATTTAAGTTACATTGGATCTACATACCAACTAATTCTCATTAGATTATAAGTAGACTGTTAGGTTGGGGTTAGGGTTAGTGTAAGTTGACATGTACTTGCAAAGTTTCTTATAATCAGTTAAATGTCTGTTGAAGGAGCATATCAACAGATATTAAGCAGACAGTCTACTAACACTCAAATGGACCATCAAAATAAAGGGTTACCCATCCATAATATTAGTTGTTATGGAAGCCACTCAAACTGTAGGTTCTCCATATATGAGACTTTCAAGAGTTCACATTTAGATATTGCTTGGTAATAATAGCAGGTTTGGCAAGCTTTCCTGGGAGAGAACAATGGTAACACTTTATTTTGATGGTCCATTTGAGTATTAGTAGACTGTCTGCTTAATATCTGTTGATATGCTCCTTCAACAGACATTTAACTGATTATAAGAAACTTTGCAAGTACATGTCAACTTACACTAACCATAACCCTAACCCCAACCTAACAGTCTACTTATAATCTAATGAGAATTAGTTGGCATGTAGATGCAATGTAACTTCAATTCAACAAACGGACCATCAAAATAAAGTGTGACGAACCCTGCTCTGAAATAATTGAGCCCAGGGCTCCCGCCTGGTCAATGAGTAAGGGGGTACGAGATCAGGTAATTCTCGAGAACTCCCCCTGGTAAAGGATGAAAAATGGGAGATGGGGTGGATTGGGGATTCTTCAAAAAATGAAGATAAGAGAGTAATGCTAGACGGGCTATTTATAGGAAGTTTGGTATAATCCGATTGGCTTACTAATGATTACAGATGAGAGCCTAGCCATATCATATCATGTGCTCCTCTTAAAATTAGTTTGTGAAACTTCACTTACCTTTTAATGCATGTTAGTTAATATAATGATATTTTTACCATAGACAGTACTGACTTTTTTACAGTCCTTTGAACCTTAGCTTATGGATGCTCTTCCATTTGATGCAGTGCATGTTGAGTGTAAAGCCAGACATCTCTGCATTCATCTGCACACATGCTCGAGACTTGAGACCATAAGTAGGAAATGCCTGCAATGTCTCTCCTTAACCGACATGCATTGCGGCCACGTAACAGTGACTCCCAATCCAGCGGAGCTTACCGTCCTCAACCCTCAATTACCATGGGGTGAATCAGCCTGCCCGAGTCTGAGTTAAATATAAACGTCTGATACTTCAGCGGAGAAAAGCAGTGCCATTACTGCAAAAGAGATTTGGCCTCATCAAAAGCCAGCCCGCCATCTCTAGACAGAAACATAATTTGTTTCAAAAAACCATTTACATTTCATTTATGCTGAGACTACTGACTTTGACCACAATTGTGCAGTGTTTTCTGATCCCCCAGAGTGCTTATTTTAACTTTCCAGAAGTTATTTGACTCTTTTACGGGAGGAAAATTGGGTGTGCAGACTTCAGTGAACTGTTTTAACCTCCATTAGCTCCGTGGTTCTTTCTATTCCTCTTCATTCACCTTCCTGTCAGGCCTCGCTTTTGTAAAGCCTTGGTCATTCACTGTAGCATGGCATGGACCAGTATTTGAAGACATATAGAGCAGAAGAAGCTGATTGTGACTGTGAATGGCATGGTAAATGTCACTGACCCAAGAGATCTCTAGGTAATTGTGCTGGTGCTCATCCAGGCGCTCTGGGGTTATTGGGCAGGAGGACACGGTGAAGAGGCTCCAGATGTCCCACTGTAACTGCCTTGCCCATATCAGGGCATTTCAGAATCTCTGGCATGAATGAACAAAGACCTGCTCCACCTCTCGAGGCTGAGTGGGTGCCAGGGTTTTTGGAAGAGGTGTGATGGCTTTAAGATAACAGCCGGGGCTCCGTAACCACTCATCTCAACTAAGTATCTGATGCCCTTCTTATGCCAAACAGACGGTTGATTTTGGATTAGCAGCCCAAGCCGCACTTGTGCTGGCTCACGGGTACCTGTGTTACGCTGAGCATGCCGTGAAAGCTTGGCGTGCTATCAGGACGTCCATCACATCGCGCTGTCCAGTAACCCATTTGGCATGCTACAAGAGTGCCCGATATAGACCTGCCTGCAATTTCTCATGCAATGCAGTGCCGCACCAGCTGACCCTTCCATAACACCCCTGTCAAACTGCCTGCGCTTCTTGGCTGCCCACTCAATCTTATTCAGTCAGGCACCCTCTCAGATGGATGTCTGTTCTCACACTCAGTAAGCTGTTTCCAAAAGCGCTAACGGAGAAGATTGTGTGTTAATGAGCTGAATATTTGTTAGCATGAAGCGTTTAGCCTTTATACCTCTCTATGGGCCTATAATATCATTATATATTCATTTATCTTTTATAAAGCATTGTGGGCTTGTTTATTCATTGTTAGGTCAAAGCATTGCATTAAGAGTGGTGTTGACAAATTATTATAGGGAAAAGTGAAACAAATTATGATTGGTTTCACCTAATTATTGGGATTATTAATTTGGTGGACAGCTTCGAATCTAAAGGGAGGCAGGCATACATGTGCATTAGCTAGTTGGAGCATGATAAATTTGACCTAAATATGCATATTGATAAAATATCTGTTTTTAGAGGTCAGATTGATCCAAAGTTTAGTTGTGTTAGAGCATGATCCTGATGGAATTATAATAGAGTCGCTTACATTGATGGAACTTTAGGTAATGCAAATATTTTGAGACATGTTAGTATAAGTTGTTATTAGGGCTGAACAATACAGTATATCGTTTGAGCATTGATATCACAATGTGAGTATCTGCAATAGTCACAGCGCAGGATTAGATTATTTATTAAAGATTAAAAGATAAAGATACTTTTAATTTTTGTTTACAATTATTTATACAATGATAACCATGGTATTTTATATTTGATTGTGCAATTTCTGTACCATAAAGTTTTCTGGGATTCTGGGATTTCACAGTGCAGGATTAGATTATTTATTAAAGAATAAAAGATAAAGATATTATTAATTTTTGTTTAAAATTATTTATACAATGATAACCATGTTATTTTATATTTGATTGTGCAATTTCTGTACTTGAATACTGTTAGACTCCCCAGAAAACCATAAAGTACTGTTTATTTATTTATTTTTGATTGTAATTTATGCAGATGCACTGCATAGAAAAAATCTTGATCATCTTAGTCTATCTAAATTAATGATTTTTTTCCCAATTCAAATCAAATCATCATCATCATCATCATCATCATCATCATCATCATATTAAAATCATCTTGTGAAAATATATGCATATCGCAATATACAGTTGAATTCAGAATTATTAGTCCCCCTTTGAATTTTCTTTCTTTTTTAAATATTTCCCAAATGATGTTTAACAGAGGAAGGAAATTTTCACAGTATGTCTGATAATATTTTTTTCTTCTGGAGAAAGTCTTATTGTTTTATTTTGGCTAGAATAAAAGCAGTTTTTAATTTTTTATATTTTTTATATATTTTTTTCCGATAGTCTACAGAATAAACCATCGTTATACAATAACTTGCTTAATTACCCTAACCTGCCTAGTTAACCTAATTAACCTAGTTAAGCTGTTAAATGTCACTTTTGTATAGAAGTGTCTTGAACAATATCTAGTCAAATATTTAGCACTGTCATCATGGCAAAGATAAAACAAATCAGTAATTAGAAATGAATCATTAAAACTATTATGTTTAGAAATGTGTTGAGAAAATCTTCTCTCCGTTAAATAGAAATTGGTGAAAAAAATAAACAGGAGGGCTAATAATTCTGACTTCAACTGTATATTGCAGTAAAACAAAATATTGCAATGTCAGATATTTCCAATATCGTGCAGGTCTAGTTGTTATATCCATGAAGTCAAACTTCAAATATTAAACAAACTCCAATTATGCAGTGTTTAAACAGTGAACATGTTATTATAAAGGGATAGTTCATTCAAAAAGGAACATTCTGTCATTGTTTACTCACCATAAAATGTTGGAAACCTGTAGCCATTGACGTTTGTAGTTTTTTCCCCTGAGACTAAAAAAGGATTACTAGTTTTCTGCATTCTACAAATATTTTTTTTTGTGTGTCCTGATGAATAATTTGTGCCCCTGATCCAATCTGAGTTATTTTATATTGACTATCTGCCAATAAAGCGTCTCGGTCAGATGCTTTTCAGTACAAGAACATTCAACAACATTCAATAAACATCTCAACATTTACATACATGTAGATCTGCAATATGAAAATTCTTAAATACAGTTTTGATTATCAGTTTACAAAATACAGTTTAACACTATTCAACTTAGTGCACGTTTATAGTGCAACTAGCATGATATACAAAAATGAATATCAACATTTCTACTACGTTGAGATGTAGTCGAGTTGTGCGATTAAACTTTCTCGTGCACGTGTCAAGCAACTGAAGCAGAGCTGGAAGGTAAACAAACAGCAGTTTATTATAAGCATTTTATCGATAATTTTCTACACAGTTGGCATTAAGAAGGAACACAAACGTTATCTGACTAACATCTAGCAGCTAAATGTGTCTGGAAAAATATTCAAAGGCTTTTTTTTATAAACAGCGCAGATGTGAATGCATCTGAATGTTCTGATTGGCTGGAATAGATGTCTCACGTCAGTGCATTCTAATCGTGAACGTGCTCTTTCCGGCAATTTTCTCTCTGCGTTCACACAGCACAGCATTCCGCCAAATTACCGGTAATGTTACAACTTCTCTTTAAGGAAAACGTAACGAATTTACTGGTATTTTCAAAATGAGCCAGTTCACACATGATAACGGTCATTTTCTGTATGTGTGAAAGAGGCTAACAATAGCAGGTTTGGCATACTGTTCCGGGAGAGAACCCTGAGCACGAGATACTTGAGCCCAGGGCTCCCACCTGGTCAATCAGCATGTAAGGAGGTGCGAGATCAGGTAGTTATCAAGAGCTCCCCCTGGTAAAGGAGGAAAAGAGGGAGATGAGGTGAATGTGGGATTCTTCAAAAAACAGTTAAGGGAGTAATGCTAGACAGGCCAGCCGCGATCAATCAGATCACATGGTCCTCTCAAATAGTTTGTGAAATTGTATATTGCTTAAGATTTTTTGTTGTCCTTGAAGTCCTCAGAGATTTGGCATTGTCTCTTCTCCTCTAAACCATTGCAAGGAAACTCAGTCCTTTCTGTCACACCAACATGCCTTTCCCTTGCTTGTTTGCTCAACCCCAGTGTCCTGTTTATTTGGTAATGTTTCTTTTCCTCCAGCTTGTTAGCTGGACCATCCTCCTGTAGTCCTCTGTTTGCACGGATGCCTGCAAAAAAATTGAAGTAGATTAGAATGATAGCGCCACAACAATCCTGTCGGTAAATACAGAGGGCAGAAGGGGAGACGCTCAGGAACGGGAGACTGTTTGTGTGCGTGTGTGTGTGCTGGAGGATAACAGGTGACGACACAGGATTAGCAGGAATAACCCTAGACGGCTATCTCAGATTGCTTGGGTTCTCCTACGTATATCCAGCTTTATCGCATCTCTTTCTCTCTCAGCACTGAACAAACAACTGATAAAGAAAAGATCAGCGTGCTTTGAAACAAAGAGAGCAAGTTTGAGTTGAGCGGGCAAAGTCAAAGAGTGCACAAATGGGTAAAAGTGCATGTGCAAAGCAGTTTTTGTGTAATTTCTGTTCTAAAGAATAACGGCTGTAATTGGCTGGTGGCCAGCCAGTGAGGCCATAGGAAAGAGGGAAAGGTGCATATGTGACACTTTTGCGGGATCTGCCATGGCAACACGACTAGATGAAGAGCCCTCTGCCCCTGGATCTCATGATTAATGACATTGGGCCCGCTGGATGCTGGCAGACAGCATTGTACCACTGTGTGTTTGCTTTTGTTTCATTAGTTCACTGAGAGACTGGCAATTTTTTTCGGGCCCGTCAACTGAAATACACACATACTCAACACAATCCGGCCTGGCTTGGATGGTCATGGCGGCTCAGGGGAAAAAGAGCTCATGACGAATGATCCACATGGGGAAGTGATAGTGACGTTGACGGTGGAATAGATTTTTGTATTTTCAGCTGTGCAGAAATGTTGGTACAACAGGGCCGCTGTTCAGGGAAGATATGCTGTATGTAAACAGCTTTCATGCCAAATCCTCTCAAACACACTGAAGCTGTCGTAACCATCTCGGATTGATAGACTAACTGTCTATCGCTGTCCTTTAGGGGACATTATGCCACTGTTAGCCACAAGGATCGATTAAGAGCTTTGATGCAAGTTCAGTCCCCCCCCTCTCTTTTCCATTACTTCCTTCAGTTCACACTTGTCCTTGTTAAAGTATTCAGGCTACATTGACGGTAATGCATAGACTGTTTTACGCCCCCTCCTGATAAGGTAAGAAGCCCTGAGGGGGAGGTCATGTCCCTTAAATCCCTCTTCCTTATAGCATCTGCAATATCTGAATGCTGAAATGGACATCATTGCCCCCCGGGTGAGAGTCGATTTGTGCCACTTTCTGGTCTTTTACATCAGCAGCTTTCTTTAGGAGGTTAATCTAAAAAGTGTACTTGAATAAAAAAGGTTGAGTTTGGGGGTGGAGTATTGATTTTGAGCTCTTTTCTTATTGTATGTGCTGTTCCAGGATCAGCCTTGTTCAGTTCTGTCGGTTTGTGTGAGCACTAAACAGTGAAGATGGTTTCTGGAGGTTGCAGGTTCTCCGTCATGCCATCTGTCTGCGATGGTCCTGTGGGATTAATGATGTCTTCTGACAGCTCTTTAGGGTAGCGCTAATAGTTTGGGGAGGGGCGGCAGTTTCCAGGATGTGTTTTTTCTGTATATTCTGGAAACTCATGCTGCAAACTCTTATCAATGTTTTGAAGTTATTGATAACAAACTTGGATGCTTTTAAAAACAGTACTCAGAGAGAAGCAGATATATACTTTTAATCTGGTTCATTTGAAAAAGTATTTCTTTATGGACATTAATTTACAGTTCCTTTATGCTATTTTTTATTCCTCCGGGAACCCAAGGGTAACACATCAAGCTATATTATTGCAATTATTATTATTCTCTTATTATTACTCTCACATTTCTGACTGTTTTAAAGGGTACTTATTTTACCCCCTTTTTAAGATTTAAGATAAGTCTAAGTTTCAGCTCAAAACACCCATCAGATTATTTATTTATATATATATACTGGAATTTCCTACTGTGAACACAATGTAGCTGATTTCGTTGCCTGTGCCTTTAATACTAGTTCTCCTCGCCCACCGTTCCCACATGCCTGTCAGAGTGTGCCTCAATCTCTGGCTGCATCAGATAAACAGCACAGTGACAGACATGAAGGAAGCAGATGTAACACGATGCTCGTTAATATCCACTGCTGTATGGACATCCGTTATCTTAATGTACAAAATTAACCTGATTTAACGTCCACAAACTGGGATTGAAGCGTCTTCTTTTAAAATTGTACTGGCATGCGGCTGTGATGATAAAGTAAAGATGGTAAAATCAATGTAATTTATTGCAAACATGAACTGCTTTAAAACCATTTTAAACTTGTGAAACTCATTCTTGCTCACATTTGATGATGCTTGATGATCATAGAGAGCTGAACAGATCTTTTAATCCTAGTTGCTTTGCGCACATCCTATCTTGTTGATATGATTATACGCGTTACTACGGAGACATGTTAATACGTTGCTGTCAATCAATTCGGTGGGTGGGGAAACCGCACTCTTACATCACGTTGCAGTGAGCCTCAAAATGGGAGGGATTTGGATCCTATTTTAATGTCAGGAAATTTAAAAAAAGAGACTTATTATCTTTATATTACCCCAATATGACTGTGGACACACTATACCTACACATAGTTCTGTCCAAACAGCTTACGAAAGATGATTTTCGTCATAGCTGCCCTTTAAGATTTACTCCTCTAAGCTGTTCTTTAGAATTTCACACTGTAAATCTAATGCAATCTGGCAGGATTTCTTTTAGCCTCCATTTAGAATTGTTTTCCAAATGAAGTGAAATAATCTCCTAGTATTCATGTTTTTTAAAAAAGCGTGTTAAGACGTATACCTTTTTAAAATTGCGTATGAATACAGTATAATAGTATCTGTATTTTATGTATCTATGTATATTGTTATTTTATTCTATTAGTTTGTAAATTTTTGTGTTCTTTGTTTGCTTATCTGATTTTATATTTAACCTGATATTTATGTTGTTTTTGTATTTATTTATGCCTGTGAATCACTTTGAGTTGCATATTATGTCAGAAAATGGCTATACTATACATGTGTACATATTATTATTATTATTATTGTTATTATTATTATTATTATCATACCTCCCAACACCCCCCCCCCAACCCCCACCCTCCCAACCAATGATTAATGATTAAACTGTAACATCAAATAAAATTCAATGACCCATTACATCACAGTGTTTCGCACAGGACTGTGAGAAAACTGAAGTGAAAGTGCAAATGAAGTTTAGCAATTCAGCGATTAGGCCCATTTTTTGGAGTGGATTTTGGCAGAATGTGCATTACAATGTAACGTTCACCCTTACTTAGGCAATTTACATTAAAAAAAACAATTCCTAATCCAGCAAAGTACCGATCTAATTGTATAACAAACAGAAACAGACTGAAACAAACAGAGAAATGAACACTCACCAATATATTAGATTACTATGATCCCAAAGAGTAAATACCAACACACATACAAAACATTTACAAATGAAACCAGATCACTATGTACAACAACAGTCCAGGTGTGTGTGTGTGCATGCATGCGTGCGTGCGTGCGTGCATGTTCGTGCGTGCGTGTTTGTGCGTGCGTGCGTGTCTGTATGTGTACATGGATGGCCTCAAGTCCGTCACCGGGAGCGTGTTATTGCTGTCCTGGGGAATCAAATATTCTGATAACTCCTCTCAGGGAAAGTCCAACGAGTAAACCGCAGGTAAAAACAGCGATGTACGGATGACCGCAATGTCCTCACTCTCTTTCACCCTCCTTTCTCATAAAGCAAAATGTCCTCGTAGCCTATAATCTTCGGAAGCACTGATCAGGTGATAAATGACATATGGGGAATTCCGTAATATGTAATGTTACTCGTGACAGGTAAACAGGGAACTCTTTATGTTAAGGCAGTAAATAGTGTTTTAACAACAACACAGTTAAATCTCCTTTTATTTCGTACTATGTGTTTCTAAACAAAATTACTACAAAATTCTGAGTTTCACCGTAGACTGTAAAAGATATGGACGTAGTATCCGTGACGTCACCCATAGGTTTCTGAAGAGCGCAAATGTAGCTGCAAGTGGGCGTGGCCAACCGGCGCCATTTGGTTGCATCGCTCCAACCAGGGGTAACCAAATAAGGGCAAAGAGGTGGAGCGTGAGCGGAGCTACGGAAGCCTGCTAGCATTTTGCTTAGACTGTAGCCTTTCTATGGGAGAAATGCTTAATACTTCATTACCTGCGACTCGTTTGTGTTCTGTCTTCTTGTGCTTGGTTGTATACTATACCAATAAAGTGTAAAGCCTTTTAAAAACACTGTTGTAGCACATTAAGCCTCTAAATATTGTTCTTATGAAGTTTTTCTACAGGAGAAAAATGCAAATTACTTTCAAATACTTCAAATATAGTCTGTGATAGTAAATTCAAGGCTATTTATGAAATCCAGGCATAACACTGTATGACAACGTTTCAGATGACTGTTCTGTAGCCTACAGCTAATCAATCTGTCAGATTCTGGAGTGCATTACAGTTCTAAAGAAAATATAAATAAATATAAATAATAAATTATTTGAAATAAAACAAATACACTTATAAAGATGGTATATAAGTATATAATTTCACTCACCTGGGAAATGGAGGCCACTTGAATGGTTTGTAAGCGCAATTAAGTGACCACAACATGCCATATTATCTGATAATTGCAGGAAATAATTCCAAAAGGCAATTAACTGTGTAAAGCCACATAAAACAAAACAAAAATACAATGTATATGCCGAGTTCAGTGGCTAATCAGCCGGAATCAGCTGAGGTGAAGTGACGGCGACCAGCGAGACCTAGCTGTCACTCAAGTGGCCACACTCTTAATTATGCAGACTTAATATAACTTAATATAAACGAAACGTATGAGTTATAAAAAAAAAAAAACACCCCCCTCACAGTTGTCATGAAGGGTAATATTAGCTATATGAACCAAAATCTTTTTTTGTACCAGGATGTAAACACCCTTTTTTTCTCCGGTAAAGTTGGCCATTTTAACATTCGGGTCAATAGAAATGTGCTCTATTATGGAGCCAGGACTAGTGGAATTTCAGTTACCTCCGTATTAGCTTCACGAGGGAGAGTGGGAGGTTGCTGCTTGGGTTTCACACAATACCTTTTTGTTGTCCCAACAAAAATCGATTAATGTAATGTAATAGTTTTTACAGGTTTAAGTATATTAAACATAAAACATTTAGGTTGTCCCCCCCAAAAATAGGTGAAAAAACAGGTGATAAATCTGTCTATCTCTTAAAAAAAATCAAAAGCTTCTCTGAACTTCGCTTGATTTTGTGTAAAATCCTGAAAATGAAAATGAAAAACAATGTCAGAGTAAACGAGATACATTTGCAGGATCTCCTTCTATAAAATATCTGAACCCTAATGTTAGACATGAGGGCAAACTTCTGCAGAGCGATGTTCTTCAACATTGTTAAACAGTCTTACAGTCTTGATTTAGTCCAGAGAAGTTTTTCAACAGTCATAGAAACAACAGCTTTAAACAATGGTGCGGTGCAGATCTGCAGGGGGTAAGCTGTCATATTCTGTTAGCTGCATTTGCTCAGTATTTTTACTCATGTCATTGATTTCTGCTGTAGATGTGCGAGCCGTTTGTTCTCACTGAATTCACAAGGAACAATAGTGCAAGGCACAGCATTGAGGCAAGGTTGTTTAATGAACCCTGACTAGATATGCACTTCTGACCAATGTTGGCGGACGAACTGCTGTTCACTTATTTGTTCATTCAGCAGGCTTTTTCATTAGACTTTTCAATACTGTTGCTCATACTTTATCTAAATATTAAACTTCAGCTTGGGTTGTGCTGTGGACACAATGGGATGTTAGATGGGATATGTGCTATTATGTAGCTTAGTAGATTATTAAACGAGCAAAAAAGCTATGCATATAGCCATATAAAGACTTGCAGGTAGGATCTTTGAATATGTTACCACCTAGAAGGACAGAGCAACTACCTAGAAACCGACTGATTTTTAGATTCATAATTGTGGAAACTAATAAGTATGCACCAATTTATGTAATGCATATTTATGAGTTATTATTATTGTTCATTATTGGCAGTTGTTTGTAATAATCAGTTCAGTTTAAATTTCACTAACATTTTGTTTTATTTTATATTATTTTATTTTATTTTATTTTGTTTTATGTTTTATTTAATCTTTTGTTTTATTTTATTTTTATTATTTTATTTTATTAATATTTTTATTTTGTTTAATTCAATTTTTATTTTATTTTATAATTTTATTTTATCTTTTTTAAGTTAAATTAAATTACATTTTTAATTTGATTTAATTTTATTTTATTTTATTAAATCATGTGGGACTATTTCTATTATGAATTTTATTATTATTATAAGTGCTGGGTAAAAATTAGTCGCGATTAATCGCATCCTATAATAAACGTTTGTATGCATATATTTGATTTTTTTTATTTATATTTAGACATTTTATATATATATATATATATATATATATATATATATATATATATATATATATATATATATATATATATATATATATATATATATATATATATATATATATATATATATATATATATATGTAACAATTTTTATAGCTTTGTTTCTATGTATGTGTGTGTATCACATATAATATTATGTCAAAACAAACTTTTATTTTGGTTGTAATTATTGGCGATTAATCTTTGTGCAGCGCTAATTTTTATATTGTAAAGAGTTTCCAGTTTAAAAAAAAAAGTATTTGGCTTAAACTATGAGGGACATAAACAAAACACAATTAAACTGTTAATCAGAGTGTGTACGACAGTTAATCATCAGCACAAAATTCATCATAGTGACAGGCCTAGTATTCAATTAATTTCCCCAGACAAAAATATTTATATTATACAAGATTATACAGCAGACATACAACTAAAAGCCTTTTTGCAGTTAATTAATATGTCATCTCCCTTTTAATAGTTTTAATAGGTTTTAAATTGATCAAATGAATTGGTTGATCTCTAATCATAAATCTTTTTGTTTGCGTTTTGTAATTTAATTTAATTTCATCAGTTCCTTTGGTTTGTTTTTACGTTTAGCTTTGGTTTCCTTGGTATCTGATGTCCTAATTTGTTTCTGTGATTTATATTTGATTTGAATCTGCCTCTCATTAAGTTTATATTGTGTGTACTCTCTGCTGAGTGCTGTCTACTGTACATCAGGGGTTTACAAAGTCTCAATTTAAAGGTCCAAATATGAATTTTAATCAATGTTAAAGTCTGGACAAATTGCTTGTAACAAAACTGATTTTAATAAACATGCACATACATCAACTATTTATAAAATTAGATGCCTTTTTTCATTTAAAAATACATTAACAGCAAGAGCAAAACTAGCAAAATAGCAAGTGACACATAATTTAAGTGTCAGCAATTTTAAAACACAGCCAGAGGAAGGTCAAAAGTAATAAGGTCCAAAACATAGTGCAGTCTAAATTGAGAAATGACACTTTATATATTCATCAACTGCCTAAAGTTTTTACATTTTTTTCTTTTCCACTTCACAACTCCAAATATATCATTATTATAAATCAAACAGAACAGTTTTGTGCTGAATTGGAGCAAAATGAACGCATACTGTATCTCTCTATACATATATCTTTGATAACTCAAATGATCTTCGCCAATATTTCCTTTCTAGCAACTGACAATGTTGAAGCGGTGAAGAGTGTTGCTTGTTATTCTATCCGCTTGTTAAGTGTGACGTCACACGAAGCAGCTTCCAGGTCCATGCGACATATCAAATTCTATGGTGAGACTCAACAAATAATAATAAACGTTTGCAAAGTGATGTAATACTTTCAAAAATCTCGATCGCTATATCCATGCCTAATATCCGATGGCCAGAAAGTGATTAATTTTTAAATAAATTGTTAAAATATTGGTGTCTGTGATGCAGCAATTCCAGAGACTGTTGTGTACACCATGATTTTATATAAAATTCACTTTAATTTGTGATATGACTAAAAAGTGGTCATAAACGAATATTTTCTTAATTCGAATGAGTAGCCGCTTGGACCCGGAAACAGTATTTCATACGTCACTGATACAGTACGTCACGCCTTAACAAGCGGATTACGACAAACGTCATACAATAGCCTCTTTACACATACAGACCACTCCGAAAAATTATCGGCAATTTTCCGGAAGGGGATCATGTGTGAACAGACACTTTTTTAAAAAACCGGTAAATTCGTTCTGGCAATTTTCCAGAAAGAGACGTTGTAACATTACCAGTAATTTGCCGGAATGCTGCACTGTGTGAACGCAGAAGGAACATTTCTGGAAAGAGCGCGTTCATGTTTAGAACACGCTGACATAAGACGTCTACTCCAGCCAATCAGAACATTCAGACGCATTCACATCTGCCCTGTTTATGAAAATAAAAGCCTTTGAATATTTTTCCAGACACTTTTAGCTGCTAGATGTTAGTCAAATGACGTTTCTATGTTCCTCCTTTATGCCAATTGAAAATGCTTATGATAAACTGCTGTTTGTTTACCTTCAAGCTTTGCTTCAGTTGCTTGACGCATGTGCACGTGAAGTGCTCCGGTGAGCGCCAGCACACACATATTTTGTACATCTCGACATGTGAAAGTGTTCCTCCATATGTTTTCATCGAAATTGTTTACAATACTTGTCCATCCACAGAATTTGTAATTTAGTCAAATGTAAACATTTAGCTGCGGTTCGCATTTCTGCCTTTGGATATCTCTGGGACAAAGCAGCTGTCTGAATGCTAAACCTTTAAATAAAAGTGAAACCGTTAACAAAAGCCCGACCACTTCTTTGTTTACAAATACAAGCATGGCCCTTCAGAGCTTATTTTTGGTTAATGATGTTAGAATTCACCTGTATTTTGGAATGGATGTGTGAAACGTCTTTTCCAGAAAAATCCCAGAATATTCTTGCCTGTTTGAACAGTGCGTTTTTGAATCTACCGGCTAAGTTGTTCCGGAATATTTCTGGATATTTACCAGTATCACTTTGCAAAAGGGGCTACTTACTGGTTGTCATAATCACCTTCGATTTCATTTCAGGATCGCCAAAAAGACATTAAAATAACTAGATTACAAGTTTTACATGTGTTTTTCAAAGTAGTAAATCCACACTTTTAATCCTTTACATGCAATTATTGCTCCTAAAATTTTGAAATAGAGAATGGGATTGAATTGCTTTCAGGTCTGGATCCATACTTTGAGAAGCCCTGGTCTATACGTCGCTAGTTAATGCTCTGCAATCTTCTTTATGGATTTATCAACTGCTTCTATTGGATTCTCCAGCATTGTGTGATCAACATTCTCCTGTTTTCATTTGATTTACTTAACAGGCTCTGATGTGCAACACGTTTTGCTCTTGTTTGTATGAAAAAGGGGGGTGGCATGAGAACTTTCATCTCAGCTTGAAGCTTCACACGTTGAAATGACACCGAGTAAAAAGCCTCAGATGAAAGAAAGTCAGTGCCATGTATAACAAGCATCCTCTCAACAGGACAGATCGCCCCTTCCACCTCACCATATGAGCTTCCAATTTCTACACTTGATTGTTTAGGGCCTTCAAAACCCGCTTTGATCGCAGAGAAGTATGTTTTGTTTTTCTCTCGGCCCATTGTTTGTGGTAACCCACAGCAAAGGCAAGCCAATCCGCTCACTCGCCTGTCCAAAATTAAAGGTTGAGAATGTGCTTTGTTTGCTTCTGGAGTTTATACGGGGATGGAGAAGGGCTTGGAGTGAGGGTTTAGTGTGGATTTGTCAAGCACCAAGTTCAAGAGGCAAACAGCAATATTTTTCCTTCAAAATGCAGCGTGAGCAAGATCAAGGCCATGCTGAAGTTCTGAAAAAATAAAAAAGTCGAGTTCACGGACCTTCAGTTTCTCTCCATCACGTTCTAGCACAGAAAGCCTTAATCCAGTAAGACGGCTCTCAGCCAGTCCTTCTTTTACATCTGCTCTCTCTCTCTCTGCTTTAGAGAGACCAAGGTAAGCCATATTGGTTTGCAGTAGCAAAGTCTTAAAGAGTATAATCCATTCTTGTGCGCCTCCACCTCCTGCCTCAACACATATTAAAGGCAGTTTTCCGTTAGAGGCTGTTTGGAGCTTAATTGAGGCCATAAACAGTAGTAATGCCGGTGTGGAGGGACAGCATGAGCCACCTCTTGTGCTCATCATGCCCTGCATTAGTCGCGCTTGACTCAGTGTCGTGAGGCACTTGAGAGGCTCATCTCTTCCTTCATGTTGTTTCCACAATATAAAAACACTTATATAACACAGATATGTTTTATATAACATGATATAATTTTATAAGTCCAGAGATAATATAGAAATAAAAAAAATAAGTTAACAAAGTGTAATAAAACAACAAAAAGATGATAAATCATGTACGAAATGTAGAATATTATATATTATAGTTCAATAAGCATATCCAACTGTATATATATATATATATATATATATATAAACCGGAGCACTCGGAGGAAAAACACCACGAGAACATGCAAACTCCACACAGAAATGCCAACTGACCCAGCCGGGGCTCAAACCAGCGACCTTCTTGTTGTGAGGCGATCGTGCTACCCACTGCACCACCGTGATGCCCTATATATTACAATATATATAATAATAATGATAGTTCCTTACATTTATATAGCGCTTTGCTGGACGCTCAAAGCGTTTAACACATTTTTGGGGGGAATTTTCTCATCCACCACCTGTGTGCAGCATTCATCTGGATGATGCGATGGCAGCCATATTGCGCCAGACCGCACACCACACACCAGCTGATTGGTTGGGAGGAGACAGAGTGAGGCCATATGAGAGTTGCAGAGAGCTGTATATATAAGGGGTGACACGTGGCTCAGTGGTAGGCACGGTCACTTCACAGCAAGAAGGCCGCTGGTTCGAGTCTCGGCTGGGTCAGTTGGCATTTCTGTGTGGAGTTTGCATGTTCTCCCTGTGTTCGCATGGGATTCCTTCGGGTACTCTGGTTTCCCCCACAGTCCAAAAACCTGCAGTACAGGTGAATTGAATAAACTAAAATAGTGCTAGGTTGTGGCTGGAAGGGCATCCACTGTGTAAAATATGTGGTGGATAAGTTGGCGGTTCCATCTGTTGTGGGGACCCCTGATGATTAAAGGGACTATATATATATATATATATATATATATATATATATATATATATATATATATATATATATATATATATATATATATATATATATTTATGAGCATAAAATGTGAGAATAGAACAACATACAGTAGTGTACAAAGTTTATTTATTTATTTATTTGAATATGTTACCAAGGAAAAATTCTGTTGACAGCAATAAATACACAGTTTATGATTGCTTTTTTATATTGGTTCATTTATTTTAGTTGTAATTTACCTGTGTCAAATGATCCTATTGAAATCAAGAAACATTTTTTTGCTGTTTGAGCTTTTTTGAGAAATATTTTTTTAGAACAAATTGTGTAAAGGTTCAGAAGAACAGCATATTTTTCAACTATGAATGTTTGTACCATGAATAAGGTCTTGTCATCTGTTTATTGTGTTCTTAATACATACAAGTATGCCTTTATTTAGAAAAGGGTATCATAGTGTGTGTATTGGAAATAGAACAGCCCTTAAAGACAGTATCATCTGTTCTGAAATGGCCTTTTGAGAGCCTTTTCATCATACTTGCTTTGGTCTGCTCAGTCCACTTCTCTGAAAAGAGCACACTGTCCAAGCACCCACTATATAATCATTCAAAAAGTACAAGTCCATTTTTGAAGCATCTTATTCGGAAATCCGTATTAACATAGAGTATTCAGGTGTAATCATGGCCAATACATAAAGGACATATCATTCCTTTGATTAGACCGAAGAAAGAGAAACCTCTTTTGGAGCGGCTGGAATAAATGTAAAGCTAATGAGGATGAATAATGGATGCGGTTGAAGAGGGCAGAGGAACGTGCTACACCTCTGCTGAGATACAGACTGTCCCAGCAGGTTTTCCTTTCCCCACTGGAGGCCTGTGCTAAACGATTACTGCTGTCAAAAAGGCCCTTCTGATTGGTGCAACTTGGGAGATTTGCATTACATTGTAATCTGAGGTTAATGGTTATTTTTGGGAATAACTACACCGACCCACCTGATGTAGCATTGTTGCCTATAGCAAATGCACCATACAGTATAGGCAGTAACCATCTATTGGAATTGTAAATCACAAATTAAGGATTAATTATTAACTGTGAGATTGAATTTAAAATACAGTGTTTGATTGGTCAAAGGAAATACACTACTATATATCCCTTCTGCCATTTTTTGGCAGTGGGCTTTGTGGTGATTGTTAGCAATTTTTTAGTTCTTTAACATCTTGAAGGTTTTCTGTGGTTTAATGGTTAACAGTGCCTGGACTGCCTGTAGGTTGAAACTCCTTACAGTGAAACTCCACCCAAAAACAAAAATTCATTTACTCAGCCTTCACTTGTAACAAAGCTGTTTAAGTTTCTTCTGTTCAAGAAGATATTGTGAAAAGTTTTGGAAACCAGTAGGGGAGAAAGTAATGTGGGACGAAAGTAACAAAACAATTTTCTCGAAGCCCTGACAACATTTGCTTTCCAGGCTATAACACCACATTCAGCATGCCACCTTTGATGGAGCTGCCAAATATCAGCTGATTTCTGTGTCTGTGTCCCGTGGTTATCTCCAAATTTCTGTTTTCAAGTGCAAAAAGTAAATTATTGTAGCAGTTCTTTTTTTTTCTTTTTCTTTTTCGTATAACAAGTTATAACAGGCATCACAGTAATGATCAATCTACAGGTTGTTTAATGCTATAACACATCCTTAAAGTTGCAAGAGTTTTTCAGTTTAAAAGTAATTCAGGTTTAAATGGCAAGAGTCCCTGTGGGGACAACAGTAAGTTATTTACGTCCCACTGCTAATATGCATATCTTATTTTTTTACTCCCACATTAGAGTTTGCAGTGTTTTGATTGATATGTTTTATAAAAAGTAATACAAATAACGATAAAGAATACTTTGCTGAATGAACTTTAAGGCAAAAATGCATTTGGTCTATGTTTGTTTAGCGCTCACATTTAAGACCTAACCTGAAGATACAAAACATAAAAGGGGCTTTGATAATTTATGTTTTCATTACAGATCTCACCAAACTTGAAATTAGATTAGATTAGATTAGATTCAACTTTATTGTCATTACACATGTACAAGAACAAGGAAGCGAAATGCAGTTTAGGTCTAACCAGGAGTGCAATAGCAGCAAGTGCAGGATACAGGTATAAATTATAAAGTGCAGTTATAGAAAAACTATGGTGATATTTACAAATGGATGTACTATGAACATTATATACAGGTTGTGTTAGCTATGAACAGAGATTTACAATAGATGGATATATGTACTGATTGCTATTAATAATCAGAAGTGTGCAGATATATAAACATAATTACAAATGTATATGTACAGTGGGTGTGTACATAATTACAAATGTACATGGGTATGTACAGTTCAAATAAATTAATCAGTGCAATGAATATGTGCAATTTTTAAATGTGCAAATGTTAAATAGTGCAGTGATTATGAGGAGTCTGAGTTATGAGGAGAGTGGGGGTGTATCAGGGGGGCAAAGAGTCAGTGGGGGGGCAGAGTTCAAAAGGGAGACAGCTCTGGGGAAAAATGCTGTTCCTTAGTCTGCTGGTTTTTGTCCGGGGGAGCCTGAAGCGCCTGCCAGAAGGCAGGAGAGAAAACAGTCTGTGAGCAGGGTGAGAGGAATCTTTAAGAATACTGCGTGCTCGGCGCAGACAGTGTTTCCTCTGGATGTTCTCTATGGTTGGCAGTGTGGTCCCTGTGATGCATTGAGCAGTTTTCACCACCCGCTGCAGTGCCTTACGCTCCGCAACAGAGCAGCTTCCATACCAGACTGTGACACAGTTCGTCAGGATGCTCTCTATTGTGCAGCGGTAGAAGTTCACCAAGACGGCTGATGACAGCTGGTTCTTCTTAAGTTGCCTTAAGAAAAATAGGCGCTGGTGAACCTTCTTGACCAGGCTGGAGGTGTTGGTGGTCCAGGAAAGGTCCTTTGAGATGTTTGTCCCCAGGAACTTGAAGGATGAGACAGGCTTGACGGCCATCCCATTGATGTGGATGGGATCATGTGAGCCTGTTCGTCCCTTCCTGAAGTCCACAATGAGCTCCTTGGTCTTGTCGGTGTTAAGGAGCAGATTATTGTCGGTGCACCAAGTGGCCAGATGCTGTATCTCCTCCCTGTAGGCAGTCTCATCATTGAACTCATTGTACATGATGTGTATTTATAATGGTATTTAGTAGCAATTGAGGCGTCACAAACAGCTTGTATGTAAATATGTAAAGAAGTTAAACCTGTAGCTTTTCACACAATGACGGTTGTCGTTTAGGGGCAGGGTTGAGTACCACGCCTCCTTTTTAAAGTTGTTCATTTTTGTACGACTGAACTCATACGAATTTGTACGAATTAGCCACTAAACTTTACAAAACGTAAAATAGTTACGTTTCCTCGTGAGATCAGGCTGTTCTAACCCCCTGAGACCTTTGTTCATCATTGAAACACAAATTAAGATGTTTTAGATGAATTCTGAGAGCTCTCTCATCTTTCATAGATAGCATCTATGAAAGTCCAGAAAAAAAAACCAAAAACGTTGTCAAAACATAGGCAAACATAGTTGTTTTTAGCAACAAAAAAAAAAAATGTTCTTGGAGCTTCATGTGAAGTCACATGGAATGTTTTGACAATGTTTTTGGTTCCTTTTTGGATTTCATCTACAATATATTCAATTTGTGTTTCAAAGAATGACATGAGGTTGAATTTTCCTAACGCTTTATAGACTTTTTTTTTTTTTAGTTTGCCTATATGGGACATTCTACCCAAAACTTACATTATCTGTCCCTGAAATAAAAACATAAATACAGTGAATAAAAAGTATTTCATCCCAAAAATGTCTAAAATGGATTGATGGTTGATTTCTGTGAGTTGTTCTGTAAAGGAATATGTCATTCGTTTAGTTTTCAGATGTTTGTTCTTTATTAAAAACAATTTACAAATGTGCAAACCCTGTCATTGTCATTGTCCTCAGCCCAATTGACCCTACAGCTTTAATAGTTTTGTTGTGCTAATAACATTTAGAAAAAAACTTCAAAAATAGCAAGTTTAAGTTGTTATCATTTACATCAATTGATTAAACACATGAAATTATAAATGAATACTACAAATAAATACTACAAATATATAATACAAATAAATGTACAATTGTCCCCATGTTTCTGTCAGTCCTGTCACATTTGCATTAAATTTAGCATAAAATGCGTGATTACACCTTTAAGGCTATGACTTATAAGTGACATCATTTGACGAAGCTGAAGGTTATTTGTGTTTGTATGATTGTATTGAGGACGACAAGCCTAAGTCAGGCCCTGTCATATATGTTATGTGACCTTGCCAGACTTTACAAGTATAAATATTTTGAGACATCAGACACCCATGATTGTTTTTAAATGATTGAAATACTGATATAAAAAGGTTCTAAGGCTCTTGCTCTACTTGTTAGATCTACATGTGTCGGATGCCAACATTCACACTTATTCAGACGAATTGCAGAGCACTTACTCAAAGTATGAACACATTTATTTAAATTTGATGAGTTTTTTTTTTCATTTGCACAGTATGCTTGTGCTGTTTGTGTACAGTATTTTTTTAAAAGCTCATTCATGCACCTCAAACTGTTTATACTCTAATTAGTTTTTTCACAAATGTCATTATCAATTTTAACAGTTTAGAGAGGAAAAAAAAGATACTGGACACAATTGAGTCTTTCTAGTGTTGAGTGCCACAAGTGTGTGTGTGTGTGTGTGTTCAGCTCTGCACCATACTGGTATGCCATGCTAAATTAGCTTATTAAAGCCACTGTACATGTATGTGTGTGTGAGAGGTTGTGTTAGTGTGGAGTCATTATGTTTTGCTGGACCCACTGTAGCATTGACTCCTGCTTGTTTTTGGCCTAAAGTGGGTCAGCAGCCCCTTTCTCAGTTATTCTCACTGATCTCCTCTATAGTTCCGGATAACATGCGATCTCCCCTGCTACGATTCTAGTTTAAGACTATTTTTAGAATCTAATATGGTAAGCACATTGAAGCAGAGGATGAAATAAGCTTTCAGAGAATTTATTCTGTCACATTTTTTAGGTTCCCATCATGCTTCACTGAGATATGAAGAGTAAAAGTCAAAATTATTAGCCCTCTTGAATTATTACCTCCCATATACTGTATATATTTTTCCCCAATTTCTGTTGAATGGAAACAAGATTTTTTTCAACACATT